>OW387148.1:41291002-42491002 GCA_936440205.1 Lepidonotus clava | reverse complement strand
TAATAACAGAAAATTCATACCTGTAACACATGTTACATGCCATTACCTGGTCAGTGGTTAGTGTACGTAATACTGACATGACGACCCTACACAGTGAACTATAGAGAGGTTAATTATCCATTTAAAGTTAATGCGTGTTTGTGATATTTCGTTGTATAGATTATAGCTAACTCCATCCGCAGTCTCCCTCCTCGTCGTCTGCGGTCGTCCAATACATAATTATAGTTCCCTCATCATGTAAGACGTGAACACTTGTTGTGAAAGGATTTGTTGTTTATTATCCAATGTCTAGTCGTTCCGTGACAAGAACTCGATTGACCATGATCAGTCCCGAGGTTAGAGTCCCCTCAAACACATTCAGTCAACGCTCCGCGCTCTAACACAATTTCTATATGACTCTCTCCAGAACCTAGACTGCAGATTAAAGGTCCAACCTTCGCAGGATGTTTACTCACACAGTGCGTGCAGCTACTCTGGCTAGCTAAGAGCGGAACACATTATTATATGGTGGTACGTCACACCTTAACTCCTCCCCCATTTCACTACTGTCACAGTGAAACATTGGCTTACACGTGCGCTTCTAAGCTCACGTTATGCTGCCCAAACATGGACTGGCCACCCGCGTCAGTACAATCGACGGCGGCTAAGTTCGAGGATAGATATGGTGGTAATCGATCCTTGATTAGTGTCATAACTTTGAGTTACCTTGTCACTAAATTTTAATAATAAATTTTAAAATCTTCGTGTACAATGGAATCCAGCATACAGTAAGATGTTTCAGTTTGTTTACAATGGTATCCATCATACATCGAGATATGTAGTTATAATTAACTTAACCAATTTTAAGGATGAGGATCTTCCCATTTTACAGTACTCAATTAGTCAACCAGCGGTTCGCTCATCTACAATAGTACCAGCGACATCAATACAATGTACCTTGTAAGAGTACTCAACTGTCTACCTCTAAAGACCAGTATTAATAATTCACCAGCGTTACCAATGCAAAAGAATTCACATATCCAGTTGACAGGTCGGCGAAGGTCTAATAAAGAGGTGATCCATATGTATTAACATGGAATTTGTCCTTTCATTTACAACAAAGCTAAGCATTCAGCTCGTGCAGTTTTAGTTGTTCGGACTCGTTTAACAACTTAGTCTCACCACATTTGATGGGTCTCACTTACAATCAAAATAGGTCGACATGAGATAAGTCTTCACGACTCTCATTACTCATAGTTATTTTTCTTAGTTTTTCGTTCCTTTTTCCTGCACTCGAAACGATTAGGAATGACTAGTATGTAACCTAGTCTAATACATTTGCAATTCGTTGCACCACAACATAGCACACAAATTACATGCACAGTTTTCAAAACCTTGCCAATGAACAGAGAAGGCAGTATTTTTTCCAATTCAACTGGCAAAAGTGAACAGAAGGACTGTATCGTCTCCAAAACGACTGGGAAAGAACTCACAACGCATACAGGCAAGGATTATCATGACAACACATGATTAACAAGATAACTACCGGATTGCAAAAGTTACCGTCTCGTATACTCTATAGCGTGCAACGTTCAAAGATTGATTATTCCACCACTTTCAAGGAATCCCGTCAACAGAATAGTATTCGTCCAAAGGGCATTACTCTAATCCCTATGGTGAGGAATGGACAAGACGTTCTCACCAGAAGAGAAAAAGAGATAGACCTGTCATTCCATTACAATTGACTAATGACCATGGGATATGCCATTCAACTAGGCAAGAACACTTCGCTTCGAAACATTGATGAGGATGATCAAGAGGTATGAAAAGACTGAAGTGCTTGGTGAACTCCCATATTTTAATGGTCGAGTCAAAAGTGGAAAGTGACAGGGGAGGATTTCTGACCCACATTGTCTCGATTCCGAGCATTAACCCTCTATATTAAAAACCTCTCATGTTTTTATGGATCGTACTAGCCCACTGGTGGAGCTCCCCATGATTTAGGATTAAATCAAGCATACAATGCCCAAACCTGGAGTTTTTTTTTTAAGTAAGTAAGTCAGACAACCCCCATCTACCAAGAAGTGGGACCCAACATGTTTGGAACCAGGCAGTCAACCGACTGCAAGACTTCTTCCCGATAGACAATAACTGGTACAGAGCCCAAGTGGACGGTCAGGTCGTCAACATCGGAAATGATCTCTTTTTGCATGACAACAACAGCACCTCTGTCATATCCTCAAGGAAATTCCGTCAATGGATCACTTGTTCAGTCAAGAAGCATTGCTCCGACCACCATTGTGAAGAACCAAACGGTTCAAGCATCAATGGGGACCGACAAGTTTATGGCGAAGTACAGGACGTGTTCCTTTTGGAAACAAGCGACTCAGCTATAGAAATGTCACCAAATGTCAAGGACATATTCACCAAATGGCGCTGATCATGTCAAGCTACCAATGGAGGATATCAAGGTAAGAGTTGGTCCTTGCGATGCAAGGCCGTCTCAAGGGGCGGCACGGAGTACTAACCACTCACTACCTACCATTGAGAACTCCCTCCTCCCAGACCTCCTAAGACAAGAGTCATAAGAAGTAAGAGTTGGTGATGTAGACGTAGTATTAAGTCTACAGGTGACAGCTTTCGCTTAGAATGAATGACAATAGGTGGAAGAGAACACAAGAAACATGTGTATCAGTGACCTCAACATCACATAAGCAGGATGTGTGTGTTACTGCAAATCTTACTTTGCAAGAGAGTGACGGGGTGGACATGAATTCCAAGATGGACCAGTCTAATGAGATGACGACAAACCATTATAGGCTTTCACATAGGTTTTTCGTTATATGTACTGTCCCACACCGGAACAGCACCTACAACATATTACAATATAGCAAGTTTTAACAGTGAGAGAGAGCTTCCGCGGTTTTACTACACACCTTCAGATAGAATTTCTATAGGACACCTTTCCAAAGTCAAGCACATGTCTTTTATCCCAATGGGACATAAGCAGTGACAGTGAGATATTTGGACGCCCCCACGCGTCACAAACACACGGTTCGTGGCATGGACATATTTACGCTTTGACTTGGAATACCCCGATCAGCAACCCTGGGTCGCGGGGCTTTGATGCAACATCTGCTCGCCCAGCAATGGTTTTAAGGTAAGTTAAGATGTTCAAAACAACAATACCGATATTAAGAACATTGCTCATGCACCGTTCCGGACTCAGTCGTCACAAAAAGGTGTGTTTATGGTAAGTTTTTGCAAATAATGATGATGAGTTTTGTACAGAAGCCTTACTTGTAACAATATTTTGGCCCCAGGTCCCTAAGAATCGACCTGTTACCATGGCTTTTTGAGATGATAAGAGTAGAGGAAGACTAGCGCTATACCTTCACCAGCCTATCTTTCCCCTCCCTTATAGGATTCATCATGCAATTACCATTTAAACGGAAGAATCTGCACTATTATCACAATATCACGGTTCACCTCCCACCCGGTTGACCAATGAAAAGAGGTAAGTGTGAATCGAGAAACAAGGATCTTTCAGACTTGCTTTTCCAATAACACAATTGTTTTTCAACACAACATGCAACATGAAACATTTGTTTTTAACACAACATGCAACATGAAACATTATCTTTAGAGCTATTCCAGCAACTGACCTCCATCAGCAACTGAAATATACCCTTCCCCCCTTTGTTTTGAGGCTCCCGCCCATAGTTTTGAAGAGTACTATTTTACGGCGAGAGACCTCCCCTAGGAAGAATTATAGGTGGTGTGGCGCATAACGGACCCCAACTTCCGAGAGCGTCCACCAAAGCTGACACGCATCGTCGTGCTTTGACTAGGTGTAGTAGGAAGGCTTCCTTCACTACCACTTAACATCCTAATTGTCCACTCACTCAGTTCACAGCAATCCTGCTCCCGAAATATTTTTCTACCTTCCGCCTTAATTAGCATAATCAGTAGAGCCAACCAATCGAGGTTCCTTGCCTCTTTTAGCAGGTTTTTGCGAAATTATAGATTCCATAATTACATAAATTATGTATAGTCAGCAAAACCCGATCAGCACCTTGTGAACCGAGTGGCTACTCACTAAATTCTATAATTTCTATTATTTAACCCGGGTCGAATACCCAATGGTAAACTTTTGACACAGAAATAACATCATAATTTCGACTCCAACTTTACTCACGTCAGGGTCTTTTCACAGATGTCTTGTGTGAACACATGTAAAATCACTTTGCATGCAACAAATCAAAAAGCGCTCATATCCAGCATCTGCAGGAGTTACTTTCGCTGAGTGTTAAAACAACCCGTAATGTCCCGTCACGAAATGAGGAGATTATTTTGGCGATACCACAACCATTTGATAGCACCGTTTCTCCCATGACATATTACAATGGGGACGAAAAGGATGGATGACGCCTACATTCTGAACGAATGTTTCATTATTATTATGCTAGTTCTGCATAATATGGAGCCACTTACTTGTACTTCTCATGTATGGAACTCGAATTAGCTAAGGTAAAGGTACCATCCCCAGCACAAGTCACAGATTTGACGCGACAGAATTCTTTGAGAAGACGTGCTCCAAAAAGGGTGTCACTGACCGTACGGGGTGCGGTAACATGACGTATACTTCAGTAGAAGATATACCGCCTACCCTCTAGTTATATTACTAGAAGGCGGTCTTCCCCCTAAAAGTAGCAGTGTAAGACACATACTTTAGAAGTAGAATTTAGAGTATTACACTAAGCCGAGCACAGTCGTGTAATATGAAACTTACCCTGTGAGGTCTATAGATACGTGTAGACCTGGCCTACTCAAGAGCGTACCGCTCACTATTTTGCTAACCCCTCAATATGTATTTTGGCAAGTCATTGCCACGGCGTTAGAATAAGGTTTATTAGATAGTTATCTTATTATGGCATCGTCAATCCATCTCAGCAATAAAAGCACTTACCCTGCATCGTGAACAAATGTGTACCAAAAGACATTTCAACAATAGTAGTGTAACACTGTTGATAATTCATAATTGTCCTTTGCTGATAATCCTGTGGTTTTCTTTAGTTCAGTTCAAATTCACTTCTCAATGTTTGTTGAGTGTAGTATAGGTATTGTCACATACGGTAAGGTGCCATTTACATCGCGAGGGCAGATTCCATCTCCTCGCGTGCGGTAAGTCTTGTTCATAACTCTTGCACTGTCTTAACCGTCGTCTAACAAACACAATACAAAACACATTGCAACTTAGTGCCATCCCAACTTTAACCATCGTCGAGTGCACCAGGTGTATAGCGCGTGATACGGTGGTTCAGGAGCATTTTAGGCGTCCAAGGAAACGTATTCATTGGCAAAATCAAGATGTCATATGACTTTGGTAAGAAGAATATACACACATGGAACCTAATCTGCTGAAGAAGTGAAGAAGTGCCCGGCTTTGCCGAAAGACGATGTATAGAGTTCTTATGCTTCTGACATTGTATGTTTATTATATACCTATCGGCATGTTTGAGACAAATGAAGTTTCTCCCTGGGTACAGGCGTTAGGTAAGTCATTTAAACTCACAAACCTTCCATTTGTTCATTTAGAGGAGTCTTTTGATCCCTCCTGTTTATCAAAGAGCAGTTACTTCTTCTTGATTTCGATGAGAAGGATTATCCACAGTTTGTACACTTTATATTCGCGGCGTGACTACTTTGTCATAACCTTTTGTTCACACGTTAATTTAACGAACACTAGATACATTACAATTCTCAATGCTGCAGAATAATGGTGGTTGTTCAATCATGTGTTTTTACGATATTAACGCTTCATAGACAGCGCCCGTTCCCGCTCGGCTTGATTGGTCGCCGATTATGGCCGGTGCCGGTAGAGGTCTCGAACGAGGTTCCGGGGCCCCCAGGTCCGTCCATCCAGCGTCCACCAACCGTGGAACGTTTGCCGGTATTGGTGTTGCCAGTCCACACGAGTATTTCAAGAGTCTGGTCCTGGTGAGCGATTTGGACGTACCCATCATCAACCTTGCTAGTTTCTTAGATACTATCAGTGTCTGGGGTAAGGGAATGTCAGGTGGATGCATTCCCGGTCGTGTCGCTGCACCTTTGAGTTTGGTACCCCAGTACATGGTTAAGGTACACCGCCAACAAAACAACAGTACATGACCCTCAGTAAATGTGTGGTCATATGGTATGGCTAGTTCGCCAATGAAGACTGTTTCAGAATGCACCGGAGAGGTGAATTGGACGTAAATTCCATCAACCATTTGGTGTAAAAGCCCTTTGCGCCTTTTCCATACCACAACAACGATGCCCACAATAAGTATTGCGAGGAGAACAGCCAACACCGCTGTAGATGTCGGATGCGCATCTCCCTCAGGGCAAGGTGGCAGGGTGCCCTCCTTTAGTCTGTCCAGTGGGTAAGCCGACGTCTTTGGCACTAATGATGACAGGGCCAGGCCTGCAGCTCCCCCTTTTAGTCCCCAACATTTCTTGGCGATACATCCTATCACAACTAGGATGATGATGACGAACACTATAGAGGTGATACCGAAGCCTCCTTGGAATCGGCCTCAACGCCATCTCGTCTTTTCATAGTGGTCGTGCGCTCTTTTGATTCCTTCCTTCCTATTCTTCTCGTTCAGTTTTATTCGATGCAGAAGGTCAGATAAAGGGATTCGGGTCGCAAAGCCCTTAGCCGCGTCTTTAAGTTCAGTTCTGATTTTCGGGGGAAGAGGGTCGTCCGCTACCACATAGGACGTACCTTCTTCGTGCTCCCTGGTCAGGTTGGCTAACCATGTTTTCACATTCAGTCGAGCTTCCAGCAGTCCACTGCTTGGAAAAGAGACCGTAAAAGTATTGGTTCCTTTGCTGCATGCTCTGAGACTGTATGGGATCCAGGCTCCTGATGTCTGGAACGCACAGTCGCATCCAATATGGATACGCGCATAGTTTTCTATGGTTTTCATAACTGGGGGTTGGCTTCCGCAGATAAGTGCTCCCTGTTTTTCAGCGCTGACTATCAGGACGTCTCCTGGGACGTCGTCCAGGTAGATGGCCATCTCGCCAAAGTCCGGATTTAATAAATAGTCCAATTTACAACGCTCGGTCACACCTCTCTTGTCTCTGCGGAGAAGTGCGGCAAGACAGGTTTCATCCGTTACTTTCTTCATGTAAGGGATGTCTTTGCATAGAATCACCGAATTTCCATAACACGTTGCCCAATTAAGATGCGTCATGGGGATGTAGTAGTTCTTACTGAGAGAAACAGCCACATATTTCGGTAGATCAATAATCTGCAGAGCGTATTTACCCGCATTATTGGGTAGGTTTATCGGAACAGGGAACGATAGAATCTCATAGACTCTAAATAAATGTTCCTCTGAAACAACAGGAATCCGGACGAATATCAGTAAACGGTGGTCCTGGCCCTCCTGGTCGACAGCTTGCAGCGAGAATGTGGGCCTCGCGTTATCATAATAAAATGAAGGAGCTTTGAATGCCACGTCGAACCGTGGATATACCTTCTTAAGGTATACGGTCACCTGTTGTACGGCCTGTTCCAGTGCCGTAGGTGGTACCAGTTCCATGGCTAGTCTGCCTTGTAATAACAACTGTACGCCACGTCTAAATGCGTACGTTTGCGTCATTAAGTCCTGGAGATAGATGGTTGTTCCTAACCTATCTTCCAATAACAGGGGTAGTAGACTCGAGAACAACTTCACCGCTCCTATCTCAAGGCGTTGTTCTACCATCATGTTTCTCGCACGTCCCTGATAATATTCGTAGTCCCTCATCCATTCGAGCGCCTCATCCATAAACTGTTGCACAAACTTGTCTTTTTGCTCAGTCCGGTTGAGAAACTCTTCAAAATTCCGACTAAGGTTAGTAATAGCCTTGTCATTGACTTTTATAAGCTGTCGGCTCAGGTCTACCTCTGCCTTTGAAGCGAAGTCTAGTCCAAGCCAGTGTCCTTCCGCTTCCTTAATTTCATTGCGTTTGCTCCGCTGGTATGGATCTCGTTGGTCCATCGGTAACGTGTCGAGCACTGCCTTTACCAAATGGGCCTGCCTTTTGCGTAAAACCGTAGTGGTCATGTATAACCACTTTTGAGTTCGTTCAATTACATCACATACCTCTGCGTACGCCCGATTTGATCGTGTATCGTGCTGGGACTGGTGTTGTCGGCAATATGCTACGACGCTTTCTGTGGGAGTTGCCCGATCTGTCGGTCTTGGGATGGTAATGGTGAAGCCCTGGCGGACATGAGACACGTCGGCCGTTGACATGAGTCTGCCGGGTTTCAGCACAATACCATACTCCTCCAAACTAATGGTCATCGCGTTGATTGCTCGTGGGGGTGCCTGAACTGACAGCACGACACGGACCATGCACAGAATGCACCATGTTTTTAACCAAAGAGCCGCCATTTTTGCTCGTTTACCAGTGCGCGTGGGTATCCCTTCCCAGTTCTAGGAAGCGCTGTTTCCTGTTTCCGGTTCTTATTATTCCCGTTAGTTTAGATAATATTTTTGTTCAGTTTTGTTCCGTATAAACGTCCCATGTTTGACCTGTCTCTTGGTCAGTCTCTGCTAGGTCGCCATAAGAGAAGGACAAGCAAGACTGTTTTCCTGTCCAGTCCGCTCTTCTGCACCGTCTCGATATGGATTCTCCAGGTGACGACTACTTCTCTTTCACCGTGGGGGATAATATTACACTCCACGTCGATCCGTGTGCCCTTGAGGCTGGGCAGCATTATTTGCTGTTACCAGTGGCGCCAGCTCCGTCGCAGGAAGGAGATCTGGGCGCCGCGACGATGCCTATTGTTCATCTTGGGTCCTCGACACCATCCTCTGAGGATCTACGGCGCGGGTGCATGGTTGCCCTGCATTCCTCTCTGTCCGCCTCCGTTCCTCCTCCTCGTGAGCCTTCAGTTGAGCCTCCTCACGACTCTTCAATCGCCGTTCCCACCTCCACAGTAGACTACGGCCCTCGGGCACAGCCCTCGCCGATGTTGGGATCTCCGCTTCCAACTCAGCCAGATCTCGTAAGGCCACATCCACATAGTCCCGGGGCAAGTCCTCCGGCGGGAACGAGCCGGGAGGCCAAGCGAAGACGCGTGGCTCCTGGGGACGACCCCCAATCACCAACGGAGGGTAGAGGCCGGTCGCGAGCAATTCAGCTCTCGACGAGCAGGGGCCGCGTTCAGATAGATAGAACCACGGCCTTACCTCTTTCGGCTGGACTCGTTTCGATGGGGAGGATCTCAGTCTCCCCCTCAGGGTCCGTAGGAGGGCTGCGCGTGAAGCCCGCCTTTGCGGTGATGTCGCCCGTCGAGGCTCTCCCCTCAAGTCCAGCGAGGGCAACGCCTTCACGCTCCGGTCCCCGGTCGTCGTCGCCCTCGAGCTCGCTTGGCAGTCCTCCAACCACTCCAGGAGGTAGGACTGCTTCTGCTCGGGAGCGAAGGACTCTAAGCCCACTGACCGGGACGTCGAAGGCTCATCCATCGACTGTTCCACAGAGAGTTATTGTTTGTCGGCCCGGTCCCTTAACCACTCCACCCCTAACAGTTACCGTGAGAGCCACACATCCCACGCGTCTCACGGCCGCCGATTTGCCGGAAGAAGACCGCCGGAGTATGCTTTGGATAATTCGGCAGTTCCAGGCTATCAACAATATCCGCGGGGTGTTGGAAGTTCTCGCTAACACTTTCAGCGAAGACGACCAGGAGTAGCGTCGGCACGGGCAGGTCTGATCACTCGCAATTTCATTTCGTATAAAAAGGTCCCATGTACACTCCCCTGAGGGGCCTTTGTTTGCGTATGATCGACCGTTTCGCCTTCAAGGGGACAATGACAGTTCCATCGCGTTGGACCGGTACCATAGGACAAGTCCTCGGTCCCTCATAGGGTTTGATCGACAAACAGTTTCCCATGATGGATGCTCCCAATCACATCCAAGATCCATCTGGTAAGTCCGTCAATCATTTTATGTCCGTTAGGTTAAGTCCGCATGGTGTTTCAATCCTTTCGATGAAGTTTCATGTAGCGAATGGTAGAAGTCATCGCCCGTTGGCTTTGCGTAGTATGTTTTCGTTTCCACGAATTGATTGAATGCGAACACATCCAATGGTTGAGGTGGCTAATGCATGGTTCGATGCTAAGTGCCAGCCTATGTAGACGCATGAGAGCCCTCGTCTCCACATCATCGGGTCCCATGGTGCGTGGTTTAGAAATTGTAAATTTCTATTTCAGCAGCTTAAGCACGAATCCTGTGTGTCTCTCCGAACCAGCTTCCAACTAAACTCTCCCTCAACTTTCCACAAACATCCCAACAAAATGCAAGTGGTTCCATCGCCCTTAATTATTCATGCGCCATCGCTTGCGCTTCCACTCACTCCATCCTCTCCTTATAGGGTGAGGGAGAGCGATGTCCGCCAATTTTGGTCGGATGCAATCCTCTGACGTCAGCAGCCGGATCCATTAATTTGTTTGCCTTAGAATTACAGAAGTTCACTTTTTCTTACTATCTGCAATAATAATGACATCAACCGAGAGTGGCAGTAAGTACCAGCTTATCAGTACTCGGGCGAGGCTACCGCTCTTATCATAGATGCGTTGGTGCACCTGTCTTAATGCGCAGTTTCCTACCAGTCATACTGGGGGTCTGCTAGCGTTGCGTAATCGGTTCTTGGTCTTTTTCGCAACGCGTATCTTCCCTTGGGCGGATCATTAGCATCAAGCTGTTCACCACCTGGCGCTGAACTTCCAGCAACATCAGTATCCGCCTTAGGGGAAGTGGCCCTTATGTCTGCCTTATCGTGTGATGCAACGGGTCCAGGGGCCGTTCCCTCTATCCCCGTCGTCTCGCGTAACGCAGGACGACCTTTCTTTTTCTTCTTTGGACGGCCTACCTTTCTTGGTTTCACGAGAGTTTCACTAGGCGGGCCTGGTGACCTTTGCATGTCACCGTCCTGACCATTATTAACCGGTACGGTTGTCTCCTGTTCCCGAGCTTTCTGCTCAGTTTTTGGAGCTGTCGAGTCCATCAGGAGAGGTCCGGCGGTTGTCTCTCCCGTTCCATCGTCGTTGGCGACGGCGACTACTCTCTCCTTAGCCAGGTCGTCGATGCTGGTGTGGCTCGACTCAGAATGGTCGGACTGGACCTCATGTTCTGAGAGTGCTGGGGCGTTAGTATGGTCAGGTTTTGGTAGGGCGGGACTCCATGCAGGGTATGCTTTCTTTAGCTTAGAGATGTTAACAAAATGGGGCATTGTTTTACCCGTTTTAAGCGACGTTAACCTCACCACATGGTCCCCTTTAGTTTCAATTACCCTATGTGGCCCTGTATACCTGTTTGAGAACTTGGAAGATTTATTAACGGCACACAGCGGATCGTACATGTACACAAGATCTCCCTCCAAAAACCGGTTCGGATTTGCATGTTCATCTATGCGGTCTTTTAGGTCTTTTTCATACCCTTTTACCACGTCAGATGCCATATGTTCAAAAAGAGCTATGTTGTCAGGTAGGCCCATACTGATGGGATCACGCCCATATAACAATGTATGGGGGCTGAAACCAGTGCGGTTACTTATAGTGGATCGTATTGTCCACAAGGCAACCGGCACCAGATCTGGCCAGGTTTTGTTATCATCAGTTATGTAGTAGGCAACAATGTTTTCGAGGGTTTTATGTAGCCTTTCTACTCTCGCGTTGCCAGTGGGCATTCTACCCGTGGTGAATGTTTGTTTGCAAGCCAGTCTGCTGGTAATTTTGCGAAATAAGTCCGATAGGAACGTCGCCCCTCGATCAGAGTGCAGGCGCTCAACCTTTCGATATCGACACACGATACCATACAGGAACTGTTCTGCAGCTGTCTTAGCCATTGAATCTTTGGTACAGAAAGCCTCTGGCCAGCCGGTTAACAGGTCAATGAAAGTCATTATATATTTAGACCCATCATTTGCTCGCTTGAGCGGTCCGATAAAATCACATTGAACCACCTCCCAGGGTCTGGAGGGTCTGTCCCAAGTTTTAGCCATCGCTTTAAAATGTGGGGCTCGCTTTCGTAAAGCACAAACCTCACATGCTTTGACATAGTTAATTATGTCGGCATACATGTTTCTCCAGTAGTACTGTTCGGTGATTTTGGTATTCAACGCCGCAGCTCCTACATGTCCCCCTGCTAATACATCATTATGTAGCAAGTGAAGGACTTTTCCAACCATGCGCGGTGGTACCACTATTAGCGGTTTAAGCTTTGTGATTTGTTTGTTTCTCTTGGATCGGCTTCTATTGATTTTATATAGTATGCCGGGGGCGAGTAGCGCCATTGTTTCAGCGCTGTCAATGGTTCTACCAGCATCCTCTGAGTTTGCCGGGAGCTCACCCCGCTCCAAGTAGGCCATGGCCTGACTGCACTCTGTGTCTCTCAGCTGTTCGCTGATAATGGAGGATAATGTTAGTTCCTCTAAATCTATCTCTGCTCTAAATAGCTCGCAGCCTATTTCTGGTTCATAATCCTTGTCTAACCTCAGCTCTTGATGCACGCGGGATAAATAGTCAGGCAGAAAGTGGGTGGCCCCGGGCTCGTGAATGATTTCAAAATCAAAGTCCGTCAAAGCCAATCCCCATCTTTTCAGCCTTGCTGAAGGGGCTTTATACGCTTGCTGGAGCAGCGGTACGAGGGGCTTGTGATCAGTTACTATGGTTACTTTAGCACCCTGCAACATGTCCTCATAATTCTTGAGAGCTTTTACTACAGCAAGTGCCTCCTTTTCAGTAACCGTATAGTTTAGTTCAGCTTCTCGCATTGCGCATCCCCAAAAAGCTATAGGTCGGTAGACATCGTTCAGCTTCTGACAAATTGCAGCGCCACAGGCTGTATCAGACGCATCGGTAAGAACATAAAAATGTCCTCCAATGTCTGGATGAATCAATAGTGGTGGGGACGTAAGCAAAGCCTTCAGCTTTATGAATGCCTGCTCACATTCCTCAGTCCACTCAAATCTGATGTCCTTTTTAAGTAGCTTGTTTAGCGGTACTGTTATTTCAGCAAATCCCGGTACGAAGGTTCTGTAATAGTTACACAGTCCTAACAAGGATTTGACCGTCTTGACATTATGCGGTCTATTGAATGTTTCAATTTTACAAGTAGTTTGCGCCTGGGTTTTTACCCCTTCGGCATTTACCACATGACCCAAGAAATTGATCTCGTCGCGACACCATTCACACTTGGATGGTTTCAATTTGAGCCCTGCGCGGTGAAGCGCTTGTAGGACCAGTTCTACGCTTTGAACGTGCTCTTCAAAGTTTGTATCGTAGACTATTACGTCATCCAAGTATGCTAGGCACACCCGTGGTACAAGGCCTCTTAACGCAATGGCCATGACTTTGGTGAACTGCCAAGGTGCCCCGACCAATCCGAAAGGTACTCTCTTATAATGGTACACTCCCATGGGTGTCTCGAAGGCGGTATACTCTCTAGACCCTTCTTCGATAACACATTGGTGATAGCCACTTAGGAGATCTAGAGCGGTCCAAATGGTTGGTTTCTTGTACGCCATGTACAGAAAGAGGGACCGTGCGGTCGGCATGGGAAACTTATCCTTGAAAGTAATCATATTTAACATTCGAAAATCGGTACATAACCGTGGTTTCCCATCCTTCTTTTGTACTACAACCAGTGGGCTTCTCCATGCTGACTCACTCGGCTCAATCACCCCTATTTCGATCAATTGCTTTACTTGTTCGTCGATAATGTCCATTTTCTGTGGAGAGTATCGATACGGTCGTGATGCCACAATGCCGGCGCTTTCTTCTACTCTAATTTTCATAGGTGCAATATTGCATTCTCCTAATTCTGCCATAGAGAAAGCGAGGCTTTCGCGATTTCTTAATAGCATTTTTCGAAACTCTTCTTTTTGGTCCTCAGTGAGACATGATTTTGATAGGTCGATCTCATTTATCTTTTCCCTATCTTTTTCTAGTTTCTTATCGTCCTGACTATCATCGGGGCATGTAGTGGTTTCTACGCCAGTGACCGCCTCATGTACTTTATCTATAGTAACCTGGCAAAGTGCAAGCGGTGTGTCTGATTTAGACAGATAGGCAAAATCAACAAATTCCTCTACCTGTTCTCGAGTTACCGCAGGAGCTTTACAATCTTCCACAAATCCCAACACGTCTTTAGGGTCTATGATTTGGGTGGTTTCTAGTGGATTACCTTCAGCCACCATTCTCCCTCGGTGTTGTTAAGACTGCCTTCCACGCAGACCGGAGCCGTGACCGCCGGAGCGCAGTACACTGCTCGGTTCGCTGTGGAGACTTTATACCAAGGTCGCACCGGTATTATCATTTCTGAATGTGATTCAATTCTTACCTTTTCTATCGCACTTATGGGATTCCCTGAAAACACTTCGACTTGGGGTCCCGGTAGTGATAGATCAGTCTTCAAGACCGTTAATAGATTTCGCCCAATCACTACTTTGTGGCAAAGACTGTCCACCACATTAAATTCATAATATGCGGTAGATTCAGCGATTTTGAATTTTAATCGAATTTGCTCTAAAAGTTGTTGGGAAGTATTATCCGCTAGACTTATAGTTCCAGTTTTTACATCCCAGGCGTCCTGAATACACTCTGCCGGTAGTTTTTCCCTAAACTTCTGAGAAATGAAACAGTCACTTGCGCCCGTATCCACTAAAGCTTTTACACGAAAATGCCCGATATCAAGACTTAGGAAAATGGCGTCATCTCCCTGTTCCCTTCGTGCTGGCCCGTCCGCCTGAAATAATTCAACGGTCGGGTGGGCGGACCAGCTCTCTAGTTTCCCGCCCCTTGATCTTTTTCTTTGTTGCGAGACCCACTAGAGGTATATGGAGGTTTTTCTTGCAACCTTTTGATGAGCCAAAAGCACGACTCGGTGGGATGCCCATACATCTGGTGGACAATGCAGTATTTCATATCGTCTCGCATTGGCACCACTTTCTTTTGGGCTCCTTGATTGGCTGATTTCTTACTTTGATCTGAGCTTTGATCATCTTTGTCATTACTCCGCTGACGAGAGTCTTTATAGACTTGTCGACCTCCCCCGCCCCTGTAGCCTCCCTTCCCCTTATTCCCTTGGGGAGGGTTGTTTGGCACACTGGGCGGAGGGGGTTGTGGAGATGGAGCCTCTTGGCTCTTTTGCGCCCATGGATTCGCTTCCATTCGTGCGAGTACTAGATTAAATTTATCTAGCACGTGATCCATAGGTTGCTTCTCTTTAGTTTGCGGTTGATCGTTTTCGAGCTGTACCACTGCCGCTGAGACCTTGGTACTAGACTTTTTGTCAAGAGATTCGATTCTTGTGGCCGCCGCGACGGCTTCTTCAAACGACACAGGATTCATAACAGCTACTTGCTTCGCTATGCTTGCTTTTAGTCCATCTAAAAAGACTGCCAAAATAGTGTTTTCACTCACTTCACACTTTGTCTGTCTCTGTTTCAAAAGACCCGCAAAGTCTAATACTGTCTGATCTTTTGTTTGGACTAAGTGGCAGAAATCAACATGCTTCTGCCATTTGGCTCGTCTATCGCCAAATATCTTAAACATAGAGTCCCTTAAGTGCTCAAAAGTATCCTTCTCCCCGTCTGGTAGCGTATTTGCCCAATCGTCTGCCCTTTCCTTCAGCCCGATTAGCGTCATAGCCAATAGCCGGTCATCATCCCAGCCATAAATAGCTTTATATCGCTCCAGCTCGCGGAAATATTTATCAACGCTTTCCGATTCCTTACCATGGAACCACGGTAGTCTAAGGTGAGGGACCTTGTCCGCCATTCTTACCAGTTCTTGTGCAACAGGTATATGACCAGGATTAGACTCTACGTCTTCATCTAACCTCCCCCGTTCATCCCCGGAGTCTTTATTATCTGAGCCTTCTTCTAATTCATTGGACCCCTCATCTACTATTGAGCCCTCATTCGAATCGATTATATCCTGATCTTTGTTACTATCGTATATACTACTTTCCTTAGACGATTCCCCGCTCCCTATCTTTTCAAAAGAGCTTCCAGAACTATCTGGTGAAGAAACTTTTTTATGTACACTTGGTGTAGTGGTTTCTGTATGTGTCTTTGGGAAATTTAGTCTCGCCCTGGATAACAAAGTAGATATACTCGGTGAACCTCCCTGATTTGATTCTTCCCCATCCCCTTCTGCGCTTCCCTCCCTACTCTTTCTAGGAGCAAGTACAGTACCCTGGACAATGGGTTGGGACGGTGTATGGGGAATAAAAGGGTTAGTAAGGTTACCGTGCTGTGGTGAGTTGTCTCCCTCAGTAGCGGTTGCCGGTTGATCGAGGTCAATACCCCGCTCTGTGGGAGTGGAGACGAGCCCTGTCCACTCCGCCGAGGAAGTTGTCGTGGCGGCCGGAAAAGGAGATCCTAGTGTCCTTCCCACTTTGGCTGGAGTGGGTGAAGAAAATTCACTAGTAAAAGCACCATACTGTGGACCAATCGCCTGGCCAATGGCGTAGGTTACAGCACTGTACTCCTCCTCAGGGTAAGGGCGAAATTGCCCTGGCTCGTTCCGTGTGTGTTCCTCCGGTTGGTCCTTTTCTCTGAGCAGGACTGGAGAAGCATCAGAGGTTATTGGTAGAGGCTTTTGACTGATCGATTGTTTGTCCGGTCCTTTGGCGTTTTCTCCGCCGTTCGGATTACGGAGTCTCCCGTCGAAGATAGGTTCATCTCGTGACCCTAGGCTGTAAGGAAGTGGTTCGCCCTTCGAGCGTGTCTGATGTTCATTTCCCCGGCCAGGTTGCCCCCCTGGAGGCGAAGGTAAGGGTCCTGTTGAACCGCGGCCTGACTTCATCAGTCCATCACCCGGCCATCCTTCGTTCCCACGTAGTGCCCCGCAGGCGCTAGAGATGAAGGACTCACCTGTAGTCCTGAACAGAACAAGAGTTCAAGTTGTCCCGACCTAACACAGACAATCCATTCGGGTATTTCTCCACCAATTGAACTATAGAGAGGTTAATTATCCATTTAAAGTTAATGCGTGTTTGTGATATTTCGTTGTATAGATAATAGCTAACTCCATCCGCAGTCTCCCTCCTCGTCGTCTGCGGTCGTCCAATACATAATTATAGTTCCCTCATCATGTAAGACGTGAACACTCGTTGTGAAAGGATTTGTTGTTTATTATCCAATGTCTAGTCGTTCCGTGACAAGAACTCGATTGACCATGATCAGTCCCGAGGTTAGAGTCCCCTCAAACACATTCAGTCAACGCTCCGCGCTCTAACACAATTTCTATATGCCTCTCTCCAGAACCTAGACTGCAGATTAAAGGTCCAACCTTCGCAGGATGTTTACTCACACAGTGCGTGCAGCTACTCTGGCTAGCTAAGAGCGGAACACATTATTATATGGTGGTACGTCACACCTTAACTCCTCCCCCATTTCACTACTGTCACAGTGAAACATTGGCTTACACGTGCGCTTCTAAGCTCACGTTATGCTGGCCAAACATGGACTGGCCACCCGCGTCAGTACAACAGGTTTTATCAGACTACCTGGTCAGTGGTTGATGTACGTAATACTGACATGATGACCCTGCAAGGTTATATTAGACTACCCGGTCAGTGGTTGGCGTACGTAATACTGACATGACGACCTTACACAGGTTTTTATCACACTACCTGGTCAGTGGTTGGTGTATGTAATACTGACATGACGACCTTACACAGGTTTTATCAGACTACCTGGTCAGTAGTTGGTGTACGTAATACTGACATGATGACCATACACAGGTTTTATCAGACTACCTGCTCAGTAGTTGGTGTACGTAATACTGACATGATGACCATACACAGGTTTTTATCACACTACCTGGTCAGTGGTTGGTGTACGTAATGCTGACATGACGACCCTACACAGGTTTTATCAGACTACCTGTTTCAGTGGTAGATTTAGAGGGGGCCTTTTTTTTTTTTTTTTTTTTTTACCAAATTCAGACTTTTTTAATGTAAAATTCGGCCAAAATGTCATAAAGAATTTTTTCCCATTAGTTGTGGTCAGTGGTAGGTGGTTGAAGAATATAATCCTGCATTGCCTAACACAGGTTTTATCAAAGTACCTGTCAGTGCCCTGGCTAGGTGTAAATAATGATGCGAATACCTGGCCTAAACACACAATTTATCAGACCACCTGGTCAGTGGTCTATGTATGTAATGATGGGAATTCCTGTTGCAAGTCAGATGCAATCTTTGTTTTATCGCTAAATGGTTTCCCCCTGAAACCCCAGACACAGACACAGGCTGGGTGACTGGGTCTGTAAGGGGTGGGGTGCATGCCTTGCTCCCCCTGACTCAGTTGGTGGTGGGGGAGCTATCTTCTGAAGCTCAGCTCTATCATTTCGGTATTCTAAACTATAGATATGGGAAGCAAGAAACCACTCAAAATCCTGAAATCATCCTGCCATATCTTAACTGTGTTTCTGTTCCAGTTTTATAACATTTTTACAGAACTATTAAATCTACACCTGATGTATTTTCTGTTCATATATGCAACCTGAATCAAATCTAAAGTCAAACATCATAAAACTTCAAACCAAAAGCATAAGAAAATGAGCTGTTTCCTGCTGCTCAGATCTATAGGTCTGTAGAAAGGGTCTCCTACAATAAGTTTCCTGATACCTATGTTTAATTATGGGTTCTTCAATCCCCTAATGTTAGATCTTCAGGTACGGGATCCTGATCCCTAAGGATCCCGGAACACCCCCCCCCCCACTGCCCCCACTTCTCCACACTAACTCCCCTCCACTCCCCAGCTTCCTCCCACGACTGGCCTTGTTTCCCATAATGCACCCCGACGTTATGGGGTGTGCACTTCTAGGATAATTCTCCAAACACATTTCCCCCTCCTCCTAAATCAATAAGCTCCCCCGAGGTAAGAGAACATCTGTTTGGAGATCACCCCCTGCAGAGTGAGTAACGCCAGGTAAAATAGTGTCAGCCCCCGCCGCTAGGGTACATTCCACCCTCCACTCTCCTACCTGAGACATGACCCTTGTCTGGGGAACCCTACCCTATGGAATACACATCTGTTTGGAGAGTGCATACACAAACTCCGCCCAAAATAGCACAGGTGTAGTTGGGGAAGAGGGGGGGGGGGGTACCCTATTAGTAGTCACTCAAACATGTAACTTCACAAAAATATTATCCTGAGCAACTGAATGTGAATATCAGTTTATACTGTATGTACCTTGAGTCCACCACCTACATGTCTCTTGTAGAACTCTACATTTTGATCTAACAAACTAAAGAATTATTCCAGAGCATGGCCGGTTGATATGTATTTTTATGTGCAAGGAATCAATCAATTAACAGTAATTCAGCTGTTCATTATTGATTCATTCAATCTATCAGTTTCGAAATAATCATCAAAATAAAGTAATCACAAAAAATGCTTGATATGCTTTTTAGTCCATCAATCCCTCAACCCCTTTAGCATATATATAATATCATTTAAAAATGTACAGAAGCCCTTGAGCCCCCCCCCCCCCCCGACCTACCTTTGTGCGAATGTAATCAATGGACAACCTCCTACATGAAATTAAATTTAGCTACAAGTGTACAAAAAGAAAATGAAATTGCAAATGATTTTGTACTAAAGCCAGCAGTGCCTTAATATTCAACAAGGCAATACCCCCTCAGTAGGAAAGTGTGTGCGACCTTCTAGGGTTCAGGAAAAGGCACAGGGGAGAAGTTTACAATAACACAAACATTTCCCAAACTCGCATTCCCCAGATAGTCACCAAGTTGTTAGTTTACACTTCTACTGATTTAATTTGTAACCTGAGACCTGAGATACAGGCGGAATGCGCGCGCACCAACAGGCCGGAAGTCGGTATGCGCGCGCACGTGCATGCCGGAAGTGCTTGATCTCTGTCAACAAGGCCGACCGGAAACAGGTGTAGTGGGCGCATGCGTGCTGAGTGGGGCCGGGCCAGGTGGGGAAAGGGGGGGGGGGGGGTGTCAACAGGTAGGGGTAATGTGGGGGGGGGGGGGGGGGGGTATATCTAGGCACATAGTGGAGGGGGGGGGGGGGAGGGTAGTTGCAATATATTTGAAGTTGAAGTAATTATCAGGATTGGGGACAGGAATAAGGCTAGGTTTCCAGGGATCTGTGTTCTGACGTTTGATAAATATCTCAAGGGGAATGTAACACAACCTGGACCAAAGCATGATGGACTATGCTGCATCGTCCATCATGCTTTGTCAGATTGCATGACAGATTGCTTAGGTAGATATTGATCAGAAGAAAGGTAGTCTGACTTTGTGGCATTATGCTGCAGCCACATAGCCTATATAATAGCAATATCTTGCCTGAAAGATAGGCTCCGGGGGGTAAGTCTATTGCTACTGTGCGTAGAAGCCACCAGGCTAGTACCAGGCTATGTCATATTTTGTTCATTTTGTGTACCTCCTTATACCTATGGGAGAGAATAGTGCCTTTTAATCATTCCATGGTAATTGAGCAAAATACTTACGTTGATAGTAAGTTAATAACCATAATAATAAGTTAATAATTACACTAACTTCAATCTGCCTTTAATAGTTTACAAACTGGTTTCTCAGATTAAAATTTCAATCAAGACTCTGATGGAGCTTACCTCTGGTGTACATATCACTTACACAAGTTACAGCAGTCAAGTTGGCGCCTGATGTGCCAATTGGCAGCACCAATACATGTTTTTGGTGGATTCGTCACAATCAACCACACTACCCTTAGAGTAACATGTTACTCTTTGGTAAAAAACCTCATCTAGAGAACAGCATCTAAAAAAGTAAAAACTTACTTGTATAGGGCCTATACCAGATGATCTCAACAACAAATTGAAGTCACCCAACAAGGCTTTGGGTTTGATACCCCCCGCAGGGGCAGATACAGGATTTCCAAAAGGGGGGTTAGCATATAGACTAAAGGCTGTATTCCACTAGCCGATTTACTCTCAATTTTGAAAATTGGGAGAAGAAATGCGTACTAATCATAGACATGTTAGATATTGTTAGAAAGCATTTTTCATTACATTTCAAATGGTATGTATCATGCAGGCGCTCTTGTAATATTTCTAACGGAAACTTGAAAATTGGTAAATTCCCAGTTGTCAAGATCGCCTAGTGGAATACAGGCTTTAGTATTAAAACGGCGTACATTTGCATGCACACACACATTTCCCCCTCTTATAGTAGTTTAGGGGTCAACCAAAAGGGGGGGGGGGTCCCCCCCCTCCCGGATCCGCCCCTGCCCCCCCCCCTCCTCCCAGAACACCCACCTACAGGGCGCCCTGTCGTCGAGCCTCGTTCTGGGCCTCTCTCTGTACACCACGTGACTAGTTCTGGGTCAATGTTGTGGTTTCAGAGCAGAGTAAAAAGTAAGTGTATGACCCACCTCAGACAGCGAAGGGCAGCGATAAAAAGTCGCCGGTCAGAGAGGACGACGCATCACCGGACATTCTACGGCCTCCAATTACTTCCTTTCCCCCTTTTTTTCTCGCCAACAGAATGATGTCAACTTCCCCACACCCCGTCCATTGTACCGAGGGGACCGCTTAGTTCTCTATCCCCGGTAGGGGGCAGTGCCTCTGGTACGGACATGATGGGAACATCAGCATTGTTAAAGGTGAATAACCATGGAGGATGTTCCATGGTGGATTTGGAGGGGGCGCAGGGGCGCATGGTCCCCCCTTTCTTTCCTTCCAAATATTGATATTTTTATCTGTCAAATGTCAAATATCAAATGTCAAATACCATCGGAAGGATAATTGTACATTAGGGCCTCCCCCTTTTGATCTCTGGACCCGCCCCTCATGTTGACGACGATGATTGTTTCACTCAGCATTATTTGGGCTATATCGAAGCCAATTCAGATTCTCGCTCTGTACAACCTTCTAATGACCAATTCTCTGGGACTTAAAACAATAGAAAGGAAAGGTTGTCTAACAAGGGAAATGAACCCAGGCTGACATGTAGAAGTCCCACATGCTATCCACTGGACCGCCCATCTCTCTAATGACTACATAAGTATGTTATGTAAACAGAAGGAAGGGATATCTAAATATACAAGAATTGATGATTAAAAGGCTTTGGATAAGAAAAAATCAAACATAATTATAAAGAATTTACAAAAAGACAATGGTCCTTTTCATACCTGATTATGGCAGATTAACTAATACTTTTGGGGGCATGAAACCAATGTATATATAATGTATGTATGCATCATTTGAGTATGCATGTTGTTTAAGATCACATGTACCATGATATAGTAAAGTGCCCCCCCCCCGTTGGCTCGGCTGCAACAGGCCGCACATGACATATTGTATGACACTTGTAGTAGTGCGGAGATGCCTGGATTATCTGGGTTAATAACAGGAGGACTCTAGAGTGGATCAGGATGGATGGTTCTAATTGATCGATACCTCAGCCTATCAAGACAGGCGTATATCAGATGCTGAAAAAACAAACTCCATGTTGATTTGAAAACCTGATGATGTCATTGATATCATATAATTTACATTAAACAAGACATGCAAAGTGAAACTGGGGAGCAAGTTGAGCTATTGTCTGTATGATTTATAACACTATAGGTTGACATACACAGATGCATGTTAATCCTATTCTGTAAAATTATTCCATACACATCCAGTCGCTCATGTATAGGATATGTATTCTATGACATGTATAGTCGCGTCAATATGTGAAATAAAAGAATATGCTTTATGCATATGTTTTAATTTGCTTGTCTTTTTTGCATGAAGGGTCTGGCCTTGCCAAGTTTTTATATCTCTGTCCATCAACATAAAGACCTGAATATACTAACAATAATTCAAGTAATACAGATTCACATGTCATTATCTTTACATCAAGTACCAAATGAGAATGAAACTTTGACAATCAACCTGTCTAACCTGTCCCATCTAGATAGGTTTATTCACAACAACACATTAAACACATATTCTCACAAATAAGCCGCATAGCCGTCACTCATTGCCGTAAATGTTCCCAGAAAAAGGTGTTAATCTCAGACAAATCGTCCCCACGCCTCTCCCCATAACCTAAATCCAAGGGGTGGATCCAGAGGGGTCCATGGGGTCCTGACCCCCCCCCCCTTTTGGTGGACCCTAAACTACAAAAAGAGGGGAAAATACCATGTGCATATGTGGGAATGAATTCAGTTTTAGTACTTAGCCTTTATGCTGACCCCTCCCCAAGCAAGAATATGACGTTATTATAAAGTTATTATAACATTCTGTTTAGTTCTGCTTTGGTTCTTGTTACATTATTTTGATTGCATCCAAAAACGTCTTTAGGACCTAATATTGTGAGGTCGCACTATGACATTCTTGTGACGTTCTTTCATGTTATAATAACGTTATCATAACTTTCTTTATTAGTATGGTCTCAACTTTATTAAAATATGATGTTATTCATAACATTCTTTTTTAGTAAGTCTCAACTTTACCTAAAATGACATAACTGTTACGTCAAAATTTGGCAGGTTACCAATTAACCAAAAAAGTATGGTCACATAACGTGCTTGCTACATCGCTGCTTGCCTGGGTATACCTACTTGCAAAAATCCTGTATCTGCCCCTGATTCCCTACAATGTAAAACTACCCCCCCCCCCCCCAGAGAGCTGTGACCTTTGTTTTGACGTGAGCGGCCATTTAATGCCGTTTCCATGGTGATAAATGACGGAGGTTGACCTAGATAAGTCAGAGTGAGGCTGGATGGATGTGACCTCCGTATAGCACGTATCACGGCACGGGGGGGGGGGGGGAGGGGATTGGGAGGTGTCTCATGTAACATTTAGCTCGGCATTGTTACTGTATCACTCTTATATCTTATCTATTCTCTCCAATACATTGCTCTTTCCATCAGCTTCTCATGTAAAGGTTTCCTTATAAACTAAATGTAACTCTTTCAGTTCCGATGGCGGACCAAGAACTTCTCAAATAGGGGTGGGGGTGGGGGGGGGTGGGTGGGGGGGGGGCTGTTAGAATTTGATTAATTAAAGGTTGAAAGAAAGCAGAAGGAGCCCTCTATTATCTTGGTCCGCCCACGTCATTAGCCGGTCACAGTACTATATATGGGATATTACAATTGAGTTTAACCAGATTGAGAAATAATGCAAACCTCCCAGACTATAGGAAATGGAAGGTACCAATTTTCGTAAATTACACTTTAAAATTAAAAAATATTTTAAATCGAAAAGAGGAATCAATGCAGACTAAAGGAAATGGAAGGCTCGGAACTTCCCAATATTCTGGGTTATCCTGGGTTACACTTTGAAAATACGCACTTTTCAAAAATAAAGTTTTACTTCGTTTCCCCCATATAGGCCTGTGTAGAGGTGCTATTTGAACTGCACCGTCCATGTCTGCACTTCCGCAAACCTTTCGTTTTTTACGTGCAATGTTTGTGTACAGAAATAAACCCAGGGGTAGTAGGTATGGTTGACATGACGTCGACATGATTCTCTACTCATGTGAGTAATGTGACATGACTGGCCCGGGCCCCCGACCGGCCCGGCCTCTGATTGGTCGAGGCCAGGCCCGCGGCCCACGCCCTGGGCGCCATCTGATTGGCTGAGGGGCGCGGCGGGCCACAGAGGCTTCTGGGAGAGCGTTTGAGGGAGGAAAAGGGGAAGAGGAGGGGAGGTACTCTTAATCACAAATGACGTATTGCACTTGAACTTGGTATTGTATATTTACTTTTTTTCAAACCTGTTTTGAACAGGTAAACGTAATATACTAAATCATAAAAAAGGAATGGTGCATTAACCTATAGACATAATTATAGAGAGATATACAAGACATCTTACTTATCTTTATGATTAACCGAATACGTCCTTGAACATAGAGTGGTACAATTGCTTTGTATTCTCCCTGAGAAACTTTTTTTTCTGGCAAAGCAATAAGGAATTCTCTCCCTCACTTTAAACGGTCCGCCACTGATTTTGGATATGCAAACTTTCAGTCTTTGCGACAAATGTGTTTGCAAATTGCAAAAGCTTCGGAGGTATCAGTGAATCAAAAGCCTATTTTAACCATCATGTTGGTTTAATCTTGCACATGTAGCTATTATGGTAAAATGTAAACAATAGCAACCTTTTAATAAGACCATCCCACATTGGGAATATCCCAGCATTGGACAAGGGTTGGACAAAATTACCATCCTTGTCTCCCTGAGTTGGGATCACTGATCTACTGAGAATTATGTTTTTGTAAAACCCAAAGTACTGAGAAAGCATTTTGATTACCAATTGGCAGACATGTAGGTTTGCCATCCAATAAAATCGTTGCATTTTAGGGCAAAATACAGTTGGACATTATAGGTTGGGCTTACAGGCTTTAACATTAGTCCCTGTGGGAAAAAGGCTGATATGTAAAGCGTCATTTTACAAATTTTAGATACAACTTGTCAGCCTAATGAAACACCATGGTTAATTTTGTTTTACACTACTCTCTTTTGGGGATTAAGTCAGGAAGAAATTGCTAGGTGATTCTGTGGTAAATTTTTTGATGTATACTTGGTCAGCTTATTATATATATATATAAGGGACCTTCCATTTCAAACCAGAGTACCCCCCCTCCCCTTCCCCGCTGGTCGTCCGGCGGTAAATGCCGCGCTCGGCCCGGGGGCCCAGCTCTGCCCGCCATTCCTACCTCCCCCAGCGGAGAGTGCACCAGCCCGGAGACAGACCTCACCACACAGGAGGAGAAGTTGACTTCAGACAGACCTCACCCACACACAGGAGAAGTTTTACTTCCACCCGGGAGGAGATCAGCGGAGGACGTAGCAGGGGAGATACGAGCACCAGGAACCAGCGATTGGCGCCAAAAGGACCAAAAGTCGTCTGCTGTTTGTAAAGTTTGGAGTACAGGAATTCGGAGCGACTCGGGGGAGAGACTCAAGGTAGGGGCCGAGTTTTTACTTATACACAACTTGCACCATCGTGAACACATACTCCCGGTACCCCCCACTCTACCAGGGAAGTGGGAACCCATCAATGTTCTCTGGTCTACAAAAATACCCCCTTTTCATGGGGTTTTTAGCTAAATAAGACCCCTTTTCCCATCGAAACCTAGATTTTCGGGCCTCAATTACACCCCTTTTTTTCTCGAAATGTGAACTGAAAAGATGCAGATCCCCTGTGCACAGTTATTTGCAGCAGATTTTCATATACACTATTGAAAAGATGATAATCTATCAGATTCTCACAAATTCTATAGAAAAAAGAGACCCCCTTTTTTCAATTTTCGCGGACATGCGAACTCGTTTCAAAACTTTCCCAAACTGTCCCTTTCTCCGCGTTTTTAGAACGCCGATGCTTATCAGGTAGGCCAGAGAGTGGAGTACCATCGTACACACATACATGTACTAATACTACCCCATCTGTGTCCACTTGCTCCTCTTTTTGACGGTCCCCCACTGATAGGACCCAAACGTCGTACAGGTGTTTCATTTCTAGGTCTGAATTCAAATTGACTACACACATGGCACCAATATGCGCTCCCCAGGACGCTGTTTGACTTTTCTATTGGATGCAGCGATTGTTTGTGGGTTTGGAACCTGAAAGTTCTCCCAGTGTATACTCAAAATTAACAATGAAACACTACCAAACTCGAGACAGGTAGTAGCTCTGAAAGAACATTCACTTATATAGAAAGAGAATATAGAGAGATATTCTTGTTTAAAATTATATTTTTCTAGTATATACAGATATTTCACCCTTTTCCAAGGTACGCTTTTCCAAGGGCAAATATGCCTGGGGACAATTGCTGTCCTGTTTAAAAAAAGTAAAAAGTAAGTTTAATGTACTCATTTTTCACTCCCACTTTGGGCTATATAATAGGATTGCAGGGTATGAGTTCTGAGAACCATAAAGCTCTCCCCGGTGCAGACAGTATGCCGTATGTCCCTCTGTTTGTGGACCAACGAGTTCCACATTGGGGCGAGAGCACAATACAGGGCTGTGTCTGCTGCTCGCCGGTAGGGGGGTTGGGGGGTTGGGGGGCTGACCGGGTCACTACCCCCTCTCACACTCCACACACCTCACACAGGCCTAGCAGTAGACTCCTAGCTCATGTAGACAGGGTCCACAGTGGACGGAGACAGCCAGACAGAGAGACACACACAGACAGCTCACACATACAGACATAGAACACTCACACATACTCACACATACTCACACAGACACACACTCAGACGTAGAGGTAACAGAGACACATCTGCCCCACACAGACACACAACTCACACATCCAGCTCATACGCACAGTTCACACATGTATGCAGCATACACTTAGATACATACAGCTCACACATAGACACATGTATCTCACACAGACACACAGACACACAGACACACAGACACACAGACACTCACACATTTAGCTCACAAATTGAGGCATCCAGCTCACACATAGCGACACACAGTAATCACGCATACAAGTCACACACACACAGCTCACACACATGGAGTTCACACAGTTTCTGATACACAGATCACACATAATGTTCACACCAATACAACTTGCATACTTATAGCTCACACAAATATACAGCTAATGACACACATTCAAACACACAACTCACACATACTCTCCAGGGTGGTGTCATTATAAGGCGGTCGGCCGGTGTGTGAGCGGCCCCTCTGAGTGGCACAGGAGGCTCTCTGGACTAATTAACCCAGAGAGAAAGGCCCCCTGCACCACCCACCTAGACCTCTAATACAGCACCCAGTCACTCCCCAGTTAAACCTGTATGGGGACCCCGACCGGTTCTGAGGGACCGCCTCCCGGGGGGTGTACGGGGTGAGCAGGTCCGAGTCGGACTGAGTCGCTCAACAACCTGTCCCCTAAAAACCATTAGAAACCGGCCAGTAGGGGTCTAGATGGGGGATCCCTGTGTCGCATGTCGAATTTTAAAAATGGCCATGTCGCCTGTCACTATATTATGGATTTCCATGTCATGTCGGTTTTTTTTTCATGTCACTAAGTATGCTCCATGTCGCATGTCGAGTTTAAGATATGTCCATGTCGCCCTGTCGATTTTAAGGGACTAAGCCAGTGCCAGTGCACTTAGGCAGGTCCATGTCTGACCCTCCCCTCCACTTCTTCAGCCTCACAAACATTGTACGTGTAGCCGGCCTCAGAAGACTGTCCCCGCCTTGTTTTCTGATGGTTTTTCACGCCGTGTATGAGAGCCCAGTTTGACTACTCAGGGGTACCACCGCTCTCTGCCTCTTGGTATAACGACTCTAGGTGTGTTGCCTGTTGGTGTACATGGAGGGGATTCGATATGTACAATAATATCGTGAGAGCCAGCAACATCAAAGCAATATCTATGTTTTATTAGGTTAAAAATAATTGCGGCAGTCTTTACTGGACAGCAGTGACTGTTGATCATGTTTTTGTCTTTCGTTGGTACCGGTAGTAGTATTTTATCAAGAGACTCTGGCACATAAGCCTATGATATCAGAAATTGCAAGAACTGCTGCTACCAGCAATGCAACTCATCAACTTGACTTGTCATATACTTGGACTTGAAAAAAGGTTGGATGGAAGTCAGGGGGTACACTATCTAATCTAGAATCCCCTCCCCCCTCCCCCAACGCTCGTCTGGTATCTGTGGGCAGAGTGAAGAAGGTCCAGACACCACTCACCAACCTCTCACCCCCTTAGCCACTCCCAGCCTGATATCAGCCTGTAAAGTGAAAGTCTAATTTAGATTACCCCCTCCCTTCCCCTCACCACCCGATCCCGCCTGTTCCCGGCGTCCCGGGTCGGGTGACGGCCCTCATTAGGGTTAACCTACATGTACAGACTGGTACCAGCGGTTAGATGACCAGCGGAAACAGGTGGGTGATCAGGGGAACCAGCTCCAGACGCCATCTAGCGGCGGTCAGAGAGGTGAACGGAGAGTTTCCGGTACACTGGTCTGTGGTTACTCTAGTCCATTCTGATCCAGATAACTTTTTATGAAATGGGTCCGTTCACCCACAAGCGTCCATGGCTTTTATTGGTCACTAAATTTTTTTAAGGAATACTTTAATTGGCCCTCTATAAATAGCATGGGGAACCCCTGTGATGGTTGTTGGGCTGCTGGCTGGTTTATGGTCCTACCTGTCATAAACCAGCAGCTGCAAAACATGCTGGGATTTTGGGTGGAATTCCCACCTAAAATGGTTACAGGTGTACAGACCCACTATGGAAAATAGTAGGATGAACTCGACAGACTGGTCACTCCTGTCACCAGTCACTCCGTAGGTATTCTGTACCAGTGGCAAGAGTACAAGAGTACATTGTCAAAAGAGTGCACTTCCGGTATTGATCAAGAAGGATATTAGGACAATCTTAATCTTACATCTCGAATCCCGCATACTTCCTGGGTTAATTAGAGTTAACGAAGGGTCAGGACCCAGGTGTTAATCAAACCTGGAAGTCACAGATGTTTCATATCGGCGGCACAGGGCCATCCCTTTGTAGATATCTGGGTATTCCATCTTCAGAAGATAAGGACGGACAAGGAGCCTTTCTCCGGACAGTGGCGTACCCTGGGGTGGTTTCGAGGGTGTCTGGAACCCCTTTAGATTTCTTAAAAATTATATAATGAAAGGACAAATATAGGAAATTGTTATCAAAATAACTGGTCAGAACCCCCTCGGATTTACCTGGGACCCCCTCAGATTTCAGGCCTTGGGACGCCCCACTCTGCGGCGAGTAACCCTCCGCCCCAAAACTGATAACCGTGAGAGGTAAAAGGTGTCGATGCGGCAGAGTGGGTACGCCCCTGGACTCTCGTTAGGTGCGGCTCCTCCAGGACGGCCAGGTGTAAACGGCCGGACGGGGGAGGGGGGGGGGGGCACTTTGACAGATGTTTGGACGTAAACCCTCTACTGTCTGTCTGTCTGTCTGTCTGTAAACCACCAAAGTGCTGCTGATCCTGCCGTACTCTTTCAGTCAACGAGTTATTCAGGCCCTTATTCAATGGTGGATACTGTTGTAGGCTTTATAATGGATGCTGCAGTCTACCAAACATTGGTATAATATTGAACAAAAACGGTTTTGGTGGTGTTGTTTTCAATGTAAATTAAGCTGTCTTTTCGTTGAATAATATTGAAAATAAACATGATCTGACGAAGTGAACGTCACGTGGTCATCGCCCCACCTGGTGGCCTGACCAGGTCACGTGGGTACCTGTGATGTCACGTGGTCACAGCCTAGTGTGGCCTCCTGCCTCCAGGGGTCGTGCTGTAACGAGGGACGAACGACGTTTAGGTGACGTTAAAACGACGTTAAGGGGACGTTAAAACGACGTGCGACACTAGTTTACGAGCTGGTGCACAGGACCATCGGTCGGTGACATATCACTACATGTCGCTGAGGTGTACAGTTTTTTTTTTTATTATTTAACAATACATCTTTACAACATGGCTTTAACCTTCGTCCTTCGACTCTTCCCACTGGTAACATGGATTGGTAAATTCAACTTGTTTGTAAGGATTCATCATTTCCTGCAAAACAGTCATAAGCCATTACAGAATATCATGGGACCTTTATTCTTTCATGGAAAGAAAGCTCTAGCCTTTTCTGTGAATCGGCGACTGTAACGGTCCTATAGCTAATTCTTTAAATAATGTACTGTCTACTACATCTATGGTAAACAGGGATCGAAATAGAATTGAATAATTTAGGTATCCTTTGAATATTTCCATCCTTGATGAGGGCGATAAGAAACCATACACCATGACTTAAACATATATGTACCAAATTCTACTGACATAGGGTACACCGTATTTACTTACTGCCCTATTCCAATGTCAGGGTACAGAACAGCGTACATGTATCTTCCCTGACTAACGTCAGTGCACACCCTCGTATACGTACCGCCCCTTCCTTCAGTCAGGGCCTGGTCCAGGGGAGGTGTTGGGTGAGAAAACAGACTAATAGACCAAGTACCCATCTCCATGTCGGGCCCACTAAGGGAGGTTATTGTCTGACGTAACTTACAGCCTCCCACACCCCGAGGGGCCGGGGAGGGGGAGCTGGGGGGTAGTGTAAGGGGTAGAGTCTTACCAGTAACCCCCTACAGCCCCCTGAGGGTGTTTGTGTGTTATCACAGACACAGACTCTCTGACGACCACAGGTCTGAGCCCGGTGCATGCCGGGACGTTATCTCCTGATCACGTGACTCAGTAATGGCCCATTGTGCGCTGACCGTGACCTTGTCCACGTCTGTACTTCTGCAGACACACCCCTACACACACCCTCCAAAGACTCTGTCCCCTGCTGTCCTCTGCTGTCCCCTGTATCCCTGCTTCAAACAATCTCTCCAACACAACCATCTCTCAATATCTGTAGAGTATCTACTACTCTTTCCATGTTCTGGAAGGTCTTACCTTCTCGAAGGGGATCCAATACTCAGATTTGGGAGTGTTGCTTTCCAGGGGGTTCAGGAGGTGTTGAGTCCCCTTTTCTTCTAGTGTGTTCTTAAACGACTCAGAGAGGTAAATTCAGTGGAGTGCCAAATCAGTCTCTGCATAGGAGAGGGTGCGACGCTGTACATGTGATGTGAATTCTTCCAATGCAACTTGCAAGTGGACATCTTGGATCCGCCCCCGACCTCCACCCTAGACTCCCACTCCTCTCCGTTTCACTGTTTTTCCCTTCTATTTACCTAGAAATCATTTTCTGTCACACCTACTCGTCTCTGCCTTCTGCCCTTTCATATCGTTGTAACATTTATTTGAACAGCTTGGTCTCTCTCAGCCCCCCTCTGGCACTGTGCATTATGGGAGTAAACGTTTTGTCCCGTACCCTAGGGGCCCTCCCCAAGCAAGAATAATTATGACATTATTATAACGTTGCAGCAACTTTCTGTTTAGTTCTGCTTTGGTTGTTACATTATTTTGATGGCACCCAAAAACGTCTTTACATTATGCACTGTAATGTTATTGCACTGTAACGTTATTTTGTGTCTTTCTTGAACGTTCTTTCACATTATAACATTATTATGACATTCTTTATTTGCAAGGTCTCAAATTCACTAAAATATAACATTAAAATTTTTTTTTTAATAAGTCTTAAATTGACCTAAAGTAACATAACTGTTACATGAAAATTGGGCAGGCCACAGACTAACCAAAAAAGTATGGTCACAGAACGTGCTTGTTACGTCGCTGCTTACCTGGGTCAGATGGCCCTTGGGCTTCGCCCTCGGGCCCTCAGTTGGCCCTCGGGTTGCGGCCTCGGGCTGTCTCTGTACCTTTGATCCCTATCTCTGATGACATCTTTGTCCAGGGGCAATGGTCCCAAAACAAACTCAAAACAAACCTTTTAGGTGGGTTTTTGTTGTAGCCTCATTCAAAGTTCAAACGGTTAACAAAATATCTATAAAAACATTAGACGGTTGGAGCACTTGGTAGTAACTACCTTCAAGTCAGGGCTCCTACTTCTGCTGCTGCCTTTCTAGATGAACAGTCAAATGCTCCCTTGCTATAATAAGTATTGGTACAAGGTATGCTACGGCTGGATGGATATTTATCATATACAAAAAAAATATAGATTTCATAAACTATAGATCTGGGACACAAGAAACAACTTCTGAATCTGAACATTTTCTGTTAACTCGTGTTAGTTTGTCTTTTCTCGTAAATTCACCAAAATGCAACTCTATATATAATGTGACATTCAAAGTATGATTAAAATATGTGTCCTGTTAATGTACAACACTTCATATTATACAAAATAACATTTATAATGTCTAGCCAGAACTCTTAACTATTGCTACGTCACAATAAAAGGAACACAAAATGAGCTGTTTCTTGCTGACCAGACCTATAAAGGTCCTTGGCTCAGAGAAAACGTATTTCGTTGTGTGCACCAAAACTTGAAGAAGGCAGTCCGGACACCCCCTAGTACCCTTCCAACTGCCCCACCCCTGTATACAACAGGGGCCTTGGTCATTTCTTAAATTCCGCACATGACGGACACTCCCCTCTCCCAGATCACCTTACAACCAGTCATATCTCACCGCCCAGATAGGAGGCTTCTCTGGGTAAGAGTTGGAAAGTATGTGTGTGTATGTGTGTGTGTGTGTGTGTGTGTGTGTGTGTGTGTGTGTGTGTGTGTGTGCGTGTGCGTGTGTGTGTTACTGTAGGGTTGGGGGTTGGGAGGGGGGGGGCATAAATGAAAACCGTTTTCTCATCAAGGTTAAAGGTGAATCAACTTGATAACCCTACATTTTACTCTTTGTCATCACTGTAGAATAGGGAGTGGCAAAATAAAGGGTACGTGAAATCACAGTGGCTTCCTCAGGTCTCAGCGTATAGCATCGATCTAACCCGAGAGAGTAAATTAAAACTGAAGTCTCTCTGATCTAATCTTATCAGGTCCGTTTGACCAGGATTACTGGATCCACTGGTTTAGCCATGCCACCCTGGGCTGCTCTGACTTAAGTCAGTTTTCTCTCCTCCATGGTTTGAATCATTTGAAGAATAGCAGCCTCCCTCCCCCCGCCATGAACCCTGCCCCTCCCCCCGAACAATACCAGGCCTGTTCCTCCAGGGTATGTACCGGGGGTTAGGGCGGTTGGACCAGGGGTAGGGGTGAGGGGGGTTAGGGCATCTGGTAGATAGTGAGGGGGGCGGGGGGGGGGGGGGGCGCTAAGGGTTCTTCTGAGAGGCGCTCCAACCAAGGAGTCTCCTGCTCCAACCAACTCCAGCTCGACGAGTTGGTGTTTGCTGAGATTCCCTCAGTCGGAACTATCAGATTCTCATTGACGAATAGGAGTTTAATTTCGCCGCAAGTTCCTTTCTGGTGGTAAAATGCAATCAAAACATTGAAGTAGGTATTTCATTTCACAAAGATTTATGTCGGATTGTGCTTTTCGATTTCCCAATCTCATGTCGTAGTAAAAGTCTATCCCTAACTTTTGGGCATTGTGGATTCCAACCTAAAAGATGCCCTTTGCGGTTGGTGTGACCCCCCCCCCCCCACACACACACTTCCATCAACCAGACCCCGGGAGGTGTCGGGGTCTGGAGGAGGGGGTGGTAGGTCCTGGGGGGGGGGGGGGGGGGCTGGTGGTGGCGACCTGTCAGGAGGACCATTGTCCTCTGCCCCTCCCCCCTCCCTCTGCCCCTCCCCCTCCCTCTGCCCCACCTCCCCCTCCTACTGGGCCCTAATCAAAAACACACCCCACCAACCCTCCACACACCCCTACCCCCCTCCCCCCTCCCCGGTCCCCCCTGGTACCACCGTCCTTCACCCAGAAGGGGAGTCCCCTCTCCTTTAAAAATCCCCCCCCCCCCACATTGCCCCCTCCCCCGACAAATGCCTCACTCACTGCATTACATCCTAAGACCATGGAGAGTAAAACAAGACACTACACTTTATTCAAGAAAGCCCTTAGAATAATGGGTTCTGACATAAGTTTCAAAATAGTCAAGGTTTCCTCCAAAGCAACCTTGGATTTAGTGTTCCAGCCCCCCTACAGGGGACGCTCCAATGTGGTACCGTTAATTAAAGATCCAGAGACACAATATCTTGGTTTAGTACAAAGTTCCCTGTACCACAGTACGAAAAATTTGAAACAGAGTGACATAGATAAGGTGTTAAGTCGCTGTAACACCTAGCCATGACACCTGCCACTAACACCTCCATTTTGGCGAAACCGCCACCCTATCCCCAATCACACCCTTTGCTCAATCGCCATGTTGTGACGTAGCAAGATGCCTTTGTGAGAGTGCAGGCTACAAAGTGGTAGGCCTACATCTACCTATTATGACACAATTCGAGCTTAAATATCATTTAATCAACAATTAATTCATAAAGATTTATCAAGTAGTTGCAAATACAGTAACATCACAGTTATAATCTGCAACTGGATATAAGGGAATGCTGATTAATTGTACATATGACTATGTATCTATCCATGTGTTTCTGATCAGTGACGGCTACTATAACATTGTTTTATATTTGGAAAGAAGGGAAAAATATGCGGGTAGTTGATAGAGTCTGTATTTCACATACCAATTTTGATGCTGTCGATTTTTTATTTGTTATATTTTCTCTGATGATATAGCATAACACCTTACATGTCATAATATACCATTTGAAAGATAATATTATAAACTTTCTATTTTTCTTATAGTGATGTTTAAAATGTTTAGTTCCCTTTACCGATTTTTAAGATTTGCAGCATAATCAGCATGTGGAATATAGACAAATATATCAATGACCATTGTGGTAGATTACGGCATCATATTATCATCTTTGTAAAGAAAATGATAAATATATGATTATGTCCAAAATGTTGCCAGGTGTACGACACACAAAACTCATAAAACTTAACAGTCTAAACAGTATCTCCTCTTATGGTGCACATGGATTTTGCCATTACACATAAATAGATTCGCTACATGAGGTGTAAGAGTGTCTTCGCACATACCTAATAATAGCCAATGCATGCTTCAACACGAAAGCTAGCATACACCACATCGCATCACTATCACTTCTGGTAATCATGAAGTATATTCCCATATTCTTGCTCAGTATTCCTTAGTTAAATGCATGTCGTATTATATTAGTACTATTGCTTATGTACAATCTACATGGGAAGTGCAAAATCCGCCGTTCCAGACCATGTGAATGTGCTAGCTAGGCATCTTGCTACGTCACTTCCGGCATGCCCAGCTATACACTCAGTCAATGGGCCAAGATCTAGCTATGTCACACTTTGACTTAGTATAACTTTATAATGCTAATACGTACTGATATGATATCTTGGGGTTGTTTTCATTTCATTAAGATGAAAGGAACATTTTAACTTGCTCTAGACGTGTCAGTGGATCTTTAATGCAGATAAGGTCTACATAATCCCTCTGATATACCGCCATGCAGAGCTAAATCTCCATCTTGTTTTACTCTCCATGCTAAGACCCTACACAGAAGACTCAGCTTACCATCCAAACCGACAATGATAACCGTTTCTATAGTGACATATATGTTCTAGTAGCTTTTTTTGGGAGAGAAATTCCGGTTATATAAAAAAGAGTAAGAATTATTGTTGATGCGTGCATTTCATTCCTTAAGAGCAACTGTAAATGACACGGACTTAGATCAGTGGGTGCTGTGATCAGACCTGTGAAGGTGGGGCCCCTCCCCTCCCGTCACTTCTAAGTGACCCAGGAGGTGTTCAAAGTGGGCGATAACCGACCGGTCTACAAGGAAACACGTGTACCCCCGCGGGCATTGGGCAGATATGACAGCAATCTACGGTCAGGATGTATCTGGTATTGAAATCTGAGTCTGAGATATGACTGCTCAACGTTCTACCACTCCGCCTCCTTCCCCTATCATCGCTATGGTAAACAGAAAAAACAACAAGAGCAACAAAAAAAACAAGATAGAAAATTAAATAAGTAATGTGGATAAAAGCAAATATTTTTCCAAGGCCCCTACACTCGTTTGTACCACAAATACCACAAAGCTCTTCACAAATTTAAAACAGGATTCGGAAAAGTTGTAATAAAGCTAGGATATTTGACACGAGCCTGTTCTAAACCGCCTGATTAAGGCTGAGATACTAGAGCAAAAATCAGATGATTACCCTACTCCTTCTAAAATGATGTCCTTTCGCATGTTGCTGCCTAAATTCTGAACTTTCTTCAGGTCTTACCAAGAACCAGTGAAATGGGTCATAACCAACCTGTCCATCTGGCTGCTGTTTTGTTAAACTGCTTTCAAAAGGACATGTGGGAACCAGCAAATTGGGTCATGACCCCATTTCTTAGTTCCAGCCTCATCCTCCATGGTGTAGTGGTTAAGACCCTCAACTCCAAATCCAAAGGTTGAGGATTCGAATCCTGGCAAAGCCACTTGTTACCCTACTACTTCTAAAATGATGTCCTTTCGCATGTTACAGTCTACACACTGTACTTACTTCAGACCACACCAAGAACCAGCAAAATAAGCTATTACAGGCCAGTCCATTTGGTTGCCTATTTGTTAAACAGCTTTTTAAAGGACCTGTGGGAACCAGCAAATTAGGTCATGACACCATTATTTAGTTCCCCTCTCATCCTCTTTGTGGCTTCATAGTGTAAAGGTTAGCAACCCCTTCCAAGTCCACACACCTTTATTGTGGGTTCGAATCCCGGAGGGAATCAGCCGATTCTGTGAGAATAGTTGGCCGATTCTAGTAGAATATAAATCAAACCTAGTTAAACCCCACCTTGTGCATTCCCTAAGCTGCTCGGCCTGTAGTTTAATTAGGAAGGTCTAGATGACTCCATGCCGCTGCGGCCAGCCGTGACGTCACGGCGTCCCGACGTCACGGCCTGACGTCCGTGTGTCGTCATGTGGTGCCGTCACGCGTCATTAAGGACGCCGTCTACCTGACGTTTGGTTCTCATTACTGGGGGGGGGGGGGGGGGGGGGTGAGGAAGGATGAGGGGGTGAGGGTGTTGGTCATTTGAAATGGGGGTGGGGTTCAGAAACGAAATAAATCGTTATTTTCGCAAAGAAATAGAAGAATGTCATCACATTCGGGAAAAAAAAGAAAAGAAATATATCTCTATTTGTGAAAGTAATTTCAAATTTATCATCAAATGTTTTTCTCATAGGTGAATCCAGATGTTGCGGGTAGAAGGCATGTATTTGCCAACCTGAAACATTGAAGTAACACTTGTGTTAGACCACCTTGAATAAGTAGCAGAATACCGTTCTCCGTGTGTGGGAGCCCCTCGGCAGCAACTGGGTGCTCTTCTGCCAGAAGGTAGAGACCCCTCCTAAGTGACTTGTTCGAGTAGACAATACAGTTTACAATCGAAAGATTTGCTTGAGTGGACCCTAAAGAACTTAGACTCAGTAGCCAAAGTATCTACTTACAAAGGGTCTGTGGAGGAACCCAATTCTCTAACTCCTGCTGAGGGCTTTCACGAAAATGTGGCATTTAGTCTTCTTCAAACAAAACGACCTTATGCTTGGTTCAAGTGGGTAAATGAATCACGGAGTGTGCGAACACGGGGAGCGACAATTATATCTCTAAGGTACACAGGCTGCACGTGGCTCTTAGGTGAGGAGCTTCTCCGGGACCTGCTCTCTGCCGTCATTTGTGGATTTGGAGATTTCTTGTCGTCTCGAGACTCAGAGAATTGCTAGAGCATTGCTTATACTCTGAGTGCCTAGTTTCAGCATTATGTACCGTCCCCCCGCGCCCCACACACACAATGTTGCAAATGATCTATTAACTGCTTCGACAATGATTCAGAATGTATTCTGTTTAGTGTAAGGTAACCCTGACTTGCTATATCCATCTCTAAGACTTACTTAGTCTGAGAGAAATGCTTGCAGACCAAAGATGTCCCTGCCGCCAGTGACACAGATGCCTAAGTTAAGAAGAAACTCTTTCTGGGCGAAACCAAGGAATGTAAATGACCTTGCAGATTCTTTTTTTAAAGGGTTTCTCCCACAACTCTGGGCAGGGTTTGTATAACCGTCCCGTTCACGTTTCACTACAACAGTCTACCTCTCTCTACCTGCCCAGTCTGCGAGCGAGTACCAACTCAATTCCCCCCCCCCCCCCCCCCCCCCACACACACACACCTCACCTCTCCCTAGTCCTGCTGGTACCTGGCGGCCCGCCGTGTTCTGGCCGCCGTCCGCCGGCTACAAGCCACACCCTGGAGGAACCGGAAACCAGGTCAGGGTGTCTACTACAGGGGGGGGGGGGTGTAGGGAGTAGGTAGGGGGAGTATATTAGCAGGGGTATGTGGGAGGCTGGGGTTAGAGAGGTCGGGGTAGGTGTAGTAGAGGTGTGAGGGGTTAGAGAGGTATATTAGAGGTAGGGGTCACCACCTTGATATGTACACAGGGCACCAGTCTCTGACTGAATGGTGAATACTATGCTACATCTACTATGCCTCCTACTATGTCTACACATAGGACTTACTACTTAGTACAATGTACTCACTGTAGAAACTGTGACAATCAGGAGAAATATTTCCGATTAACCAGAATATTAGATTGTAAGTTGTCATTTACATACAGTTTCTGTACTTAGTTAAAGTCATAACCGATTAGTATATATCATATGATTATTGTGTGCGAGGGTGGGGGTGGGGTGGGTGGGGGGGGGGAGGGGGGTCACACTAAAGGTGCCAAGTAACTATTTTGTATAATTGTCACAGTAAGGTCACCATATGACCATTGTATGTGTGGAGGTCACAGTAAGGTCACCATATGACCATTGTATGTGGGGGTCACAGTAAGGTCACCATATGACCATTGTGTGTAAGGTCACAGTAAGGTCACTATAAAAGGTCACCATATGACCATTGTGTGTGTGGGAGGTCACAGTAAGGTCATCATATGACCATTTTGTGTATGGGAAATCACAATAAGGTCACCATATGAACATTGTGTGTGGGAGGTCACAGTAAGGTCACCATATGACCATTGTGTGTGGGGGTCACAGTAAGGTCACCGTATGACCATTGTGTGTGTGAGGTCACAGTAAGGTCACCATATGACCATTGCGTGTGGAGGTCACAGTAAGGTCAGCATATGACCAGTGTGTGGAGGTCACAGTAAGGTCACTATATAAGGTCACCATATGACCATTGTGTGTGTGGGAGATCACAGTAAGGTCATCATATGACCATTTTGTGTATGGAAGGTCACAGTAAGGTCACCATATGACCATTGTGTGTGTGGAGGTCACAGTAAGGTCGCCATATGACCATTGTGTGTGTAAAGGTCACAGTAAGGTCAACATATGGCCATTGTGTGTGGGAGGGGTCACAGTAAGGTTGCAATGTGAATATTGTGTGTGGGAGGTTGGAGTGACGCTCAGGTTTCTATACCAGGGCTCTCACATACAATGTTCTTTCTTCAGGGCACCAAAAATGTTGCCAGATTCTGCCTTTGTTTGAAAAGTTCCCAACAAGAGAGGCAGTTGTCACCAACAATTTCACAGTCCTATTTTCCCTATAAATGGTCACCAATTCCTTTTTGAGACATCATATTGAAATTGATCAGGAACATGATGACTGGGTAGCATGAGACCTATTTATGACCTTTTGTGTTGGAGTCACTGCAAGACCATCCCCATAAGAACATTGAGTGTGTATTTTGGCTGTGTCTGGTTGGTGGGGGTGGGGGAGTGAGGGGGGTTTTCACAGAAATATATCCATATGGCCCATTGTGTCACAATAAGGTCGCCATATGTTTGTTGGGGGTCTGGTTATGGTCACCATTGTGCCTAGGTAAGCAGCATACTGTGTGTAGGTTAACTATTTTTGACCAATATATATATGACCACATTATGTCTACTAAAGAGGCAAAATCAAACATGTTATACAGCAACCTATATATATATAATAAATGTTGACATAAAAGTCATATCCAATTGAGCAGCGTTTCCCTAAATAGCAGATTCTCCTCAGTTAAAAACAGAGTAGTTTACTCCATTCCATCGGGCCATCCATCACATCACGTCCCTGTAACAAAAACCTGCCACATGATAAACCTCCTGTGTGAAAAAAGCCCTTTAAAAAGCCCTGTAAAATGGGCGATAATAAGGGCCATCAAAGGGCCTTTCATGGTGTCAGACAACACCTCCCTCACCGCAGCGCCCCCCGCGGCCTAAGGCCCTCAGGCCCCCTGGCGGCCGTGAACAAAAACAGACAACTGACATACGCAATCTGCGGCCAAAATATGAGAAGGGGCTTAAAAAAGGGGAGAAGGGGACTAAAAAAGGGAATTCTTTGTTTGTAGACTTGCTGGTGGTGTCCTAGAGTGACTCTTTATTATGGACCTTGGTCCTGCTTTGCCCAATGGGAGCAGTTACTGGCAGGTTCAGGACTGCCCAGGCAAGCAGCAACGTAACAAGCACATTCCCCGACCATACTTTTTTGATATTCTGTAACCTTCCCACCTAACCTAACCTTTTTAAGTAGCAGTTATGTAATTTTAGGTTTAGTTAACGTTCAGACTAAATAAAAAAAAATGTTATAACATCAAATTTTAGTGAAGTTGAGACCTTACTAATAAAGAATGTCATAATAACGTTATCATAACATGAAAAAAATGTTACAAGAACGTTAAATAACAGATGTTTTTGGGTGCCATCAAAATAACGTAACAAGAACCAAAGCAGAACTAAACAGGACTTTGCAGCAACATTATAATAATAATGCAAATTCTTGCTCTGGTGACCATCTAGGGGCAATACGGGTTACTGGGTTCTATTATAATTATTGGTCACTTTTTGAAGCCCCATAAAGGCTGGGCATGTTGTGAAGATGTGGCTTTTTATTCAATAGTATTTCCGGTAGAAATAAGAACATTGATAATGTACCTTTTTTGAAATCAGAAATAGACCAAAATGTAAATTGCCCACCCATAGATCATATGAAAAGGCACGAAGGCACTGCCAAAAACGTGCTGTGTCGTGGTCCTACATTAACAATGTGGAGGTCTTTTATTGGATCATGGAGGTTGGGAGGGGCTGGCTTCATGTGTCGTGGCACCACGCCTATTTGAACTCTTTGTTTTTGAAGGCTTTGATTCAGTCTATTTGCTTAAAACTCAAGTTTACTCAAGAGATGTTCAGGAAATTCCTATCGCCCACTCGCTTAGACATCAAGTGAACATTGCTTTGGTTTGATTCCAGGCAGAGACCTTGTATATGTGTATCAAGACTGGAAAGCTTCTCTATGGCCCTATAATTATGATCATTCCCCTGGTGGCCAGTTGAAACCCAGTCAGTCAACTGTGACCAGGGACTGAACATTCCCAGTGTATTTTTGGAGAAGCAGGTGGCACCACCCATGCCATTTTTAATAGTCATAATGGTCAATCCAAATCCAATCCAACTACCTTCCAGGTGGCAGGCCTGTAGTGCATAACAGGTTTTCCTCCGGCTTTCCAGTCTCGATATATCCTTTATACATACAAGGTCTTTGTTCGAGGGGAACTGGTTATGTTAATACGTTGGTACCTGAATATTCCGGAGGTCCCCTACGTTAAAAAGATCTGAATTTCTGCACGCGCCGCCTACAAATAAACCAACGCATCCAGGGAGAGTGGCATAGTCTTTTTGTAAATAGGATTGCCAGGGAGACACAAACGACGCTGTGTTTTTTCCAAGCCTCTAAGACGACGGTTTAGCTCTTCTCCAAACTACCGGGGACGTAACATGTCACTCCCCATCCCTGATATGTGACTTGGTCGATATAAACCTCCAAGACGACCATTTAGCTCTTGTCCAAACTCACGGGGACGTCAGATGTCACTTTCCATCCCTGACCTATGACGATATAAACCATTTGCCCCCCTACCCCTGTGACCCTTGACCAGGGTGTCCTGATGTTGTGTGTCAAATTTAAAAAACGGGATTGTCTCATATCTCTGTCCTTTATTTTTCTCAATGTTGCACGTCGATTTTACGAAATGTCCATGTCGCATGTTACTATGGTTTTAAAGCCCCCTGTCATATTGTCAAGCCCCCCTTTCGTACGTAGAAATAAAAACAAGGACTGTGTCGCGCTGTCGAATGTAGTAGTCCAGGCCCCTCCCCTGGGGACTCTCACCACCTCATCAGAGGTGGTGAGGTGGTCAGTAAACAATGGGGGTGACATGGGGGAGGGGCAGGTGAAGAGGGCTGCTATAGGTCAATCTACAGGTCATTCTAATGCCAATACAGGGCACAGGCACAAATAGAGAATACCACTCCGGTGACCCATGGTACTTATCAACTGACCCATGATACATCACCTGATGAACCAATTGATTTACTTAAATTCTGTTTCTAAATTTCGACTTGAGTCATATTTTTTTCTAAACTCAAACATGTATTACTTTAGTTGTATTATGGGTTCCTTCAGGCGGGAGTCTGGTCCTTTACAAACGTAATGGTTGAAACCGAAGTTTGTACTTAAACTTCTCAGTCATCCATGCCGTCCACATTCACAGTCCTACTGCTGCGAGGCACCTTATCTTCAGTGTTATGTCAAAATCCAGCAGGGTCAGCTTTAGGAGTGTCCCAGCAAGGATATGATGTTATTAGAACATTATTAGAATGTTCTGTTTAGTTTTGCTTTGGTTATTGTCGCATTATTTTGATGGCACCCAAAAACATTTTTAGAACCTGACATTGTGACGTCTCACTGTGATGTTATTGTGACATTCTTGTGACATTCTTTCACATTATAATAATGTTCTTTGTTAGTAAGGTCTCAACTTCACTAAAATGTAATGTTATTATAATATTCTTTCTCAGCAATTCTCAACTTTACCTAAAATAATGTAACTGCTACGTAAAAAATTGGGCAGGTTACAAACTGACCAAAAAAGTATGGTCACAGAACATGCTTGTTACGTTGCTGCTTGCCTGGGGTGGGCACCAACAGCCCCCTGTCTTTGGGTACTTTCATGATTGAAAGATTCTCTTTCTAATAAAGATAAAAATGCTGTGTGCCCTTCCTTCCTCTTTTGCATGGAATCATGGAGAGTAAAACAAGATTACTTTTATTTTATTCTCCATGATGTAATAAACATTGAAAATGTACTAGGCCCTGACCCCTTCCCCCATCGAAGTTTTCGTGATTAATAGATGTCCCCCGAATGGCGTGCAATTTCGTGACATGACCAATAATGTTGCCAGATTACGTTCTAATGTTGCAAAACACGTCGCCGGCCACAACGTTGTTAGGTTAAGGGGTGGAGACCTTAATGTAAGAAAGGCACGGACGATACAGCAGCTTTAAGGATTTTCTTTAGTAACACTCGTGAAGGTTGCCTTCCGGCAGTTGCCCTTAGTTTTCAGATGTATTACCTGAGTAGCGATGTATAGATATAACACAAAACACACAAAAACACACATTTTGATATCTGAACAAGTCCCTCCGGAATTCGAACCCACAACATATTTGGTTGGAGGGGGTTCTACCCTTACACTATGAGGCCACATAGAGGATGAGAGGGGAACTAAATTATGGTGTCATGACCTAATTTGCTGGTTCCCACAGGTCCTTTAAAAAGCTGTTCAACAAATTGGCACCCAAATGGACTGGCTTGTAACAGCATGTATTTCGCTGTAAGTAAGTTAAGTGTGTAGACTGTAACATGCGAAAGGACATCATTTTAGAAGCAGTAGGGTAAATCCGCGCTTGAAATCAGACATTGGACCTTACACCTGAATGCAAACAATCCAGCCAGTCATTCCTTACATTAGTCAGAACAGGCGACTTGAGGCTCTTCACCCTAATGTCTGAGTGTTGTCATACACTGACATGGATCCTCCAGCCGGGTAAAGTCCTACTCCCAGCTGGGCGACGAGTCGCTCCCCTGGAGGGGTAGTAGGGGTACTCTGTCCTGAAATATTCTTCAGGTGTTACCCCCTTCTTTTTCAATATAGCTCTTGGATTGCCCTCCAAAATAGCATCCAGCAAAAGTTGTCACTGTTCCATAATGTCGGCTCTTGTAAAGGGTGTTTTGAATCTTTGACCATCCCCGCTTTTTTCAACCGAATTAGATGATTCACAGATACAGCTCCTTGAGGGTCTGACTGCAGTTGGTACCCCCAGGCAAGCAGTGATGTAACAAGCACACGACCATACTTTATTTGGTTAGCTCAATTTTCATGTAACAGTTATGTTTTTAGGCAAAGTTGAGAGTTACTTAACAGGAATGTTATAACAACATTACATTTTAATGAAGTTGAGACCTTTCATATGAAGAACATTATAATAAAGTAAGTATAACATGAAAGAACATTACAAGAATGTCACAGAAACGTCACAATGTAACATGAAAGAACATTACAATAATGTCACAATAATGACACAGTGCATGTCACAATGTTACGTATTTGGGTGCCATCAAAATAATGTTACAAGAACCAAAGCAGAACTAAACAGAATGTTGCTGCAACGTTATAATTACGTCATATCAGTGGCAGATATAGAGGGGGTACAGTAGCGCGCACCCTCATCTTTTTTTTGGGCAAATTTAGATTTTTTAATGTAAAATTCTGAAAATTATGGGGTGCCCATCTCTCTATTAGCGCCCCCCCATCTTTTCAAAAAGCTGGATCCGCCACTGCATATTCTTGCTTTGGGCCATTTCCAGAGCAAGAACCCTCCCCCCCTCCCCCTCCTCCAGTCCCGCCCCAACCCTTCCCCCCCTGCGTCCCGCTGGCCCCGTGCCAAGCCCCACAAACCTCCACCTCTAACAGAAACCACGCCGCCTAATGCCCCAAACAGCCCGCCATATCTCAGCCACTTTTACCCCCCATTTTACCCCTTTTTTACCCCACATTTTACCCACTTTTTACTAACTGTTTGCCCACTTTTTACCCACTTTATCGCCCACTTTAGGGTGGCTTTGATAAGCGGCGCGCGCGTCTGGAATTCAGGTATCACCACACTAAATCGGCAAATTCAGCAGACGACATTTCTACCTCTCGCTGGTTCTCGGCGAGCTTCATTTACTGCCATAGTAACTTATTGGTCTGATCTGCATGTGTGGCACTTCTTTGGAACGTTTTTTATTTTGGGAAGGTTTGGCCATAAATCAAGATTTATTATTGTATAAAACATCACAGAATGATGATCTTCATATTCTAACAATTACATGGAGATGATAAAGATGAAAGAGGTTTTTACTGATGAACAGGTGAGGGTAAGGCAGTCCCTGGCTGCCTCTGTGTTACCTGATGTGGTATTTTTTGTTCACATGTTTCAATCTTAAGCCCCATACCCACTAGGCGATTACACAGTTGCCCGGCGAAGGCACGGCCTCCAAATTCACCGCACAATCGCCGGCGATTCCCCGTGGGTATGGTGTGCATTCTAGGTGACAAATATGTAAATACCTCTATATAATTCTGTGGAATCGCTGGCAAAATCGCCGATAGTATCACTGCTAAATTAACAAATTTGCTTGATACTATCGTCGCCCGACGACGACGACGGCCATTCTCCCAGTCACTTGTCGCCCGGCAAGGGTAAAATCGCTTAGTGGGTATGGCCCTTGAACACGTGACGGATATTATAAGCTTAGCCAATCATTGAACATACATGTTTTTTTCTAACTAAAATTAATAAGTGTATGGTCCTACTCTGCTAAGAACATGTGCAAACTGAAAGCTTGGACCCCGTCCTGGTGTATAACAGGGCGTTTACTGGTGACGGACCACCGCTGGCTGGAGGTGCTTAAAACGTGATGCATCATGGGTAATGGGCCTGATAGGGGCTGGTGATGAGAGGAGGCCAGTTGTACCCCCCCCCCCCTCACCCCCCCCCCCCCCCACCCCCAGTATCTGCTGGGACCCGTCCTGCCCCAGTGCCAGTTTTTAATGACCTCCGGTAACCAGAGTAACGAGGGGAGATAACCCTCGACCACGGCGGGAACACCCATGCATGTGCGTCAACTTATCTTGAATCTGCTGAGGGTTATTTACACAAGTTAAAAAAAAAGAAATTGAATTCTTTATAAAACTTATATCATAATCTATTACTGTTGAATTCTTTTTAAAACTTATATCATAATCTATTACTGATGTAAAGGATATAGTATCTATATGTTACTGATGTAAAGGATATAAATAAAGGATATATGTCCTAGACTTATGCACTCCCTCCCAGTTGGACTCCCAGTCAGACTCTTGCTGTCACTGCTCTCCTTATACATAAACTACAAGGGGCACGGGGTGGTGAAGCGGCTAGAGCGTTCACTTGGAGTGTGGGAGGTCCTGGGTTCGATCCTGGGCCAGGCTGGGCTGCTACACCTCTCTGTGTTTCCCCCTGTGACAACAACAGGGTTATCAGAGGTCTTAGGACCACCGGCTGTTGTGTGTAGGGCCCTGCCTATGGGACCCTGCACAATAAAGAACACCTGCCTCGGTAAAAGTGTAGGGGTATGGTCTCTACCTTCTCATAGATTCGATCACCATCACCGCCCTTGATATGACCCTGGCTGTTAATTAGGGCGTAAAGCAACCAATAACCAACCAACCAACCATAAACTACAATCAGGCAGCGGAAAAGACATCAGTATCTCCGACCAAGAGTACTGGAACCCCTTTAAAATTATTACCAGTCTAAGAACAAACGGCCAAAAAGTGAGTGATTGATGCCCGGCCGGAGGTGTTTGGACCGGCCGGCAGGCGGGGTTTACACAGGGACGGACATGTTTGTCTATTTTGGGTAAGGAGGGGTGGGTTTTAACCTCACAAAGTTAACACACTACGGCACTCATAAAAATCTATGAAGGGACGAGAAAAATAAGCACATTTTAAACAATCAATATGTAATTGGATAGAACAAAATGCTTTGATATTTAGATATCAGATATCTTGGGCCTTGCAATGTTAATGCTGCATACCGTTGGTATCTTAATTCTAAACTTGTAGGCCTGTATAACCATATATCATATATATGTGAAGATTATAAACCAGCTCTAAGGAAGCCTTGTTTTTTTATTATTTAAAGAGAGCAATTAGAATTGAGACAATTGCATTTTGATTGGATACTGGGCAAGATATCACATGTCATCAGTGTGTGCCGCCGCCAATATGTTTCCCATACCACCAATATATCCAATATATATAGCCTATATATTTATACAGATAGGGGCCTATGAAGATTCTGCCAATATTACTGATGACTTTGTTTCTTTTCTTGCATCACCAGCTCCAATGAAGCCATTTCTTTAAAAATGACCGATTTGAACTGAGACAATTGCATTTTGATTGGATAATGAGAAGATATCCCTCATCCTCGATCATCTATCCACAGTCCCCCAATCTATTTCCCATACCCCTGTCCCACATACCGCCGGCAGACTGATGTACAGTTAATACCATCATCAGGTGGTCGTATCGGGGCTGGAGCTGGTGACCGGCGGGTTGTTTGGGGTCGGGGGAGTCATTAGCCTGCTTGGAGAGTGATTAGCCGTAACAGATCTGCTTGGAGACTGACCGCTCTCATCCGGGGCCTTGTGGGAGGTCTCGTATCACATGATTCCGACGAGATCACGTGACGTCCGCCGAGAGTTGCCCGTATATCAAAGATACACACTATGAAAACACACATCAAGGGTCTGCGTCCTTGACCTTGGCCACTTGCACCACGTGACTGGTCAAGTGCATGCTGGGGCGGGTGTACACTCTCCAGCCGTGTTGACAGTGGGTGGAGAGTGGGTGAGGTAAGACCAGGTGTGTGCTTGGAGCTGTCACCACTAGACTCTGTCCGTCTGGGGCCTTCTGACCCCCTAGACCGGTCATTAGGTGGAGGTGTGGACTGATATTATACCAGGTAACCTATTAAACCTGTTTGTATATTATCATATTGATGTTACTACTGTCAGGAAGACCTCTATATATATTGTGCAGGTGATGTCATAACTGGCCAAAATGGCTGGCAGCCATATTGGTGATCAGTTAATGACCTTCGTTTTCTAAAGTCTAAAGTGTTTTAAAAATAGTTATGTGCTACAAATAGTCTCACTGAATAATAGTTTTCAACTATTAATGCGTTGAATTAACTTATTTGTATCAACTCTGTAGCCACGTGGTCTTGATCACCACGTGGTGATCACCAACAAGTAATCACGTGATGACATCTGTACAAGGTCTGTATCTCCCAATTCAAAGTCGTATTCAAAAGTAAAGTAAAGTGGCAGCCGCCCACCATAAGTTGGTAGCTCAGATATGTATATATAGTATGTACACTGAATATATGTATCATACGTATAAACTTATATATCAGACCATTATTTACGGTACCCACTATAAAGAAAATGCATGTCTATGCCACTGTATGCCTGTTTATAAGCTGGTTCCAATGTGACTATGATATCACTGAATATAGGCCCCAATAATAACAAAAGGTCCTGTGTTTTCAGACACCCTCTATTCAGGGAAATCGTGAAATACAAGAAGGGTTGGTTCTACGGGGTTGGTTGTTTCACTGCTGGGGTGACATTGACGGATCACGACGGTCGTAGAGACCTGATCATGTCTCTATCTGAGGCCTGGTATTTCCTGCCCCCCCTACCCCCCGGGGAGGGGGTACTCTGTCCAGAAAGGGGTACCAACTGTGGTCCACGAAAATTGAAAATAGCGGTCATTATTATACATAAAATTCGCTAAAATTTAAAAATGGGGTATTTCTTAACAATAAAATTCGCAGTAATTTGATATAGGGTCCGTTATTTTGACACAGCATGATTAGGAGGATAATCTGCATTGTTTTAGTTCACGTTTCCTGTAAAAAGGGGGTGTGATTCAGGCTATAAAAAATCGCGTTTCAATGAAAAAATGAAAAATGGGGTCCTTTTTGGCTGAAAAATCCGCGAAAAGGGGGTATTTTTGTAGGCTGGAGAACACTGATGGGTTCCCATTTATTTGGATTAAGTGGGGGTACCGGGGGTTGGACCCTCGCAGAGCTGTAGCTGTCAATCACCAATTTGACTCAAGAGGAGGGGCTGTCAAATGATTAAATCACCTTTTTGGGGGGCTGTCAATAGTATGATAAACTTGATACTAGAATCAAAAGTCTGTTGTTTGTAAGTTAATTTCTTCATAATGCCTCTCAAATCATTGAATTCTGATAGCATACATGAGAGTTTTTGATAAATGTTCTTTTTGGAGGGGCTGTCCATGAGGTATGCTGAAAAAGGGGGGAGGGCTGTCAGAGTATCCCAGTTTTTCTGGGGGCTGTAAAAAAACCCAAAGGGGGGGGGGCAGGTGGCACCTACCCTTATATACTGAGTGCCCCCCCCCCCCCAGCGGTACCTCCCTCCACCCTCTCCAGGCGTCGTCATGGCGCCTCCATGGTGATCTTACATGTCTATCCCGATACATCACACGTCTTGTAATACGTCGCCCCGTTTATAGCATTGTTGCTCTACTAGGGGACTCGGAGAAGGGGGATCCTCGCATGTAGATTTTGCATTTTCCCCTGTCACAATTTGTCTTTATCACTGTGCTCAAAAGGTTTATTCGTGAAGAAATTTCAGAAAAATATCAAAATTCTATAAAAACAATGGACTTGGACCTATTTTCTATTAGCTTCATTGCATAATGATATTGGGAATAATACTTTATTTGGGGCTACATGTCTATTCACATGTATTCAGTTCTATTTGTTCCAACATGTCCTATATATGTGGTGTCTTTTAACTTCAAGAAGTGACCCAAAGAAATTTTGGAGATTAACTAATCAGCTGATTAAAGATTCGAATTCTGGAACGCAAGATATTATTTTTAAAGATCCGTCAACTGGTAACTTAGTCCCAGAAAGTGATTGTTGTGATATTTTGAATGATTATTTTATCAAAATTGGGAACTCTATGTCTACTGCTGATGATCTATTAGAAATTATCAATAATAGTTCAGTGGGTCACATTCCTATCTCCACTGTTGCAGATGCAGATATAGTTAAATTAGTCAAAGAAATTGACACCTCTAAATACAGTTGTGTCGAGGATATTTCCAGTGGTTTGCTTAGAGACGCGTTTTTATCTACTCCTGGCCAGTTACGACATTTATTTAATACTTCTATAACAACTGGAATTTTTCCTAGAAGATGGGCAACTGGTTTAGTAAATTTGATACCCAAGGCAGGTGACCAATCATCCCCTGGTAATTGGAGGCCTATTACGCAGACTCCGCTACCTGCCAAAATGATTGAAAAAATTGTATTGAATAGTCTACTATATCGCCTAGATCAAATAGATTATTTGCATCCACAGCAATATGGTTTTCAAAAAAATAAGTCAACACATGAGGCAGTTTTCAACCTAGTAAATGATATACATTGGAATTATAATGAGGGAAAATCTGTTTGTTTATTGTTTCTCGATATTTTCAAGGCTTTTGATTCTCTAGATCATAAATTATTAGTAAAGAAACTTATTGATATTGGATTTAACCGCCAGGCTATGATGTGGTTTGCTAGCTATTTGAATAGAGTTCAGGCTGTTAGATTTAATGGCAAAATGTCAGAATTTAAACATGTCACCTCAGGTATTGGTCAGGGAACAATTCTTGGTCCAAGTCTCTTTATTTTTTATATTAACGATGTGGTTCGAATGCTAAATAATGTTAGAATAAGTCTTTATGCTGATGATTGTGTGTTACATTATTCCTCAAAAAATTGTTATGATATTGTTAGCTCGATCCAATCGGATATTGATTGTTTTATAAATTGGGGAATAGAGAATAACCTGCGATTGAATGTGAGTAAATCCAAATATCTTGTTGTTGGAAGTGGTGATAGTATATTAACTAGAAGTGATAAGCCTTTGTTTAAGGCAGGTAATCACTCTTTATTGCCAGTAGATCAGTACTGTTATTTGGGTACTATTATTGATAAGGATTTATCATATGTTCCTAATTATAATAATACAAAGAGAGTAGTATCTAATAAGCTATTTCAATTAAGAAAGTTAAGGCGATATCTTGACAATTACACTGCTATTTCTGTTTATAAGCAAACGATATTACCGTATTTTGACTATAATGGTATGTTTTTGCTATGCTCTACTCTAGAGCAAAAACGTGAACTTCAAATTCTTCAAAATAATGCTCTTAGATTATGTTTGAATATTAAACTAATAGATAGATATACTCGTAATGAAATTCACCGCATGTGTAAATTGAACTCACTTGAACAAAGACGCATTGTACAAATTTTGAGACAAATGTATAAACATAGTTTGAAGACTGAGGCTATTAAAACTCCTGTTCGTGTAACTAGACAATTTGATAAGAAAGTTTTTGTAATTCCATCCAAAATTCATTGGTCTTTCAGGAAAAATCCATTCTTCTGTGGCCTAAAATATTGGAATAATTTGACTGCCGATCAGCAAAATTCAGAAAGTGTGACTGTCTTTATGAATTGTATAAAGTCTATGAATAAGGATTATACTGATTTATTGGACATGTGATTTATAATTGTTAAAAGATTTGAGTGCTTATCTTCAAAGCCATTGTGATTGGTTAGACATTTGACTGTATTTGATATTTTGTGTAATATTTATTGACCTCTAGTATTATTTATTGTTCTCTATATAGTTCACCTTTTTTCATTTTTCATGTTTGTAATGAACTGAAAAACAGAGGCAACTCTGATGTTGATTACTAAATAAAAGTTTATGCACAAAAAAAAAAAATGTATGAGAGACAGTAAAAAATGTGCAGGGAGGTTAGGGGGTGGGTTTGAGGGGAGGGGGGAGGGAGGGAGAGACTAGATACATGTAAAAGCCGCCAGAGGGCAGTCTGGTCCGTCTCCATCCGGGCCTTTGTCCGTCGTCATGGTTACTCTCTGTCTGAGCGATAATTGGGGTAAAAACTGCCCCCGACCTACTTCCGGTGTCCTCGGTGAGTCTGGGGAGGGCTGGCACTCAGCTGGGACAGGGACCCATATATAACAATAACATACATCTAGACTAATGTAAATGAGAGTATGTGACCAACACACCAATAAAAAGTAGTCCTACAGCTGATATAAATAACCCAAACTCACGACCAGGGACGCACGGAAACCTTATTTGTCACTGAACATGGACACTTTGACAGTACCTCACCGATAAAATAACCCTCGTAAATCAAAATATTACTACGCATTCAGGTACCCAATACGTACTTCAATGGCTCATTTATATCCCTTTACAGTTGGATGGAAGTGGCATCACGAAAAAAGGAAATTAAGTAAAACCGACGTCTCCTTGGCAGTCTGATTCATGAGAGAGGAAAGGTTCTGCAACTTAACACAAATCTGTCGGTCACCCATTTAGGTTAATACCCGGTTTTAGAAAGGAATTATGGTTTAAGAACTATAACAGAATTCATTACACATATGTTATTTCAATCTAGGAAGAATAGCCCCCCAATAGCCCCTGCTGATTGTATTAGGCAACAATAGGGGTTCAATTCCCAGTTGGTGCTGGGTTCACTAAGGGATGAGGTACAGCAAAAATGATTTCCAGGTTTTTCCACTGCTGTTGCCTGCGATGTCACCTTCATCTAGCTCATAGCTCAAAGACAGAATTTGACCCAACTTGTTTTCGCCATGAAAATGACCCCGGCAGTCGGTACGGCGTAAAACACCCAAGAGTCACTCACTATTTCAATCTATCTTTGAAACGTACTTCCTGACAAATACCTCATTTCCTTATGTTTGACCAGAAGCGGACCATTCCAGGTTACATTTACAGAAAAGGTGCTAAACTAACACTAGCACACAAAAAAAGATATTGGAGGATATATTGGCCAACAGGCTCCATCCCTGGACACATGAGGTACGTGTGGGGCCGGCGCAGGCGCAGTCCGACACGGACATCACGTGGCGTGCAGCGCCCCCAGCGGGAGGACGGGCAGTGACAAAAAGGGAGGAGATGTTGGCTAGATGGGGGTCACCAGGGGGCGCGGGGGGCGGCACGTGAGTGGGAATAAGTGTCTGTGTGAGAATGTGTGTATGTTTGTGTGTGTGTGTGTGTGTGTGTGTGTGTGTGTGTGTGTCAGAGTGTGAACGTGTATGAGTGAGTGTGTGTGTGTTGTCTGTGTGTATAGGCCTGTTGGGAGTCTGGGACTGCGCATGCGTAGTCCTTTCCCGCCATTGCTATCGGGGGTCAAGCGCGGCCTCCCAGCCAATGAGACGTGTCCTTTTGTACCACGTGACACAACATGGCCGCCCCCATGGTGCATCTCCCTACAGGCCTATAGGCCTGTCTGTGAGTGTGTGTGTGAATTTGTATAAGTGTGTCCACGAGTGTGCATGTGTAAGTGAATGTATGTGAGTGGCGTGTGTGTGTTGTTTGTGTGAGTGCGTCTGAGTTTGTGCGCGAGTGGTGTGTGTATTGTGTGTGTGAGAGTGTCTGAGACGTCAAGAGTGTGGGTTTGTATGTGAGTTTTGGGTGAGTGTGTGTGCTGGGTTAGTGTGAGAATAAGCTGCATTTTGACAATAGTTTTGCTTCCTGTCAGGGAAGGAATGTGAACTAGTCAAATCGGCTACATGATACTCACAGTTGGAAATAATAGACAAGTCATTTCAAGCCCCTCCTGTAGAAGACGATTCTAAACAACGTACATTGGTTGAGCCCTGGTCTTAAATCCCCAGTCCAGGCCTGACCTTTTTTAGGACCATTATTTGTAATGCATATTGCTCCTAGAGTGTTGCTCACATTGTCAAAGACAGTGGACAATGTGCTGCTATCAATTTATCAAAGGGGATAGTCCGGGGTATATTTTACAAGATATACGTGTATCATATAAAACTACCCTTGGAAATAATAATATAAAACCAGCTGAAGCTGAAAAGTATAACCTCTTTTAGCATACTTGAATTGGAAAAAACAAAGAAACAACCCAGGAATTCCAGGGGAGAATGAGACAGGCAATATGCTATGGGATCATGTGGATCATGGCTGTGTAGAGTGTGAGTAAAAACCCGGCTAACCCTGAGGGACTCACCCTGGGGGAGTACCTGGTGGCCTTAGACCGGCACGTGCCGACCTGCACCTAATGGAGGAAAGGTGGAGAACCCACCAGAACCAGCCAGACTCAGTCACTGAGACACACAGGGGGTGTTTACAGAGAGTTTACAGACCCAGCGCAAGCCTGAGACTTATGTTTTGCAGGCTGGATATTGAATGAAGACTTGAAGGCAGGAGATGTAGTTGATGTTGAATAGATATATTTTCTCAACAGAACCAGGAGTGTAGGCCAAAAGCCTGTTATTGCTTAGTGGTTACATGTTGTCTGTCTTGCTGCTGGACCCAAGTGTCCCCACAGCAGGGGTGCACTTCCCTGCCTCACCTTTGGCCTCTGACCCAATTACATTAATTAGGCCAGTTGACCACTAGGGGGAGGGGGAGTGCTAACAAAGGTTTTACCATAAACAATATGATGTATTATGCATACATTTGATATGTCTTTTAATTATTGTTTATGATATTAATAGATTTTATATAATAGATTGGTAACTACTTGTAATTGTTAGAGGGAGGATATGCCATGCCTAAACTTATGACACAAGGGACTCGGAACGTTACAATGGACTTTAATACAAAACCTGAGTATCACGCATATGTATGGAGCATTTCGATGCCATATCTGCTAAATCACAACTAGTTGCATATACCTTGAATAGTCAAAATGCAATAGTGGTTAAGTAGTGGTCCTTATCGAACTGTTGTCATATTTAAGACTATTAGTAGTAAACATTGCTGAGTCTGCAGAGACTCTTAAGTTTACTATATGACCACAAAAATAGTCCATGTAGACAATATCTGCACCTTGTCGGTCCTGGGCTTCTGGTCTCTGTCCAGCAGAAAGAATTCAAAGTATGTCTTAGATATGGGCGCTGGGAAAACAGGGTGAAAAACTGGCTGCATGAGCGAATCAGCACTTCTGCAAATACTACTGCAAATATGGCTTATATAATATATATTCGGATTAGGAAAATATTTTCCGGATCGAATTGAATCGTGAGGCCTTGCGATGTGCCTAGAATGCTTGATACTATAAAAAAAGAAAAGAAAATACTAGTCTTGGGTCTGCTCCCCTCCTCTTTGTTTCAAGGACTTGCCCGAATTTATATCATAAGTAAGAGGTCCTCATTTTCATCAACTACATTATTATAGTTAGTGACTGGTAGTGCTTTAAACCATTCCCATTGCAAGTACGGACACAATCAGTCATCCCCAGGGGAATGCTGGACGTTCAATGTTTACACCTAAAAGTGACATAAACCAGCTGGAAGTACCTAGTGATTCAGGCCTTAACTGTTTTGTCATGTTGTGGTCATGAATGAAGGCAACATGGGTAGTGAAGAGAGATGAGGTGAGGTTGGGGGATGCTGGTCATGACTTGGAGGTTGGTGTTTTTGGTTTTAGAATCGTACGGGATGGGGTGGTGTGTGTGTGTGTGTGTGTGTGTGTGTGTGTGTGAGTGAGTGAGTGTGTGTGTGTGTGTGAGAGTGTGTGTGTGAGAGTGTGTGTGTGTGTGTGTGTGTGTGTGTGTGTGTGTGTGTGTGTGTGCACGTGCAAGGACGGGGTTCAGGAGGATATTACACTACAGCCCAATTGCATCTGGCATCTTTCTAAATTAGCAACAGGAGTAATTCTATCTGATCACACAAGACTATATTTAGGCTACTTCAGAAATGATAGTGGTCTGTAAAAAGCCCCACCCCCCCTGCCACATAACGTCATTAATGGACTGCTCCCAAACAGTGCATCACCCTTCTCTCTCCCCTCCATTCCCCCAATAACTCAGACCACCAAATGCTCATCTGATTGTCTCTGTCCGCTCTAGATCTCTATGACAGTTGTGGACGTTGTGAGAGGGGAATGGACCGTTGTGCCCTCTCCCTCTCCCCGTGGAGAGTAAAAGTCTTATTTTACTCTCTATTCTCTCCCCTGCTCTGGTTGTGGGTTCGGGGTCCGGTCGACTGAGGTCACCCCCCCCCCCCCTCCGGCTGATGTAAGAGCCGGTCATCCCCCCCCCCCCTCAGGTCACACATGTGCATAGTAACGACCTGCTCACAGGATCCTGCACCCCCCCCCCTCCTCCTCCTCCTCCCTGCTCCCACCCCCCCCCCATTCCCCACCATGCTCTCTAACATTACCACCACCATTGCCACTAGAGGCGGAAAATGCTACCACTACTGTAACAGGATATGTTTGCACGTTATTTGAATATTCAAAACTTCTGTTTCTCATGTTTATATTAGCTCGATATTAGCATAAACCCTACAGTATCACCGCATAAGAAATTCGAAACACTTTCTACGGTGGAAAGAGGTACAAATGGATACATAGTATAATATGACTTACAGGGCAGATCCATCTTTTGAGGGGGACATAAACCAAGGCAAGTCTCAGGTGCGTGTGCCTACCCTATATACGACCGGAGTTGTTTAAAATAAATTATTGTGAATAGTCTATATACTAATGTGACTCACAGTCAATGCAATGTCAAAACTAAGTGGTTTGGTCTGAAGGTGGCGCTGTGAGTTGTCGGCCATGTTGAATGGGCGACAATAGGTAAAACCTTTAACTTGAGCGATAATATATGAAACGTTCATCAACAGCTGTCGTTGACTGGGTCATATTTACACACTCACTACATGACCTCCCTTTCTCACTACATGACCCTTTCATTTATCCACCCTCACGAAGCCATGCTTTATACACCTGTATGAGTGGGCCCCTATAACTCTATCTATAACTCTATCAATCCTTCATTTTCACCTTTAAAAGTTACGAATACCAGTCCACAAATCAATTAGAACTGGGATACTCTTTGTTAAACTGATATATCACCTAAATAGGGATAGTTCAGCTAGTACAGCCAACCAGCTTGTTATATAGGCTATATGCTTTTTCCAAAGGAAGTAACCAAAAAACGTGTAAAAGCTATTTAGTAAAAGGGTATAAATTTCCAACATATTTTCTGGACGTCAATACAGAAACAGGCAACAACCATAATGATTTTATACTACAAAATATCAATCTAATGTATATCTTTTTTGTATGTTTCAGGTGTCATCACTGACTCGGACAATTACGTGGCAGGTCACTTGTTGCATCTCAGATAAAGGTTAGTGTGAATATTTCCACTTTACAATTTGTAACATCTACAGTATTTGATTCTATAATTGGTGATTGCTTTGTCTGATCATTTACACTGGTGACAAAGTCATTGGTCTGGGATAGAGGAGGGTTCCGGAACAAACCCTCATCACATTTAGATTAATTTTAAAATGTACTGAGAACCCCTCAAAAACACCTTGAGAAGTGAGAACCCTGCGGTTCAATTCTTTGTAAGTGCAGGGCCTCCCCCAACCACCACTGTCCGGGTATAGCAGAATCAGAACCCTTGACGTTTCTTATTGAGGTATAAGAAGAACAAACACAATAAATGCATTTTCCATCATTGGATCTTCATGACTGCCGCTTAAAACTTAAAGGTGAATGAAAATTGTAATGCATGTCTTACAAATTACAAGTTACAGGGTGACTGTGTATTCTAAAAAAGTATCAGAGAATTCTTGCGAAGTAGCCCAAATGTTTTTCTGTGGCTATAGGAAGAGAGATAGGTTTCAAACTCCAAACCGTCTGCCCTGAGGGAGGCCTGGGTTCTGCTCAGAAGTTACTCAGCAGATCGTAAACAGGTGTAGCACAGGACTAACCCAAGGAACTAAACCACGGAACTAAACCAGGGAACATGTGGGGAACAGAAACTATTTGCTGAGGCAGCAGTTCCTGGTTCCAGAGACACAAGTTAACTTTGGTCTCCTAGTTCTCATGCACTGACCAAGCTGAAGATAGGTATAGAGTTCTTATTTTTCATTTTCACTTTTTTTTGGGAGAACTTTATTAACATCTTGACGCGAATTACATGATCTTCCAGGTGTTAAGTAATAATGATTGACTGTGACATTATTTAGTACAGACAAATAATGGAATAATGATGAGCAATGGCATAATAATGACACTGGGAGACAAGGAGGGGTGTGTTGAGTTTGGTCCAAGCCTTTAGCAAAAAAGGTCCTGGCCTTTGTGATAATCAATAGTTAGCACAGATATTTTTAATCAACCACTTGAATTTCTCTTTAGATGTGGTTTTCTGCACCTTTTCTCTCAATATCTCCCTTGTTTTCTTTTGCCATAGGACCTTTGCTGTTTCTGGAACTCTACGTTGCAAATCAATAAAATTAATGAAAGGAATCTATTTATGCAACAGATCCATAGGAATCATTTAGCTCACATAATATTTGGGAATGTTTAGCAACAGTCAGTGCCATTAAAGAGAAAGAAATTCAAGATACGGCTGTGACATCCCCGACCCATAACCCTCCACACTCACGCACACTCATTTTCACATCATACACTTATCTGACTTTTCTCACCATTCTCCCAATTCCATCTCATGACTCCTATTACTTTGTGTATTTCCTACTAGATTATTCCGTCCTCCCCAAGTTTTTCTGATACCAGCAAATTCTTACCCACATTGCCGCACGACCAAGACCTACAAAAACACTTGTACATCCCAACCCGACCTCCACCCCTCCCTTCCCCCACCGACCACCCACATCTAAGGGTTGTTTCAGAATGTAGGGGTCTGTAGACAAGCTGTGACGTCACACGTCTCGACCAATCAGCGGTCGTTTCGTCACCACGTGGTTAGACGTCACATGACCCTCAGAAGAAGACGTAGGACATTTCACAGATATAACTCAGTCTACTAAGTATAGGATATAAGCCTTGTCGGAGGACCCCACCCAGAGAGTAGGGAGTTTATGAAACTTTGAACTTTTTGTTTGAAGAGAATACAGGCCAAATTCCACTATGTGCTTTTCGACATATATGAGGGAGTTTTAGCAACCCACAACGCATCCCGTAACGCAAAGGCAACATATCTCGTATTCCCTGCTGTAATGATATATATGATACCACTAGTCTGTGATGTGGCTTGAAAGTTTTGAGATATGTTAACGCATGCACTGTAAAAATGACGTTTAGAATTTAAACATGTTAAGGGGTTAATCATGTTTAGAATCTAAACACAAGAAGTATCATGTATTTAAAAGCTAAACACTTGTAATTCCTAAACATGTATGGATTAGATACATTTAGAATGTAAACATGTGAAATTGCAGGTGTTTAAAACCTAAACACTTTCTACTTCTAAACATGTATTGGATTAGATATGCTTAGAATCTGAACACATGAAACTGCATGTGTTTAAAACCTAAACACTTTCTACTTCTAAACATGTATTGGATTTACCATGTGTGTAGTTAAACTGTTCTCCACCAGGTGACACTGTATACCACTGCTCTGTAGTTCTTAGAGAATTCTTCTAAATGTTGACATAAATTCATTATAAACAAGAGCGAATTTTCTAGGTACTGTAGAGTGTTTAAGAAATGTATATGTAATACATTAAAAGTATTTTGAGTTTAAGGAAAATTATTTTGTTTGAGATTTTGCAGATGTACTTTCTTTAGACACCTTTTCCATATGCAGACAGACATAGGGACTAGGGTATGGGTCTAAAGGTTCTGGGACCCACTAGAGGTAGCTAAGCTATACCTCAGTTCAGAGGCCAATTCTGCATTTCTCAATGCATGATATTGAAAGAGGTTTAACTCTAGGCTTGAATTTTAACTCTTTGTTTATCCATTGAGTTCAGGAAACATAATTTTCCTCTCTGAATTATAACTATAATAACATTCCAGAATAGAATCAGTTCAAATTACCAAAGAAATAGAGACTTAAATGCCATATAGCCTAAATACTTTGAAGCTAAAAATTATGTGTAAACATCAATTAAATCCTAAGCATTTAGATTACAAACACATTGAAAACCTAAACACTTTAAGGTAAACACCTAAACATCACACATTTCTAAACACTTAACCCTAAACACCAATAATTTAAACATGTTTAGGGAAATAAAGTGTTCCAAAACTGGATGCACCGAAGTGTTTAGGAAAGTGTTTAGGTTCTAAACACTTGTTTTAACAGTGTGGAGATACGCTGTGGTTGCTAAAACTCCCTATTATGTCTTTACATGGCTAGGCCCTTTATTGACACAAACAAAAGCAATTTCAAATAGCACACGGTGGAATATATATGGAATTGCATTGATAGTTGCAATTGCATTAGGGCAACACAAGTACCAATGCAAGCTACATAAAATGCTCAACATGTTGGTATCAGAAATTCTAACCACTTTTGTTGCTACCTAAAACCAACGCAAGCCCGACCCAACACAACTTCCAACGGCTTTGCTATCCACTGGGTGGAAACGAAACCCATGAAGAAAGGCGAGTTACGAACACAGGGCTGATTCAAACCACGTTTTCTGGCCGTGTTCCTGGTTTTACATCTACTAAAACTTGGTGTATGGGATACCCCTGACTTACCCCTCACGTAGGTGTGGTTATAAATGACGACTCGGTGCAGGGTTTTAAGCCTGGACTATAGCAGTATCCGTGTCTGGGTGTTCCCTTGTCAGAAGAACTAAGAACACCTCGTACACAACAACATGTCGACATGAGGCTACATTGAACCCATATGTAGCCAGGAGAAAAACAGGGGAAAAGAAGCGGCAGAAATATATTAGTCTATATATTAGTTCAATTTATGTTAAAAGTTGTTCTGGTCTGAACCAGGCATCTTTGTTTGATCTCTGGATCACTATCCCTATACCAGTAGTCTACCCTGAATTACTTACATGGTACAAGAACGTACCACATGACTCTACAGGTAGAATAAGGAGAATTAGTCTCTATATAAATGCGGGAGACCAGTTTGATGGTCAGGCCTATACCAGCTTGTGAAGTAAATAACAGTTTATCAAGTGATAGGCCTATATATCTATCCTCCCATTCTGAAATTTCATTCAGCCTCAAAAGCAGTCTTGTTTCCTCATGGGTGGCAGAAGCCATCCCAGTGGTTCTGCCAATCTGATCCCCTTTCCCGGGTTCTACCACACTCCCCCACTCTCCCACCTGCCGTCGTCCGTCGTCCATAACCCCAACGCAAGTTGCAGGGACACTTCCACTCTAGTTAATAACCCCCAGCAGATATTTCGTCATTTTCACGTCACCAACTTGACCGCAAGGGGTCAGCACTATCACTTCCGGTCATCTCCTAAGGAGGCCGCCATCTTGGTGTGAAGACGAGGCTGGCTGGTCATGTGACCGCCACAAGGTGCGGTGTGCCCTGTTACTGATTTTTCACTGGAGTTTTTAAATGATTAACACATTTTTAGGGGTCGGGGGGGGGGGGGTGAGGCCCCTCCCCTTAGGGGATCTGAGGCAGTGGAGGGGCGCATGGAAACTGTGAATTGGTCAGAGGCCGACTGGGCTTGGAGAGTGATCAGATAAGGGGCTGCGCGCGCAGACAGCCGTGCTGCACATGCGCAGTGGACACTTTGCGGGGCCCGACCTCTGGATATGACATTACATGGTGAGTGGGAATAGGGAATGTTTCCGGTTTGAAATTTTGAAAATGATGAATTATTGCCCGACCCTGATGTCGTCACCACGTGATCAGCACCACGTGTTCCTCCCACGTCACGTGACGTCAGCAGACCCTTATTTTGTAGGGATAGGTTACAAAGTATTATTAGTTTGTATGAACATGCTTGACAGTGGCCGATCCAAGAAAGGGGAAGTAGGGGGGGGGGGAGTAGGGGGTGGGGGTGGGGGCGTGGCAAATGGGCCAATTGTCCCCCTAGACCCAAGGAAGAAGACGTTGGCATCTTGAAATTGGAAGATCTGTGGAAGTCTGGTGTTTTTAATTTTCATTTCTGTAAGGGGCGTCAGGGTCCCCCCGCCCCCTACCACACACACACACACACACACACACACACACACACACACACACACACACACACACACACACACACACACACACACACACACACACACACACACACACACACACACACACACACACACACACACACACACACACACACACACACACACACACACACACACACACACACACACACACACACACACACACACACACACACACACACAGAGCACTGACTCTGGATCTGCCCCAGCTACAGAAGAATTGGCCCTGTTGGCCTGTCGATTTTAAGATATTACCTTTTCTCCATGTCAATTTTAAGGAATGGCTGTCGCATGTCGCTAAGCCCCAAAAAGGTTGTGTCGCCTTGTCTATTTAGGGGTCTACACCCCTAGTTTTGTAGGGACAGGCTACAGAGTATCAGTTTTGTAGGAACAGGGTATACAGTATCAGTTTTTGGGGGTTGTAAGGCCAACATGGGACATTGACGAAGACGTCATGTCCCTGAAGAGGGTTAAAATGTTGATAAAATCTCGGGTTACCTTTGTGGAAATAACACTGCGGTATTGGCTTTTGAGGTCTTGTATATTTGAAACATTTGAGTCAATAAACTTGACCCGTAACACCCGGAGCTAAACGGCCGGGGCTGTAAGATCACGTGATCAGCGCGCCCTCTCCGGGCGTGTGACAAAAACACCCTGTGGCCCGTTGCACAATAACGATTGTAACAAGGATAACTTTAAGATAACTTTAAGATTGTTGTCCTAACAAGGACAACTTTAAGATCATTGGCCTAACAATGACAATTTTGTTGAGATGATCCTTGTTTTGAAACGCCTAGGCCTATATCTTTTTTCTACTTGATCAAATGGAATTCTGTAAATTGTTGTTAAAAGGGGCACTGTAGGACTATAGTTCCTGTAAAGATTACAGATTATTTACGGTATTCTAAATAGTTTTATTTTGAGGGTGAAGATGTGCAAAAAACGTGCATAACAGCAATCAAATAAACAGGGAAAGGCTTCCTGGTTACAATCGTTTGCTGTTTCAATGGGTCATTGTGCAACGGGCCGCAAAGGCGGAGAGAAAACATTGTCAGGGTACGGCCACGCCCACAGACACAAATCATGGCTGGTGTTCATTTTTGCCGCCACATCAGGCCCCCACCACTCGCCCAGCCGTTTTTCGGGTCCATTAGAGAACACTTTTACACTTTTTTTTCTGTCCACAAAAAATCCAAGCAAACACTTGTTGCCATCAGTTCCAGCGTCGGCCACTAGAGGGCCCGACCAGGGGCATGCCGGGACTTCTCGTCTTCCCGAGAAAACACGAGATAAGGCTGCTGATAAATGGTCTCGGTTCACCACTCACTCTCCAGGCAGATATCTGCCAGCTGTCAGAAGTAAAGAACACCAGGAGAAATCAGGCAGGAGAGTGTTCCCTGACTTTCTCAGGTTCAAAGCCCTCCTCATCAGGTTGCCATGGTTATCAGGTGGAAATCTCCGGAGCCGGAGAGCGGGAAAGTTAGCGTCCCGTGACGTCACGCCCCGTAGTGTGAAGTCCGGCCGGTAGGGGGTGGAGGTCACGTGACCCGTGGTTTGAGGCGGCCCCGACAGATGTCGCTCCCACCACCGGATGTGGCCAGAAGTGTGTCAGGTTTATTTTACCCGCGATGTTTTCTCCAGGTGCGTCCCAGTTGGAGCAGACGATTTTTGTGAGTTTTCCCGCTTTTTGTTTGTTGTTTTTTCCTGTTGCTGGGTGGCTGGGCCTGGCTGGGTACATCTTACACGTGCTTTATGTGTACGTTACGTACGTAGAACACGTCCACACGTGCGTTACGCCTCTACTCCGGGCGTGTCCCTCACGGTTGGCTTATAATGCATTTTACGACTCAGAGAAAACGCCCCTCTAGCTCAAGCGTTGTACACAAGTTGTCATCGAGCCAAACAACATAAAACACAACTAAAACAAAACCCACGTTTTACAGGCCCCAAACCATCAGACAGAGTCAGAGTCAGTGGAGCCAGTGGAGTGGGTATAGACTCTTAAATTCCACAGGGCGACATAGCCATTTCTTTAATTCGACATGCAACATGGACCTCAGTGACATGAAGAAAAAAATAATTGACATCGCATAGGGTATTCTTTTAATTCGGCATGGGGCATGGAGGGTTCTTAAATTCGACATGAATATTAAAAGCATAGGGACATGCGACATAGCAATTTATTAAATTAGACATGCTACATAAGGACGCCCCATCTACACCCGTACTGGAGGCATCCGTGTGAAGTCAAAGGACTGAAAAGTATCGACTCTGATGTGATGAAAGTTACTTTCACACCAGAGATCACTTTTAACACTCAACTTCATTATTTGGTCACAGCAGGTGGCAGGAAACAACATCAACAGATTAACAAGATGGAGGACAACATGCTGCTGATGTAGTTGATACCGATGAGTCACTATTTTCTCACTCTCATCTCTTCCTATCTTGTCGGAGGGGAAAGGGCAAGCTGGGGGCCCTACGAATTTTCTAGGTGCCTCGCACAACCTTAAATTCCCATAAGTGTCTGGTGTTTGATAAGTTATTGTCCGGTGTTATTATGTACCATATTTGTTTGTCTTTACAGACTTCACAAGGTAATGCTTTTCAGCTTTAGGTGATTATATCTGGGCAAGGGATATCTATGTACAATGTCCCATAGAAAGGGCATCACACACCCGGCCTTTGATGACCCTGTTGGGCGCTTATAGCATACTGTAATGACGCTGAAATATAGAGCATATAAACAGACATTAGAAAAAAGACATCAACATTGACACCACCTAACAACTAGTGTATCACGAACTACACCTCAGTTATTTATCTAACCAGAAACACAGAAAACAGTAGTTTTTGACACCACAAGAACGTTCACACCAACTTAGATCAAAGCGACTATTTTAGGTGTATTTGATTAGATAACTAGTTAAGTATTAGATAGATGATTCAGGTTTTTGTTGTAAATGCTTACCAAGTGGCCATCTTTGAAGATTACACCCCCGACTCTAAAAAGCACTCTATGAAATAGCTGACAGGGAATACTTCTCCATAACCCCTTCCTCTCCTCTCCGGCTCTATGAGGGCTAAAAAAAGGCTGGGGTTATTTGGGACAAAACCAAAATAAACGTGTAAACACTCCGACATGAAGAGTATTAGGTTAGGGTATGATGGGTACCGGCCGGCGGGTGTGTGCAGGGGGGGGGGGGGGGGGTCTGCTTGGGAGAAAAGGGAGAAAGGGGGAGGAATAAAAACAAGGTCTACGACAGGGAAAACAGAAGGCCATGAACGGCGCACCTACAACATCAAGGTGGTGAACGGCGCATGGTGAACTGCCACCTGTTGGGGCATTCTGGGTTAGTTGGGGAAGGGAAGGGGTGGGGGCTGGGGGGGGGGGGGGTCTCTGTCTGTCCAATAAGTGGACACGGGAATGGGGTTAAGGACGCCCCGTTAATTTAGACCAGCAGACGTTGCCAAATTGTGAAACAGCAAAAGGGAGAGACTCAGAGGGTGGAAGAATGACTAAATAAAAGGACTTACAATTAGTTTAGTGGGGACAGAAAAGCCTGGATCTGGGTAATGAGGGTTCAGGAGATAATGCTCAAGGCAGTTCAAATGCACGACATCCCGTATTCAATTTAATTTACTGGCCTCCCCTACACACCGTACACACAGAGACACAGACACAGACACACAGACACACACACAGAGTCACACACAGACACACACAGACACAGACACAGACACACAGACACACAGACACGCACACAGACACACACACACACACAGACACACACACAGACACACAGACACACACAGACACAGACACAGACACACACACACAGACACACACACACACAGACACACACAGACACAGACACAGACACACAGACACACACACACACACACACACATACACACACATACAAATATATACACACACACATGCACAAATACTTTGATATCCTTGCTTGTCCCTGAAACTCACCAAGGCATTGTTGAAATCGCATAACTCAGGAAGAATTAATAAAACATGTATGGTGCAGTCGTTTGTGCTTCCTCTCGAACCAACGTGGGCAGAAGAAGAGAGTACAGGAGAGAAGTAGAGTTGGGGTCGTGTGGGGTGGTCCAGGGTCCGCTCCCCTCCTGGAGGGACTCCCCACGGGTCTATTTTCTCCTCCTGGGGCGCATCCCTAACTCCCTCACACGCCGTAACCTCTCCTTCAACCCAGCCCTGGATCCACATACTGTGACCCTGTGATTCTCCCGCCGGTTTCTACATTTAGAGTATTAAAGTTTTTCTCGGGGGAGGGATGCCATTTGGACATGGACAATTTACTATAATGTAATTTTTTTCTGATGGAACCCTGTAGATGTTCTGTCTAGAAAAACGTCACAGATTTCCACTGAAAAAAAACCCAAAAAGGAACAAGAAGCCACGTCCCCACATACATTTACTTTAAGATGTTTTGATAATTTTGCACAATCGTAATTGAAACCATCTGAATGATCCATGAATCTTGGATGCACTCACTTTCCCCATATCCCGGTTGGAGTGTGTGCTTGGTGTGCTTGGAGGCGGTGGGGGGGGGGGGGGGCGGTAGTAGGGGAGGGGTCTTTTAAGTATTGCCATATTTCACGTCAATCCCACCCACTCCTTTTTAATAGGTCTTCACACCGCCCCACTTTGGGGGTCCTGACCCCCCGAGACCCCTTATTCCCAAGTCACACGGAACGTCCCATCACTCATATCACAAATCCTTTACAGCCTCCCTAAAAGGTACGTGTATTATGGTCTCGTCTTTTGCTAAGAAACAACAAGAAAGACTGATCCTCTTATGAAACAATAACTTCATAAATTTGAACCTTTGATCAAAATAATGACATTGTTTATTTGTTAATATCTCATGTACTGCATGGACCTTTCCCTGGTTCCCACTATACCTCCTTTGTGTTTTAGTCACGTGATCATAGGACGTGACGTCACTGGACCCTGTGTACTACGTCATATTTTTATATGTTGACCTTGAACACTGAACCCCCTCTCTGAGGGAGTGACATACGTCATGTGACGTCACAGGACTCTGTGTACTACGTCATGTTTTCACGTGTTGTCCTGGAACACTGACCCCTGTCCCAGAGGGAGCCACATGCGTCATGTGACCCAGGGAGTCTTGTCGATGACCTTAGATAGAAACAATAACTCTAACACATTAGAGAGGAGAAAGAATAACTCAGACACCATAGCGGCGACCACCCACCGACTAGAGGTCTGTTTTTACTGGGTAAGAAGATGTACATGACACTTCCCTCATGGCGTATATTATCACTGAGACCTGGTGACGAAGACAGTTTTATGGGTTTAGAAAACCGGAGTGAGTGAATAATGGGAATTTACACAGCCGTGACATGAAGGTCATATCTTGGTGAGAGGAAAGTTGTTGATGATTATGTCTTAAAGTGAAGGCATCTATAAGATGAATGAAAAGGGAAGATTGGTAGGGTACTTCAGCAGGGGCAGATACAGGACTTTGTAAAGGGGGGGGGGGGGGGGGTCCGCATGTAGGCTTAACACTAAAACTGTGTGCATTTGTGCATATGCGCATGACATATTTTTCTCTTTAGCAAGTCCCCACCAAAAAAAAAGGGGGGGGGGGGGAGGTCAGGACCGCATGGGTCCGCCCCTGTTTAGCAAGAACTCCAGGGATCCATTTGGTGCTCTTGGAATGATTTCATTGAGTATGGCTCAGATTAAGTCTGACCAGTCGTGGGCTACCAAGGTATAACTGTCTCCCCCCATTCCCTCAATGATCAAAGTGAGTCTAGCCAGTCATAGGGTACCAGGGTTTTAGCTGTAACAGGCACCCCGCCACCCTCACCTCAGGCTCAGAGTGAGTGTGGCCAGTCTGTGGGTGTGACGACAGATCTGGGTTATCAACCCAGTATCTGATGTCACCTGACCAAGGTCAAGGTCGGCCGGGTAGGTTTGGGTGTGGTCCTCTGGTCTGGGGTGAAGTGGGGGTTATAAGCACAGGCTGAAATAGGCCCTGGGATCGAAGAGCCAGCTAGTCATAGTGTACATGGTGAATTAAACAGGCTTATGATCAATCTGTTGTTTTAATTTGAAATGCCATTTGGGGTTAATCAGGGGTGGATCCATGGTGGGGGTGGGGGGGTCCAGGTGGTTCTGACCTCCTCCCTTTTTGGTCGGCCTCTAAAATACAATAAGAGGGGAAATCACCCTGTGCTCCCGACAGGGTCATTAAAGTCTGGGTGTGTTGTGTCCTTTCTATGGGACATTGCACATGAAAGACCCCTTGCCACTCTTCGAAACGAGTAGAGTATTGCATGCGTTGGCGGGTTTCTTCTCAACCATATCATAGATACGATTACCCATAAGTTGAAAAGCGTTACCTTATGCAGTCTGGAAAGAACCTTGTGTGGTTGACCGGATGTTAAACTAACCCAAAAAACTAACAAGCATGCATGCAAATGCATGCCGTTTTAGTGCTTAGCCGATTTATGCTGACCCTCCCACCCCCTTTCGGCAATCCTGTGTCCGAATCTAGTAGTGGCCCCTGTAAATGTCCTTGAAGATACTGATAGAGAGGAGAGGCGACATCTCCTTCGTCACCTCACCTTTCACCAATCTCTTCACTAACCTCATTCCGTACTAACAGGCACTAGGGAAGTGTGAGGGTTCTGTGTAGTAGGAATGAAGACTTGATGACAGCAAGCTATAGTTGATGTTGAATAAGTTTCAACAGTCCTCAGCTGCTTGACCTAGAGTGCCCCTCACTGCATACATGCACTTCCTACTTGACCTTGAAACAGTGACCTAATTAAATCAATTGGCCAACGACCTCATTTCTAAACGGCCGACGTTTAAGTAGCGACCCCTCACCCACGACTTTACTTTGTGGCAATGGCCTTGTAGGTAACCTGCATTAGGTTCACATACAAACATCATTTTACATTGAATAGACCTCTCTCAGCAACAGGTTTCAACGAATCAACATAGACAACACAAAAATATAAGAGTAGCACACCATGGGGTTAGAAATTTGTCTGTGAGTGTGACCACGCAGTAAATACGCGCGTTCCGGAATAGGCTTCCCGCCACAAAACTGGGCGCCCCCGGGGGGTCTGAGGGCCGGAAGGACGGACAGCTCCAGGGGTGGACACTGGGCAGGGGTGTGGGGGCAGTTCCGGGGGCAGTTCTGAGGGCCCCTCCTGTGAGTTGGGGGCAGTTTAGAATTAGATAAGATCATAATCAGAGACTCTAATGAGACATTTAGGGTCCTTGGTCAATGGCTGTATGTTTGTAAAGTTGAGATTACAGAGGTGACTGGGGCCAGTAGGGAGATTATGGTCGGGTGTTAATTGATGCCAGCTGGGTGGGGCCCTCTGATCACACCATGTGGCCGGTAGGGGGTAGTTCTGAGGGGAAGGGGGCTTTTGGGACTGGCCGATCCAATGTAAAGCAAAATATATCCTTATATTTTTGTCACTTATCATACCTTAAAAATCTAAATATTGTATTAGATTGATAGGGTAGGGTTTTATTATCATACATATGGATTCTTTAGCCTGTGACATTAATATTTCTTGATCAAAAGTGCCCTAAAACCTTACCCCCCTATACAGCTCTATACAGTGGGGGTCAGGGTGTCCGCCCTTCCGGTGTCTGGACAGGCTGGGAACCAGCTACGGAGCCCAAAAACCGCGGGAAATCAGTATTCCGGAACGGCCGTATTCTGAATACCATGGGAGCCATTTTGTGTCGGTTGTCGTATTTAACACATCCTCTTTGATTCTTGGTGGGAATCATGATAAAAGATGGTGTATCTCGATCCCTGGGTCTGAGAGTTCCCTGCTGGGAGAGGGCAGCTGGTCATACGGCCTGTGGGGAGTTGTACTATGGAAGCCGCCATTGTCCCCCGGTTCAGGCCACTCAGGGCACAAACTGGTGTCTCGGGGGACAAGCTGGTGTCTCAGTTCCCTCCTGGTCTGAGAGTTCCCTGCTGGGTGAGGCCCGTGGGGAGTTGTACCATGGGGGCGGCCATTGTCCCCCGGTTCAGACCACTTGGGGGACAAGTTAGATTGTAGGGAGTTTTTCCATGGGGGCGGCCATTGTTCCCCGGTTCAGGCCACTCGGGGGGAAAAGTTAGATCCCTCTACAACTGATAAACCACCAAACACCCACTATCTTCATTTCATTGCTGCAAGACAACAATATCTAACCAGAAACCTTTTTTTATCTCAACAAGTGTAGAAATGAACCCTATGATCCTTTGGAGATTGTTTGATAAGATTAAACAACAAGAAAGATATTGGTAGGTAAGATGACATTGCATTACTTCCTCTTCCCTCTGAGGGACCCCCAAGTAGGTTGTGTGCATGGTGTCTAATCTGTAATCAAGTGATACTGTTGTTTTAGGTGTTTAGCCATCTAGCCATACTGGATACCCAATAGGCGGATAGTTGCTCTTGGTCATCAACAATGAAACTGAAGACCACTGGCGCCATATTGGCAGATGATTAGACACACTAATCATTGACAAATGGAGAGAAAAAATTGGACAAGTTTGATATTTTGCCAACAATTAGCTGTAAATCATTGACGACTAGCTGTAATTCCTCAATAACGAAGATGCATCAACAAATTATTGCTAATCGTTGACGAATTACAGCTAATCGTCAGCTTTAGACAATGCCTGAATTGGGTAACTCCCCTTTGGAAGTGTGAAGTAAACCTTGACCATTGGGGCCAGAATGGGGGATCTGACAAGATGTACCAGCCTACAACTCCCGACCTCCCTTACATACCCCCAGGGGTTCTGCTCCATCTACAGGACCCCCAGGCCCTATCTGAGGTCAGTTTTTTTGGCCGAAGCTGGCGCCGACAGACTTCTGATATAATGTGTTTTTACCCCAGTCTGTGGGGGACAGATGTATCGCTGGGTAAAAAGACAAAGGCCCCTCTGGTGTGAGGTAAGACCCCGCCATCTTAGAGTGGGCACTGAAAAACACACCATCAGGCCAAAAGCCTTTTTTGCCCATATCATGTCTCTGGTTCCTACATGTTGCGCTTTACCAATTGCCCCCCCCCCCCCCCGAGGGTGGGGGGGGGTACTTTTCTTGGGTTTGAGCACCCACTGCAAAATGGCCTCTGGGAGCTGTGGCTGTGATCACGGCAAAGGCAGGAAAAGCAGGGGGGGGGGGGGGGGTCACTAACGACGCAACTCTAAAAAGGGGGCTGTCAAGGCTTACTGTCTGGATAAGATATCTTTTGTATTCAGAAGAAAGCGTCAAGGCCAGATTTTTGGCTGTTCAAACTCTTTCATAAGGTTAATTGTATTATAATCTTTGAAGAACAATGTTTAATCATATTTGTTTTTGAGCTAAACAGAGCAGCTGTTAGTGAAAAAAAGGGGCTGTGCCTTGACATGTTAGAAAACAGGGGGCTCTAAACCCACATGGGGAATTTCACAGAGCTGTCATATCATGAAAAAGGGGGACTGTAGTTTGGCAGTGGGTACCTACCATCAAAGAGTGAGTACCCCACCTCCCTGGGGTTCTGGGGTAGTATACATTACCATACATTTACCATACTTTTTAGATAACATTACCATATGTGACATGTCCTCCCAGCCTTACCCAAAACACCCCGAGGGTTTCCCCAGGCTCTTATTAATACATGTAGATCTTGTGCATACCGTGTTACATGACCAGATCTCCTGTAGCTAGACCAATTACTGCTAGCATTTTATGAAAGGTACCAACAATTTAGATGTATCTAAGAAATCAAGAGGGTGGCGAGCTCAATTAGTCAAGTGTAACGTCAGTCATTTTAACGTATCTCCCAGAATTCTATGGGCATGGAGGTGAGCATCTAAGATGTTTTTAAACAGTGTTTTACCCAGGCCCTTATAGCCGGCTCTGCCAACTAGCTTTATTTGTGATCGACCAGCTTTAAAAAGCTGAAAATGGTTGAAAATATAACGAGAAATGAAAAGCATTTTTGCAAAATATTCTCCCTGGTCGGCTTTTAGATCACGGGGTTATCAGCAGTAGCCGGCTTTAATTTTGCCCTGGGGGGAACCCTGTTCGACACTATCTCATATATATCAGTATGCGTGAAACCTCTTTGGTCTAATCCCTGACCCAGAGGTAGGCCAGGCCCATGTTATTGGCATGTGCTCACCAAGTCCTTGAGACGTCGTGACGATGACGTTAACCTATGTTTATAGCCTGCCCCTTCGTGCAACTTCTTAACCATTGTGTTTATAACTAGGCCTAGGCCTATGGAAAGACACATTGGTTTTTGGGTGGGGTAGGCTCACCACCTATGAATTCCACTCCTGAGTGCCAATAAAAGGATCTACTTGGGCATTTTATCACACACTTGAAAACATCAGAAATAAGGTAACTATTTCACAGTTTATGCTCTATAAAGGTCCTCTACCCCTGTGCGTCGCCTTGTAGGAGCTGCTCGCCAGTAATATGATAAAGGGGTGTCATGAGTAGCTCCCCCCACACCCCTCACCCGCCCGTCATAAACCACACACGATCTGCCCCATACCCCTTGGGGGGCACTTGGGTCTCGAAAGGGTACCCAGTGCCAAATGCATGCACAAAGCTGCGGCAGTGAAAAACTAAATTGACGGGCGGTCAGCCACTTTTATTGCAATGAAGGGGGGCAGTGAACTACTTCTATGAAGCAAAAATGGGCAATAACTCAAAACCTAGCCTTATCTATTACATTATTTCACAGAGAAAACTTTTGGCAATTCTTTAAGAAGTTTTCCTAGGCAACTTGGGTGATTTTTTGTCTATTTTCATGGTATTGAGAGCCTCTGAATTTTGGGGGCAGAGATCCGATTTCGGGAGTGGTCAGACACAAAAGTAGGGATGGTAGTTTGGCATTGGGTAGTAACCATCAAAGAGTCAGTGCCCCCCCCCTCCCCTTAAGGGCCCAGAGACCCCATGCCCCTTGCCCCATACACCATGCCCCCCTATCCGTCTTGTTTTTCTCTTTCCGTCCAACAATGGATCGATTCTTATCTGGAGACAGGAAAAAGGTCGCAGAGAGGGAGCAGGGCGTGAAAGTAGGAGCAGAAAACGGACCCCTGAGACCGGGGTGTTTTGGTGGCGACCTGAGGTGGGGGGGGGGGGGGGGGGGTGATGGTGGAAACAGGACACTCGGGGGGGGGGGGGGGCACTGTGAGACATTCCTTAGTGCTATTCCTTTGGTTAATGTTTAACTTTTATATATGTGTACAGAATTGGATTTCCCCAGAATTCCTTATAGCAAGGAGCAAGCTTAGAAGCAAGAATAGTTCCCCGGGGAAGCTTTAATTAGTTATTGGGTATTTTAAACTTTCTTTTTTAGGGCCTATAAAGTATACTTTCAGTTCATATATAATGTAGGACTTTTGTATATTTCATCTCTCGAATTGGTTTTTGACTATTTAGTAAGATCTACCCAATATTGAGATAAATGTAGTATTCCTGGGCATAAGTGTTGTATTTCAAATGTCTTTCTGGTCAACATTTCAAACTATTAACATTGGCGGATTCAATAATTTGAAAGAAAATGGAGGGAGGGGGGCCCTCCGGGAACAGGGATTTGACATTAAAAAAGATTTTTGAGCCCCTACATCCAAATCTGCAGGTGCTACCTATTAACTACCTACAGCAGGAAGATTTTTTTTTATAGTTTCCTGAAAACAGGTTGATGAAGGATGCTTTTGAATGTATTCCATTGGAACTCACCACTTTGTACAATTTATCCTTAGATCAAGGCTATTTTCCAAATAAATGGAAAAATGGTATTATAACTCCTATTCCCAAGCCTGGTAACCCCTTAGATAAAGGAAATTGGAGACCTATTACAATTTTATCTACACCTGGCAAGTTATTAGAAAAGATTGTTCATTTTCAAATAACAAGCTATCTAATATCTGAAAATATACTTTCAGAAAAACAACATGGGTTTAGAAGTAATTATAGTACATCAACAGCTATATTTGAATTTGTCACAGATATTTATGCAAATATGAGAGATAATCTCATCACAGGATGTATATATGTTGATTACCAGAAGGCTTTCGATACTATTAACCATGCTATTTTACTCTCAAAACTAAAACTATATGGATTTAACAATATTTCGTTAAAGTGGTGTGAAAGTTATCTCTCTGGACGCACTCAACAAACCAAAGCTAATTCATATATTTCAAAACCTAGAGAAGTATCGTTAGGCGTTCCACAGGGTTCCTCGTTAGGACCCTTGTTATTTATAATCTATGTAAATGATATTTGTAGAGAAATGAATCATCTCAATACTTTTATTACTATGTATGCTGATGATACGGTCCTATATTGCCACGGTAGTGTATGGTCTGATATCGTATCAGAATTACAGTTAAGCATGAATGTGTTATCTGATTGGTGTAATCTTAACAGGCTTAGTATAAATAAGAAAAAGACTAAACTAATGTGGTTTAGCCGAAATATCAATCAGATCACCCATTTGAATCAAATGCCTGACACTGTAAATATATCTGGTGTAGATATTAACACAGTTGAAAGTTATAATTACTTAGGTATCGAACTTGATTGTACACTGAGTTTTGATAAATGTTTAGACAATGTATATAAAAGAGCAAACAACAAGTTCTTTATCTTTAGGAAAATAAGAAGATTTATATCACTTAAAACTGCTATCTTAGTTTATAAGCAAATGATTTTGCCACTGCTTGAATATTGTAGTTTTCTGTATGATAGCGGTAAAAGAAATAAGATTAAAAAACTTGAAAACATTCAGTCAAGAGCTATCAAACTAATAAATTTTAACAGCCCAAACAAAAGGCATAAAACAGAAGCTGCTCTAATGAGTGAGTATGGCTTGGAATCCATTGATGTGCGGCGAGAATATCAACTTCTTTGCTTGATGTACAGATACTCGAATGTAGATAGCTTTATTGATACTAGCCCAGGAATCAGATGTCTACGTAGTTCTGGAAAGATCAAGTTTATAACACCATTTTCACGTCTTTCAAAGATACATCTGAGCCCTCTTTATCGAGGCATACAAAAATGGGACAGCTTGGGGGTTGAATACCATCGAGCTGAAAACAAAAAACGCTTTAAGAGTATGTTGAAAGCACAAAAAATAAAAAATGGAGGTAAATAATACTTCTATTTGCTTTTGTTTATGCAAAAGACATTATATCTTACCAAAATATGGGTGGTACCAAGAACTAATCTGAGTAATTTTTGGTTTGAAGATGTCTAGCTATAAAGCTGTAATATATGATGTATCATATTAACATGCACAACATTGTTAATATCATATCTGTGTCTCACTCATGGTTATATATATATCAACTTAGTTTGTTTGTATATAACCATTTACTGTACATATCACATGTTGTTTGTACTGTATCTAATTGCCGACCTATCCACTATAACTGCTGGAAGATCACATTGTACTGTGAAGTGGCTCTGAATAAAAAAAAAAAAAAAAAAAAAAAAAAAAGTCACCACATGGCTCACACACACCTCCGTCTCTACACCTCATGCGGTTAGAGTAGAAGGTTGACTATGTCTTTTTTATCGCCAAGTAAAATGATGTTTTCTTAGAGCGGAACTCGATCCCCAACAAGGGCCTCAGAGGTCAAAGTTCACGTCACAAAGCCCTCAGCTGTCACCGGGCACTGAGGGCCCTAACGACAGGGCACCCCCACGAGACCCACCCGTGACGTCATCACTACCGGGGTACCGGCCTGTGACGTCACGGCTTTGGGGGCACCACGTGACCCGAGACAGCAAACACATTAAAACTTCAATTGACGGAAACTTGATACAGGAATCACAGGAAAATATCTTTCGTCATAGATGATACAAGGGCCGTTACATGATTTTCAAAAGGGGGGTCAGCATAAAGGCTAAGTAGGTGTGCATTTGCATGCATGTGTGTGGCATTTTCAAGCCCGTAGCGAGCTTTTCCCAGGGGGGGGGGGGGGGTCGTGTTTTTTTTAGGAAGGGTAAATTCTATATTAAGGGCCTATTCCTAATGACATTTTTAGTGCACAGAAATCATTCATTCTATCCTATGGGGGGAGGGGGTTCGGATATTTTAGAAGGGGGTTCGGCCTAGGGGGGTTCGTGCGAACCCCCCGAACCCCCCTGGTTACGGGCCTGATTTTTCCACTCTTTTTGTAGTTTCTGGGTCCATGAAACGAAGGGGAGGAGGTCAGGTCCCCCTGGAACCATCCGTTCCCCCCACCCCCACCCTGGATCCGCCCCAGTGATGGTTTAGATAAATTCCATTGGTGTTGTTCTTGTTTGTGTACTATTACATACTTATAATAATAATCTTCGTCAAGCAATATAAAAACATGACACTCTTCTCTGACTCCCAAAAGAATAACACGAACCTTGAAAACATAGCATATTCTGTTCTATACATAGGTATTCCTAAGGAGCCCTTACAATTTTCGCAGAAGACAACATTTTGTAAGCTTCAATAGACCAACTATAGTGAAACGGAGGAAATCCTCTTGGATATTGAAGGCATTGAAAATGTTACCGTCAGTTTGGTGCCAATGCTATGTGGGCCTTTTTTTCCATGTTCAAAAATCAGGATAGGGACCTTCCATTAAGGATACGTACGCATCAGGGGGGGGGGGGGGGGGTTGAAAATGTTCGTACGTCTTAGTATAAATCCAATGCTTGTACTTTCTTCTAAGGGTGTCTGATATTATGAAAATGTGGCTCGTGCCGGTATGCATAGGCCTATTTTATCCGTTACTTACCGGGCGTGAACCGAAGTCCTCTACCCCCCTCATATATCCACATTAACCCCGTTCTGTCGGGGTCTGTAATCAGATAACACAAAACACACCCTGTACGTGTCCTGAACAATAAGCCACACGTCCACCGCAGGTATAAGGCTTACATAGCCGGGGCAGACACAAAAGTTACCTTTATGAAACTCCTGATACACTTTGCTAAAGGCTGTGTGTAACTATATAAGACGAGTCGGGGAAACAATGCACCAGAATAATATCTCCATAGCCTGTTCTACTGACCTTTTGAATGGGAGGGTGACATCTTTATTTCTCAGCATAACAAAGATGGTTCCACAATGGTTTTACAATGTGTCCCAAAAACCACCGGACATCTGGACATGTTCAGCAATTTCTCGTCAATGTTCGATGTTATATCAGACATTTTGTCTAAGGAAATTATATCTTTCCCACAATGAAAAACATTTTATTACACACATATTCTTACCAGTGATTCTTTGAAATATTGCTTTGTTTCTAAAATTTCCGATATGACATAGATACAAATGTGCGATGTTTCACAAAGTTTTTGGGTTACACTGGTTTTATCTAAAATCTTATATCTGTCATTATTAGATAGCCTATTGCATAGGTATTCATTCCATCATTCTATCGCATATATTAAAGTGTTTATCAACTTTCTTGGAAACTGAATGTAATGTGCTCATATGTACAAGGTTTCCTTCAATATAACATTCTGATCATTGGATTTCCCCGATTCACCCCCACTCTTCACTCATCAACCTGCCCCCTTTCTATCCACCCTAACCCAAACCACACCTCTCTGGATCCAAACACCCATCGAAACCAGTTGACCCATCTCTGAGGGTCCAGATCCAGGCAGGTTCTAACTGGGAGAGATCTGAACCCAGAAACAAAGTCAAATCCCCCCCCCCCCCAAACATACACCCTCCCCATTACCTGACATCTGTACCTAGTTAGGGGCCGGTGAATGTAGAAGGGGTAGGGGGTTCAGAAGTAGCAGGAGTGAGTTTACCTGGACGTCAAGGTGTGAACAGACAGGTGTAGCAGCCCAGAAGGGTGCTTTAGAGTAGAGGGACATTTCCCTATGCGTCTCTCCTTTTTTTTTTATATATCTTAAAAATAGACAGAGAGGCCATTTTGAAGAATTTTCACATTTCTACATTCCCTTCATCGTATGTTATGTTTTGATGATTTAAACTGACAAAGAGGCTTTATTCTAGAGACTTATATATACCTATAGCATTCTAGTTCAAGTTGGGATGAGGATTTTTTTGTTTTGTTTTGGCTAGGAGTTATTCTAATTCTGTGACTGACTGCTCAACATTACCCTGATATATAATAAGTCTAATTGGAAGATATGTTATATACATTTTAAATCGAGAATAGGGATGAAAAAGAGAGCGGCCAATCAAGTTGAAATCCTGATTTAAATAGCTCATCAATCTCACGGTACCATGTTTATAGGATGCACTAGGGGGTCATTTGGACCCCTGATTATGTGTTTAGAGCTGGTATTGGGTTGTAGAAGAATCAGGGGACTACTGTAGTTCTTGAACTTATTGTCACTTAACCGTAAAATATAGGGTTTAGAGGGCTAGTAGGCTGATAGATCGTCACTTGACCCTGTAATATACGTGTTGGGGTTCCCCTGACACTGACTGATGACGTCACTGTTTTCGGGGTGGGGTCGTCTCAGGTCGTTACCATGGACACCGCCCTCCCACGGTAGGGGTGGGACGTACTTACTACACCTAACGTAGAGGGGTGGGGAGGGAGAGGCCGCTCGTACACTTGTACATTGGTCATTCATTTACTCAAATTATGGCCGTATGAAGTATGTGTCGGCCATTCCAGTGTAGCACTCTAAGGTCTGCTGATCAAGAAAGGACCGAAAAACTTAAAACTAGAAATATGTTGTGCCCTATAATAAAAGCCAATTACAATGTCATAATATGTTTGTGTGAATATTTAATCTGTATCTAAGAATTTTCAAACATACTTTCCTTGTGATATTTTGTACTTGTAGTGTATTAATGAAATCATTGTGTTATAATCAGATCCCTTTGATTCTTGATAAAATAAAGTCACATGAATGAAAATGGGTCCTTTTTTAACTATTAGACTTTAGGTAACTGGGTAAAGTACTCTATATTCTTCCGCTTGTGTATGACAACTAGTATGATGTATGTAAGAAGCAATATTTTAAGTTTTTCTATTTCTATGGTAAATTCAATTCTTTTTAGGCAATTTTACCTTACAGTTTTAGAATGTGAAAGGATAAGCCGTAACTTATTCCATTTCTATGGTACTGTCTAGAAGACCGATAATTTTGAATGCAAATAGATTTTGATAGTACCTCTGGGGCCCGTTTTATAACAAAGCTCCATATGACTACGTGAGTTTTGCATTTCATAAAGTTCCAATCACCTTTTTGGTCATCATAGTTTTGATTTTGCCTACGTGAGTTTGGGTGGATTTACAGGAGTTTAGGCTTGAATTATGAGAGTTTGGGCTTGATTCACGAGAGTTTTGACCTGATTTATGTCAGTTTTGTTATGAAACGGGAGTTTCAAACTCGCATTCAGTTTCCGTAAGGGCGCACAAAACCTCCATAGTTACGGAGATTGTTATGATACGGGCCCTGATAGCAGTTAAAACTCACATGTTATAATACACATGGAGTCTATAACCCCTTTAGATTCCCATAGTACCCGGCCCCCTGACCCCATACCTCCCCCTCCTCCCGCCCTGTGTCCTCTCAAGTGGCCCCCACCAGCTGGGGAGCATCCGTTAACACTCACAGCCACAACACTATTTAAATTTATATAATATATTTATAGAAATTGCCTGCAGTTAATTTATGTAACAATTGCTCCTTTCGATTACTTGTAAACAACCTTTACTGTGAAATATTGCTTTGTGATAGATTATTTGATGTGTACAAAAATATTTCAAAAAGTTAATGGAGCTTACAGTGTTTCATCAAGGATTTATCCACATGTTGGTGTGTCAACTTCCTGTCAAATGGGATACAAATGGACCGTTGTCACCTCAGGGGGGAGCAGGGGGGGGAGGGGGAGCAGGTTGGGGCTGGGGGCTGGGGGCTGGGGGGGGGGGGGGTTATCGGGGATGGGAGCTGTGGGGGGGGGGGGGGGGCTGCGGGGGCAGTGGTTACAATGAAGAGACATTATTTACTATGTATTAACTTGACACCAACGACAAGTGGCTGTAACCGCGGTTTTTGTCTGCCTTTATTAAACAAAAAAACATTAACAATTAATTAATAATTTTGTGACAGGAAAAAAAACTATAGATTTATAGCAAAAATAAAAAACAGCAACATATTATATATCACATCTATTTGCAGGGATGAAAGTCAGGGTCAATGTCAAAGAAATCTGAAATGCAAGACAAAAATTTGTAGGTATCCTAGACTGTTATAAAACCTCATGTAAGCACTCATTTTTGAAAGTTATCATCAGGGGTGTTGAAGTAAAAAAAATCTGAAATCAGACTAAAATCTGAAAATTTAACATTCCTGTGTGTGCATGAGGTGGTGGGGCCATGGGAGGAGGGGGCTGTATGGGAGGGGGCTGGGGGGAATGGTTACAATTCAGACACATGAGCCTCAGCAGATCCTGTAGGTACTTGGCACTTAGTCCTTTATCCAAACAAACAGTGAGTCTGAATAGTGGCCTTATGGCCCTGTGGGTTGGGGTTCAAGTGAAACAGGTTGTATATCTAACATCTAACAATGCATTCCATGACATCCTATACATGTGGATAAGTACTTTACCATTGTACCTTATTGGTAGAAGTAGAATCTTCTACTCAAATTTTCCATTTACTTGTCTATGATAAATTTGCAAGAATAATTACTTGTCGACTTAATGATGGCCAGTGCTAACGTTTAAACGTTTTAAGGTATTTCATCTGGCAACCTTATATCATATTGTTCACAAGTTGCTCCATAATGATTATTGTATCATTTTTGAACACTATAATAACTCCCTTTTCTTTACTACATACACCGGTAGACAGAGAAACAGACAATGGCATACAATAAAAAGAAGGACTGCAAAATATAGATATTTCAAGAGATCTTTCGACATTAATTTGCTAGATGTAAACTTAAATGCTGATAACAATCTGCGGCCTACAGATAACAGGTATCATCTTTGTACAGGTGGTCTACTCATTGGCTACTGTGTGTCCTGAGGGAGGTATTCCGTGTAACTTGGCCATGTATACTAGACTTGTATACTAGACTTCTATACTGGTAAAATACACAGATGTACACTAGACGTACACAGCTGGGGGAGGAGACGTAAACACCACAGACCTGACTACCTGCCGGGCCTGGCCATGGGAGTAGGAGCAAATTAATGTTGGTGTCCAGGGGTCCTCAGTCTGCTCTTTAACGAGTTATGACAGGCGTTGTGTCTGGTGCCTGGAACCTTTGACCTACCTTCCATTATAAAATTATTATTTTCAGGTTTAGTGATTATTTAGATACATCTTAGAGCGTCTTCCACATTGTCGCCGGGTAGTGTACTATCATCTAATGTTCAAAAGAGAGACAAATATTCCTTGGGTTGTCCCCTGCTCTCATAACAACGAAATTCTATTATATCTTTGTGAGTTGGAGACAGAATCTAACAAACCCATGGTCTTTGGTAGTTTTGAATATCCATGAATGGTCCATGAATATCTTATGATACATGGAACCTGGATGAAGAATCTCAAACTTTTGCATTAGTGGACGATTGCTCCACAGCAGAGGCAACTCTCTCCCTTCTACAGATTACCTCATGAAGCCAAAGCATCAAATGTATGTTGTTTCATGAACTTTGTTAATGAAGTATGTAAACACTTTAACAATAATTCATTCTGACTCTAATATGTTTCTGTCAACAAGAAGTTAAGTTTAAAAGCTGAACCATTTGCAAAACGTTGACATTTGATTTCATATTATTGACGTTCATCTTTTGTTAAGATATTTCATAAAGTCACGCGTTTATTACATATATACTTATCTATGTGTTTGTGTGGGTACACATACATACTATGCCATCCTTTCGGCTGTTGTCATCCATATATATGAATGATAACCATTCATGTATTCAATACTATTGGTTGGCCCTAGCAGCACCATCTCATTCAGCAGTGACCCTCACTTACCCCCCCACCCCCCTAGTTGTGCCCGTATTACTCGCCAGTTGTGACCCGCATTCCCATCCAGGCCCATTTTCCGCCCCGACACCCGCCACTCTGGGCCCCTCTAAGTCCCTTTTTATCGCCCACGTCCACTTTTTGCCCCCTGTCCGGCTGCCAACGGGGTACTGCTCCTACCCGCATACCGACAGGCAGTTTGGGAGCTGCTCGCTTAGGGTGAGCAACTCGCTTAAAGTAGACTACAGTAGAGTGTATGTGGCGGAACAGGGAAAAGGATTCTGGTATTATAGTGAAAAACTCGCAATAAGGCCATCCCACATTGGGCATATCCCAGGGATGGACAAGGGTAGGACTGTACAACTGTACAAGCCATCCTTTTTTTCAAGAGTTGGGGTGATTAAAATTTGCAAGAATTATGTTTTTCTATATCCCCAAGTACTGCTTACATAATATTATCATTTCTTAAATTTTATCAATTGACAGATTTGCAGGTTTCCTAGCCAATCAAAAAACTGTATTTCAGGGCAAAATAGGGTTGGACATCACAGGCTGGGCTGACAGGCTTTAACATTGGTTCCTATGGGAAAAAGGCCAAAATATAAAGTTTCATTTTACAAATTATAGGAGCGATCTGCAACTCAAATTGCTTAGGTTAATTTTGTTTTATGTAAACCTCTTCATGAAATGAGCATGGAGAAAATTTTGAAAATATTTCAAGGTTAACTGTAATGTTGGTTTAAACTGGGATGGGCTTATTGCTTGTTACATAGTTGTTTGATTCATGATGATATGAAGGCCTGCTGGCCAACTTTTTTTTGGGTGGGGGGGTGGGGGGAGGGGGGAGGAGGAGCTGGGATGTCGGTTTGAAAGAAGGGCCGACATTCAACTTTCGGGCACCTGAGTGGTTGGTCAAAGGTTCAGGGCTAATGTATCTCCCTGGACCCTTACAATGACATTAATTACAATTTTGAGGATAGTTCAACAATGCTTTACTGGTATAATTGTATACTTGGTAGATTTACATATTTCCTACTTGTTTTCAGGTGTGACTATATAATCTTTTTTGTTTTAGACAAGGTATCTACTGTCTCTATCGTGATGGGGTTCAGGCACCGCCTGGGCAGCAGACTCTGGCTTCTATTAACAGTGGGGCTATGGAGCAAGAGTATACCACCATCTAGCCTCTCCTATTCAATAACCCTTTGGTAAATTAGATTATTGGTTCCGTAGACAGCAACAGGTAGTAGAGAACGTATACTTCAGTCCACGTCCCCAGTCTGTGTGAGGTCTGCCCACTCCTACAAACAGCGTTGTGGGTGAGCAGGTCTACCCTCAGCCTGCAATAGTTTCCTAGGGCCACTGAGAGGGGACGAGAGGGGTGGGTTGAGAGCGGGGAGGGGGGGCACTGACTCTTTGAAGGTTGCTACCCACTGCCAAACCTGCGCCCCTGCCTTTTGTGACTGACCACTCCTGAATTTTAGTTGACCGCCCCTTATTTTTGGGGGACACAGAACACCGCCCCCCTAAAATCTGGGTCTGTCAGTACCAGAAAATATACAGAAATCCCAAAAACTGCTTAGGAAAACTTCTGATAACATTCTTTAAATTTTTCTGTAAACTAAATTACCAATAAGGCTAAATTTGAAGCTATTGTCCTTATATTGTTCTATTGGTTTTATCAGTTCACCTCCCTTTTTTTCCCTAAAAGGGAGCCTCAATTTTGACATTCACCGACCCCGCTCTCTGGGTCCATTTGGCAGTGGGTACCTGTTCTAGCCCAAGTGCTCCCTTCGGGTTGAGAGAGGCTGAGGAGGGGGCTGGGGTTGGTTGATTGATGGTATAAAGTCACTGCAGGGACAGGTTATCTCATAACACGGATGGGTTTTGGGGGGGTTGGGGGTAAATATGTGACATGAATAAAGGAGAACCATGTGTAAATCTGTGTGGTGGGGGGGTGCTGAGATTTTTTGTAGGTGTAGTTAATGGGACAGCGACTCGTGACAACTCACTCATGTAACTCGGGTGGTTTTTTAAGCCCCATACCCACTAGGCGATTTTACCGGCGATGAGCGACGGGCAACTGGGAGAATCGGCCTATTCTTATGATCACCTGTCAGTATGGTATAATTGAAATGTGCATGTTTGATCTGAATTGGCGCTGAAATCAGCCGATTTGAAGGGTAGCATCAGCCGATTTTAGTGCCAATCCGTCGGCCGACTGTGTGAATATGTCCTAGTGGGTATGGGGCTTTATAATATAGGGGGTGCATTCCGCTCAGTGCCGGGGGAGTCTAACCCCCTTAGCCCCTCTCAGGCAGTTATTTGGTGTGATATATCATGGATGACAACTTCATGTTCTGCTCGTTTGCCTTATTTCCTGTATAGGCCTAGAGCATTTGATATATTGCAATTGGCAACCTGTTGATCAATTTATCATACTGAAGAGGCATTATCAATTGTAATCAAAATAATACCTGGGACATCTACAATAACCGAGACTTAATTATATCGGTCCATTTCTATAAAGGAAATATACAATACAACCATTGAAATTGACCTCAAGATTAGATGAACAGAGCTTTAAACAAAGTCATAAGATAGCAGTAGCAGGAAGACAATCTAGCTATAACAATTGCCCTTATAGTTGAACATTGAGTCTTTCTTTACTTAATCCATCCAATCCAAGGGTCGATATAACAGGTGGCCTGGGGCTCCACAAAAGATGCTTGGGCCCCTAGATTACCTTCCCATGACCGAATCCAACCGGCCTCTAAAGGCTTTGGGTTAAGGCTGACCTGCTCCCCTCCATTTAGGAAACCAAACATTTGATTACATTTTGAAATAAATCATCCAAAGCTAGTGTAAGGAGTTAACATTTCAATTTTGATATGAGTTTGTATACATCATTAAACAGTTAACCACGGGAATTAGGTCCCATGGATTCGAATAAGGGTATAACAACTGGATCTCAGGTCTACATCTGAGTTCTTGAGATCTTACCCTAACCCAGCCCCTCCCTGACCCCAGCCTTTCCTTCTGTCAGTCCCGGCCTCGGATCGCCTCAATTAAACCAGGAGTCGGCCTCAGAGAGTCCTCAAACAGCCCTACTAACAGCCCTACTACAATCCAGGGTATATCTGGGATCCCCGGGGGGTGGGGTGGGGGGGGGGGGCACTTGGGCTTGAACAGGTACTCACTGCCAAACGGACCTGTGAAGTGGGGTCGTTGGATGTCAAAATTGAGGGGCGGTCAACCATTTTTTAGACAAAAAAGGGGGGTGGTGAACTGCATCCATAGAACAATATGGGTGGCAAAACTTTATACTCATCTTCAATGCTCCTTTATTTTACAATAACAAACCTAATAGAATGTTATCAGAAGGTTTCCTAACTAGGTTTGGTGATTTCTGAACATTTTCTGGTATTGACGCACCTGGATTGTTTTAGGGCGGTAATCTAAGTCAACAGAAAATAACGGGTAGTCAATTTATTAAAATTCAGGAGCAGTCAGTCACAAAAAGCAGGGGTGGTAGTTTGGCAGTGGGTAGTAACCTTCAGAGAGTCAGTACCCCCCGGGCCCTCCTTCACCCATCAGGTTGGATCTGGGACCTCTCCACTGTTGCCCCATGTATGTCAAGTATTCTGTGACGTGACCCCTAAACACCCCGGGACGACGGTGGCGCCATCTGTCGTCAGCTGGGCGCAGCGGCCATGTGGTTTAATTTGTCCTGTTTGTTTGTTACATTTGGACCCAGTTTTAACTCGCGTGGTCACATGGTGAATGTTACTCTGAGGGTTACAGGTCCAAAAAGGGGTCCCTGTGAACCGGTGATGTCATGTAGGACGGGTTAGTACACTTTTAAAGTTTACAGAGTGAACTGGTGATGTCATGTAGGATGGGTTATTACACTTTCAACATTACATTTGGACCCAGTTTTAACTAGCTTGGTCACAAAAAGGGTACTTGTGAACCGGTGATGTCATGTAGGACGGATTGGTACACTTTTAACGTTCACAGAGTGAATCGGTGATGTCATGTAGGATGGGTTGGTACACTTTTAGCGTCCAATGCCTTGTGTTAGTATCCCTCTAGTTTATGATGGTGTTATGGTGACAAAACATGACTGGTTTACAAATTGGTAATTTATAATAACTGGGCCAATATTAGCTGCTATCATATCATTGCGCCACAACTGTCAAATACATTGTTGTGAAATGTCCTGTTTCTGTGCCAATATCTCTATGGGGAGATCATTCGTTAGTATGACTTAAGGGTGTTCATTTACTCTTATCATGGCAATATCTGACTGTGCAATCTACTGTCACTGTGGTGATGTCTGAAGTGAAATCCCCCTTTACTGTGACTGTAGGGACCCCTTATTTACTTCCAGTGTTGTAAATTATTCGTTGAGGCTGTCTCCTGCCTTGGCTGATCACCAGGAAAATGAACAGAGTGCAGTTTGTCGTCCGGCGGAGCTGACGTTCCCAGAACGTCTCAGCCATGCTTTAAGATAGTTACTCACTGTTACCATGGTGAAGGCAATTTACATGTGTCAGCGGGGTTATGTCATGGGGAAATGTCAAATTCAATGTAGTAATAGCGATGTCTAACAGGAGGGCTTCCACTACCAAACACAAGTCTCCTTTAAATTCTCAGCCCTCTTCCCTCGTATACACCCTCACATTGCCGTAACCAGTCCCCCTCACACCCCCAAACACAATAGAACAATACCCTGGTGCAGAGGTCACCGCAGAGGTCAAACTTCACCAAATTGAATTAGCCGTAAAGCCGTCGGCGGTGAGCCCCGAGCCTTTATCTGTCTGTTAAAACAAACACAAGTAATCACAGGCAGAGTGTCCCTACAGGCAGGCGGAGGGAAAAAACCCGTAGAATGTAGTTAAGTCCAGGTTTAAAAATCCCCTAGATGTGAATGTGGTTAGGACTAGGTTTGAAAACACCCTCAGTTTGTGCACGGTTCAGCAGTTTGACTTAGTACTGCACTTAAAGTCCCACTCAGCACGTTTTTGAACCAACATGTGGTCCGTTGTTCACCACTTGAAATTGGACTTAAAAGGATCCAGAAATGCATTACCAAACCAACAATCTATCAAGGATTTTGATGTACTAGAGAGAACAGGGTCTATAATATGTAGTTTGTAAATACACAAACTAAACGTGGATTAACAACTTCCTCTTGATATTACTACAAACTGAAATTTACTGCAAATCTGCTCACATCTCTCACTCTCCAATCATAAACTTTAGCTTTCAGATTTTAGGTGATCCCAACTTACATCCCCGAGAAGGAGGAATGGTACCGGGGCGTGGCGGGGGTCAGGGGTGGTGGAACAGGCATAGTTGGAATATCTGGCCACTCCTCTATACTGAGGTCGTCTTTCCCCCATTCACCGTGCACTCAGAGTGACATGGAATATACACCATTAAAAGTGACATGAGATCTCTTTTTTCACGACATACTTTTACATTCACATATACGAACATGATGTGGTGAGCCGCAGAATGGTGGGCACGTGAGGCACGTAGGACATTTTAAGGGTCTTGTACATCTAGAATCGTTGACACAATAGAACGCATAGATCGTGCGTAAGGTCCAAGCATGAGCCAAGACGGAATAAAGGATTTCTCTGCCAGGATTTTTGTGATTTATCTTAACATAACATTTAAAATACCTGGACATTAAAGATTCACTAGAAATTTCGTTTCTTCTAATGTTTCCCCCTGTTTATTATGTCCACATGGCTCAACCAGGGTTGTAATCATAAAGAAACTATCTGTCGTTAAGAAGCTGCCCTGAGGGTCCTGACTCACCCCTCCCCTGTATCTGGAGAGTCCCTAAGTGAGGTATTTACTAACAAACCCTTATCTAAAAACCCCAGACCCCGTCATAGAGAGGAGTGTATGACGTCTCTAAATCCTCCATCAATTAGGTACAGTCAGGGGGCCTGTGGATTCTACTGCAATGAATGGCGAATATCTCCAGTAGTGAAGCACATACTTTTTTTTATAAAAAGAAAAAATCTGGGATACGTTGTAAAAAAAAGAGGGAAGAAATAAGAAGAAAAACTAAGTTTTATCAAGAGAGATTAAGAACTCCTCTGGGGGTGCCGCACCCCTTAGTCCAGAAGGGCGCCCAGTGTTTGACGTATCGGGAAAATAAAGGCCCTTAGCTTACAATCACAGTTATTTGCTTGGAAAGGTTCGTTATATAAGTCCTATCCGTATGATTAGTGAGCATTGATAACAAATTCTGCACTCAAGATTATGAGTTATATAAAAGTGGTTTATATGTGTATTAATCCAACACCAGAGGGCCTCGCTGTACATGGGCCACTGGCCAGCACCGGTCACAGCCATATGCTGACTGACCTCCTAACTGACCACACTGGTGTTGGTGGACTTATGTAACATGAATTGTTATTAGGCTTAGTTGATTATACCTCGGATTTATAGAATAATAATGAATGACAAAATAGAGAAGGATCAAAGTCATAGGTACATAGATATCAGATACGGAAAGCAGTAGAGGTGCCTCTTATTTCCCCATATCCGTTTTCAGTTTGATACTTCTCCATAAGCGCTCTGCCCTTTGCCAAACCCTTGACCTAAGTATGACCCCTTGACCTTGACCTTGACCCCTGAGTTACCCCCTCTCGTGTTGCGGGCCCCCTGGCGGGACCTGCCCCAACCAAAACACCAACCGGGGCCAGAAACCAAATATTGAGGTTTGTATCGGGTAGGGCCCCCGCGACAGGCCGGAGTTATCTTTTACCCCTGGGAGGTGTTGGGAGTTACAACGGAACCTGACCCTCTTAGTGGTGGACGAGTATCGCTGGTTGTGGAGGCGGGGAGGGGGTAGGCCTATTGTTAGTTGGGACTGCTGGGGGCGGGTGGTGTTGGCCATTATAACTGTCTGGTTCTCTGACCTTTTGATAGTGTTCTCTGACTTTGGGGTACCGTTCTCTGACCTTGGGGTACCGTTCTCTGACCTTGGGGTACTGTTCTCTGACCTTGGGGTACCGTTCTCTGACCTTGGGGTACCGTTCCCTGACCTTGGGGTACCGTTCCCTGACCTTGGGGTACCATTCCCTGACCTTGGGGTACCGTTCCCTGACCTTGGGGTACTGTTCCCTGACCTTGGGGTACCGTTCTCTGACCTTAGGGTACCGTTCCCTGACCTTGGGATACCGTTCCCTGGATTGGATTTGGATCATTATTATGACTATGGTAAGAAGGGTATGGGTGGTACCACTTGCTTCTCCAAAAATATACTGGGAATGATCAGTCCCTGGTCACAGTTGACCGACTGTGTTCCAACCGGCCACCAGGGAAATGGTCACATAGGGCCATAGAGAAACTTTCCAGTCTCGGTATATATACATACAAGGTCGGGTAATGAATGGTCAGGTAAGGCTAGATTTATTGACACTGCTCGTTGCCCCACCTGGCGGGCTTCACGTCAACCAGGCCCCAGGTACCCTCTGTTAGTTTGTTTACACCCCGCTAGGGGCGCTGAGGGCGGCGGGCAGGTGGGGTGTGTTGGGGGGGGGGGGGGGTGTAGGGGGGCCGTCACCACCCCCATCAGGAACAGCGTCAACCTGGACGTTACGGCACCAACACGCCGACACCAGCGATAAGACGGGTCACGTGATAAGGGACGGGGTCACGTGATAATTCGGGGGTCAAGTGATAAGAAACAGGGGTCACGGGGTTCACCGGTGGTACCATAACCATGCCCAATGTCTGCCGATTGAAATCTGAGACATTCTGAAAGGAATGATTTGTTTCAAGGTCCTTTGTTGAGTGACATGGAGGGCATTGTAACCAAAGTTTGAGGCGCCCCTTTCAAGAGCGGGAATCTTACAAAATCTTTCTAAATTTGTTCCCGTTCTTAAGGTTTAACATAGAGATACATAAGGATATTATATATGTCTATGGGTTTAAGTAAAAACATATTCAGTGATAATAGGTTAATGTAACCTCTTTGATCTAAGCCTTCACCCCGAACCCTGCCTGTCATGATATATTATTTTGTATAGTGAGACCTAGTAAGTGGAACTCTTCTGTGCTGGAGTAAAGAATAAACAGATTGACAAGATAGGTTCTACTAGCTAGTCAGAGTTTATGCTTCTCATGTTTGAACCCCAGATTTCATGTGTAAATGATACATGTATACATATGACACTGCCCTACACTCCTCGCTGTTAAACTCCTTGTGAGGAGGGGCGGCTTCCCCTTCATACATACCACCCCCCGGGGTGGGGCTTTTAGCTCCTGGGAGGAATATAGGCCCCAAGTAGCCCCTGCTGATCGTAAAAGGTGATGATAGGAGGGACCCTGCACTGACCAAGTGGTTCATTAGGTTTGATTTCCCGTTAGTCTTTGGGTTCACAAAGGGATGAGGTACAGCAAAAATGATTTCCAGGTTTAGATCCCCTGCTAATTTGCCCGCCCTGTCACCCTCATCTCATAGATACGTTCACCAAAGACTGACCAAGTCAAAACGTGTCTGAAAAGTCAGAATTCGTCCCAACTTGTTTTCGCTGTGAAAATACATACCAACCCTGATACCAGCTCTATCTAAATCTGAACTCAACAATCCCCATCCCTTTCTAACCCTGACCGGCCATTAGGGCACTGAAACCCACACCTCAGGGGTGCGGAATGTTAGAAAACAGGGGCGGGCCCTGGCGGCTGGGGTTACAACTGCCCCCCCCCCCTCCCCCTCCTCCCCCAAACCTAGTCCATTCTACCCATTACATAATGGGTCCGTACACCTACAAGAGTCCTTGGCCTTTATTGGCTAGTTCAAATCTATGAAAAAAACATTTAATTGGCCCTCTATAAATAGCATGGGTAATCCCTGCGATGGTCATTGGGCTGCTGGATGGTTTATGATCCTCCCTGCCGGCACCAGGGGCCCCAAAGCATGCTGGGAAGCAGGGTGGAATTCCCACCTAAAATGGTTGCTGATGTACAGACTCACTTTGGGACAAACTTCAACAGTGGGTGTGACTCGACAGACTACCCCAGCCCCTGAGTGACGGTCAGGGTAACCCAAACCTACACCAACAGGCCTAGTGTCCCCTAACCCCGGGAGGGGGCGCGCCGCACCAACAAGGGGCACTTAGCGGAAGGCTTTTTTGTATTCTCGGCGACGGGCGAGATCTCACGAGATTACGGGGTGAGTGGGCTCGGACTGAGGCAGTTACTAACCTATGACCAACCTGAAATTCCTGAGGATGTACGAATCGTCCGAGACGGTCAGAATCAATGTGTATTAACAGACCAGTCCATGTTCGGCATGTGCTTGCATAAGAAAATGATTAAAATTAGGCGCAATTTGTAATATCCATATATATCATGAGTTCGTCCTTGGAGATATGACAAAGTTGCATACTGAATTGGCTGAATTCGCCGCCCCCCTTTCTTTGGACCAAATATTGATATTTTAAATGTAAGATTCAAGCCATTGGAGGGGGCGCCGAAAATGTCACATTGGCCCGTCTTCCCCCTTTGAAAAACTCGAGTTTCGCCCCTGCCCTGGCCCCTGCCCATGGTCAGGGCCAAGGCGGGGTTGAGGGGACTGGGTCAGGGTACCGGGGCACTCTTACCTCTCTAAGTGGCTGGAGATATCTGCCTGTGCACGACTCTTACCATAGGGCTCCTAGATAGGACCCCCTCTGAATGACTTGTAGATAGGGGCCACGCGTACCCCCAGAAACCCCTAAACTCCAAAAACACAACCCCCCAAGACCAGGCCACTCTTTGAGGACCGCCCTTGACCTTGGGGCATGTCCTTGACCCCGGGGCCCGTCCTTGACCCCAGTGACCCCTACCCGGGGGTGAGCGTGGAGTGGGGTCAGGGTTGGAGGGGTAGGGATCTGTTTGTGGGGGATTTGGAGGACTTACACCATAATAACTGGATTCTGAATGGGTCATTGAGGCAGGGAGAGATGGTTTATCACTTTATGTCAAATGCTAGCATAAGGGTGGGGGGGGGGGGGCAGACTCAGTTTTTATGTGTGGAGGGACGCGCGCGGCCAGGGGGGTTGAGGGAGTTGGCATATCCTCCCTCTAAGTTTCGGCTTGGCATATCCTCCCTCTAACAGTTACAAGTATTTACTAAATCTATTGTGTAAGATCTATTATTATCATAATTTCCTAAACAACAATTAAAAAACCATGTCAAACATGTATGCATAATACATCATAGAGTTTATGGTAAAACCTTTGTTAGCACTCCCCCTCCCCCTAGTGGTCAACTGACCTAATTAATGTAATTAGGTCAGAGGTCAAAGGTGAGGTGGGGAAGTGTTGCTGTGGGGACACTCTGGGTCCAGCAGCAGAACAGATAACATGTAACCATTAATAAGCAACAGGCCTTTAGGCCTACACTCCTGAAACTGTACAGAATATATAATCAACAGCTACAACATCTCCTGCCTTCAAGTCTTCAATTATATCCACAGTACAAAACCTAAGTCTCACACAGCCGGAACTTAGTGGTTGTGCATGCATGCCGTTAAAATGACGTTCTTATTGGGAGGAGGTTTCCACTTCATTGAACAACAAGGTAACCTCAGATTCCTGTGGTCAGAAGACAATGAAGGAGAACGCCCAACGACAGGTTCAGAATACAGTCAGGAGGGCGGAGGTGGTGTATAAAGTATTGGCCTATGGGTGTTCTATTGGTGCCTATAGGTGCCTATCACACAGCCCACATCCTGAAGTACCGACATTGATACGTCCTCTAACTGTCAGATATATACACCAGGTCTAAACCACAGGACTCCCATACATGTAAACCACACACCCAGATAAAACAACGGGAACTTCTGAATTACAGTCCATGATTTGGGTTTGGAGCTGGCATTGTTTGTGAAGAAATCTGCAGTTGATTTCCTGTAGTAACTGCTTGAATAGCACCAGTTATCTTTGACCAATCATTGTTTATTATAGGTCTATTTCATAAATAACTGGATATTACTCCACATGCTTATATCTAATGTCCAGCTAAAGCCTGATCCAACAAACAGTTGACAAAACTACTCAATAACCAGTTCTTTCTTGTCTAGCCCGCCCAAGCAAGAATACGATGTTCTTGTAAAGTTGCAGCAATGTTCTGTTTAGTTCTGTTTTGGTTCTTGTCACATTTGTTTAATGGCACTCAAAAAATGTCTTTAGAACCTAGTCACCCAAAAACGTCTTTAGAACCTAGTCACCCAAAAACGTCTTTAGAACCTCGTCACCCAAAAACGTCTTTAGAACCTAGTCACCCAAAAACGTCTTTAGAACCTAGTCACCCAAAAACGTCTTTAGAACCTAGTCACCCAAAAACGCCTTCAGAACCTAACATTGCGATGTCTTACTGTAACATTATTGTGACATTCTTGTTATATTCTTTACATAATAACATTATTATAACATCCTTTAAAAGTAAGGTCTCAACTTCGCTAAAATATAATGTTATTATAACATTCTATTTTAGTAAGTCTGAACTTTACCTAAAATTTATGTGTAAACTGGGCAGGTTACAGTCAAACCAAAAAAGTACGTCATAGAATGTGCTTGTAACGTCGCTGCTTGCCTGGGCGATTCCCTGTGGAGTAACCCCCTCCCCCCCGACCAGAAACACTCCCCACAGACCCCTGACTTATCTCGGCCTTATTCTCTCCCTCACAGAGCCCGCTCACAGACCGGACCGACTCACTACTCACCGAGCTGCTCACACACCGGGAGCTACTCCAGACCTGCTCACGACGACTCGGACTCACTCACGGAGTACCCAGATCTACCCAGGACCTGCTCAGCTGCTGCTCAGACCAGCTCACAGCGGGGATTATACGAGTGTCGGCCGGAGAAATACTTCTTCTAGGTGAGTGACCGGGACTAGAGGGGTGCACAGGGAAAGTTGGCGTAAGGGTGGATGGGGCACTGGGACGGAGTGTGGAGGTGTTGGCGGGAGGGACTCTGCTCGTTTCCGCATGGTCCTGATCTTAGCAAAAGCGGAGGGGCGCTCAAATAAGTGCAGTCGCGGATTTAGGGGGGGGGGGGGACGTGCCAGGCGTGTGCCCCCCTATTTTTGACCAAATATTAATTTTTTTAATGTAAAATTCCTGTCCCAAGAGGGGGGGGGGGGGGGTTTGCAATAGCACGCCCCCCCTTTTTCAAAAACCTGGATCCGCCACAGATTTATATTGTGCAATTAATGTACATGGACGAGACTCTAAGCTTTTTGTTCACTTCAAGTCAGGACCCTCTGGGACCCCCAACCTCTTTAACTATGATCCAGACTTACTACGACTGTAGACCAAAAGATCCTAGTCGGTGACTCTCACAGGTAGATCACCGGCAATAAGACACCCTTCCGTCTTTTGTAGGTATAATGGGTTTATGCGATAGGAGGTATGAAGTTTGTGTGTCTGGGTGCCTGTATGTAGGTATAATAGGTTTATGAGATAGGAGGGGTGGTATTATGTTGAGAGTCTGAGTGTCCGTATGATGTATGATTAATCACCTATCCCCCTCCATACCGCTGTGCTGGTATGATGAGGGATTAGGATACATAGTGGGGTCAGAGGGGGGCACAGGGTAGACTGTAGGGACTGTATTTACGTCCAAGTTCGCGAGGTGCTCAAACTTAATGCGGGAGGTATATAGGTCATGAAAGGACTAGACAGAGGGGTGAGGTGGTAGGCAGGGGGTAAGTTAGTTGGTTGGTTATTGGGGTGTTTAACGCCATATCAGCATCTATGGTTATATCACAGCGAGAAGAAGGTTTTGGCAATGCTGTCTTTTTGATGATCGTACCTATATCGTATCTATAAAATGATAATATCTATGAGAAGGTAGAGACCATACCCCTACGCTTTTACTGTGGCAGGTGTTCTTTAATGTTCCTGGTCTCATCGACAGGGCACTACACATAACAGCCTGCGGTCTAGAGACCTTTGATAACCCTGTCACAGGGGGTGGGGGTGGTAGGCAGGGGGTTCTGGCCACATGCTGAAGTTAATGGGTTTATGAGATAGGAGGGGTAGGATGGGGTGTGATAATCTCTTTATCAGACTCTCACCAGGTAAACTTACCTGTACGTGGATTTGTATTACTTTGATTGTGTCTACATTCGTTGATTGACTCGGATCCAGGGGGTGGGATTCTGGGGTTCGGCCCCCTTTTCCTAGACCTCTAAACTACAAAAAGAGGGGAAATGACATACACAAATGCGCAAATTTATACACACCGTTTTAGTGCATAACCTTTATGCTGACTCCCCCCCCCCTTTCGAAAATCCTGTATCCGCCCCCGTCATTACATTACAGTATTAATTGTTCTGTTCTGTTTTGGTTCTTGTTACATTATTTCGATGACAACCAATGGTGTCTCCGGAACCTATTTTTGTGGTGTTGTATTGTGATGCTGTTGTAACACTCTGGTTATGTTCGTTCACTGAAAGTTAACTGTATTATAAGTTTCTGTAATACATGCAATAGGGACTAAAATGTAATGTTTTGATGAGAATTTGTCTGCTAAAACTCAGGTGAATACAACTGTTAGGTGAAAATCTAACAAGTAACTGACTGACCCAAAAAAGTAAGGTGGCAGAATGTGCTCATTCCGTCGTAGCTTGCCAGGGCTATTTCTACTGCATATACAATAATAAAACAAAAAATTCGGGCAAACTCGAGTTACTGTTACTCAAGTACTCTTTCTTTTTGGCCTTACCGTCATAAACAAAAATCAAACCGATGTTTAGAGGGCCAAACGGCAAAACCTATTGGTTCAGTGCAAAATCCCAGGAACCAAATATCAAAAAAATGAATATAATTGAATTGATAATATTTACATTACTTTAAAATTGTCCTGAAAGTATTTGTGTAGAAAGTGATAATATCGGAGATATGAGATACGTTATGTTTACGTTAGGTGGTGCGTTGGGATTGACTTCCCTAATAGCTATATGTCGTATGCATACACCTTATCCAAGCAGCATCTCACCTTCCTGGGTCACTGGCCTATCAATCATCATTCATAAGAACACCTTAACAAATAAACTAAATCTAAATCTCTCCACTCACCTATAGTCAACCACATCATATAAAACACGTACATTACATACGTTAACACTCTGACTCATACCTAAGAGAGCCTGATGCCACAACATTTATCTGAATGTTATTTATCTGAGTCTTATCCCCCTCTCTTTGAGACCTCCTTCACACGCCCCCCCCCCCCCAACCCGGGGGGACTTGGGACACGAGAAGCCACTTACCCCCCGCCAACATTACCCAGGATCCTCTGGGGCCCTCAGGTCTCACACTCACATTTATTTTCTCCCTCTCAGCATGGAGGGTAAAGTTCTCAGCAGTACTATAGGGGCGTTTTATACGAGTCGATTGGGCATGAACTGGAACTGCATGCTCTTATAAGTAGGGTAAATCACTGATATTATTGGAATACATAGACTATAATTGAGATTCTTTTACCCTGGGGCTTTTTCAATATAAGCGCCCCCCCCCCATTTTTGAATGCCTGGATCGGCCCCTGTAAAGCCACGACCAAGGTTAAGTTTAAAAAATTAATACGTAACTGAGGCTGGATGTGCATCATGAAAAACTTGATAAAATGTAAAGAGGATTCATTTTCTTTCGTTGAAACCATCCCTCATCTATATCATTTCTGTAATTAGTTATAATCATGGGACGCACCTGGAAGATCATGCTGCAATAAACATGTTTACCAAAAAAAATGAAGAAGCCCTGTTAAGATTTCTGCAGCGATGAAAGTAGAACGGTGCTGAGCTCTCAAATGTAGAAAGGTTGGCTCTAAGCTAAACTTATTTTTTTCTCAGGATAAAAAGAAGTGACAGTTCCCCACCCGTCACCACGTCGGTGGGGGGGGGGGGGGTAGACGTAAAACAGGGACTGGGGGTAGGGTTACACGTAAAACACGGAGCAGGAGTAGGTTAACGGGAAAGACATTCCGTGTTCACTGGTAGGATTTCGATGTGAGAGAATGGGGTCAGTACATTCAGAGAACACTCTTTTTTAAACTGCAGATTAATGGAGAACAAAACTAGGTTTACCCCTTCCAGTTAAAACTTCATTTGAACTAGATCAAAGAAGTCTGTTATTCTGTACTTCATTCTGCCAAGTATCACTATGAAATTCATCAAACCTTTCCCAAGGGGTACCTAAGGGTTTGTTTTCACCAAACAAGATGGCAGAGATAAGAAACAACACATAACAATGAGGTATCCCAAATCTGAGAATACTCTACATATTCGATTTGCAAGAGAAGTGTAAGGTATTCTTTTCCTCTTTGTCTATAATCTCCTGAGTGTTCCAGGCAAATGTGAAGGGTTTTGCGTGAATCTAAAGAAGTTACAGGTAAAAGGGGTTCCCAATAATAACCTCATGGTTTTCAGACACTCTCAGACAGATCCCCTGGATGCGGCACTGAAAAGGGAGGCGGGGCTGCTCATACAAAACTTTCAGGAGCAATCCCTGCCCAAGATAGAGAAAAAACACCTGTAGGCCGGTCTAGGTTAGAGCCTAACGTTACAGAGTCTCTGGATCCACCATTAAAGCTGTCCGATACTTGGTGGAGTCTGGACGAGGACGGCGGGGAATCCCCCACAGCCAGCTGGACCACCACCCAGGGGGGGGGGGGGGGGCACTTGGGTCTCAAAAAGGTACCCGCTGCCAAACGGACTTGCGGAGCAGAGGCGGTGAACATCAAAATTGAGGGGTGGTCACCAACTTTCAGGCCTGTAAAAGGGAGGGGGTGCGAGGCAGTCAACTATTAACATTAATGTACAACATAGGGACAATGACTTGAAAGTTAACCTCACAGTTTTCCTTGGCAATTTTGGTCTATTCAATGGAATTCAAACATTCTGAATTTTACGAGCGGTGACCACCCCAAAAATAGGGAGCGACCAAACAAAATTCAGGAGCTGTCAGTCACATAAAGTAGTGTAGGTAGTTTGACAGTGGGTTGTAACCTTCAAAGAGTGCCCCCATAGGGGCCACCAACAGGTCAGAAGTGAGAGAGATATTTCTGTATAAGCCTGACGCAGACCAGAAACTGATTGACCAATCAATGGGCCCGACACAACCCGGCCTCGGCCTATTGATCACGTGGTGCTCAGAGATCACGTGGTCTGTTTCAAACGGACCGGATGTAGAAGGACTTCCGGTGCCGGTAGAGGGCGCCCCGAGCGGGGAGGGGCGTTGTAACGGGTACATACAATAATACAAATAAAACACTACAGGGGAGAATGAACACTAACCAGATGGTTTGTATTGTTATAGATTTTAGGCACAGCTGGGTCTAGGTCTGGCCATTGCATATTATGGGCAAAACGGAAAAAGGTTCTCTGCTACCTTTTCTGACGCAGAACCTGCTTAGAAAGCCATACTTTATGTTTTCTGCGAGCAATTAAATTATAGTAAGCAACATCCGCGCTGGAAGTTAAAGTAATTAGAGTGGAACATAGAAATCACCTAGGGCAATAGTTCCACTTTTGTGTTCTATTTCATGAAATTTCGTCCAATTAATGGACAGAGTTACCCTCCCCTTGTACGGACATACCCTCTAAACATAGCGTCTGAATTTTAAAAGAGACATGAACACATCAGTGCCCCCCCCCCCCCCGCCCTGAGTTACCCTACTGACTCTATGCCAGATTTTTACCCTTCCCTTTAAAACTTGACTTGGATTGTAGGCCAAGTAAAACATCCAAAGGTTTCAAATATGACACAATGTCCATAAACCAGGCAGAACCTCTGAGTGACTCGTCCAGGAACTACCAGGGCTTGGGTCGTTAAACGTGTTGTAGTTGGCGCCGGGTCCAGCTGGCTGACGGGGCTGTAGGGGGGGGGGGGGTAAGTTGTAGTTGAGTTGTAGGGGGAGAGATCCAGAGGCTGCCCCCCCCCCCCTTTCACCCTACCCTCAGAGGTCACACCTCCTGGCCCCAGCCCTAAGGTCAAATGATCACTGTCTAATCGGGGGGAAACTCGAGTAGGCCAACACTGGGAGAACACTCTAACCCCTCCTTAAACGTAACCCCACCCCACCCTCCCTTTCTCCCCCTCCCCTCCGTCCTGCAGTCATTTCCCAGCTGCTGGACAGGCGATGGAGGGTGAGGGTTTACAAAATTAATGGGCGATGTGCAAACTTGCTTAGTTTTTGTGTGCTTCAAGCACATCACACAAAAAAGTGGGAATCGGGGGGGGGGGGGGGGGGGGATCATGGGGATCATGATCCTCCCTGGGGTGGGGTGGGGGGTCACTTCCCAGGCAAGCAGCAATGTAACACGCATGTTCTTTGATTTCAGTCAGTATGTTACCTGTCCAACGTTACAGTTACATTATTATGTTAGGTGGAGACTCTCCAAGAGTGTTATAGTAACGTCATTTTCTGGTGAAGTTGACACCTTACCAAAACAGAATGTTATAATAACGTCATTTTTATTTGAAATAACATAACCAGAATGCTTTTATAATGTGACAGTGTAATGTCGCAATGTGGGGTTCTAAAGATGTTATTGGGTATACGGCACAAAAACGTAACAAGAACCAAACCAGAACTGAAAAGAATGTTACAAGAAGTGAAAAACATGATGATCAATTTGATGTATATGATGGACGGCTACAATTCAGTAGTGGTCAGTGCCCCCCCGATCCCTCCCGACCTCCCCCCCCCCCCTCCCTTCCTTCCTTCCTCCCCCCATCATCCATCCCCACCCCTACACCCCGTCAACACTCCCGTCCTGGTACAGACAGCAGGGGTCATACATCATTAATTAGTTAATCAGTAATGATTAATTAAGGCCAAACAGCGGGCTGTGTACACATGGCCCCACCCGACACCGCCTCCACCCCTCGAACCCCCTCACCCTTTCCCGGGCCAGCGGCCGCGTAGTTCACCAGAGAGAGTAAAGTTACACTCTGACTTCACGTTTGACCAAAGTCCACAGCAGTTTATGCCGCTCCCAAATTCAGATTTTCTATGCAAAATTCAGGAAAAAAAGTGGATGCACCCCTCTCCACCATTTCTGAAATCCAGATCCGCCACTGACCGTATTAATTAACGTCCATTGGCTGCCAAACGTGTCTGAGTGATCTTCATAAGCATACATTATGATTTATATAATAGTCAGTCTGAAGTCCAAATCAGGTGTGAGGGATGTCATAGCGGTAATTAGGTGAATACCCCGTCCCGGGGGTGGTGCTCAGATATAGTTTTGGTCTCGACTGTGGTCACAGCCCTATGAAGTGGTGGTGGTGAACTGACCCCCCCCCCCTCCCCCCACATTCAGCAATGAATCTCAGTAACATAGGTGCTAATTGGACAGTTTGTCTAAGTTTTCTTTGGAACATTAGCTCTGAGGGAGCAAAAGCAATGGGCGGTGGATTCCAATTACCTTGTGTGGGGAGCGGTCAGCTGTCTAGAAACCCCAAAATGCAGGGCGGGAAGTCCCACAGAAGTTACCTACATCCATAGACTGAGTACCCCCATGGCCTGTTGCACAATGATTTTGCATAACAATGACAACTTAAAGAATCCTCAGGATTACTTTAAGACAGTTCTTGTTACTACGATAGTCATTGTTATTATGATACGCCCTAATATCTATGTTTCCGCTGGATCAAATTGAAATCTGTTAATTGATATATGGTATATATGAAGGGGCACCGTTGGACTATATTCTGTAAAGATAAAACTCATTGACAGCATTCTAAACAGCTTTTTCAAAGTTTCAAAACATGATTTATTACACACAAAGTTGCTTATGAAAGGTGTCGTAATAACGCTGTGCAATGGGCCACCGGGGGTGAACAGATCTTGGTCATTTTGGTCCCTGAGGGGGGGGGGGGGTGTCCTGCCCTGTCCCTGACAGACCCGGTGTCACCTGTCTGTCAGTGACATCACTCATGTCTGTCAGTGACGTCACTCACGTCACGGGATCACGTGGACTGTGTACGTCACCATGACATTAGGGGAGGAGTTGATGACAAGGTCAAGGTCGTCCATCAAAAGGAGGCTAGAGCGGGAGAACCCTCCCTTAAACCTTTAGGGGCCCTCAATCAGGATACTTACGTACAGGCATCAAGGAAGGAGGGATGGAAGTCTGTGATCTTTCAAAATGTATACGCTCTTGTACATAGGGGCAAAGCCAAAGGTGTTGTACATAAACGTACTTATTGGGAGGCCCCTTGGATTTGCATTGTGACTTTTTCTACTGACATGTTTTCCCGTTTGGCGCTGTCCAATAATGATACTTTTTTAGATCAAGAGTTTAGCGCCTCCTTAGGGCGTTCTGATGACCTTTGACCTGAGGGTGGGTCCCCAGCATACTTCACATACCTTACACACTGATCGCCCAATACCAGCGGGGTCCGGGGGGGGGGGGGGGGGGGGGGGGGGTTAGGACCACCCCCCCCCCCTTGACGTCCATCCCTTGACGTCCATCCCTCACGGAGACGTTAGAACCCAGAAACCCACTTTTTAACAGAACTGAGGGTTTGGGAAGGTGGAAGGGAATTCCAGCGATTGGATTTTAGCTCAAACCAACTCTGACCACTATATCCCAATCCCACCGCATCCTAGGAGGTCCCAGCGTCCCAGCGTCTAAATCCACATCCCTAAATAATCTCTTCAAATTCTGAGTTGTTTCAATGTAATTAAATTAGACTTAAATAGACTTCTTATTCTGTTTATGGTAATACAGCATGATTCTTATTTGACTATTAGGTCGAAAATATCTGTGTCCGAAAAGTCAAAGGTGATAACCAGAAAGGATTAGTATCGAGCCAACCCAGAAAAACAGGGACTAATGCAGGAGCGATCCTTGAATCTAATAAGAGGCTAGGGTTGTACACTAAATCCACCACTTTAAATCTAAAATGTAGACAGCCCCCGCCCCCGAGGCGCCCCAGCCCCTAAAGTAACCCCAAAATCCTGTTCTGAGGCATGCCTCCACGCCCACTTTAACTGAACAGACTTTTTCTGTCTGTTGAGATAAGTTCTAATCAGGTAATGGGGGTTTAAGATGTAAACCCTGTTCACCGGCTGTAACTCTTCATCTCAGTGACCGTGGTAGATGTTTGTAAACCTCCATGATTTACCGCCCCAGGTACATGGAACATCAAACCCATGGGATAGAGAAGGTGGGGGGTACTTTCCCAGGCAAGCAGCGATGTGACAAGCACTTTTGTACTGACGCGAGTGTCAGTCTTATTGCGTAGTATGTATTTGATAGTTCACTTTTTTGGGTAGTCTGTATCCTGAACAATTTTCATGTAACAGTTTCATTTTTTTACATAAAGTTGAAACTTACTCAAAAAAGAACATAAAATAACATTATATTTTCCATCTAAATTGTTTTATGTTTCATGTTCAAGCCCAATATTGTATCTCACCATATCAGTTTTTGTACTTGTTGCTTGTTTCCTGGCTGTTGCTGAAAACCAGTGTAATTTGACATAATGCCAGGTTAAATAAAAGATCTAAAAAAAAAATATTTTGGTGAGGTTGAAACTTCACCAATAAAGAATGTTATAGTAACGTTAACGTTATTTTAATGTGAAAGAATGTTACAAGAATGACACAATAATATTACAGAGTGATGTCACAACATTAAGTTCTCAAGACGTTTTTTTTGGGTGCCATCAAAATAATGTAACAAGAACCAAAACAGAATGCTACTGCAACCTTGTATTAATGTCACATGTTTGGCTGGGAAGTAACCCTTAATTCAGAGGGTGAGTGATCCCCGCGCAACTCGCCCCACAGAGAGTGGCGTCGGGGCGCCAGGTTATCTCTCCAGGTGGGGATCTGTTTATCTCCCCCTTTTAGGGACCCCCGTAAAAAACGGGGTTCAGGGGATCTGGGGTTTGCATCTGACGGGGAATGGGTGGGGTGGGGTGGGGGTGATGGGATGAAAGAGAGGGATGCTGGGATGGCACGCGCACGCGCAACAAGCCATGAGAGTGGCTGGAGGGCACGTGATTCCGGGGGTGGGGGGTGGCGAGGTTCCCTAAGTAGAAACTTTGCTTATAATTTTAACAATTTAAACTTAAAAAGTAGAGTGGCGAGCTTCCCTTTGTGGAACTTTTCAACATTGTTCTGCAATATACACCTTTCCTGCGCAGTACCTCACTAAAGCCACTTTTGGGGCTTTTGCTATTGGGGGCCTTCCATTAAGTACGTACGCACATTTTAAAAAATCTCAGACCCCCCACCCCCCCTTAGGCAAAAATATGCATTGAATATGTACTAGCATGTACGCACATTTTCAAAAATCTCAGACCCCCCCTCCCCCCCTTGTTGCGTATGTACTAAATGGAAGGCCCCTAACTAGGTCACCTCACTTCATATAACTTAACTATGGGAAAGCCCTAAAAAAGGGGTTCAATTTGAATCCACCAGGGGGCGCTACCTTAATGAAAAATATGTATATAGTGTTTTATGAATTCCCTGTACTTATAGAGGCCTGGGAGACCTGGGATTCGTTGGGGTGGGGTGGGTGGAGTCAGGTGATGTGGGGGTCGTGGGTTGGGGTGTCCGCCTGTTGCCGTCCTGCAGTGTTTATCACCCTCTGACACACCCAGTACCAGCGCACGTCCTTCACCTCGGCCGCCATCTTGACTATGACCTTCAACACTCCCAAGGTCAGTCTGGGGTTATCTCAAGGTCATTTGGGAGGTCGAGGTCAAGTTCATTCTCAGGCGGCCCTCAGCATTCCAGAGATTAGTCCTACCCAAATGTTAAATGTTGGAATGGACGACTACTCATAATCAAGATGACTAACTTATATATTTCTGATACAACATATAGGCCCACGTTAAACCTTGCGTTAGGGCCTATAGCCAAAAACTGAGGCATATCTGTAAAAGAACAAAAAAATGGAGAAAAAAATGTCTTGGTATTATTGAGGAGATGATGTTCGTATTTCGACAGATGTGACAAACCCAATTAAGACCAGCCTCACGACGATATCCACAAAGTTGGTGGTTTGAGGGCGGGGGACAGATCCGGATCCAGATTCCGGATAGGAGAATTATCGTCGGAGACAGGACTTCTCACCTGTAAACAGCGCCACCTGGACCCACAGACAGACACGGAGCGCCCTCTGTCCTCTTTAATCTCTCCAACTCACCACCCACCCACCCACCCCCCACCCCCACACACCCATCACAGATCACTCCGAACCTTAATCGTGGATCTGGGTTCTGGGATTTCCTGGAACTCTCTCAGGGGGTGTTAAGGGGAGCTCCTTTTCCGAAGATCTCATTAATTCATTATTGTGATTTCTTGATGTCATATATCTAATATACTTCCACCTTCTTCATTGCCCTACTACTTTTAAAATATTGCCCTTTCGCATGTTTACAGTCTACATACTGAACTTACTTCAGGCCATGCCAAGAACCAGTAAATAGGCGGTTACAAGCCAGTTCATTTGGTTGCTGATTTGTTAAACAGCTTTTTAAAGGACCTGTGGGAACCAGCAAATTAGGTCATGACACCATTATTCAATTCCCCTCTCATCCTCTATGTGGCTTAATAGTGTAAGGGTTAAGCCCCATACCCACTAGGTGATTTTACCGGCGACTGGCGACGGGCAACAGCAGAATCACTGGTAAAATCAACACCAAAAAAATCAGATCACCTGTTAGATGTAATAATGAAATGCTACATGCTAACAGGTGATCTGATTTGGTGATGATTTTACCAGTGATTCTGCTGTTGCCCATCGCCAGTCGCCGGTAAAATCGCCTAGTGGCCGTGGGGCTATAGCAACCCCCTCCAAACACCCATGTTGTGGGTTTGAATCCTGGAGGGTCTTTTGATTTCTAAATATGATGCCAGTATAGCCAATATTCCTCGCATCTTTTCATAACTGCATATTTAAGGATATTCTGAATTTTTATTTATTTGATAAAAGAGAACAGCGCCAGGCATATCTTAAATATTCAAAACATTCATAAGCCTGCCCTTCCCAGGCAAGCAGCGACATAACAAGCACATTCTGTGGCTGTACTTTTTTTTGTCAGTCTGTAATCTGCCCAATTTTTATGTAATAGTTATGTTATTTAGGTAAAGTTGAGATTTGCTAAAATCGAATGTTATAAATACATTACACTTTAGTGAAGTTGAGACCTTACTAATAAAGAATGTTATGATAACGTTACTATAACATGAAAGAATGTTACAAGAATGTCATAATAACATGACAGTGCGATGACACAATGTTAGGTTCTAAAGACACTTTTGGGTGCCATCGAAATTAGAGCAGAACTAAACAGAACGTTGCTGCAGCAATATAATAACGTCATATTCTTCCTTGGGTTTCCTTGCCGACCAACCCGTCTCAGCCCCTCCCCCCTTTTCTCCCCAACCAATCAGCTGAGTGCCCCTCCCCCTCCCCCAGGGTGGGGTGGGGTTTGTTTACCTCCCATCTCCTTGTCATAATCCAGACGAGGGCTGGAGGCTTGGTACCCCACTGGGGACGGGGTGGGGTACCTATTCACAAGAATATTTGAGCCCTATTACTCAAAACCTCAACCTCCTTCTGACGGAAAGCTGGCTACGGGCCTGGTATTTCATTCATGTGCTATATACTACTAGCTGAAATATCGGCTGTTTCAATACCAGTTATATAACACATGAGTTTCTCACATCTTAGATCTCAGATTATATACAGATGATCATGTACAGTTCCAAAATGTATATAGATAAGATATAACCGGAAGTAAATTTACTTCCGGTTACGGCTTATCTATATTAACCTCATGATGATCAAGCTGAGACTGACAAGTGTTTATAATGGATTGATAACAGTTGGTAAAATTTTGTATGACGTCAATGCATGATGTATTAATCATATATTACATATAGCATATCAGGTGAAATGACCCTTATTTTAATGATAATTGCACTTCCGACAGAGTACAGTCCAAGTTACCTACATCCGGAAACTCTATGGTCCAGTTATCTGGACACCACCATTCCGATTTCTTTTCCTTAACTAAAATTATTCATAAGGTAATTTGCTAATTAACAGAAAATGAGTTTGGACATCTAGATTGATATGACACCAAGCCTAATTCTAAATGTAAAGCCTGGTCTCCACAGGGCGACTAGTGAGTATAAAATAAAGGCAGGTAGGAGAAACTCATAAGAAATCACTATCTGCAACCATAATTATTATGATCGACATGTTGTTTAGACTGGACCCTCTGCACGAGGAGTCCTTTGACCTTGACGGTGACCTTGCCGACCAGTGAGGGAGTGCTATACCCCTTAGTTACATCACTCACATTCCGCTAACCTTCCATACCCCATCCCACACCCCTCCGGGTGCGGGGTGCTTGTAACCTCCTCTACACCAACACACCCTGTGGGTATTATCTCACCGACACGAGTTGGACACGAGTTGGACACGAGTTGGACACGGGATCACCTCCCGGCCTCTCACTGACCACCCCAGAGAAGATCCAGGACTTTGGGGAATGGGGGGCGAGCGGGGTGTGTGTGTATCAGCATTCAAGTTATGAACTCAAACGTGGCAACACTAACCACTAAACAAAGAGCACTTTGATACGCATTTAAGGTGTCCACCAAAAGGGAAGGGGAAAGCCTTGATCACCTGGACCCACACACCCCTACTCCCCCTACCCCCCCCCCCCCCCCCCCCCCTCCCCGCCCAGGCCAGAGCCACCCCTGGTCAGTGAACACTCCCTGTAGTAGAGCAGATGTGGGCCAAAGATCTCAGATTCAGGTTGCCGAAAAAGTAACAGGCAGAGACATATATAAAAAAATTCCTAACATTCTAAACTTTTCAGAAACCTTCGTAGCCGGATTCAACTCTTATGGGGTTTTTCAAAATGGCCGCCCAAACATGAAGACATGTTCCTAAAAACTAGGCCTTCAGATATCATAACAATAGCTGTATCTTCACAACTATCTATCTTATCATGTTGAAATTGATAGTAGGGTAAGAAGATTATGTGGTGCAAAATATTGTTTCTATTCAGATGACCCTAGTCAAGGTCAAGGTCCATTAATAGAGGTCAAAGTTGAAAAAACTGATAATTTTCAAAATTAACTTTTTTCTAAATGCTCTAGTGTATGAGATTTTAACAGCACAAGCACACACATGTGTTTAAACAATCCCTACATAATGAACTTTTGAAAAACCCTCGTAGCCGGATTCAAATCTTTTGTGTTTTTTCAAAATGGCCGCTCGAAGCTGAAAACATGTTACTAAATACTAGGCCTTCAAATATCATACAAATAACTGAAACTTCACAACCATCCACCTTATCATGTTGAAATTGATGGTAGGGTAAGAGGATTATGTGATGCAAAAAATGGTTTCTATTCAGATGACCCTAGTCAAGGTCAAGGTCACATAAATACAGGTCAAATTTGGAAAAACTGATAATTTTCAAAATTAACTTTTTTCTAAATGCTCTAGTGTATGATAATTTAACAGCACAAGCACATACATATGTTTAAACAATCCCTACATTCTAAGCTTTTGAAAAACCCTTGTAGCCGGATTCAAATCTTTTGGGTTTTTTCAAAATGGCCACTCGAAGCTGAAAACATGTTACTAAATACTAGGCCTTCAAATATCATACCAATAACTGTAACTTCACAACCATCTATCTTATCATGTTGAAATTGATGGTGGAGTAATAGGATTATCTGGTGCAAAAATTAGTTTATATAAAGGTGATCCTAGTCAAGGTCAAGGTCACATAAATACAGGCCAAAATTGAAAAACCGATGAATTTCCGAGTTATTTTAGTAGAGTAAAGTTACTAGAGTGACTGTTGATAATGAGGAATAACAGTGTTATTAGATAACAGTTCACTGGAGTTGATGGTCATCAGGATCATATTCTCATCATGGCGAGTTTTGTAATTATGACAAGCCTATTTTGTAAAAACAAATATCTCAGCCAGTTGTGTGACATTCCTTTATCAAAGATAAGTCTATGCTATAACAGTGATATTCCTAGGCATGCAGGATGGGCCATTCCAACTTGAGGAATTTAATTCCTGCACTAGGCTAAATCAAGAGGGGCCATTACCACATTTATGTAATTCTAATATATCAGTTAATGTACAAAATGCTCACTAATTTCAAGAAACTGGCCCTTGGCATATTGCCAGAGAAGGCTTTTGATACTCAAAATATTTTTCAGTGAAGATCCCTGTATAAAGTGAAAAGAGTTCTGAATAGATAAATTCTATGCTGGACTTCAGACTGTAATAGGGACTATGATATTATTGTGCTGTAAAATTATAGAAATAGAAGTGTGACCCTGGCAAATTGCTGCACATGTGCACTGGCCTAAAACATTATTGAGACATATAGTCTGGATGGAAAGTTAAATAAAAAAGGTCTTTGCATTAAATTGTTTAAAAGATTTTTTTTTTATTTTTACAAAAAAGCTTAACATACTCAAAAATCCATGTCATATGCTCTGACAACCAAAGCCAATGATCTCTGTCTGTGTTCAAGTGAACTGTTGTTTAAATTTACATGTCACAAATAAATCACTCTCTGAATCTATAAACTCAATTTCTTGAATATAAGTCTTACTTACAGTTCTCAATTATTTTTAACAATGTCCCATATCAAATGCTATTTTGTTAAAGGTATTATTATCTATTTCTATTAGAATACAAAGTTTGCCTTCACTTGTGAGTGCCCTAGTTCAGGAGAAATGATTGTAATCCAAATGCCTCTCTTCATGATTACAAGAAATATGGCAATCCATTCAAGTAATAATATATTTATTTCATCACCAATATCAAATTGGATAAATGGATTCCAAAATATATCAGAATAAGTGAGGAATCATCATATACATTGAACAGAAACATTTTTAACAGCTGAAGACCATGACCTTTGCATAACTGCATAATTGCATGACCATAACATCAATGTTGACTCAATATGATAAAGCAAATTAATACATGTGTCCTACACATCATCTGGAGACAAAATATCGAAGGAACACTTAAAGGCTACTACATCAAAGGAATCAGGAAAAAAGGAAACTTTAAAAATTATCTGTTTAGCAAATTTGGCCTGTATTTATATGACCTTGAACTTGACTGATGTCACCTTAATAGGAACCAGCTTGTGCACCATAATATAAACACTTTTACCAATACCAACATGATAAGAGAGTTGGTTGTTAAGCTACAGTAGTTGGTGGAATATTTGAAGACCTAGATTTTAGGAACATGTTTTCAGTTTTGGGTGGCCATTTTGAAAAAAACCAAAAAGACTTGGACTCGGCTACATTGGTTTTTCAAAAGCTTAGAATGTAGGGATCGTTTTGACATATGTATATGCTTGTGCTCTTAAAATCTCATATACTAGGGCATTTAGAAAAATAATAACTTGAAAATTATCAGTTTTTTCAACTTTGGCCTGTACTTATGTGACCTTGACCTTGATCAGGGTCACGTTAATAGAAACTAATTTCTCCACCAGATAATCCTCCTACCCTATCATCAATTTCAACATGATAAGATAGGTAGTTGTGAAGTTACAGTTACCGGTGTGATATTTGCAGCCTAGATTTTAGGGACATGTTTTCAGTTTTGAATGTTCATTTTGAAAAAACCCCAAAGACTTGAATCTGGCTACATGGGTTTTTCAAAAGCTCATAATGTAGGGATTGTTTTAACATATACATGTGTTTGTGCTGTTAAAATCTCATGCACTAGAGGATGGAGAAAAAAGTTAACTTTGAAAATTGTCAGTTTTTTCAACTTTGGCCTGTATTTATGTGACCTTGACCTTGACTAGGGTCATGTGAATAGAAACCATTTTTTGCACCACATAATCCTCTTACCTCACCATCAATTTCAACATGATAGAATAGATGGTTGTGAAGTTACAGTTATTGGTATGATATTTGAAGGCCTAGTATTTAGTACCATGTTTTCAGCTTCGAGTGGCCATTTTGAAAAAACCCAAAAGATTTGAATCCGGCTACGAGGGTTTTTCAAAAGCTTAGAATGTAGGGATTTTTTAAACATATGCATGTGCTTGTGCTGTTAAAATCTCATACACTAGAGCATTTAGAAAAAAGTTAATTTTGAAAATTATCAGTTTTTTCAACTTTGACCTCTATTAATGGACCTTGACCTTGACTAGGGTAATCTGAATAGAAAATATTTTTTGCACCACATAATCTTCTTACCCTACCATCAATTTCAACATGATAAGATAGATTGTTGTGAAGTTACAGCTATTGGTATGATATTAGAAGGCCTAGTTTTTAGGAACATGTCTTCATGTTTGGGCGGCCATTTTGAAAAACCCCATAAGAGTTGAATCCGGCTACGAAGGTTTTTGAAAAGTTCAGAATGTTAGGAATTTTTTGATATATGTCTCTGCCTGTTACTTTTTCGGCAACCTCAACTCTGGAAATAAGCACTTTTCTGCCTTCCCTCTGCTCTACTACTGAGAACGCCAGCCATCCCCGGTATGTCCGACGACCAGGGGTCTGCTGCCATGAATCTCTCCCTGTGTCAGAGTCGGGGACTGTTTGGGGTGGTTTCAAGTACGGTTAACTGTTTGGTCACATGACTCGATGGTCATGTGACCAGCCGTTGATCAGTTGACCGCCCTTTCCTCCCAGCAGTGTCCCTTAAAATAATTCTTTTTGGTAAGTCTTAACTCTACCTAAAATAACATAACTGTGAAAATTTGATCACTTTATGTCCACTCTTATTGACAATTCTATAGCATCAATTAAGTAGATTTTTGTCTATTTCATCATAAGAAGGCTCCTTGAATCATAAGAAATAATTATTTTCTTGAAATTGTGGACGTATCTAATAGCCACGTGGGTGTGGTGACCACATGGTGATCACCAAAATCTGGTCACGTGACCCTGTGACCCTGTCTGCACAAGGTCTATAGAGGTACATAGATGAATTATATGTCTATGCAAAAACATAACATTGGGTAGAGCTTGTGTGTGAGTGTGGGTGAAGGGTTCCTGTTGTCAATTCACTACCAATCTATGACGGTATTATGTGTGTAAGATGTATCACTATATCTTTGAATCAGAAGATAGAAACGACAAAGGCCAACGGCCAGTTATATACTATGATGAATTTGGTTCAAATTTTATGTATTTAACAGGCTCCTATCAATCTAGAGGTATTGGAAATAATCGGAAAGAAAAAAATAACATTTAATAAAACAATATCACATGCCCTTCCTGTTACTATGACCAAGCCCATATCAAGCTATGAATATTGACCCGAATTGACCTGGTGAATTGCTCCTAAATGACCTCCCGTCTTGTCCTTAAAATGACCCGGAAAGGGCCCGACCATCTGTGACCTTTTTGAGTAGAGGTCCTTTTCTTGGGTCCCTTTCATGTATCTGGTATCAGAACCCCTCTTGGGGCAGGGCCCTGCTCTTGGGGTATCTCCTGTGCTTGTGATACTGAGATATCATGGAGGTGCTGCTAAGAGCCCAGCTGGCGGCCTGGTTGTGGGTCCAACGCCTGGTCCGAAGGATTTAAGGGTGAGGGGTGGGGGCACCAACCCTCGGCCAATACTTTGATCAAAATACATATAATGTAGGGCTACAATCTCAGCCAGCTTGTGACATAACAGAAAAGTTCTGCAACCATACATTTTCCAGTCACTTTGTTACTTACTAAGATGGCACCTAACGATAACATTATTGATGCTGAGGTTGAAAAATTAGAACATTGGTATAACATTTTATTTTGGTGAGGTTAGGACAAAGCCAAAACAGAATGTTATTAAAACATTGTGTTTAGGTTGAAGAACATAACCAGAATGTTATAATAACGTCACAGTGCAACATCTCAGCAGTACATTGCAGCAACTTTATTTGTAATAACACTCACTGGTACTGACCCCTGTTGGCGGTTAATAACACTCAGTGGTATCTACCCTTGGCGGGTATCTCCCTCCTCGAGATACTGGGGGTACTGAGGAGTGGACAGCGGTCAGTACAGTGTCCAGTACCCCGACCACACCCTGCCTATCACACAAACACACCCTGCCTGCCCACTTAAAACTCCCTATCACAATGTCACTATTTGACCTCGCCTTCAGCTCAAGGGTTTGTGGGGACAGGGATAGGAAGGGGTAAATAAATCGTTTTAACGTTGTCTTTTGATCAAATAAGACAATTTTGGCATTGTTTAAGCATTGTTTATGTAGTTCCCACGCCGGCTAGCTCCACGCTACGTCGGGGCCCTAGACCCTTAAATTTGACACGGTAACATGGCCATTTCTTAAGCTCAACATGGGACATAAAGAGCCCCCATCAAGGGCCCCTACATCATCCTGCAAGCGGGGCATATGGTATAGTAAACTAGCTGCATGGACCGTTGCAGCGGGGCATATCGTCCAGAGAGTCTTGTTCTTGGCAGCCGAAGGTATATGGGCCCTTGGAACTGCCCTATTAGCTGGACTTATCGGCCTGTGATGTTTTGTCCTGCATGTGAGCGGGACATATGGGCCCTGAGGGCGAGGCATATGGGCTATGGAAGCAGGTATGGAAGCGGGACGTATCGGCCCGTGAAAGGGGCATGTTGTCCCGTGAGCGGGACGTATGGGTCCTGTGAGTGGGGCATATTGTCCTGTGAGCAGTACATACGGTGTTGAGGGACCACCACATGCCCCAACATGTCCCTCTGTACATACCTCGAGCAGCTGACGTTAACTGGGGTCATGACCCCCAGGGGTAGGAGGGTGAGAAGGAGTTCAAGTTCACACACCTTTATAAAGATTCACAGGCGTCCGTACAGACTCCTGGAGGACCAGGTGTCCCCAAAGAAGACAGGGTGTTAACATTCTTTACATTACTTTAAAGGGATTGAAATTAGGTTGTTAGTTTAAAGGGAGTTGCTAACCCTTACACTTTGAAGCCATGTAGAGGATGAGCGGGGAACTAAATAATGGTGTCATGACCTAATTTGCCGGTTCCCACAGGTCATTTTAAAATGCTGTTTAACAAACCAGCAACTAAATGGACTGGCTTATAACAGCCTATTTCACTGGTTCTTAGTATGGCCTGAAGCAAGTCCAGTGTGTAGACTGTAACATGCGAAAGGACATTATCTTAGAAGTAGTAGGGTAATAAATGTGACATTGTCACAGGGACATGTATGGATGAATTTGTTGTCACTTTTACATTAACAACTATTCTAAGTTACTTTGTCATTACATGTCATTATGACCACACGGGCTTTAAGGGGGTAGAGGAAGCGACAATAGGGGCGTGTCCCAGATGGAGGTCTGGAGGTGGCCCACATGCACGTCCCATACAGCCTGTTTAGATTAAATCCCATTAAGATAATTTCTCACGTAATGCTGTCCGTCAAACAAAAAGGAATTACAGGACCTCCAAATTCAGCGTTTTATGTATGGGGGCAGAGCACCCTAGACAGTTCCTTACTCGTTGTGAAAATTAGGGTTCAGCAAGGTCAGGTTAGGAGGGCGGAGGGATGGGAGAAATTAAACATAAGGAAAATAGCCTATTCAAATTTTCATTCGGGCATCTGACCCCTCATCCCCTAGGATAAGATTTGGACAATTTCCCAAATTGATAAAATATATGTGGGGCACTTTGTCAGGGGACAACTGCTTGTCAAACAGCACGCGGATGGTGAAATTGGTTAAGGAATAACATTAATCATAATTAATAACATATACAATACAATAACATATACAATGTCCCCCTCATCCCACCTCCACATAAAGAGGAAAAAAGAACACGGTTATAGGACACAAAGAGCCAATTAACATTTTTATTCCTCACAGACCTGCTCAGGAAGAAACCATCACCATGACATATCCTCCCTCTAATAATTACAAGTATTTATCAAATCTATTTGATAAAATATATTGATATCATAATTTCCTAAATAAAAAGTAAAAGATATGTGAAATATGTATACCACATCATAGACTTTATGGTAAATTAGACAGCACTCCCCCTGTCCCCATTGGTCAGCAAGCCAGTTATGGTAATTAGGTCACTGACCAGAGGTCAGGTGGGGAGGTGCAGGTAAGGACAGTCTGGATCCAGCAACAAATGTGATGTCATGTGTCAACTCAGAAGCAACATGAATGTGGGCCCCACTCCTGAAACTGTAGAAATAACATCAACTACAACCTCCTGCCTTCTATGTCTCACAGCCATATACCCAGACCTACACTACCCGTCGCACGGCGCCTCCCATACTAAACAGGCGGGCGGTGCGGTGTGACAGTTTGACCAGCTATGTGGGTTAATAGTCCTGGAGAACCACCAGTTAGTGCTAATACAGTTAATGGGAGGAGGACGGGAAATACTCGGAGAGTAAGACGTGTCTGTTATGAGGCACGATTTTTATAGGAACTACGGGCTACCACATCGAACTTCCCAGACCAATAGTTGTGCTATTCTAAAACAGCTATTGCATTGTCGACTCTTGCTTAGTTGTTAAAAGTATTGCTTAGTTGTCAAAATGCCAAAAGAAAATTACTTCCCCATAATTTCCAGAATATGGCAACAGAACTTTGTATGTGACACAGCAGAACGTTCTAATAGCTTTGCAGATCGTCACAGAACGTTACTAGAAGATAGCAGAAACATAACATTAACTGTTACACCTTTCTTTGGCTGGAAAGTATCTGGGTCCATCCCTGAGTTTATAAATATGTATCCCCTCTAGGCCTATAGCCTATCACATTCTGAGACATTTACCTAGGTCATCGTCGTAGTCAAAACTCTTAAATATTTGTACCTAAACTGGCATAGACATAATTAACCTTCTCTATGCTACAACATAGACATATATCTTATGTATCTCTATGGCTACAACGAGGTATACAGCATATATGCGAGGCGTGCGTGGCTATTTTGCTACACAAAACAAGTAACCTTAGCTCGTGACGGGACGTCTGGTACAAACAATGACGACAAGACACATTTAGAAATAAATCATTAAAGCAATCAAATAAAAACTAGATATAGGGTCAACCTTAAACACATACTCAGTGTCTGTGAAACGCTCTCCCCGCCGAGTACATTAGACATTCTCATCGTGTTGTGTTTGGAGAGTGACGTTTAGGCGGGACGCATGTTTCGGTCGGTCATTAGGCACTTCCGCTGTGTATTAAACGGGGCCTACCCGATACAACGGACTATTTCACGGCCCACGGCGCACCTAGCGGGGCGTGCAAGAACCACGAGGGAGGAGGGGGGGGGGGGGAATAGGGGTGGGGGGGTGGGGGTGGGCTTTATTTCCGTCTAGCTTCCGAGTCGAGAGGATCTTGGCTATAACATTAAGAATTTATCATTCGTTCCCCATGTTATTGTTGGTTCAAATATGACTGCTATGTTTTATGTTAGAGCCAGTCCCAGCTCATTTTATAGGCAACGTGACTTCATGATTATCACAAATGTTCATATACTTTTTCCTTTGTCATCAAATCTACAATTTTTATATGCGTATGATGTCTAAATCTTATGGAACAAATTAAAACTGGAAGTTACCAACAAGGATACTACCAAGTTCAATGTTTTTCATTTTTGCTTAATCGTTATGAGAACCTGAATGGATATGGCAGCATCCCCGTCCACCCCAACCCCCTTGGACCACGTGATCAAACCACGTGGTCAAACCTCTGTTGTTCTCCCACGGTCTGCCCCCTCTGACCCCTCGGCCGACCGCGCATGCGCACACATACCCTGTAAACTGACCACTGGGCATGCGCACACATACTTGGCGTACAGACCCCTGGGACTGGGGTGGATGGGAGCTGCATGATGTGTCCATTGTTGGGGGGGGGGGGGTAGGGGTCACAGGGGTCAAACCACTCTTGTGGTGGCCAAAGGACATTGCTACAGTATGACCACCACCCGGATAGGGTGAATATAGGGAATACTTGTACTTGTTTTTAAAAACAATCCCGGATTTCTGTTGATTTCTCTTAATGGCGTTTACACCTCATTGTATTTATTATGGCCCCCATTTTCGTTCTAGACACAGTTGATTCGTCACCAGTTCCCTGGAAGTGTGTCCTGTTTTGGTGGTGGTGGCCGGTGGAAGGGTCAAAGAGTGCACCATCCGGGCAGTTGAGGGCGTTGCAGTCGTGTCCATTGTTCAAGAAACAACCCATCATTTGACAATGCTTGAAACTGTGGACTATATAATTATGAATGTTCTTGATATCTTGTCAAGCCAACTGCTTCTGTTATGCCAACAGGGAAGAAATACACCCCAACACAAAAACATCCAGGCGTACACACAATATATATATTAGATAGATATATAGATAGATCGATCAATCGACAGATAGATAGATGAATGGTATACTAAAGCCCCATGCCCACTATAAGATCGGAGCAGCAAATTGGGAACTAAAAGGTACCTTTTCAAACCTTAAAAAACAAAAAATGTAGTAGCACGGAAAGTTTTCAATCAATCTTTACAAAAAAAGTATCATGAGAAAGCCTATGAAATTCTCTACCTCATGGTACCAATTATCATGGTATTTATATAGGATATTACCCATAATCCCTTGCAAAGTGAACAAAAAAATATGGAAAAAACATCAAAACGTTATGACATATCTGTTCAGCTGATGTCATAATTCATAATGAATTTCTATGATCTCAATTCTTTACATCTTAAATGAATAAATGTCTCACACAGTTTCCATTAATGTCTTCCTTTTTATGATGCACCTTTTATTTGTTGATTTATTAACATTTGTTTAGAAATTATGTTTTTCCAAAACGTTGCCATTTTGATACCTTTTGACACTGATGTCATTGATTGTATCTACACTATTTCCACATATTTCATGATAAATTTGATGATGATTTAATTAATCAAACAACATGAAGGAGATATGTCAACTGCAAACATGTTTGCAGGTCTGAAGTACAAAATATTTGATGTCATGACATGTTGTCATGTTTTTATGGTTAAGAATTAAGAAACAGAGGTCAAGGTCATGACCCAGTTATCTGAGTCATGGCCTGGTCATGACAGATTGGTAGCACAGTTTTATCAGAACAGGTAAAATTAATGGCTGGAAACGTGAATTCTTCTATATTTCTATTAATTCAAACATATTACTAAAAGATTTCTACAAGACATACTATCGTTTATAAGCCCTACCATTATGAATAGAGGGTCCTGGAGAATGTTTATGGAATGTATCTCACATATTTATTAGATTTTTGCTGAATCTTAGTGTTTGAAAGGACCAGCTTTTTGCCAGTTTTGGGCTTTAGACACAGGTATTTGCTATTATACTATTAATTTGACCCAAAAAATGTCTTTAAATTAGATTTTTATTGTATGGTATCAGAGATAAGGACTGTAATATTCTTTTTGAAAACTCTCTGGGTTAAACAAAATTGTTTTTATTATGTTTGAGATGGCCCTGAATGTGGCCAGTCCAAAGTTCCCAATATGCTGCTCCGATCTATTTTTATAGGCGATTTTACTGTCACCTAGAGACGGCCGACTGGAATAGTGGGCATCTTCGTTGTTGGGCGACTATCATATCAAACAATTTTGATATTTTTCTGGCGATTTTCCCAGTGATTTTCCTCGTGATCCCATTGGCCATTACCAAGAACTCTTCCCATAGCCACGGAGAATCGCCCAGCGATTGTGATTGACAGGCGATTTTGCAGCGAATTTGATGGCTGTGCCATCGCCAGGCAACAGTCAAATTGCTTAGTGGGTATGGGGCTTAAAGTCCTCTCTATAAACAGTAACACACTAAGGGTACTACTCAAGGGGTGCCATCAAAGGAATGTAACCCCTCAGAGTACAACTGTGAAGTAAAGCGTAGATAACGTGAAGAACCCTCGTTTCTGGTTTGAATGTCAGGGATACAGGGAAGTTTATAGACAGCATACTCCAACATAGCTGAACCCCAAGCTGTCTCTTTATTACAGGCAACATTAACATGTTTTGTGTGTTGACAAAAAGGAAATAGATAATTGACCATGTATAGACAAAAATTATGTTAAGCACACAAACCTAGAAGTACGTATTTATGAACACGGAAAGAAATAAAATTACAAGTGATATAATTACCTCCTGCAAAATGGAAAAATAACATGCCGTAGGTGCCTAAATATGTGGCTCATATGAAGGCTTGTGCATAAAAGGTCACGTCTACAGACTACCCAAAGCAGCTTCTTGGTTCTATGTGCACGTGTGTCGTACAACACAGGCGAACGGCACCAATCCTGGAACACTGGTGCACCGAGTGGTCTTTGGAGAAGGAGGGAGTTTAGTTTAATCAGGGTAATAGACGTCTTAGCTCAGCCTCGCCCAGCTCCCGGTCTACCACAGTGGGAAAGACCCATCTGGCCTTACCGTTTGTGAATAGAATTAGGTTAGACATACTTGTTAAGGAAATACTTGTTACAAGTGTCAAGAGGAACTGTTATGTTTAATGAGCTTATTCATGTACAAATTCAATGCAAAGTATATTCATCCATCATATTCATACTACTACTACTATTGGAAGAGCACATGTAATGTGAAATAGTTTCGAATCAATAAAAAACAGAAAAAAAGAAAGAAAAAAGAATAGGCATTTTGATGTGGTCAAAAGAAAATCGATAAAGAGCAGTGAAGCAATATACCCATTAGGACGAATCACCGATGGCTGACCGTATTTGTACAGAGTCGGCTAGTGGCAGTCAGTTATGGACATCAATTTATCAAAGATGCTTGATATGGATCGGCAATCGGCGTGTAGGTATGGGTCTTGATATTTGCCGGAACTGGCAACGTCAGGAAACAAACAATCGTCTAGTGTCGACGTGAAAGATTAAAATAGCAACAAGGAATAAAAAAAAGTTAGATGATACAGTAGACTTCTTAGGCAGCGTGTTGAAGTGTTCTGAACTACATTTTATGTCACGAACAATACTTTGGTTGTTGAAGTGGAAATCTCTTAAAAGAACACAGTGATTGAATTACCTCAAGGTTAACCGAACGACCCCGGTAAAACCTAAGACATTACCGAACGACCCCGGGTAAAAAAACACACTCTAAACACTTCAAACTGCGACTCTAAGTGAGCCCGGTGGGGGGTGTTGGGGCCAAACAGAGTCTTAACCAACCAGAACCTGGTCCCTGAGTCTTAACCATGGAGGGTAAAATACCCACCATGTCTTATCCAACCGTAACCTCGGCCCCTGAGTCGGCGCGGGCCGGTTTAATCACATTATACCGACAGGAGACCTTTGTCTTACTACCACACACGGGCCTGTTTTAAGTCTAACCATGGAGGGTAAAATAACCGACTGTTTTAAACAGTGGCGGATCCAGGTTTTAAAAAAAAGGGGGGGGGGGCGCTATTGAATTTTTTCCCCCGTTAATTACCTTTTGGCCGAGTTTTACATTAAAAAAAATGTAAAAGGGGGCCCCCGCGCCCCCCCTCTAAATCCGCCACTGCTTTAAAGGATGTATCACACAAGCCACTTTTACTCCAGATTTCAAAAGTCGGCAGTGGAAATTTGGGTTAATCATGCATAGACATGTTACATATCATTAGAATTAGTTTTTACTTTTTATTCTCATTATATCAAGGATGCATCGTCTCTTGACATAATTTATCACCCGCTCAGCTGACGGGTGGTGCGTATTGTAGGCAGTGCATATTGCCAGGCCGTACGTACCACTCACTGTAGACTCTTTGTTTTCAGTAATTTTAACATATTTTGAATGTCTTGTGTGATAAAATGAAAAAGTACCTTTAGGATCGTCCTTGGGTGGCTGTACGACCCATGAGGATCGTACAAACCTCGGGCTCTGCCCTCAGTATGTGACGAACCCATAGCGTCGTACGGCCACCCTTGGATGCCCCCGCGGTTCTTCTTATAATAATATTCTTTGCACAAATCTCATAAATTGCCAAATTACTTTCAGTCGGAATTGGCCAATGGAATCTCAAGTGGGAACAGTCACATTATAGATCTGTCCTACACTGTCCTCTGACACGCAGGGAACCCTGTCTAAAACATTATCTTGTGGGAGTCCAATTGGATTGAAAAGTCAAAAAGAAATTTGAAAAATACATTAAAAATGTATACGTAGTGTCTGTTATATTGCAAATTTCAGAGTAAAGGCACAGGCATTAACTTAAGCTTGACTAAACACAGAATACCTAATTCTTGTTGGTAAAGTTATCGGTCAATATCGCACCATACCATCATACCATTGTCATGGATACTTGAAGATAGAAAAGAGAATTTTATGCCAGGTGTTTCCAATGTTGTTTATTCTGAAATAGATAAAACAATGTACATTCATCCTTTCGTGACTAACCTGGTCCAGATGACTTAGCAACTGGCCGGTTGTAGATATCCAAGTGTTTCTTCATGCATTACCCAGACAAGGCTATAAAACAATAAGCTAAGTCACTGCACACGGCTTATACCAATGAGAGTAAAATACCCTTAACTTACTCTCCATAGTTGTAGTAATGTACCCAGTGAGGCGGACTAAGGGGGGCTGTTTGGGGCGCCCCCTGCGGAGAGTTTTACTGTTTTAAAGGTTGAACAAAAGGTCTGTGGACGCTCTCCAGCCTATCCCGGCAACCCCCGCGGCACCATCCGGGCATTCACAGCCACGTGACCTCTCTTAACCAATAGCATTGTAGAAGGCGGCGGGGGGGGGGGGGGTGCCCCGCCCACCTTCAGTTTGGGTTTGAGGTATTTGCCGGGTATTTGTAATTTCAAAGGAGGGTACTTCCTAGAGTTTGCCCTTCCTTCCCCCTTTAAAATCGTTCATCCACCAATGGACAGCTGATCTGTTATGTCTCTATGACTATAGGCCTTGTGCAGACTTGGTCAAGTGATCAGATTTTGGTGATGACCACCACGTGGTGGTCACGACCGCATGGCTGTGAAATGAATTCAAAACCTTTCAGTCCTAATGACAGTGATTCTTTCTTTAAAGGTTCAATGAGGTTATTTTGAATAAAGTTTGCATAAAATGTTTTCTAAATGCCTAAAATTTGCATGTAATACAGACTATGTATCTTTTTGAAACAGGTTTATTTCAACTGAGCGGGTTTCAGACTAGATGTCTGGTTTTCTGCACTGCCCAGCAATGGTGCTTAACATAGAAGTTGCTGGTGCAGGGAAATAATATTGAACATCAATATGGCGGCAAACTCCTTTTGAGAGATGTGATGTCATATACACAATGTCTATAGAGTCGGTCATTGTGGTTATTTATAATGGTCACTGCTCCTGGGCTCCTATTTCCTAAACACGTCTTCGCCTACTGATAACCAAGGCTTTCCCTATCTAGTATAAGGAGATAACATTAACGGCAGGGTACTGGGCTGAAGACAGGCCCCAGCTTATGGTGACTGGTGTTTGGCCGAGTATCTCAAACCTGTTTTAAAACAAACAGAGATTGCGCATCAGATATACTGGGGCGTTGTGTCTGGTGAGGGTCGTGCAAGAACCAATACCCTGCTTGATTTTGAGGAGAACCAATACCCTGCTTGATTATCTCATTATCGACTGGACGACCAAGTGTAAAAAAGAAACAAAAACTAAACAAAGAAAAAACAAAACAAAACACAAACACAACAAAAACACACACAGAGAAGACAATTTTTGTCACTTTGATATAAATGTTATTCTGAAATGTCGGTAGACTTCAGCTCTAGGAATAGTAAGCATGGACTATTACAAGTAATTTGCGAATACATAGTGACACAAGACATTTACGTCATAGACTAATCATCATCCAACAGCATACTAAGGTATTGGGTTTTGGTTCTGAACCATGTCATGATCCAAATAATAAGACCTTTAATTGGGTAACTTGAATAATAATAGCATTCGAGCATGTGGATGTAGTCGTGTGTACTGCAGAATGTACTAGGGCCCTCAGGGTGTCGATTCTAGTCAGCCTTTGTAGCTGCACTCAAAGAAGGGAACAGCAAACATACACATCAGACAGAGAGCAGGGTCTATAGTAGGGAATCGACCTTGGCGGGTAGGTGCAGGTTTGATTTAAAGGTAAAGTTGGCCATCTGCCACCCCCCCCCCCCCCGTCTGGTACCCTAACACCCCCGGGCCCTATGTCGGCCTCAGTTCGCACGTCTCCCGCTAGGGGCTCAAACAAACACCCCACTTCCGGCCGCCTGCGCACGCGCACTGAGCGCCTCCAGACGGCGGGGGCGGGGGGGGGGGGGGGGGGGGGGCAAGGGGGAGGGGAGGGGCATGTCTGTACGATACACAGCCGTGCATGTCTATTGGATTCAACCCTGAACCAGGCATTTCCCAGCCAACCTGTGATGTAATAGAAACGTTCTGCAACCATACTTTTTTTTAGTCAGTTTGTTACCTACTAAGGTGGCACGTAACAATTACATTGTTGATGGTGAGGTTGAAACCTCACCAAATCAGAATGTTATTATAACATTATTTTTTGGTGAGGTTAGGACAAAACCAAAACGGAATGTTATAAGAACATTCTGTTTAGGTTGAAGAACATAACCAGAACATTATAATAATGTTGCAGTGCAACATCACATTAATATGTTGCAGTAACGTTATTGGGAACCATCAAAATAACGTAACAAGAACCAAAACAGAACCAATCAGAATGTTGCTGCAACATTATAATACCGTCATATGCTTGGCTGGGACATTTCAAGTGGACCAAGATCCACAGAAACGAGCAGGTAATTCACCCTACCACGGATAGCTGCCAGCTGCAGGTTAATTTTGACTGAATTTGTACACAAAAACTCTGGGAAAACTAATGAAAATATACAAATATTTGCTCTATATTTTTCTGAAATGAATGAATTTTCAAACCAAAATATTATATTGTTACAACATGAAAAAATAGTCAATGCAATTTTCCCATCATAATGAACCAAAGTTATGCCATGATTATGGGAAATTCCTATACTTAAGGCCCATGACTTGTCTCCATATTTCCCATTATGTACCTTGATTTAGGCTTGTCTGCAGGTCAACTACTAAGCTATCTGTGGTGGGGAGAATTGACCACGTGATAACCACCTCCTACCCTACCTAGTGGCCTGCAAACCATGCCCTCTCCCCTTACATCTGCCCCTCCTTTCCCTCCCTTCCCCCTCTCCCCTACTCCTTGATTGAGACTGTAAACACCAGGTAACTGTGAGGTAATCTGGTGGTAATCTGGTGTAATCTCGGGGTAACGTGGGGCAGTTAGACCTATCCACCGCCACACCTCACACCCAGCACACCGATTATACCGTTAGACCAAGGGGATTAGATTGTTAGGGCTAGTAACAGTATCTATGACCCAGGGGGAGGGAGTGGAGGAGATTTTACTATCATACCTTTAGACAGACCAGTCGCTAGTATCAGGATCTATGACTAGGGGGGGATGAGGAGATTGTACTGTTTTACCGTTAGACGAACCAGACGTTCACACCACAACCTGATGATTGGTGATTGAGTCGTTAGTAACGGGATCTACGACTAGGGGTGGGGGAGGAGATCATACTGGTATACCGTCAGACGGACCAGCCGTTCACGACCTGGTGACTGGTGATCGGGTCGTTAGTAATGGGATCTACGACCAGAGCAGGGGTGGAGATTGTACTGTTATACCGTCAGACGGACCAGACGTTCACACCATGACCTTTTTTTTTTTTTTTGATAACATTTTATTTGTCGTCTTCAAACATATGTCTGATCTTCCAGACGTTACAAGTATTCAACAATCATGATATTACTTTTCATAGATAATATTATCTTTTATATAATTATAATGAAACATCTACTAAGATGATATTTACAATGAAGCTACAGACATCTTTCATAAGTTTATATTTTACTCTTTTGGAACCAAACACCCTAATCACTGAGGTACTATAAACCATAATATTATTCAATAGTAGTGTAATGTAATGCAATATCTGGAATTAGAAAAAGAATTCTTTAATTTTTGTTTTAAACTCATATCTGTTTTCCAGTAACCGAAACTCTATGGGTATTGAGAGCCATAATTTCCCGCCTCTGTAAAAGGGTGATTTTTTGGCAGCCTCTGTCCTGGGTTTTGTCAGCTTGAACTGACATGCAGCCTGGTTTCTGGTTATCCTATTTTGATTTTTTAACCATATACCTTTTAATTTCAGTTGATGCATTAAACAAGCTAGATGACAGTTTCTCCTGTTCTTAAGTGTACTCAGTTTTGATAACATCAAAAGTTCAGTTCGATGCATATCCAATGGAGATCTTACCTGATGGACTATTCTCAATGCCCTTTACTGTAGTTTTTCTAATTTGGCCAATTCCTCCTTCTTACACGAATCAATCAGAAAGTCACAATACTCAAAATAGGGTAAGATAGTTTGTTTATACACTATAAGAGATGTTTGATGACTGATCATTGGGCTGTTAGTAACGGGATCTACAACCCAGGGGGAGGGTAGATTGTACTGTTATACTGTTAGACGGACCAGATGTTCAAACCACGACCTGATTACTAGGATTTAGGTCATTAGTAACGGGATCTAAGACCGGGGGGGGGGGGGGATTGTACTGTTATACCGCTAGCCGGACCAAACATTCACACCCTGACCTGATGACTGGAAATTGGGTCGTTATTGATGGGATCTACGACCAGGGGGAGGAGATTCTACTGTTATACTGTTAGACGGACCAGACGTTCACAACCTGACCTGGTGAGTGGGGATTGGATCGTTAGTAACGGGATCTATGACTGGGGGGGGGGGGGGGGGCGGTAGATTGTACTGTTATACCGTTAGACGGACCAGACGTTCACACCCCGACCTGATGACCATTCGTGCCCTCCTACTTTTGGCCAAATATTAAATTTCTAACGTAAAATTCTCAGATTTACTTGCCCAAGCCACAGAAACTTGGCCTTCTGAAATAAATGTTCAAAAGTTTGAAACTGTAGCAATTATTGATTTTCAGTCAATAAACCAAGAAAAATCCCACCCAATGTAAAGGGCCAAGATTGATTTATGTTACCTCAGGCCTCCTACCAGGGTCCAATGGTAGATGAGATAAACGTCATCCCTCCTCTGTCCCTTACTCGTCGGCTCGGGGACTAGGGTTGTTATATTGGGGTGTCGGGGAATATACCGGGGGGGGGGGGGTCATTATAGGGGTAATCAAGGGTACCTTCTAACCCTTACATCCCCCTGTGGCGATAGGAAGGCCATCAATCATAAATACATGACACTACCGCCTTCCTCGAGAGTCATGACGTCACACTGACGTGCCGTGACGTCACACTACGTCCCGTGACGTCACACTACGTCCCGTGACGTCACACTACATCCAGTGACGTCACCGAGTACCCGCATACATAGTGGATGGCGTACACTCCGTAGCAGTCTTAGAGTCTCAGCTGAGTATTGGGTAGCATCTCTTTGGCTTGCAGAGGTCCTTTCTGGTTATCATTTTTGTATTGCATATGTTTTGTGGGGAAGGGACGTGATGCTGTAACAATATCTATAATCATTTAGCCACTTGGGGAAGTCGGGAAAGTGAATGGCAGAATGAGAGCATTGCTTACTTTAAATGTTTATGGCTGAGTGTTTTCGACATGTCTGCTTCTGCTCCCTTTCCTAATTAAGGTGTATACTATGGAATGAAGTCAGTTTGTTGCTTCTGTCTCAATACATTACTTGGCAGCTGGTACCTTTGTCGACCCCTTAACCACCCTCTCACAGGTCCCGAGCCAATGGGCAGCCATGTGGACTAACCTTTCCCTGTGACATTCTGGTCCTCTGAGTCTGGCACGTGACTACCCAGCCAGCCTGGGACGTAACAGAAACGTTCTGCGACCATACCTTTTTAGTCAGTTTGTTACTTACTAAGATGATACCTTAACTTTTGAATGCACTATAGCCCATCAGGTTAGTTGCTCATCATTTGCACTAGCCCGACTTTGATTGCACCAGTACTAATATTATGCTTTTACAAACATTTACTATTTTGTGTGCCATTTGGAAATTCTTATTTTATACTTTCTAAAAGTGAAATGCAATTTAATGTAGACATCCGCCACATTGATATACATTATTGATAAATTTGGAACAGGAGCATTATCGTCGTTTGCCTGGGACAGGATTGAACAACAACATTGTCACCATTAATGCATTATGCAGTGTTCACCAATAGCGCCGGACATCCGGACATGTCCGACGTATGTCCGACGTGAGCTGATCAAAGTGTATATGTTAAAGTACTGCATGTCGGACAAATGTCCGACGTATGAAAAAGTTTTTGGTTTAGACTGAATAATTGCATTAAACAATGCTCATCCACTCAGATTACTTTTAGAAGTTTAAGTACAACCCTTACTTCGATGATGGACACAGGGTGTGACACTTTAACGATGGTTCAGCTAGAACCAATCAGGTGGGATCCAGGGGGCTAGCAGGCGGCTGGGTTTTATCAACTAGTGTTTTCCAGGATCCAATTCCTCCAGGCTCTCTGGGGCAGGACATTTATCTGAACCTGCCCTTGTTCTTTGAAACCTTTAATAGGCATTTTATTTGTAATTTCTTTAGAATTTAATGGTAACAATTTTATAACCCAGTTGTCGTCTGATCTAAAGCCATGTACTAAAATTCGTTTTACATAATGAAACAACTTATATGTGATGTACTATTCACCTAATTCTATTCTTTATAAATTCTTTGTTGTAGCTAGAGAACTATAGACTGAAAATTCTAGGTTAAAAATTTAATTTTTGGTTCAGATTAAATCTATACGTGTTTGACTGGTTGCATAAATGCATTGTGAATTTTCCTGCATCACATCTAAAATGCCTCCGAGTAAGGATCCTTGTGGGTCTTCTTTTTATGCCAGATACATATTCATAGCAAAGGCAGTTCAGAAGCACATGACATCTTATAACATAATAGCATTCCGACTGATTGTTGGAGCCGTGCCCTCTCCCCACTGAAGCCGCGTCCCCACTTGGGCGACTAAGGACAGCTATTAGTGCATTTTTCCGGTGACCTAGGACGAAATATTGGTCGCTGGGCAACTAACTAGTTGCCGGGCTACTAAATAAACCAATCCACACATTGGGACGCTCTTGCTATTAAATCTGCTGGAGACTAGAGGCCTCTTTAGTACGTCACCCGGCAACTAACTAATTGTCCGTGTCTATGGAGAAAGATAAAACGTGTCATATATTTTGCTAGAAAACCACGGCAACTAGTGGTTTAGTCGCCAGACATCATAGCGCCAGTGTGCAGTTGATCACCGGGCTACTAACTACCTTAATCACCTGGCGACCAAGGAAATCTAATCGTCCAAGTGGGGACCCCGCTTAAACCCCTGTAACAGTGTAGGTGTAGGCCCTGCTACCCCTCTGTAGCAGTGAACCCCTCCCCCCCCCCCCCGACACACACACATCTCTAGTTAGAATCACTTACCTCCAAAAAAAACCCTCCTGACTTGAGAAAGCCCGCCCCTGTCTGGCAGATACAGGGGTTGAAACCTGCCTAGCGCTGGGCTATGGGGCACCTTCCTGGCCACCGACCCCAGTGGTCCGTTGCACAATGACATTTTACTGTTCTGATAAATTTAAGATAACTTTAAGATTGTTTTCGTAACAGCAATAGTTAACATTGTTACGATAACCCGAATATCTCTGTTTCTACTAGATGAAATTAAATTCTGTTAATTGACATATGAAGGGGAAAAATAAGAAAAATAAGTGAAAATTACAGCTCAATGAGAGCATACTAAATAAGTTTTTTTTAGTGTTTGCTGATTTTCGTTCTTCCAATCGGTATTGTGCAATGGGCCACAGGTCTCTTAGCAGTCTCTCTTTCTATCAAAATTAGTCCGGTCTTGGTACATATTTCCTGTCATTGTACCCACAATACAACCCATCCATTTACATTACCAAGTTTTTATTAGTTAAATTATGCAGTTTGAGGTTAGGAGCACTATGCATGTAACTTTCTTTACTTATTTCATTGTCTTGATACAACTTTTTAACTGTTAACAATAAGTGATCAGAACATACTGTTTAAGTACAAAATCATTGCAATCCATCCTGAATCAATTAATGAATTAACAATTAATGAATCTAAAGTAAAGGTCCTTAAGGTTGCCTGCAGTAATTGTTATGTTCCTTTGAACTGTTAAACACCACTAATCTTGGGCTTAGGCATCAGTGATGTTCCATGAATGACCCATGAAATGCTTATTTTCCAGGGTAACCATAGCTACATAATAAACCCTGGTTTCTGCACCATAGGCCTGCCATAGAAGAGAGGGGTATGAAGTGGGAGGTGAATCTAGGCTGACTGGGCCTAAAAAGCTGCAGGCCCATGTTCTGTATCGGTTACCCCGCAGCCTCAATCGCTTCATGTTGTGAACCGAGTCCACCAGAGGGCGACTCTGAGCATGCTGAGCCCACTCTACCCTACATCTATCTCAAATATACCCTCTGATTTCTTACAGGTGAAGTCCACAACTCGCGAATCAAAACAAGCAGCTGAGAGCGGAGCATTCACCGAGAGCGCTTAGTCTGGTAAAGGGGCAAGATGAAGGTTGCGTGGAGTACATTACTGTGTGCTATGGTGGCCATGTCCATCGCACCTGTCGTCCATCCTGAGAGGATCTTCGGAGCAGAGACGGCAGGGAGATACTGGGGAGCCATTATCAACCCTGAAGGCAGAGCAGCTAATGTTAAATTTCCAGTCTACCCAAGCTTTAACCGTACCACAGGGGCCATATCCAATGACCCCACCACTGGTCAGAATCTGTTTGAGTTGTTCGAACCTCACTCCATTGCTTACGGCCCTGTGTGTCAGGAGTCAACGCCGCTGAAGCCGGAGTTCTTGGTCAATATCACTGATGCCCTGCTGGAGGCGCCAGAACTCGGTGAAGCCTTCTCGGGGAAAGCGAAAGCCTTCACCTTGTACAACTCCAAGATCTACTTCCTGTACTATGGCAGCTACATGGGGGACACCCTCATGCACAAGTTCCAGGTCCGCGTCCTGCAAAGCTGCGACGACTGCGGGGTGGATCCCTACACAGCTGAACGCCCAGCCAGCTCCCTCGCATTACAGTTCACCGTCAAATGCTCTGAGCTTGTTGTGGAGCTCCCAACCATAGAGGACGAACTCTTGGAGTTTGACTTGGGCAATGTACTCAAGGTGGTGGGCAGCAAGGACAGCGACAATCTGGACTTTTACTTCCAGATTGGTCGGCTTGACATTGGCATCACCACTGAGATGTTATTGTACCATGCCAATAGTGATGGAGAGTCAACTCTTCTCCACACACAGCAGATTGACAACCGGTATGGGGCCTGGGACCTGAGGGTCATTGGGGCTGTTGACTACCTCGACGGGGTGCTCTGCTGGACCACGGCTGACCAACTCTTCTGCCGCTATGATGATGAGACCCACATCATGGTCGCTTCAGCAGGGGCCATCACCAAAGGAATCTGTAAAGGTATGTCTTACTAAGTGGACTTACCAGTATCAATGTGTTTTTAAGATTAAGAAATTCTCCATTGAAACAGTAATGTTTGGATTGATATTGTGAAAATAGTGCTTTTTAATATTTTCAAGATTTGTTTGACATTCATATGTATGTCATTGTAGCATTGTAGGCCTAGCCCCCAAAGTCTATTAGCCAGAATGTCCAGTCAGACACTATGTACTCTGTTTCATTTTACCTTTTAGTGACTGCCATCTATTCATTATAAAGCACAGCCCTTTTAAACCTCTTGCACATCTAGATCTCCCTCTCATCATAAATGTGAAATGCAAATTTATTTTGACAATATGAAGTGGCAACAGTGTGTCCAATCCCTGGCAAAAATCAAAACTGAAAGAGAAAATATCATAATTGAGAGCCTTCTGACTGCATCGAATCAAAGACAGCGTCCCATACAGCAAGTGCTGCCACCTGGTGTAAGGTGGAAGCATTCATATCTGAAGTCTGTCTGTTCAGAGATGCCCACATGTCAGTACCACATGTGGAGGTCTCATGGAGCTAAACATTTTCCTGTTCAGTTGAATACATTGCAATACCTTAAAGAGACTCAGTTACCTATTGAGACCTCGTTTGGAGACAAAATATCAAAATTTGGGGGTAGATTTTTCGTTTTTAAATTCTTTTATTTATACTGACACATGATTAGCAAATTAATGCTAGTTTACATCAAATATCAGTCACATATATACATATTGGAAACATTAAAAAAAATATATAAAATTAATAATTTACAAGTTTACACCAATTGGTAATTTGACCATTACAATTTTTCACAAGAGTCCCAGATGTTGACCCACCCTCATTTAAAGTTTTGCAGTGGCCAAATTCATGGAGCACAGAGCCCATTTAAAAAACCTACTGACATTTTACACACACCCTAATCATCGATTCCCCCCCCCCCCCTTTAAAAAAAAAAAAAAAAAAATCTTTATTCTATTTCTCTTATTCAGGGCTCTTCCGATAGTGGTCAAAATACATATAATCACATAATACATGAATTCATCAATCTCTACCTCTATAACCTCTGTGTGACCTCTGGGTAATCTCTATGACCTCTGTGTGACCTCTATGACCTTGCAGGTACCGACCCTGAGCACCTGGCCGACCTCTCCGGCGTTGCTGTCCTCCAGGGTGGGAGTGGTGACAAAGTCATCCTCTTCGGCTGCAGCCCCCAGACCCGCGACATCAAGGGCGCCGGCATCATCCGGGTAACCGCGTCCGAGACCACCATCGAGCCGCTGATGGCCGGTGAGGAGAAGCTGTCAGCGGCCAGTCTGACGGTGACCAGGGACGTGCCGGAGAGCTGCTCCTTCTCCCCGCGCCCCACCCTCTGCGTGCCCCTGGAGATGACGACGACAGCTGCCCCGACCACCGCCCCGCCCGACTCAGGGGTCGGCCAACCAGGGGAGGAGCCTGAGCCTACAGAGGACCCAAAGGCGGAGGCCGAGGGTGGCAGTGAGGCTGAGGGCCCTGATGGGGAGGTGGTGGTCGGAGGAGATGGCGAGAATAAGAAGCCAGTAGGGGGCACAGACAACGGGTCGGGCGGAGCTGGGGTACAGCGACTGGGGCTGGGTCCGCTCTTGGTGGTGGTTGGGCTCTGCTGGTTGTGGAGCTGAGCTAAGGGTGACACCATTGTGGATATGTAAGGTAGTGTGAGTGAGTGTGTGTGTGTGAGGTAGTGTGTGTGTGTGTGAGGTAGTGTGGGTGTGTGTGAGGTAGTGTGGGTGTCTGTGTGGTAGTGTGTGTGTCTGTGAGGTAGTGTGTGTGTGTGAAGTAGTGTGTGTGTGTGAGAGATAGTGTGGGTGTGGGTGAGATAGTATGGGTGCCTTTGAGGTAGTGTTCGTGTCTGTGAGGTAGTGTATGTGTGTGTCAGGTAGTGTGTGTGTCTGTGAGGTAGTGTGGATGTGTGTCAGGTAGTGTGGGTGTCCTTGAGATAGTGTGGATGCCTGTGAGGTAGTATGGGTGTTTGTGAGATAGGTTGAGTGTCTGTGAGATAGTTTGGGTCTCTGTGAGATAGTATGGGTGTCTGTAAGGTAGTGTGAGTGTCTATGAGATAGTGTGGGTGTCTGTGAGCTAGTGTTGGTGTCTGTGAGCTAGTGTTGGTGTCTATGAGGGAGTATGGGAGTCTGTGGGGTAGTGTGGGTGTTTGTGAAGTAGTGTTGGAGTCTGTAAGATAGTGTTGGTGCCTGTGAGGGAGTGCTGGTGTCTGAGAGATAGTATGGGTTTCTGTGAGATAGTATGGGTGTGTATAAGCCAGTGGGAGTGTGTAGGAGCTGGTGCTAGGTGGCTGGGTACAAAAGTTACTTGTCTGAATATTAGAATTAAGACATGAATCTATGATCAGTTGTGTGTAGTAGGGTATGTAAGTTTGAGATTGTAGCTTTAAGTATAACTTTCTAAGTTCTAGTGAACAAATATTTTGGAACCTGATGGCGCAAGCAATAAATGAGAGACATTTACGCAAGCCAGAAACATTATTGTTTCTGTTATCTAAGAATTATATCATGCTGAATATCAATTCAATATTGAACAAAGTCAAGTAAGTTTGCTGAATGTGAGGTCTATACTTTCCCTGTCTGTGTCTCCGAGACTTAAAGCCTAGTGTATGAGTGTTTTAGTCCTTTTAGCTAAAATGTTTTATGAAGATATGAGGGTACTTCTTTAATGAGGTATGAATAGAAATCTCACTTGTATATAACCAAAGTCTCAAACCTCCTTGAATATCAAATATCAAAGATTAATCAATGTAGATGGTGTAAACCTCAACATGAGTTGGGTGACAGCAGAAAAGTACCTTACAAAACCTTACACAAACTCCTCAATTACTGTTTTTTCTTCAATCTTTCACAATTTGGTACCATTCTACAGCCTTCATGTTGAAGCTGGGTAAGAGAGAGATGCTACAGTATTGGTTTTGGCTATTTGACGACGTTCTCTGGGATCTCAGCCGATGCCTTGTATGTGTAATGATCTGTCTGCAAACTGTATAATTGCTGGAAACCTATATTTTAGTAGATGCAATTTTCCTGCTTCAGCGCATGATATTGATATACAATTCATACATTTACTTATGCTCAAGATTATATGATATGTATTCCAAATTCAACAGTTGTGGAAGAGATTCAAACATGAGAAGAAATTGTGAATGGTCACCAGATTTTGTGAGGTCCTATTCATTCAGTGGCTATATTTCATAACAATATATTATGTGTCAACAGACGTTTCATTTGTGTTTTCGGAAATTGTACGTGAGTGTAGTATAACATAAATTACCCTAAAATCTCACGTAAATCACCCTGAAACTCATGTAAATGCACCAAAAACCCTGGTTAATTAACCACAAACCTGTGTAAGGGGACCCAGACACTCGTGGCTAAGATGTCAGTTTCCCATGTCATTATGAAAAAGTCTAGGGTTTTGTCATCTTCTGTAGATCACTTCTAGTTATGGCTACAAACACTGCTTATTTTAGAGTTTATATAACCTGCAATGACTCTGAATTCAAGTAATATATTCCCATTGTACTTAAATCTAAGAATCGCATGTTTTGAATGGTCAATATTGATTTCCATCTTTTCTATGCCTGAATCATGAGAGTATGGGAGAGCAGATGTGTTTGTCTGACAAATGATTATAGAGTCCCTCACTCTAAAGTATTCTTTGAACTGTAAACCCCCTACTTTAATAAGGGAGTCATTTCGACTGCTGTCATTGTCAGTTTATTTGCCATTGTTGTCATTGATAGCTCATGCCTGCGTGCTTATTTATGTGTTGACATTGTATCAAAGTAAAACATCTCTTATACTTCAAAGCCTTGGAAGTCCTTTGGAATCTTACTGTAGCACACAAAGTGTCAGTCTTCTGTGGACAACGACTGCACCAAACAATGTTTATATGACTCCGAACCAGTACCGTATAACCTTTAATTTAAAACATAGCCTATATGGAAATGTGCCTGACAAATTACACAGGCTGAGAATGGATAGAAGTATTCCACTCTTACATAGCTATATTAATCATTCTACTGTCTTGATATCATGTGTTATGTTTCCCTGTACTTTGGAAATAATACATAAGAAAATTTCTAAAATACTAAAACATTGAATTTAATTTCAATTTTTTGAAGAAAAAGTTAGGATGCAGCTTTAGTTAGAGTTTTTCTCTGTAGTAAAAGGTATTCCTGTCATAATAAGATGCCATATTGACTGGCGTGCCACCCCCTAATGTGCAGGTCATACTCATATTCTGTATGAACCTGGATGACCTCAGAGAAATGGGTTACACCTTTTGTTCAACAAAGTAGGCCGAGCATTTTTGAGTAGAGGTCCTTCAAAAGTACATTCTGTTTCACTTACAAACAAGTATGAAAGTGGTTGGGCAGAGCCTCACTAGAGGGCAGCAGTAGTGTGACCTTGGGTTCAGCCAGAAGGAGGCTGTCTGTGTACATACATGTAGTGAAGGTCAGTCATAGAAGGCTTGGTTAGTTTGTGCATACCATAGATAACTGGTAGTAGTTATTCGATATTAAATTTGCCCATCATGAAACTATGAAAGTTAAGAGAAATGTGCTTACATATTGTCATCTGAACACCAGTGTTGGTGTTGAGCTTCACTTATAGGTGGTTTTACACTACACGACATGAGCTGTGATATTACGCTGTCGCAAAGAAATCATACATATAAGAGACAAAAACTCTTCATTTAAAACTCTTTGGCACACATATGTGAGAAACTCAGAATTGGTTATTTCTAACAATTATATCACTCCGCTGTACGTGCATTGTCTGTAATTTCATCATATCGCACCAATATCGCAGCTCAAAGTTATGTAGTGTAGTAGGGCCCTAAATCCTTGGTTCTCTTCTGTCTCCTTGTGCTAGCCAGTAAGCTGTAGTTGAGTCAGAATGTGCCTTTGCCTGCCCTTACATATCAGGACTCAGTGCTGTTTTCAGAGAGGTGGGCACAGTTACCAATGCAACTTTCTGTTGTGTGTGTACCACAGCATCTATATCATAAGTAAAGGATGTGAAATGTTATTGTTACTATAGACTTTGAGAAGAAAGTGTGGAAGATTAGCATAGGAGTAGGCTTAGGGAGAGCTTGAAGCCAAAATGAGAATAATGTGTAAAACATTAAACCTGATGTTGGGTGTCCTATCCTTAATCCTGTTATTTGAACATTTGTAAAATGAATTCTAAATTCCATTATGTAACAGAAAAAAATGACATCAGTGAAACTGGCCCCTAAAACAAATGTATATGTATGGAAAAAGATTCTTGGAATATAAGATGGCCCCTAACACAAATGTATATGTATGGAAAAAGATTCTTGGCTTATATTCCATGACATGAAAAGTCACTTCACTTAAAAGGCATACAGTAACATTGAGAGGACACTACCTAACCCAGAAGCTAGATCTTCAGTTACTTCATTTGTCATCTTTATCATACTTAATGCAGCAGTTAGAATGCATTAATGTGAGTTATGATAAGTGAATAAAGGAGAGAGAAGTGGTGCTAGAAAATGTGTATATTTGGCAGTGCATTCTCACAGTGAATAGGGAGCTTTAGCACCCTTGACACATCTCGATACAGTAATGCATCTCAAAACTTCTAAAGTGTCTCATAGACAAACAACCCAAAAATACATTACATATTTACATTAATATTTAAAGCATGTACCATACCATATAATTTGCAAGAAATATTTCTGAAAGGAATTCACTTTGCACAGATAGGTGATACATTACGTTTACGTTTATGGGATGCATCGGTGGTGCTAAAACTGCCCGTTATCATGATAACAGAGAGTTTGTCTTACTGATGAAACTGTATGAGAAAAGGTAATATTGTTCAGTCAAAATAAGAATAAGTGTAGAATGACTCTTCATGTTCAATATGTTGATCACAGCCCTAAGACACATTTAAGTTAAGCTAAAATAAACTACCACTTTCTCATTTGACCTCTGTATTCAGAATTTTGAGTCTTTGTAAGACCCACAATACTGATTACTGATCTTCCTTTAATTTTTGTACACAAGATGTGAATGTTAGAAATACTTGATTGTAATAAACCATATATTATAGCCACGTTGTTATGTGTTTTGTTACTACATGATCCTTGCAAGCCCAACAAAGTTCAACAGGCAAATCCTCTTTTAAATTCAAGGTTAAACTTTCAACTTTTAAACAAATGACCCCCCACTCCTCTAAGAATCGGGTACTGGGCCTGGAAAAGTGCATTATGATAATCCAGACAATATTTTCAATAGACTATTTTCTTATCAAGTCTTTACATTATATTTTTTTATGATTCGTTTCCTTGTCAAGGCTTTATATGTTCTGAGATTCCTTTCTTATCAAGGATTTGAATAACTATTGTATTATGACTGACCTTTGCAAACACTGATTCAACAACTACCTGTTTTTTTTGCCTCACTCATCACCATAATGCCATGCCAATCTATAGAATCAAACTCATCAGAGAGGGCATCCTCAGTGGCCAGGGCCAGGGACCTGACCATAAAACCCAGCCTCTAAGCAGTTTCAGGGGTGGACTGAACCATGGGCCCGGGGGCCCGAGGCCCTTAAAAACAGGTTGGGCCCCTAGATTTTCTGGCCAAGGGGCCCGACTGGCCCCTAGAAAATCTTGGATAACAATTACAGATTTCTATATATTTTACAATAAAACATAATGTTTTCAAATACGATCTGATTATATATATGTGAGGGCCCCTAGATTTTGGTGCGGGCCCCTAGATTTGGAAGGCTGGGGGCCTGACTGGCCCCTGGATTTTTAGACTTATGTCCACCCCTGACAGGGGTGGACTGAACCACGGGCCCGGGGGCCCGAGGCCCTTAAAAACAGGTTGGGCCCCTAGATTTTCTGGCCAAGGGGCCCGACTGGCCCCTAGAAAATCTTGGATAACAATTACAGATTTCTATATATTTTACAATAAAACATAATGTTTTCAAATATGATCTGATTATATATATGTTAGGGCCCCTAGATTTTGGTGCGGGCCCCTAGATTTGGAAGGCTGGGGGCCCGACTGGCCCCTGGATTTTTAGATTTATGTCCACCCCTGTACCAACATAATTATAATACGTAACATGAATATAATGCAACATATTTGTATGGATAACTAGCAACAGCAACAGGGTGTAGATATGAGAACAAACTTTTCCTGACTAGTAAATATGAAATAATTCACAAAGGTTGACTCAATCTTTTCAATCTGCTAGATGCTCTGAGGCATCACCAGCATATATATATATATATATATATATATATATATGTATATATATATATATATAAACCAGCAGCTGGAATAAACATGCCAGATACTTTGAGGAATCTTTTCAATAGATGTCATATCAGTGAATGTAAAGCTTACTATTGAAGAGAAAATAATGTTTTAAGACACTGCAAACATCCATAAATGTAATATCTAACAGTACAAATTTTGAAAATAAATTTTTAGATTTCATGTATGGCTCAACTTAGGTCTAGATGGGGTCATTGTGCAATATCTGGCATCTTTTGAGACTATTTACTGTTTCATACTTGCAGTTTTAAAATCCTGAATGAAAATGGTGGTGGCATATGGAAAGGGTTCTTTTGATGAACTAAATGTATACAATAGCACACACATTTAAGTTTAAGATTGAAGTGATGACACTTTGATATCATTATTGTAGAAATAATTTTACTTCAGAAACCAAAGATCTACTAAATGGCCATATGATAATAAAATTGACAGAGTACTTTTCATTTGATTTAAGCTTTATTTCTGAAAGCGGTTGTGTATACAGTTCTAATCCCTATGCAGGATCAAACTTGTTTCCATAGGCGAAGCTTAGAAATGCCTTGTTTCATGTAAACACTTTTTCCCAAGCACAAACCAAAAATGAACCATCTGGATTATCATTGCTAGTCAACAATTATCTAACACTAGAATAACATCATGGAACATTGACCAGCTGTCAAATATTGCTTTGTTCAAATTTATGGTGAAAGTTTTAGTTTATTCCTAAATCTAAATCTATGCATAAGCATTGCTTTAATCAAAGCAGAGTAATATAATGCGGTAATATAATAATAATATCACAAACTGACGGTTATATCTCATAAAATACAATATAAAACTTTCAGTTTTAGACTCTAGATCAATAACCGATACATCTTTTACAAGCATCATGATAGTTTTGACCAATAAGAGCTATACATCAAGCATATCATCTTAAGACAAGGTTCCATATTTGATAATATATCACACAAATAATGCAACAAGCAAAATAATCATAGCTGTCTGGTCATCCAGAAATACTGCCAAAAAGTATTAACCATTTATTGATGATTTTCCAAAGATAATTATTCTCCCTAGCCCGGGCTAGCTGGTAGGAGTACAGATTTTCTGCTCTGATGATCAAGTGTAACGCTATTTGGGAATGTGTTGTCGGTGTAACATTCTATGACACTGCCTTTACATGTATGGCATGGGTGAAGCTTAGAAATGCCTTGCCTCATGTAAACACACTTTTTCTCATATCAAGTACAAGGCAGAAATCTACTCTCTGATTTTATGATTGCTAGTCAACAATTATTTAACGCGAGAATTATTGCAGCATCAACTTTCTGCCAGGACCAATCCACGGTACCTTTTTAGCTGAACCTTGTTTTGTCCAAAATTGTGAAGGTTTTGCTTTATTCCTAAATCTAAGTCCTTGCATAAGCATTGTTCTAAGCACAGTAATATAATGATGGTATCAAAAACTGACAGTTACACATTGGCTTAAAGGGATTGACAGACATAAGCATTCAAAGTGATCCACATACCGCAGAGAAACAGACAGTCCTCACATCACTCGACCGTAACCCATACTTTATGTTTCAAGTTGACCAAGTGGGTATATCTCATAAAATACAATATAAAATCTTCAGTTTTAGACTCTAGATAAGTAACCAATACATTTTTTACAAGCATCATAATTATTTTGACCAATAATAGCTATACATCCAAGCATATTATCTTAAGACAAGGTTCCATATTTAATAACATATATAATACATATAATGCAACAAGTTGCAAAATAATCATAGCTGTCTGGTCATCCAGAAATACTGCCAAATGTATCAACCATTTATTGATGATTTTCCAAAAATAATTACTCTCCCTAGCCTGGGCTAGCTGGTAGGAGTACAGATTTTCTGCTGTGATGATCAAGTGTAACGCTATTTCGGCATGTGTTGTCGGTGTAACATTCTATGACACTGCCTTTACATGTATGGCATGGGTGAAGCTTAGAAATGCCTTGCTTTGTGTAAACACACTTTTTCTCATATCAAGTACAAGCCAGAAATCTACTCTCTGGATTTATTATTGCTAGTCAATAATTATTTAACACTAGAATTATTGCACCACTGATTACGTCATTGAACACTGACCGCATACAACTTTCTGTCAGGACAAAACCGCAAAGCTTTTTTTTAGCTGAGCCTTGTTTTGTCCAAATGGTGAAAGTTTTTCTTTATTCCTAAATCTAAATCCTTGCATAAGCACTGCTCTAAGCACAGAAATATAATGCAGTAATAATTATAATGATAATATCATAAACTGTCAGTTACACATTGACTTAAAGGGATTGACATACATAATCATTCAAAGTGATCTGCATACCACAGAGAAACAGACAGTCATCGGATCATGTGACCATAACCCACGTCCTTATGTTTAAAGTTGACCAAACAGATATATATCATAAAATACAATATAAAATCTTCGGTAGCTAATATATATCTTTTACAAGTATAATAATCATTTTGACCAATAACAACTATACATCCAAACATATCAGCTTAAGGCAAGGTTCCATATTCAATAATGGTGACACATATTATGCAGCAAGTGTGATCACATGTAACACACTATTTAGGCATGTGTTCACAATTGTGTAACATCCTATGACACTGCCTCTGCATGTCTGGACACTTGATGGGTGAAGCTTATAAATACATCGTTTCGTGTAAACACTTTTTCCCAAGCACAAGCCAGAAATGTACTCTCTGGAAAGAATTAACTAGGAGATTCTACCATTTGTTGATGATTTCAATAGGTCATTACATTAGCGATTCTAGTCACTGACGGTCTATATTCTTGGACTTTACTAAAATGTTTAGCCAATTGGGATTGGGAAGAAAATATTCTAGTCTCCATAGCTCAGGCTAACTGGTAGAAGTACAGATTTTCTTTTGTGATAATTACATGTAACATGCTATTTAGGCACACATTCACATTTTATGGTGGTGGTGGGAGGGGGGAGGGCAGAGTACCTATGTTTTATGTACTGCCATTCATTGGTCAAGAAACCACAACAGAGAGGGAAAGCTTATCACAAGAACACCTTTCAGAGAGGAAAAGTTTTTTCATTATCATTTTTTTATATGGATATGTAGTATATACATTGGTTAGAAAAGGCGGACTGTGACCCCCTATTTCCTTTCTTTTTTCATTTTCTAGTTTTCTTTTAAATTGCTTAATTAACAATGACCAACAAAGCTCATTGACCACTGACCTAACATAAACACTATGACTACAAAGGTAATGGCATTTCACTGCTTACCATGTATCAGAAACGACAGAATTGGTAAAAGAACTGGTGCATATTCAACCAAGACAGCCGCAATGACTTGTGCTGCTACTGCAAACAATGCTATCCCAGAAATGAGCAGGGTGGTACCAGCCACAGCTCCCAGCATCACCTTGGCTGTCAGTCGCCATATCTTCTCCTCGAGAACAATCAAAATGCTTTCACGCAGTTTTCCATCTTCCACATCCGGGGAGGCTTCTGGCCTCACCTAGTCCAATAAATGAGAAAGAGACATTGCGATGATCTTATTATTTGCCCAACAAGTGTGGTTTTTATGGCATTGAAGTGAATTCAATAACTGTAGATCTGTTATGCTCACCCATATAATATTATTTCAATAACTACTCTTGTAATTGCTATTGAGCAAATAACTGTTTTTTTAAATTTTAACTAGTTTGAGTTAGGACAGAGCTAATCTGAGTGGACAGCAGATATTATTTTGTTTTTTTCTCTTGGCATTTCTTTTGTTTCTTTGTTCTTTGCACCTGATACCCCTAACATTCTACTGGTAGAAACTCTAGCTCATTAAAAAATCTTTGGTTATTAAAAAATGGATTTCGAGTAATAATTTGTTTTCATTTGTCCATATTTCAATTTTAGAAATGGTGAGAAATGAGTGGTGAAAAATCTGTTTTTGATTTGAGAAACTCAAAATAGCCCTAAAACGATATTAGTCTATCATACAATTCATCTTACTTGTATGATTGTAACTTTATTTATAGTGATGGTTGAGAAAATGAAAATGTATCATTTGAAATATCAAATAATTCTGCAACTATGTCCAGAATGGGATTGAAAGAAGATACCTTCTTCTTGATCTGCCTCATGTTTTCTTCCCTTAGCGTGTGTAACTGCATTTGTATAGATATTTATTGATTGCAAACCTTTCTTAGGAATCTAAATCTAAATACTTCTTATCATATCTTTGTGACTGACCTTTTTAAAGACTGATTCAACGATAGCCTGTTTGGTTGTTTGACTCATCGCTATGATATTGTGCCAAGTTCTGCCATCCAGCTCGTCAGAGAGGGCCTCCTCAATGGCTGGGGCCAGGGATCTGATGGCAGGATCCAGCCTCTCAGATGTTTCAAGTTTTTTTTCTTGGTACTTACATCAACAATATAAGGTTATATTAGTTAATGCATGGTGAACCCCAGATTTAAAAACATGTGTTAAACGTCTTTGGTGAATAACAGTTTGTAGAGGAGAAACAAGGGCGCCAGGTGGGTAATTCACCTACGATATACAATAAGTCTATCCAAGATTACGCCAATGTTAAGGTTTACTATGAAATATTTTCAAAATTACCTCCATGCTTATGGCCTGAAGATAGTTGTATAATACAAAATTTGCCAAAGCAATTTCGTTGGCAAATTGCTACTAACATTTTGTAAAATGCAGCTGTATAATATTTTGGTCTTTTTCCCAAAGGAACCAATGATAAAGCCTGTCACAGTGTCAGCCCTAACTATAAAGGCTTTTTAGCCTTGCAATACAGCATTTTGATTGGCTTGCAAACCTGTAAATCTGTCAATTGATAAAATTTGAGAAATAATAATGTTCAACCAGTACTTGAGGATATAGAAAAGCATAATTCTTTCTTATTTCAGTAACCTCCACTCTAGGAAATAAGGAATGCTTATATATTTATGTTGTCCAACCCTAGGCTAGACACGATGTGGGATGAGCTTACTGTTAATCAAAATGCAATATATCTATTTTGAATAGCACCAAACAAATTATTGAATTGATCCCCCATTTGATAAGCAAAAAACGGAACTTGTTACTTTTTTGTGAACTTCATCAATGTAGACACCATTCACATTTGAGGCTATCATGCGGATGATCTGCCTCTGCTGTTCCATTCTACCATATGCTGTCCTCTCGCTGTTCTCAAATGCCATGATCTTTTCTTTCCCAATGTCGTCAAGTAACTGGCCAAAAATGGAACTCCCTTCATTCTCCAAGTATTGTTTCAGAGTCATATCTACTAGATTGTTCCCATTTGTGATGATCAAAAAACAATGGTCCAAAAATGTTGGACCCAGGAGATCCTGAAAAAATGGTTGCCTTTTGTTGAAGATAATACAAGACAATGCATACCAATGTTAAGCATGACATATTCACCCTCTAAGAATTGTAAATTAAAGGAATCTATTGTGTAAAACCTATAACAAATATTGTGATTTCTGAATGGTCACAATGAACACATTCACAATCAAATATTTCTAAAATCTAAATTCTAAACATAAAATTGCACAAAAAAAAGAAAAAACAATAAAAGGTTCTTAAAGCTGATATTTTCTTTTCTAGCCAATAATAGCTCACTGAATTCAGTAAACTTATTTATATAATTAAATTTTATTATATTATTATGTCATATAATACTTGTGATCATTGGTTAAAATAACACTCACTAAAACTAAGATCAGGCCTCCTCTCTTTCTTCTTATTTACTTATGCAAAAGACCTAGTGCCCTTGGCCAATAGCAGGGCTCAATGCACCCAAAGTGATTGCAATCAAACCTATTTCAAAACTATTGCCTGAGGAAAACTGCTGCATAAAAGGGGGGGGGGGGGCAGAATACTCATTGAGTCATTCAACTAAAATTGTTTAAGGGCAGTGATGTGCTATGCTTGCTTTATCTTTAGTGGCATATTAGTGATTTGGCCATTGCTATTCATATCCTTTGCCCCTGAGTGTATTGATATTGTAATTTTGTTGAAAAATCACTGAGTAAAGTCATTAAAACATAAATGTATCTTTTTTACTTTATGAAGGTGCATATCTCACTTAATAATATAGATACCCAATTGAAACTCTGGAAATGGATTTAAAACATTCAGACAAAGGCAAATATAATTTTATTTGGTAAAATGAATTACGAGGCAAAACACAAAAACTGAGAGTGCGCTCCCAAATAAAGTTGTCGAGGTGACTGTAAAGTCTCAGGGCACTAGAGACATTATTGATGAAGAAATCAACTCCCAAAAATTACATTTTTGATCTATTTTCATTTGAATCCACGTTTGTATTAACAAAACTATTGCAATTTTACTGAAAAGCCTTTAATAACACATCTTTATCCTTAAGTGACCACAACTGGATATGATATACTTGTTATATTTATTCAAAATGTTCATAAGGGGCCTTCCATTTAGTATGTATGCATATTTTCCAAAATTTTAGACCCCCCACCCCCCTTGAGCTAAAGTACGCATTGGATTTGTACAAGAACGTAAACAGATGAAACAAATTTTCGAATCCCCACACCCCTTGCTGTGTATGTACTTAATGGAAGGCCCCTAACATCGATCATACCTTGTATGTATATATATGTGAATTCATCAACGTCGGAAGAACTTTTGTACATGAAGAGATGTTGCAATAAAAAAACAAAAGAAAAAAACAAAAACAAATCTTGTTGAAAAACAATCAGAAATGGTGCTCCCAATGACCAATTTGACCACAAATTTATCCATAAATTGGTCAATCTTTGGGAAAATATCTAACATTGTTAGGTATCAGTCACTCTCTAATTTGAAATTTCAATTTCTGGGTCATGGATCTACTATATTTTCCAGTTACAAATATCTACTGGCTAGGTCACAGCCTCCCAGCATAATCACCCTGCCTTTGAGCAGGTACGTATACAGAAGGAAGAAGTCAACCTCTGCTGCTTAAGGACAATCGCGCCATTATAGAAGTATCATTGATATTTGTTTAAAAACTTTCACAGTGAAACTTATACCTGTATAGTTTACAAAAATGCAAAAAAAATCATAGGTCACCGTGGAAACTCTTTAGCCATAGTAATCTAAACATATGATGAATATTCAAAAAATTACTTTCAAAACAAATTCAGAAATTTGATTTTATATGCTAATTATTTTGATATAAATGATACAATGACCAGCCTAATGTTTTTAATAAATGAGTTCAGGTTTTCTCAAGTGAGAGAGAAAGGTATTTGTAAAATTAGATGGCATTATATATGTTTTTAACTTGAAAATCTGCAAAATAAATCATTAAAATAATACAAAATTCCAAAAATAAAGTTCCGCACAAAAATATCTGACATTAAAAATGGCTCTAAAACTTTACACCATATGCATATGGATAAAGGCTATCCTATCAAGCCAAAAAAATGGGGGGTCACCGTGCTAATTTAGTCAGCAGAGCTAAATATCCATTTTAAAGCCAAAAATGACAGAAAATGGGTATTTATTTGTTTTTCCATAAATTCACTAAAATAATCTCCTTAAAATTATTTTGAATATTCTATGTTATTCACAAGATCCTCACGATCATTTGGCTGTATGGTATACCTATGTAGGATATTTACTTCAAGAGATACAGGAGAAAATATAGTTTTTAATGCCCAAATCATTTTTCAATGTTTGCAGAATTTCCACAAAATTACTTGTATTTAACCATTTCTAGCACCAAAACTATTAATTTTGGGAATCAATTTATTTTATTTCTGAATTACACATATATTATTGAATATTTCTGCAAAATATGAAAAAGATTGGAGAACTTTGATTTTTGGGATATCTGGAAAATGGCGCGATTGTCCTTAACTCTTTCCTTCTTTCTTCCAGTATGACAGGGTGCTTCAAGCTCTGACTGGATGACCCATTTAAGTGAAATCAAAATATGTAAATTGATAGTCTATAACAGATTTTTGAGATTGGATTATGACACATTAGTAAGAATGTGTCCAGAAAAATCACAAAAAGTACATGCATAAAGGTAATGCTCACCTTGTTATACAACAGCTTCAAAAAATAAACAGAAGAAAAACCAACCTTATCCATCTTTTCAAAGGCTTGACGTTCCTCTTCTGTGAAGCGTGGATTACCAGCATTGAAAACAAACAGAAACCCATGGACACCGTCACTGAATCGGTCAAACACCTGTTCGAATAATTTTAGTCTGAAGTCTAGATAAACTATCCCATAATATAAACAACTGTACTTTGATGGATCATATATTCAGTATAAATGAGGGAGCTAGAGTCTAGAGGAAGCCACCAGAAACACTGGCTGGACAGTGGTCAATCGCATCATAACGCCCTGCTCCCACAATGAGCTGATATGCACTTACTTATCAATCTCCATTCTAATAAAGAGCAGTCATCAGACCCCCTTGTCTAGTGCATTTCTATGTCCTGTTTATGTCCACATGTAACATGCTAGTTTATACTCCAAATAAAAATGCTGATGAAGGTTTTGAATGTCGACAGATGCAGAAATACCAAAACCTGTTAACCTGACACCAAATAACTCACCTTGGCAATTTCACAAAGAGTGACTTCTGCTTTTTTCTTTGGGTCAAAAAGTCCAGGTGTGTCTATCACTTTAACATGTATGCCATCAACATCGCATGATTCCATTTGAATGGTCTGTGTGCAAGCTAACAAGTGAAACATAATTGTCAATATACCTTGCATAGCAAGTGTGAAAGTAAATATAAATTACATACATATATTCAAATATGTCTTTATATATCTTAAATACATACATATACATAATTATATATATATGTATACATAATACAAGAGATTTGGACATTACATATATATAGACAGATATAGACATATGCATATTTTTTTTTGGTGCCGTTGGCACACTCTGTGGGGAACAGGCACACAAACAACTTTGCTGGAACATGAGGCTACAGCATCCAGTTGGAATCATATATAAATGTATTACTTTGAATTGGAAAAAATGAATAACATAGGCTTAATTTCCTCTGTGTCTAAATTGATTCGATAGTTTAAGAGTTGATGAAAATGATGCTTATGTTGATGACAAAAATGGCTTTGAAATATCAATTTATCAATATTTCTGAATTTTGTGTAAGATTGTTTAATTGTCTCAAACCTATGCAAGTATATCATCTTGGTTACTTACACTCTGAACTGAAGGAATCTTTGAAGTTATTTTTAGCAGTGATCAGATTTCCTAATGCACTTTTTCCAGCCCCAGTTTTTCCACAAAGCACCAACCTGCAAACACATTGATTAACTGAAGTCACAATTTTGATTCAAAATGTATGTGTGTGTGACATGGCTGTGGATTTTGTGTGTTACAAGACCGCTTCTGAGCCAGGTGGGTGAAAATATATTTCACTGTAGGTGCCTTTTCCTGCTTGTTTGATAACATGCATTTCCGTTAGTTAGTGGAAATCCACAGCTCCCTTCTCTGAGAGACAGTGATTTTCATAGGTCACTGTCTGCCACTGGCAGCAGGGGCAGGGCTAGTGCTAGGTCTGCCTGCTCCTGTAATACACACAGGTGACGTGGGGTTTGGGGAAAGGGGTGGGCGGTGGGGGGTTTCTGTGTGTGTGGGAGTTGGGGGTGTTGGGAGATGGGGTTTTCATATCTGCCTTTTTTATATATTGTTTCACATAATTTGAGAAATTAATGGACATGGACCATCCCCTGGGCGGACCCCCACAAACAATTATCAAAATTTGATTCAAAATGTAGTTTCAAGTAGTATAAATAGCAATAGTAAAATATCATTGTATATTTCATAATAAATTAGGTCTTTTTCAGCCTAACCCCCGAACTTTTCCCCATATTAAGAAGAAGGACGCCAGGCTGGAGAGGAAACATAAATGTGTACATACATATCTAAAGGGTACCTCCTTATTCAAAACAAATCCTTAATATTTCTCCTTTTATGGTTTCCTCAGCATTCTTTACCTCAGTTCCTTCTTTGCTGAAGCTGCAGGTCCCAGAAGCTTGTCCGTGGGTAGTCGCCTCTTTATCTGGTCTTTTATCTCTTCCATTTTCTACAACAAACATTTTAAATGTAATCAGCAACAAGGACCAGTAATGTACTCATTGAAAATATAGCCCAATAGAGATTGACATTCTCCTGAGTGACATTGTGCTTATGATGCACCAAGGGAAATATACAGTGAAGTTTGGGGGTTATACAGGGAAAGACGTAATTCATTATGAAATATACAGTGATATTTTGCTATTACTATTCATACTACTTAAAACTACATTTTGAATCCAAATGCCTGAGAAAAACAGAAAAGCCAATCTAACATTTCCAGGGGTCATTTTTCTAAAGATCCATTTTTCATTGATAACAAGAACTAACCTGGTTGTCCATCTTTGCAATTTGTTCTTCAGAGAGCCCAATGACATTTCTATAATTCTGAACTTCCTCCTCCGTCAGACATTGGTAAGTTTCCACTCTAGCTGATTGTGCATCCTGGGTATGCTTTCAAGATAATTGAAATAATAATTAAAACATCAACATGATTGTATCATATAGTCCCTAAACATTCCACATAAGTTTACATTGCCAAGTGTTTGCTTTTACTGATTATGCTTTTTCCATATTGTTGATAATCAATTGCTTGGACCCTTATGTTATCAAAACATGTATTTAAATGAGGTTTTCTGATTAATTTACAACGTTGATCAGATGTATTGCAATTTAACTAGATGTATGTATAGCCATAGTTGATTCTTAGTAGTATGATAAAATGATCCCTCCAAAAAAAGAAAATTGGCTATGTTGCCTAGTTGATAGTTAGGGTCAGACTACTTATTATTTTCCTTTCCTGGTGATTCAATGAATATGAAAGACATAAAATGGGCTCTGCTGCTAGGAATTTCAATTGATGTGTCAGGGATATTGATCAGCCTTTAAATGATCCTGATGTTAAGCAAAGAGACCTGTCACACATTAGGTTGACATTGGTTATTGTTTGTTAAATATTATAGATCTCTCTCTAAAAATAAAAGATATATATTTGAAGTAGGAAACAAAGAGTTATATTGCCAGTAATTGCAGAATCAGGAAAATAAGTTGTTGGCCCTTTTATTAGATAAACTAAAATAAATAAATTAAAGAAAAAACTCTACTATCATTGGGAACATGTGAAGCTAATGACATTTGAAATGAGAGTGATTGCAGCCAAAATAACATGTAACATCCATGATACTCATGAATATTAATTAGATTGCCTCCGATACCCAAAAATATGTATTAATATAATAATATGAATAATTATGTTACACATAAACTGTTTACCTCTCTTGATCCTTTCCTAGTGTAAACACCATTGATATTGGATGCTATCACTCGGATAATCTGTCTTTGCTGTTCTGTCCTACCATACACGGTCTTGTCTGAGTTTTCAACGGCCAGGACTTTTCCAGTTCCAATTTCCCTCATCACGTTGCTAAAAGGGGTATCGCTTTTATTTTCTTGGTCTAGGTATTCTGCCAAAGTCATTCCTTTTTGCCATCCTCCATGCGTGAAGATCACAAAGCAGTGGTCTAAAATTCTAGGTCCAAGGAGCTCCTGTAAAAAGGTACAGCTTAAAACAATGTTCACAATACACTGCAATACCCAATCATCAATCATAAAACACAATGTAAATACCATTGAAAAAAACCACCAGTACTGTAAAACCCCTAATTGAAGCCACACATTTATCTAAGCCAAACCCTAAGTTTTGAGTTTCCTTTTGACCTTTTTTTTCAGAATCTTGCTTCAGGAATACATAGTGAAAGGATGGAGTTGGTACTGGAGCATTTTGATTTGTCTAGCTCTGTGGGCCTTTACTCAACCCCATATGATCTATGTATAGCTCAGCCTCTATACATTTTATGTCTTAAACTGACATTCCATTCTTCCTCATCTAGGAGCCATTGTCTTTTTGATGCCTAAAGGATTCTTCACATTATCTCAAATGATCTTGTCTTTTAATACCTGCTAATCATATACCTGTACTCTAATTAGTACAACTTATCTGATTAAATAAAATTGTGATTTAAGGATTGACACTGGGTGTTGATGCTTGATTCGTGGTACCTCCAGTTTTCAGTCAATATATTGCACAATTTGAGTAGAACATACACATAATCTACAATATCTATAAGGTAAATATATGGGCTAATAGGCAATATAGAATATATAATAATCGGATGTTAAGGCACTGACATATTAGGTTGAGAAAACAAAAATTCAAAATTTTGCTTACTTTTTTTGAACAGGGATATCTCGGTAATCATGGATGATAACGAAGTGAAATTTTGTATAATGCTTCATGATATTCATGTCGAGATAAGAGTGTCTTAGATTTTTTTTTTTAGGTCTTAGTTTTTATTTTATATTATGTAGAAAAAAAAGACCCGTTTTTTTCATATAAATGAATAATCTGAGACACCCTTCCCTCGAGGAGAATGTTAAGAATGCATGTTCAAAGTTGAATTTTTTAAAAGTTATTGAGATATCAATGTTCAAAAAAAATAATTGGCAAAAATCAGCTTTAAATTCACAGTTGCTTAAATTCCCACCTTATAATACTCATTATACTATTAGATGGAGAGAAACATTTGCTTTTATTTGATGTATAATATGTTATCCTAGTTGATATAGATGCTATTTTATTTGTAACAACGCAAATGGTGGCCTTACCTCCCATGTAAATCCTTAACAGTTTTTTTTTCAAAGACCTTGGAGGACAAACAGATGTTTTTACTGAATTACTTATTTCAATGCAATCAGAAGTCAAACTAACCTTCAACATTTCAAAGACTTGACGGTTCTCTTCTGTGAACCGTGGCTCACCACTATTGATGACACACAGGAACCCATGAATACCTTCACTAAACTGATCTAGCACCTGTGTAAACATATCAAAACCCTTCAATGCAATAGTTTAATCTGACATGTTATTAATTTCAAAGTCTGGGCAAATTATAACAGGTAGGAATGAACTTAAAGTGATCTAGGATTGACTATGGTAAAGACCTGCATGGCCTTCTTCATCACAAAAAGACCAAGTAGTGCAAAGCTGAAACTAAATGACTAACCTTGTTGATCATACAAAGATTGTCTGCAGGCTTCTCGCGAGGGTCAAACAGTCTGGGAATGTCTACCACTGTAACATGAATGCCATCCACCTCACATGATTCTGTGTTTATCGTCTGTGGCCGACCTGACAAATTAAGTACAGATCTGTTTATGGGAAATAGAGACATTGTATATTTATATAACAACATAGCTGACATTGAGTATAACAAGTATTCAAAGATCAATCTTCAATTGAAAGATCTTTTACGAACGGCAGTATGTCTTAAGGATTGTGCATACATAAACCATAGTAAAATTTAGTTATTTGTAATCATATAGTGTTCCAGGGGAATAAGCACAACTGGTAGAAGCAATTGATAAAGAATACTGATTGGTTGAAATAAGTGATTTGTCTGAGGCTACCATGAATCAATGGCTTTACTCTGCCTAGACATGCATGGTCCAAAGGCCTAATGGTTAAGCCGAGTCAGGGGACAGACTGGCCACAATCATTGACTAAGCACAGTTAATAAGTGATTTTTGAAGTATGGTCAATGTGACATCATCTATGGATTTATCTACATACTATTTGCGAAACACGATTCTTTGAAGCTGTTTCTACCAGTGATCAGGTTTCCTAGGGCACTTTTCCCAGCTCCAGCCAATCCGCAAAGCAGCAGTCTGAAAACACATTAACAGAAACACTACTAAGGCCAAAGGCCCATATCCACTAAGTGACTTTACCGGCGGTGGCTGACTGGCAACTGGGAGAATCGCCGGTCAAGTTGCCGCGCGACTGGGTTATTAGTGGATCGCCCGGCGACTGCAATGTTGGTATGGTGTACTTTTTGGGCGACGGGCAACGGATACCAGAATCGCCAGGAAAATCGTCGGGAAAATGGCCGGAAAAATTTCTTACCAAATAGACCTTTGCAGTGTTGAAATGAAATAATAATTGTTAACATCTTCTAAAACAATTTTCAGCATCTAAAATACATGCTCTGAGCATCTTTGTGCATTTCTGTGCTTTTCCATGCTTTTCTATCAATTCTTATAGATTTTGAAAAAAAAATATAAAGATTTTCCTAAACAAAATTTAGGTAGGGCCAAAGATTAAAGGCTGTATTCCACGATGCGTTCCCATCATTTGCATCATCAGCTTGCATCCAGGCGCAAGGGATGAACGCAACTGGGGTGAACGCAAGGTATATTCCACGATGCGTTTTACTTGCCTTTATGTAACGCAAGTATGAACGCAAGTATGAACACAAGTTAACTTGCGTTTTTACTTGCGTTTGGATACCAACATGTTGGTATCTGGACGCAAGTAAACTTGCGTTTCTGTAATCTGAAGAACGCAAGTTACACTGAACGCATCATGGAATATAGCCTTTAGGGTAGGCTGGGTTACCTGATCATAACATTTTTTATTAGGCTTCATGGAGACCACCATGTATCTACAATGAGAAACAAGGTACTCTTTCTAGCATGAAAAAGGAAGCTGCAACATCTTCAGGATTAATATTCTATTAGTATAATAAATCAATCCTTGTCCTACCATTTGCCTCCTCCTAGTTCAGAAGAAGAGTGGCAGGATGAAGAAGGACAGGGAAAAGACATGTAAATCTAATTTGAGGAGAAGGCTGCTTACTTCTTATTTTGAGATTTGCATAATATACTGTCCCCTTCCCCTTAAAGATAAATATGTTAAAGGAAACCTTGCACATAATAAAGGGCTCAATATTTTCTCATGAAAACTTTTGAGCATGGCATTTATGTCCAGAACTAATAATCCCAGAACATATTCAGAATATTCTAAGTGTAAACATAGTTATGAGGCTTTAAAATCTGGTCTTTTTATCATTAGTTTATAAAGGGAATGCCTAAATTTGTGACTCCACACAGTGATTAATCGGGAATCTGAATGACTAAATTCTTGACATTTCACCTTTCATTCCTCATTTTAAGAATGCTCGCGTAATTTGAAATTTGAAAAATTGGCAACCTGAAAATTTATGTGAAAGGAATCCTTTAAGGATGATTTCTTAAAAACGTGACATAATTCTGAAACTAACATGGTGGTTTGAGTGATGCAGGTGGAAAAATAAGAACTGCACTGAGGTCAAAATAACTTCATGCATAATGGAAGAATTAAATAAGGTTTCCATATTATAATGCTTCAAACGTAACTAAGTATTAGGATCCTTATTGTTAAAGCTAAGTAAATATATGAAAGGAGAATGGTCACCAGACTGCATTAAACTGAAATAAATATAAAACAAATTACAAGAAGGGGAATTTAAAATAATAAAGAGTCTAATTATAGCTATAAGCAGTGTCAACGGCAGGTGAGACAACCCTAGAACCAGTGTTCACAGAGCCTTGTCTACCAGCAGCAGCACTGCAGAGGAAATGTAGGTATACATAAAAATTGATAATGGGTTAGTATAAAAGACTCGGTAATAACCTGTATAGGCCAGAGAACGATAAACATTTGGACTTAGAGGAGCCCCTGGGGTTCATATCTGGTGACCATATTGTGGACTGTCAAGCCCTTGCAGGTGTAACGTGGTATAGGCGGACTAGCGATAGGGAAGCCTATGACTGCTGTGTGTGGCAAACTCCCAGTACAGTGAGCATCTTGTACTCATTGTGAAACAACTTCGAATTGGCTGTGAATATGTCCTACCTGTTTATCTGCAATAAACTATAACCTCTGCAAAGGGATTGTCTGCATTTGGATCTGAACAACACGATCAAAGACTTGGTCTACTCTTGGCTAGTAATAGAAGATGAGAATGACTAGAAGCTAAATAACAACACAGAATAGATAACCTTTATTAGCTCCCATTATGTAACAGTAATATATAAACACTCTTGTTCAGAACCTTAAAGTCACATGTCACCATATCTTTTTTAAAGATGGGAGCATTTGAAAAAAATGACAGTGAAAATTTGCTTTAATAGCTACATTTGCCTACTATTTTTTTCAAAAAAATGTATTTTTCCTCATTCAAATTCACACATTTGTCATTCATAAGTACTCCATCATGTTAAACTGAAATTTCAAGGAAATCCTATGTAAAAAAAACCCAGGTGGCAATGCAGTGGTCACTCATATTTACCTTTAAATGAGTCCCTCAGCATTCCTTACCTCAATTCCTTTTCAGCTGAAGTGACAGGTCCCAGTAGCTGGCCAGTAGGCAGCCGTGCCTTTATTTGGCCAGTTATCTTTTTTATTTCCTACAAAAAAAAAATTCAATTGTGATCTCTAACAGGGTGTAACATTAATGAGGTGACGCAAAGAGTATTTTATTGTGGCTTCTGCATAAATGGCCAGGTGAGTATTTAACTTTACATTCATACACAGACCAGTGTTACTACAAGTGACATGCTAGGAGGAGAATTCCACAGTCCTTCAATTAAGAGTTTCATCCAGCTGTCCATGACAAATTTTGACTCTCAAATAAACATTGAATTAGTGGCCTTTTCATCATTTTATTGTCATGAAAAGAACATTAAATTTGAAGATAAGGCATACATACTATGGAATATTCATGACAATTAATCAAGGTGTTCTATCAGAGAGGCATATATGCTTCTATCAATAAGACCTTCTGTTGATAAGATCTTGCTGACTTAGAAGTGACAATTAAGAAAATTGCACCAATAAAATACTGATATATTTTAAAAATACAATATATGTAGCCACCTAAGGCATGGGAGGGTAGATAAATGTTAGTTAGGACTGCTTCTCAGCAGAGGGCATGTGCAAGGATCTTTATTTAAGTTAGACTGCTTGTTGCTAGGTGAATGATTGGATTTGTAGTTTTGTAGGCAAAGAGAAGGGATAGCTGGAAATGGAGTTTAGAGGGAATAAATGATGGGAGTGTTGGTCACCAAGTATTGCCCTGAAGAGAATAATTGACAGAAATAACAATAAATTAAAAAGTTAATGGATTAGAAATGAGTGGTGACCAAAGGCAGATGAAACAGTCATCACAACTCCTGCTCAGTGAGCACGTGTGTGAAGTGTCATCTTCCCATGGTATGCTCAACTAAAGTGCCAAACTTGTAGATTAGTAGTAGGGAATAGTGTATATAAGGAATCGTTAAAGGAGAAATGAATGGAGAGTTACACTGGAAGCAGACCCATACAGAGGGATGTAGGAGCTAGTGGGGATCCATATGTTGGAGTTGGTGGCATTCCTTTCGTGACCATAGTTTAGTTTAATTCTACCTACATTTGGTCATAGGAGCAGCAGTTAGACCAAAGGATCTGAGTCATTACCAGTGGATTTTGGAAAGGAGGGGTTATACTTGAGTCGGATGGACTTATAATGTTGGTTATTTAGGAGCCATCGTTTATTGTTAACCTGGATTGTTGGACTGGTTACATGTGTAGCAAAACCTGTACCCTTCAGTCCTGTGGAATTGACTCCTAATATACAATATTGTACCTCTGCAAGTTAGTGCTTCATTTAGAATTTCTTCCCATCAGTCACCTAGATTGAGAACTCTACCCCAAGGTTAATATTGCCTAGTACAATAGAAGAAGCTAATTTACTTATCTTATTGAAAGTAATGATAATCTCACTATGAACACAATAGACTATTGGTAGCTGAACTCTCCATTTGTGACCCAATAAGGGGAAAGGGTGCTCCGAGGTTTCTATATTTCCTATCATAAGACTAATATTTAAGGAGATATGAGTAGATTTGTGAAAAATAGTGAAAATATTTCATTAGACCGACTTTTTGTGTAGAATTCATTGATCATACTCAAAACATTCCATTTAAAAGGAACGTTCTCTTATTTGGAATGTCAATGGAATGTTTTGATTTTGAAAATTCACATTATTCCTTCTATTTGGTTTCCATGGAAACTAGATCTTAGGAAATTCAAATAAAATAGAGCCACACATTAGAAACTATTTCTTTAGGAACATCAAATTGAAAACAGAATGGGAATATCATTTCTAGATCCAAATTGATCCATATAATTGTATTTCTGACTATTTGTTTCATAATTATCATAATTCATAAGAGTTGTTATAATTTGTCAATAATCAGTGGATTTTAGAGATTTTACCCAATTTTGCATATTACAAGCATTACATGTATAAGGGGATATAACTCCCTTAATAATTATCATATTTGGACATACTTAGCATCATTTGAAAGCTGAGAACATGCTCTACAAAAATGAAATCCCGGAAATCCCGGGCAGGGCATCCTTTCCCCTCGTCTGGTCACATTTATTCAACACTACCATAAAGTATCTTCAAAGTAAATACACCTTATTGTTCAAAATATTTGGATTACAAGATACGTATAATTATGATGATTTATTTTTGTGTACTCTATTGGTAACAAGTTAGGGAGGTTAGAAATAGTTTGCACAGATCATTAGGGGTTGGTCTGGAGAGAATGAAAACATTACATCGGTAAAGCTACTTTGATTTACATAATAATAGAGGTGAATGGGAAGAAAAGCTGGGCTGTTATAAAACATGCCTTATGATTTAAAGATTCTTATCAGTTCAATGGATGGAGGGCTTTCAAAAATGAACCTTTATATAAACAGTTGTGTACCCTTGGTGGGTAAGTAGTGGACTAAAATCAAATTTTTCTGGACCATATTTACTAATTTTGGAATAACTTTTCTTACAATGTGCTGAACGCTTGGTTAAGTTATGGTCTTAATATGAATGCATTGGGGATAACTAGACTTCTACTGTTTATACCTTATCATTAGTCCTTGGTATTCTTCATATGCTAGCTAGTGGTAGAACTAGTCTTCGGTCTGGTTGTTCAAGTCCAAAACGCACTTTGCAGAGGGTAAGTTTATTATGGAGTATTGGTTGGCTTCACAAATGGAGATATATTTCACAATAGATGTAAGGTTCCTATATACAGGTAAGGTTCATAGACTGTGGATGCAGGCTTCCTTATTGCTAGTCTGCCTGTCTCCATAAAGTCTCACAGACTGTAGTTGTTCCTATATTAGTCACCATATGTCACCAGACTATATGTCTCACTACCAAGCCCCCGAATCCCTAAGATTCATATTGATCCAAATGTGTATTGGTTCTGCCCGACATCAGCTCTCGCCGTCATCTTATACCCATGATTATTGATTCCCTCAGGTAGTGCTGCCACTGATAGGCTTAGGTCTTCCTGCCATAACCACGTGTAGGTTAGCTATACCTTTCAGGGGCGCTACCCATAGTCATTATTATACTTTATCAAATTCCTTCACAATTTTGAACTATTAACAATATAACTCTTCACAGTCTGGTGACCTTTCTTTTAATTCCAAATGTCTATCCATCTACTCAATATTACCATTAATTAAATGCACACGGTATTTAGTTGCTACCTCAGTGCAGTGCCTACAATATTGGAATATATGTCAATCTAAAGCTATGAATTTATTTGTCTTAGGGATTCTTTGCATGATTAGCCCTAATGAAATGTTTTCCTTCTGACAAACTCAATAGAACCTCCAATTTGATTAAAAGATACTGAAAATGTTGGACGTTCGGTATTAAGGGCCATAGAAATATTGCTAAATAATATCATTATAATTAGAACCAGTCAAAACTTATTTAGTTTTGAGTGCTGAAAATAAAAGTTCCCAAAACACATGTAGATAAGAGTGACATTTTTGGCACTATTGTGAATATCAAATAATTGGGTTAATCAACAACAACAGAATTGTTTATTATTGAATGTAATGTTGAATGTAAATTCATTAAAACTGAGCTCAGTGAAATAAAATTTATTACATTAAATTCCAAAACTGTCTGTGTCCTCCATCGCATTGCTAGACTCAATTTAATGTAGACTTTTAGGATCTATATTTTGCAAGTTGTCATCTAATTATGAAGGTTTGCAGACAAGATATTGTCTGTAGGCTTATTAAGTATTATTCTAGGTATAATTTCATGCATTGTTACCCCTCATGCATATGCATTGTTATAAAACAGTAAAAAAACTTGATTTACGGCATGAGCCGCCATGTCTATTTGTTGCTGGCTTCAACTTATATCACTTTCTTCACAGTATCTTTAGGCCTCCTGCTGAAAATGATTCCAGCGGAAGGAATTAACATGATGATGAGATTTTAATTTCAAAGTGTTTACTATTTAGTGTGAACGTGGGAAATTTATTACTTTTTTCCCATGAAGTCAGACTTGAAATGCATTTACGGACATAAATGCATTTATGTTTCCCACAAAAAAACAGTGATAATGCCACAGCGATTGCTGTGTCTGTGACATGCATTTTCATAAAGTTGCGCAATGTTTTTGGGAGTGGGGGTGGTGAAATGGACTTGGCTACTTAGAAGCTAAATGTAGAGATTATCTTCTTTTGTGTATAGAATACCAATGTTTCATTAATCACTTAAGAGGAAATCAATATTTTAGTACATTTTAAAGGTGAAACTGACATATATTAAAGCCTATCTATCAAATTGATCAGGAAAAAAGAAACTAGAAACTAAGTAACTCCGGGTCCCCTATTTGCCGACCTGACCTATATTGTATATGTATGGGGATAGCCAGGATGGGAGTAGGTAACTGGTGGGGAAATTAGCCTGGTGTATTTGTATGAGGGGTGAGAGTAGGTGACTGGTGGGGAGGTTAGCCTGGTGTATCTGTATAAGGGGGACCAGGGTGGGAGTAGGTGACTGGTGGGGAGGTTAGCCTGGTGTATCTGTATGAGGGGGACCAGGGTGGGAGTAGGTGACTGGCGGGGAGGTTAGCCTGGTGTATCTGTATGAGGGGACCAGGGTGGGAGGAGGTGACTGGTGGGGAGGTTAGCCTGGTGTATCTGTATGAGGGGACCAGGGTGGGAGGAGGTGACTGGTGGGGAGGTTAGCCTGGTGTATCTGTATGAGGGGGACCAGGGTGGGAGTAGGTGACTGGTGGGGAGGTTAGCCTGGTGTATCTGTATAAGGGGGACCAGGGTGGGAGTAGGTGACTGGTGGGGAGGTTAGCCTGGTGTATCTGTATGAGGGGACCAGGGTGAGAGGAGGTGACTGGCGGGGTGGTTAGCCTGGTGTATCTGTATGAGGGGGACCAGGGTGGGAGGAGGTGACTGGTGGGGAGCCTGGTGTATCTGTATGAGGGGGACCAGGGTGGGAGGAGGTGACTGGTGGGGAGGTTAGCCTGGTGTATCTGTATGAGGGGACCAGGGTGGGAGTAGGTGACTGGTGGGGAGGTTAGCCTGGTGTATCTGTATGAGGGGGACCAGGGTGGGAGGAGGTGACTGGTGGGGAGGTTAGCCTGGTGTATCTGTATGAGGGGACCAGGGTGGGAGGAGGTGACTGGCGGGGAGGTTAGCCTGGTGTATCTGTATGAGGGGACCAGGGTGGGAGTAGGTGACTGGTGGGGAGGTTAGCCTGGTGTATCTGTATAAGGGGGACCAGGGTGGGAGGAGGTGACTGGTGGGGAGGTTAGCCTGGTGTATCTGTATGAGGGGGACCAGGGTGGGAGTAGGTGACTGGTGGGGAGGTTAGCCTGGTGTATCTGTATAAGGGGGACCAGGGTGGGAGTAGGTGACTGGTGGGGAGGTTAGCCTGGTGTATCTGTATGAGGGGGACCAGGGTGGGAGGAGGTGACTGGTGGGGAGCCTGGTGTATCTGTATGAGGGGACCAGGGTGGGAGGAGGTGACTGGTGGGGAGGTTAGCCTGGTGTATCTGTATGAGGGGACCAGGGTGGGAGTAGGTGACTGGTGGGGAGGTTAGCCTGGTGTATCTGTATAAGGGGGACCAGGGTGGAAGTAGGTGACTGGTGGGGAGGTTAGCCTGGTGTATCTGTATGAGGGGGACCAGGGTGGGAGGAGGTGACTGGTGGGGAAGTTAGCCTGGTGTATCTGTATGAGGGGGACCAGGGTGGGAGGAGGTGACTGGTGGGGAGCCTGGTGTATCTGTATGAGGGGACCAGGGTGGGAGGAGGTGACTGGTGGGGAGGTTGGCCTGGTGTATCTGTATAAGGGGGACCAGGGTGGGAGGAGGTGACTGGCGGGGAGGTTAGCCTGGTGTATCTGTATAAGGGGGACCAGGGTGGGAGGAGGTGACTGGTGGGGATCCTGGTGTATCTGTATGAGGGGACCAGGGTGGGAGTAGATGACTGGTGGGGAGGTTGGCCTGGTGTACCTGTATGAGGGGACCAGGGTGGGAGTAGGTGACTGGTGGGGAGGTTAGCCTGGTGAATCTGTATGAGGGGGACCAGGGTGGGAGGAGGTGACTGGTGGGGAGGTTAGCCTGGTGTATCTGTATGAGGGGGACCAGGGTGGGAGTAGATGACTGGTGGGGAGGTTAGCCTGGTGTATCTGTATGAGGGGACCAGGGTGGGAGTAGGTGACTGGTGGGGAGGTTAGCCTGGTGTATCTGTATGAGGGGACCAGGGTGGTAGGAGGTGACTGGTGGGGAGGTTAGCCTGGTGTATCTGTATGAGGGGGACCAGGGTGGGAGGAGGTGACTGGCGGGGAGGTTAGCCTGGTGTATCTGTATAAGGGGGACCAGGGTGAGAGGAGGTGAATGGTGGGGAGGTTAGCCTGGTGTATCTGTATAAGGGGGACCAGGGTGGGAGGAGGTGACTGGTGGGGAGGTTAGCCTGGTGTATCTGTATGAGGGGGACCAGGGTGGGAGGAGGTGACTGGTGGGGAGGTTAGCCTGGTGTATCTGTATGAGGGGACCAGGGTGGGAGTAGATGACTGGTGGGGAGGTAAGCCTGGTGTATCTGTATGAGGGGACCAGGGTGGGAGTAGATGACTGGTGGGGAGGTTAGCCTTGTGTATCTGTATGAGGGGACCAGGGTGGGAGTAGATGACTGGTGGGGAGGTTAGCCTGGTGTATCTGTATGAGGGGGACCAGGGTGGGAGTAGGTGACTGGTGGGGAGGTTAGCCTGGTGTATCTGTATGAGGGGTGGAAGTAGGTGACTGGTGGGGAGGTTAGCCTGGTGTATCTGTATGAGGGGACCAGGGTGAGAGGAGATGAATGGTGGGGAGGTTAGCCTGGTGTATCTGTATGAGGGGACCAGGGTGGGAGTAGGTGACTGGTGGGGAGGTTAGCCTGGTGTATCTGTATGAGGGGACCAGGGTGGGAGTAGGTGACTGGTGGGGAGGTTAGCCTGGTGTATCTGTATGAGGGGACCAGGGTGGTAGGAGGTGACTGGTGGGGAGGTTAGCCTGGTGTATCTGTATGAGGGGACCAGGGTGGGAGTAGGTGACTGGTGGGGAGGTTAGCCTGGTGTATCTGTATGAGGGGACCAGGGTGGTAGGAGGTGACTGGTGGGGAGGTTAGCCTGGTGTATCTGTATGAGGGGACCAGGGTGGGAGGAGGTGACTGGTGGGGAGGTTAGCCTGGTGTATCTGTATGAGGGGGACCAGGGTGGGAGGAGGTGACTGGTGGGGAGGTTAGCCTGGTGTATCTGTATGAGGGGGACCAGGGTGGGAGGAGGTGACTGGTGGGGAGGTTAGCCTGGTGTATCTGTATGAGGGGACCAGGGTGGTAGGAGGTGACTGGCGGGGAGGTTAGCCTGGTGTATCTGTATGAGGGGACCAGGGTGGGAGTAGATGACTGGTGGGGAGGTTAGCCTGGTGTATCTGTATGAGGGGACCAGGGTGGGAGGAGGTGACTGGTGGGGAGGTTAGCCTGGTGTATCTGTATGAGGGGGACCAGGGTGGGAGGAGGTGACTGGTGGGGAGGTTAGCCTGGTGTATCTGTATGAGGGGACCAGGGTGGGAGTAGGTGACTGGTGGGGAGGTTAGCCTGGTGTATCTGTATGAGGGGGACCAGGGTGGGAGGAGGTGACTGGTGGGGAGGTTAGCCTGGTGTATCTGTATGAGGGGACCAGGGTGGGAGTAGGTGACTGGTGGGGAGGTTAGCCTGGTGTATCTGTATGAGGGGACCAGGGTGGGAGGAGGTGACTGGTGGGGAGGTTAGCCTGGTGTATCTGTATGAGGGGACCAGGGTGGGAGGAGGTGACTGGTGGGGAGGTTAGCCTGGTGTATATGTATAAGGGGGACCAGGGTGGGAGTAGGTGACTGGTGGGGAGGTTAGCCTGGTGTATCTGTATGAGGGGACCAGGGTGGGAGTAGGTGACTGGTGGGGAGGTTAGCCTGGTGTATCTGTATGAGGGGACCAGGGTGGGAGGAGGTGACTGGTGGGGAGGTTAGCCTGGTGTATCTGTATGAGGGGGACCAGGGTGGGAGTAGGTGACTGGTGGGGAGGTTAGCCTGGTGTATCTGTATGAGGGGGACCAGGGTGGGAGTAGGTGACTGGTGGGGAGGTTAGCCTGGTGTATCTGTATGAGGGGGACCAGGGTGGGAGGAGGTGACTGGTGGGGAGGTTAGCCTGGTGTATCTGTATGAGGGGGACCAGGGTGGGAGGAGGTGACTGGTGGGGAGGTTAGCCTGGTGTATCTGTATGAGGGGGACCAGGGTGGGAGGAGGTGACTGGTGGGGAGGTTAGCCTGGTGTATCTGTATGAGGGGGACCAGGGTGGGAGGAGGTGACTGGTGGGGAGGTTAGCCTGGTGTATCTGTATGAGGGGACCTGGGTGGGAGGCGGTGACTGGTGGGGAGGTTAGCCTGGTGTATCTGTATGAGGGGGACCAGGGTGGGAGGAGGTGACTGGTGGGGAGCCTGGTGTATCTGTATAAGGGGGACCAGGGTGGGAGGAGGTGACTGGTGGGGAGGTTAGCCTGGTGTATCTGTATAAGGGGACCAGGGTGGGAGGAGGTGACTGGTGGGGAGGTTAGCCTGGTGTATCTGTATGAGGGGGACCAGGGTGGGAGGAGGTGACTGGTGGGGAGCCTGGTGTATCTGTATGAGGGGACCAGGGTGAGAGGAGGTGAATGGTGGGGAGGTTAGCCTGGTGTATCTGTATGAGGGGGACCAGGGTGGGAGTAGGTGACTGGTGGGGAGGTTAGCCTGGTGTATCTGTATGAGGGGACCAGGGTGGGAGTAGGTGACTGGTGGGGAGGTTAGCCTGGTGTATCTGTATAAGGGGGACCAGGGTGAGAGGAGGTGAATGGTGGGGAGGTTAGCCTGGTGTATCTGTATAAGGGGGACCAGGGTGGGAGGAGGTGACTGGTGGGGAGGTTAGCCTGGTGTATCTGTATGAGGGGACCAGGGTGGGAGGAGGTGACTGGTGGGGAGGTTAGCCTGGTGTATCTGTATGAGGGGACCAGGGTGGGAGGAGGTGACTGGTGGGGAGGTTAGCCTGGTGTATCTGTATGAGGGGGACCAGGGTGGGAGTAGGTGACTGGTGGGGAGGTTAGCCTGGTGTATCTGTATGAGGGGACCAGGGTGGGAGTAGGTGACTGGTGGGGAGGTTAGCCTGGTGTATCTGTATGAGGGGACCAGGCTGGGAGTAGATGACTGGTGGGGAGGTTAGCCTGGTGTATCTGTATGAGGGGGACCAGGGTGGGAGTAGATGACTGGTGGGGAGGTTAGCCTGGTGTATCTGTATGAGGGGGACCAGGGTGGGAGGAGGTGACTGGTGGGGAGGTTAGCCTGGTGTATCTGTATGAGGGGGACCAGGGTGGGAGTAGGTGACTGGTGGGGAGGTTAGCCTGGTGTATCTGTATGAGGGGACCAGGGTGGGAGGAGGTGACTGGTGGGGAGGTTAGCCTGGTGTATCTGTATGAGGGGACCAGGGTGGGAGTAGGTGACTGGTGGGGAGGTTAGCCTGGTGTATCTGTATGAGGGGACCAGGGTGGGAGTAGATGACTGGTGGGGAGGTTAGCCTGGTGTATCTGTATAAGGGGGACCAGGGTGGGAGGAGGTGACTGGTGGGGAGGTTAGCCTGGTGTATCTGTATGAGGGGGACCAGGGTGGGAGGAGGTGACTGGTGGGGAGGTTAGCCTGGTGTATCTGTATGAGGGGGACCAGGGTGGGAGTAGGTGACTGGTGGGGAGGTTAGCCTGGTGTATCTGTATGAGGGGACCAGGGTGGGAGGAGGTGACTGGTGGGGAGCCTGGTGTATCTGTATGAGGGGGACCAGGGTGGGAGTGGGTGACTGGTGGGGAGGTTAGCCTGGTGTATCTGTATGAGGGGGGCCAGGGTGGGAGGAGGTGACTGGTGGGGAGGTTAGCCTGGTGTATCTGTATGAGGGGGACCAGGGTGGGAGTGGGTGACTGGTGGGGAGGTTAGCCTGGTGTATCTGTATGAGGGGGACCAGGGTGGGAGTAGGTGACTGGTGGGGAGGTTAGCCTGGTGTATCTGTATGAGGGGGGCCAGGGTGGGAGGAGGTGACTGGTGGGGAGGTTAGCCTGGTGTATCTGTATGAGGGGGACCAGGGTGGGAGTAGGTGACTGGTGGGGAGGTTAGCCTGGTGTATCTGTATGAGGGGGACCATGGTGGGAGTAGGTGACTGGTGGGGAGGTTAGCCTGGTGTATCTGTATGAGGAGACCAGGGTGGGAGTAGGTGACTGGTGGGGAGGTTAGCCTGGTGTATCTGTATGAGGGGACCAGGGTGGGAGGAGGTGACTGGTGGGGAGCCTGGTGTATCTGTATGAGAGGGACCAGGGTGGGAGTAGGTGACTGGTGGGGAGGTTAGCCTGGTGTATCTGTATGAGGGGACCAGGGTGGGAGGAGGTGACTGGTGGGGAGGTTAGCCTGGTGTATCTGTATGAGGGGGACCAGGGTGGGAGGAGGTGACTGGTGGGGAGCCTGGTGTATCTGTATGAGGGGACCAGGGTGGGAGTAGGTGACTGGTGGGGAGGTTAGCCTGGTGTATCTGTATGAGGGGACCAGGGTGGGAGGAGGTGACTGGTGGGGAGGTTAGCCTGGTGTATCTGTATAAGGGGGACTAGGGTGGGAGTAGGTGACTGGTGGGGAGGTTAGCCTGGTGTATCTGTATGAGAGGGACCAGGGTGGGAGTAGGTGACTGGTGGGGAGGTTAGCCTGGTGTATCTGTATGAGGGGACCAGGGTGGGAGGAGGTGACTGGTGGGGAGGTTAGCCTGGTGTATCTGTATAAGGGGGACCAGGGTGGGAGAAGGTGACTGGTGGGGAGGTTAGCCTGGTGTATCTGTATAAGGGGGACCAGGGTGGGAGGAGGTGACTGGTGGGGAGGTTAGCCTGGTGTATCTGTATGAGGGGGACCAGGGTGGGAGGAGGTGACTGGTGGGGAGGTTAGCCTGGTGTATCTGTATAAGGGGGACCAGGGTGGGAGTAGGTGACTGGTGGGGAGGTTAGCCTGGTGTATCTGTATGAGGAGACCAGGGTGGGAGGAGGTGACTGGTGGGGAGGTTAGCCTGGTGTATCTGTATGAGAGGGACCAGGGTGGGAGTGGGTGACTGGTGGGGAGGTTAGCCTGGTGTATCAGTATGAGGGGGTCCAGGGTGGGAGGAGGTGACTGGTGGGGAGGTTAGCCTGGTGTATCTGTATAAGGGGGACCAGGGTGGGAGTAGGTGACTGGTGGGGAGCCTGGTGTATCTGTATGAGGGGGACCAGGGTGGGAGGAGGTGACTGGTGGGGAGGTTAGCCTGGTGTATCTGTATGAGGGGGACCAGGGTGGGAGGAGGTGACTGGTGGGGAGGTTAGCCTGGTGTATTTGTATGAGGGGACCAGGGTGGGAGGAGGTGACTGGTGGGGAGGTTAGCCTGGTGTATCTGTATGAGGGGGACCAGGGTGGGAGGAGGTGACTGGTGGGGAGGTTAGCCTGGTGTATCTGTATGAGGGATGGAAGTAGGTGACTGGTGGGGAGGTTAGCCCAGTGTATGTGTATGGGGGGAGCAGGGTGGGAGTAGATAAAATCTTGAAAATGTCCCTCAACCATGCCATACAGGTGGTGTGCATTAGTGCTTTGTGTTTTTCCGAATTATATGGAAAACCTGGGTATTTACACAAAAGTGTGGACCATAGATCTTAAAAATTTTGGTTTGTGCATGAATTTATATAATTGAAATTGAACTGATATTCTTTAGTGTTCAGGTGGTATTACAATCAAAAGTAGTATTGTATGCTAATTAAACCCTGACCAGAATAGGGGGAGACAGTAGACCACCTATAATTTCTACTTTTTATTTTTTGACCATGGTATGTTTTGCTGAGTATTTTTCAACGAATACTTGACAATTAGTTCTCTTGAAGTTTAAGTTCCATATGCATATAAATAGAATCTATATGAAGTCCAAAGTACATTCAAACCTGAGGAGGTGGGATTACTTTACCTCAAGGGACTTACAATTTTTGATATCCAAAAGATTTGTAGAACCTTTATACCAATTTTGCACTGATTCAGCCTTGGCACAATCAGAGGCAGTCACAATAAAATCGTCTAAATAGTTCACAATTGAATACAAAAAAAATTTATGTCATATGATAATTGAATAATTATAAATTCTGATGTATCATTGAAGCTTGTCAATCTAAATTAACACAGTTTCGGTCCTGTAAGATTCAGTCCTGATCTTACCACAGCCTAGCTCTATCTGAATATTGAATTGTATTGATTTAGTCAAGATTGTATTACATTCATTAATAGTAGACAATGTTATCAAGGTACAATGGTCACTGTACCTATGCTCTTTAATGTTTCCTTTATTCAATCAGTTTGTGAACTATACTCAATATATTATACCTTCCAAAATGTCAGTAGATGAAAGGTTACACTGACTTCTTTTCATGGTTTAGCTATCTAGTTATATATGCTATAACATATGGAAATAAGGTTGCAATGAGAAAATTAAAAAACTTAACTCATATGGAGTTACCAAGAGCCAAGTGCAGATAAAGTAATATGGGACATAGGCATGGCCAATCCCCCTTGGGACAGACAACCATCAGGTCTTGTTTGTTTAAAGATTAGCTGGGGGTCTTGATGATGGGTTTCATAAGTTGTATGTCAAATTTAGGAATATATATAAAATGAATTTAAGATATATATTCAGTTAGGGACTAGGAGTAGGGATGAGTTAGCCTTTTAGGTATGAATCCTAAAGATCTATCAGAAGAGAGGGATATATAGTTAGCTTCCTCCCTTTTAAAAAACTATGGAAGGGGTGCGCCTCAAGGGCCCAATTAGAACCGGGGGCCGCCGACCCTAAGTCCCTAAGTAAACAAAGAAGGTTTAGCCATTAATCAGAGAAATGACAGCCGGTAATATAGAATGTGTTGCAGGTCAATAGCTGTTACCAAGCCACAAAATCTTTTTTCTAATTTAACCACAAAAGAATCAATTGTAAAAAAGAATTGGCTATTCCAATCTATAGTAGTAGATTTAGCACACATTAGCGCATTTTGTCATATATTCAACAAATCATTAAAGTGTCCTGTAATTTTATCTCTAATCAATTATTTGGTAATTGTATTTGACTGGAAGCATTGGTACATGTGTACTGCCTGTTGCACTGAGAGACCTTCACCTTGGCCTGCTATACTACTGGTACAGGTGTACTGAGAGACTTGTGCCAAACACTGACTGGTACCCCCTGCCACCCTCCCCACCTCTACTTGAGAGGACAGTGAAAGATAAAGGTCACTACAGGTCACATGAAACAGAAAGTAAGACAGCTAAACATAAGGAGGAACATAAAGGTACTACTTATTGGTGACTCCCAAGTTTTCTATTGGGAACACTGAAAATATTTGGTGGGCTCAGAGTGATGGGCACAGGTCTCAAGTTCTCATATTTCTGACAAAACAAACAGGCAATATAGGTAAATTGAAGCTTACAAGGTCAGCCTGGGTTAATGACCAACCAGAGAAGATGGTGTTAGACACTGCTAGCACTTATTTCTTAGTGCACAAGAAATGTGTTACTGGTGCAAACTACATGGGTGTAGAAATCGAGGTAAAAGGAGCAGCGGCTGGACAGCAAAATATTTGTTATCAAAGATAATCTATGATGTTGATATCAAGGCTATATTTGTCCCTCTACTTCCATTTCAAGATAAAGACATCTATGATCATAATTCATTATGGCGAGAACAAGGTTTGACATTTCTGTCTTTGATGTTTGAATTTATAAAATAATTGAATCTCAAAGGAATTTGAGACCATACCCCTACACTTTTTGATAGGTGTTCTCTGATGTGCATGGTCCCATAGATGGCCTTACACACAACCTCAGGTGGCACTAGGCCTTTGATATCCCTGTCATTTGCACTAGGGGACATACACCAATCAATAATTGAACCTGGTCTGCCCCCATACAGGACAATTTCTCCAACCACTTCAGCACCCTGCATGCTCAAGTTTAAGGACAAAGTCCATGCATATAGATAAGTTGAAGATCAGAAAGATAGTTGCAGACCATTGACTTTTAGTAGAAAAACGGTTCAAAAAAGGGATGAAAGAACTTGAGATTGGGGGCCGTCCATAAATGACGTCATGCTATTTTTGACCTTTTTTTGACCCCCCTCCCCCCTTGTCACGTTTTGCCATGTAACCCATGACCCCCCTCTAGAAATGAACTCATGCCCAGAGGATGCCCCCCTCCAAATACTAGAAATAGTAGAAAAACAATGGATTTGGTTGCCTAGGAGCCTGACTTACCCTTTAAAAATAGTTTATCTTAACTGAAAATTTTAAAAAATCAACATTTGATATCCCAACCTTACCTAAAATTTTCTCTGAAATTCTTGAAATTTATTTTTCTGAACATGACGTTGCACAAAGGTAGAGATTAAATCATTTACTTTGTGCGTGATAATTGAAATAGTGTAGAGGTCACCAGCTGAATACAAGATAATAAGAATTCCTCCAAATTACTTAGTTTATGAGAATAACTAGTATAAATATGGCAGGTGCCGCTGGTAGGTGTAAATATACCTGACGACAATGCTCACCGGGGTACACCTCCCAGCAAGCGCCGACACCTGGGGTAAAATCAATATCAGACTGCTATAAAAGCGAGAGCGCAGTGTAAGAGAGAGAGAGAGAGATCATTAGCGTTTGGATAATACGGATCGGGAGATTCGGAGGGGTTTAGATAGCTACGCAACCGCAGGGACATCTGGTGACTTACACAGTACTATCGCACTACGGCTGGAGGTGAGGCTAGGCGGACTCTAAGGAGAAAGCTTACTCTACCTTAAACTGGAACTGTTATACCTTGGAACTTATTACCATCACGAGCAACTGTACGCATCACCATATCCATCAATAAACTTACCATACTGCCAAGCGTTGTTCATGTTATGGATTTAGTGCCCATCTCGTGGACTTATTCACCACTCGACTAGCACCCATCAGAAACAATAACAATGACAGTAATTATCTCGGACAATGCACTATAATTATAATTAACCAGAAACAATACGATAGCGTTCAACGTCATGCATCATATGACACTCCCTAGTCTGGGGTCCAAGCTATGAAATTTAAGGTTCTGGATGCCATGAAAAGTTTAAACCTGAAACCCTTTTGAGGTCCTAGAGGGGTCCTTTGGCAATAAAAAAATGCTGGTTGTCACCCTGTAGAGGTGTGCATAACCATGACAACTGCCATTTTGTATGGCAACCCTCATTAGAATTGAATCCCTTTAGAAATATACTACTAATGAAATATCTCACTCAATATTTAAGTTTGGGACTTTATATCTGATATACAAGGAACCCAGTATGAGGTGCATCTGCACAAAAGACAACATTGACCTTGGCCAAGTTCAAGGTCATCTAAATTGATGTTGAACGTCAAAAATTGTCAAAAAAATGAAATTGTTGTGGACTTATTATCTTAAGCAAATTATCAGGTTGTGTAAACCTTTCAGACCTTTGCATTTTACGACAATTGTCACCGATAACCTACGATAATGACCTACATAATTAGTTTTTTGCTTCAGCTAATTCATTAACTTAAGGTTAACGTAAGGGAATTCCCGTAAGGACACGTTGACGGCCTGTGTAAACTGGGCTTAAGTCACATATTTGCAAAAGATGACTTTGATTGTCATGAAGTTCAAGGTCAACAAATTTATAAACTAATGCTAAAAGATGCAAATCATTGGAATTAAACTTCTGCTGAACTGTTTAATTGTTAGAATATAACATCCATACTTTCTTTGTACTCCTATAGAGGACCTGGAGAAATTCATTATTTGAATTGCCCATGCCATTTTGTGTCATTCTATCCATTAGATTTGACCAGTTCAGAATAGCAAACCCTAGAATTGAAATAAAAACCTTTGATTACCAGTTCTTTGGCACAAATGTTGTTCAGTGAATAGAATTTACATAGTAACAACCATAAGAGGTATAGTTGTCATACCTTAAAACCTTCATAGTCCACAAAAATCAGTTCTTATGGGAAAAGTGAACAAAATGGCATGGGTCGCCATTATGTACACCTCTAAAGAATGAAAAATGGCATATCACCAATTCTTAGAGATCCCTACATGATATCCCAGTCGAGTATTGGCTAGGAAAACACCCTTCAAGGCTACCAAAAGAGGTTTGGGTATAATCTTTCATATTTTAAGAGTAGGACTCTTTCAGAATAACACTTTTTATGTGATATCTCATTTATTTGATAACATAACCTTTTAATACCTGAGTTCCAAGTAGTACTATATGGGATGACTCTAGACGAAAGACAACTCTAACCTTCATGTTCCCAACAGAAGAACACTTGAGAAGATATTGAATTATTTTTTGCAGTTTTCGAGATTTGATGTCAATTTGAATAACCTTACCAAGGTCAAACTTGTCATTTGTTCAGAGGTTCCTGATATAGCACTTCTTGAAACATAATGTTTAATGGTTATCTTATAAAATGAATGAAATAAAAATAATAATGCAATTCTAAAATGATGAAATTTGAGGTGAGCAAATATAATAGTGTGCATAATGGTTGTGTACACCTCTACAGGGAGACAATTGAGATGTCATTATGCTGAAAAGATCCTTCTTGGCTACCAAAAGAGGTTTGGGTATAATCTTCATATTTTAAGAGTAGGACACTCTGGAAGAAGTTTGATTGAATGAACTTTTTGGCCGTTTTTGTCATTTGACATCAATCTAAATGATATTGACTTTGACCTTGGCCAAGGTCAGAGTTGTTTTTTGTCTAGGGACATCTCATATAGTACTACTTGCAACAGATATTAAAAGGGTTTCTTATCAAATAAATGAGATATCACATGAATAGTGTCATTCTGAAAGGATGAAATTTCAGGAGGTCAGTAAACAAAATCGCGTGGGTAGTGGTTGTGCACACCTCTACAGGGAGACAACTGGCATATTCTTCTTTCCAAAGGATCCCTCTAGGGCACCAAATGAGGTTTGACTATAAACTTTAATATTCTAAAGCGTAGGACATTTTGAAAGAAGTTTAATTTATTTTTTTTTGGACAATTTTTGACATTCTACATCAATTCAGATGACCTTGAACTTGGCCAAGGTCAATGTTGTCTTTTGTGCAGATGCACCTCATACTGGGTTCCTTGTGTACCAGCTATAAAGTGCCAAAGCCAAAAAATGAGTGAGATATTTTATGAACAGTACATTTCTGAGGAGGTTCAATTTTAATGAGAATTGGCATACAAAATGGCGGTTGTCATGGTTAGGCACACCTCTACAGGGTGACAACCGGCAAATTTTTATTGCCAAAGCACCCTTCTAGGACCCCAAAAGGGTTTCAGGTGTAAACTTTTCATAGCATCGAGAATCATTAAATAAGCTCTTTTTTTGAGTCTGACTACCCCCTCCCCCCCTCCCTTGTCATGCTTGGTCATGGAAACATCAACTCCGTGGGAGTGAGGGTGGTGTGAGGTATTTGGTGGTTTATATAGGGGGTAGACTGGAGCTGGTATGTAGTGGTATTGTGTATCATGTTGATGACCAGCAGACTGTAGCTGGTTCTGGGTATGACGTATGGATTGATTGATTGAGTTTAGGCTGGGAACAGTGAGGGTGTCAAATTCAGGGGTCTGGGACCATGATGCTGCTTGAGCCTGTCAGGTCGCGATTGTGTAGCCGACTACTGTCTTTAACTCACCTTCTGGTTGACCCTGTCGAGCTGGTCAGGTGTCAGAAACTCTTGGTACCTCCCAAGCTCCTCCTCAGTCAGCCCTGGGTAGGCCATTGTAGTTGGGGCTGTCTCTTTCTATTTGATTTGATTATTCAGCAGAAGTATATATATAATGTTCTCTATACAGTTCTCTACTATAATGACTTCTAAGTTTCGGTCCTCTAAGTCTTGGTCCCAATGCTATTGTGAACTAGGTACAGCGATGATTGCCGTTTTATCTACTTTCCCATTGACCCTTAAAGAGTCAGAGGGGCGACAGACGAGGGTCCCCATGTTCCATTTTACATTTCTTTATCATTTCCCCCGTCTTTGTCACCAAGATGATAATTCTGGTGCAGAATGTTAGCTTTATTACACATCATTAAGATGTCATTGCAGTGATAGGTTTGTTAAAAAGCTTGATATGACAAGCACATTGCTGACATTTCAATTCAACCTGTTGTACTGTTAGACAAAAGTGCAACAGGAGGTTTTGCTTATTAAATAGATGTAAATTGAAATGATCCGAACAATTAGTTTATCAGTATCTGACAAGCAGACTCATTTAAGACAAAGGAGCTGTCAGGCCAACATACCATTTCACAATGGACACTGAGAATAGATATCATTTTATTACTATTAGGCCTTTATGTCTGAAAGAACAGTAATATTATCAAAACTGTTCAATAATTGAGAGACTAGATAGTATCTTTCTCTGATTCGAATTTTTCAAGACACAGTGCCAAAAACACTAGAGAATACAACAGAATTCCTGTTAGATCCTACTTATTCCTAGACCTTCTGGGGGCTGCCCAGTCCCCTCACTCCTCTTCTTCATAATCTCTGGGGAGAGTTTTCTATCCTTGATGATGATCACATTTCCTGTCAACATCAAATTAATGCACTCAAATTCATTGTATTGTGTGTTTTCTTGTATAACAGAATGACCCTCAAAGGTTTTATTTATTAACTTTTTTTTGTTGGGGCGGGGGGCGGGGGGGGGGGGGGGGGTCAGTGCCAGTACTAAATAGTGATGCGACAGTGTGACAAATATTTGCAAGATGGAAAAATCGTGCCCACCACTGTCAATATGTGTCGTTCCTTATCAGCAAATCACTATAAGTTGTCACTTTTATAGTTTGCTATTTTCTTATTAAGATGTCATGTATTCAACTAATGAGTAACTGAAGTTTAAAGCTGCAATTCCCTGAACATTTCTGACACAATTTATAATAATTGAATTCTTTTTTTGAGGCAGCCCCCAATTCATTCTTGCTATATACAGTTATATGTACACCTGTCTACCACTGGTGTGTGGAGCACCAGGGAGGCGCAGGTCAGCAGAGTGACGCATGATCAGTGGTGGGTGGTGTAAGGTGACCAGTGGGCCCCTGGTTACTGGTGTCCAGGGACCTATACAACTCTTGTGTGTAGTAAAAGAATGTGATAGATAGTAATTGCGCGTGGGTGCAGTAATCTATGTATATTGATAGATCTACAGTATATCTATACATAAATCATCTTGAGGGTCTAAAATATATTACTTAAGTATGACTAACTTTATTAGTCAAATGGATGAGACCTAAATCAACTCACTTTAGGCATATCACACTTCATGATGTTTGGCATGGGCCAAATATCGTGACTTACTGTCAATCTTTGGCCTTTTTTTTGATGCCAAACATTGTAAAATGGAATACAGCTTTAAAGGTGGGTTCCCACTTCACCGACAAACAATATTGTTAGCTGCCGACAAGCTCTTGTTGATGGTACAAAGTTTGTGGTGGCACTCTACACTGTAAACGTTAACGTTTAACTTCAGTTAATCCAAATTCCATTTCCAGCTAGTGGTGCAATGTTAGTGGTGGTGAGAATAGTCCATTTTAATTGTTTCAATTCATCCCGCCACAGATAACTTCGTTCCTGTGTCTTACCTATGGATTAATAGATACTTAATTCCTTCAATATATATAGTGTCTCAAAGACAGGGAAAAGGATTATCTAATTAGTTTTCTGATGGACTAAGTTGGGGATGAATATAAGGTTGTTCAAAATGAAAAATATTGTAAAAATGTTTAGCCCCATTAAGTCTAATATTCATGGGTAGAATAACCAAAATAAAGTATAACATCAATTTTTCAGAAAACACACATTAAAGCAATTTTTATGGCGAAAAGAATTGTACACACCATAAAAATACAACCTAATCAAGACAACGACGGCGTATGTTGCAAATTGGCCAATTCTCATGATTTTATTATATAGTATTATTGGGTTTAATAAAAGTGACCCCTGACTTTTATTATTTACTGTTGTGATACCTGAAGGTGACTCAGCCTTGTTCTCTCTGGATATAAAGATGTTCTCAAGAGTACTCCTGTTATTTCAGACACTGCATTTAGCCGTCAATAGGCCTTTACTATTGTTTAGATTCTTTTCTTACTTTGTTAAAGTTTTATTCTTATTTACCACAGTCTGGTGACCATTCTCCTTTATCATATTTATGTAGCCTTTACTGTAAACATTCCACTTCTACTAATAATTAAAGTCTTAGATGTAATACCCTCTGCTATTAGGCTTTCTAATTTTGCCATGCATGAGGTGTTGACTTCAGTGCAGTATTAATCTTGAAAAAATAGCCCGTGGCATCAAGCACAAAACATCGCAGCATTGTAAACAAGCTGCATCACTGCTGGCATATGTAGTCCACCGCCAATACATAGTTCCTTGAAAAAAGAATTGAAAATATTCATCACGTAAAAAAGTAGTTAATCATAGTAAATGTTCATTATTTAACCTTTACAATTCTAGAAAATCTGACTTAGCAGAATGATATTGCTCTGGACTCATCCCAATATCATTCTCACCAATTCAAATCCAGGTCTGTATCTAAATACTCATACAGTTTTGTAAATATATGTGAATTTTTAAAATCAACCTGATTAAAGGAGGTATCTCTCTTCAACTTATGTCATAAGTATTTACACTATTTTACCCATTTGTGATAAATTATCCATTCATCTTTTGAGGCACGAACTATTGAGCTAGAAATCAGGTATAATCAATTTGTTTTGTGAAATAATTAAATAATATAGCAGATGCCGGCTAATAATGAAATAATGTTATCAAACGAAATGGTTACGAATTGGACCAAAATTTGTAATCGGGTACGAGAGCCCAAAAAAGCTATGGTAACCAGATGTGACGTCACAATGGTCACATGGTCAAGATGGACAAATCAGAGTTGACTTGTAGCCTATAAAAGGGGGTGTTATGGCCCAGAATGAACAGTTCCTTATCGGTACTCACTGTGTTCACACGTCTCTTCTTTAAGATGCCGTGCCTTCTAGCTAGCCTGAGTTTAAGACCTCGAATAGTAGCAGCAAACAATCGAGTACAACTTAACTAAGGAACCTGAATTAGAGATAAATTAGACAGTAGCCTGAAAGGCCTAAAGATGGCATGAAAGCCCGAAATGGCCCGAGAAGCAACCCAAGCCCGGAAGACTGGCATGGTACGGAAGCCCGAAATAGTAAGCAGTCAGCCCAATGCTATAGGAACAAAGGTGCGACTCGCTTGGCCACAGGCCACCAACCTCTTATTGCGAGTGACGACCCAACTCCCTAGGCGGACCGACTGACTGAAACTGGCCCCAGCCCTAAGCCCATTCCAGCCCAACCGTTAAGAGCTTTACCCCAACTGTCCTGTTCGTTCACCCTCGTGCAAAAGGCACAACTCTTGATCTTGCAAATCGGTCTCCTACTCAGACTCCTCCTTCAGCTTGAGACCGAGGCAACCTGAAAATCTCTTTGTCGCAGAGTTCGGAAACCCTGACTCACAGAAGAATATCACACATTCATATAAAACAAACTGCACATTGATAAATGAAATCATAGTGAAAGATCTTTATATATACCTCAAAATGGTCTGAGAAATTAGTTATTCCAAATCTATTGCAATAGATATAGTACACATTGCTGCATTTTAAATCCTATATACAACAGATTAATAATGTGTTCTGTTCTTTTCTCTTTACTCATATATAGTAATTTGGTAACTGTGTTTGACTGGAAGCATTGGTACAGGCATACTGAGGGACCTTCACCTTGGCCTGCTATACTACTACTGGTACAGGTGTACTGAGGGGATGTTTGTCCCTCTACTTCAATGTCCAGATTTAAAGTTGATAGTTCTTATCTGGTAAAGTAAAACATCTAAACTGTCTGGGATGATGAATGGGAAATCAATGAGAAACAGCTAGCTTGTTTACATTGGCTGGTTGATTTGTTATTAGTATTTAATGTCTCGCAACATCTATGGTCAGATTACAACAAGAACAAGGTTTGGCATTTATGTCTTTGATGATTGAATTTATGAAACAATAGAATCTAAACTTTTGCTGAAGTAGGCATTCTCTAATGGTCCCATAGACAGGGCTTTATACTGAACCTCAAGGGGCACTAGGCATTTGATATCCCTGTCATTGGTTAAGGGGGACATGTAGCATTCCAGCCCGGTCAATAATTGAACCTGTCTGCCCCCATACAGGACGATTTCTCGAACCATTTCACCACCCCACATGCCCAAACCAGTTTAGGGATAAAGTCCATGCATCTAATAAGCTGAAGAAGATCAGAAAGATAGTTGTTGACCATTGTTGGCTGAGAAAGGTCAGACACAATAATAAAAAGGCAATGAACTCTGAACTTTTGCTTTTGAAAAATAATTTTGAAATGTATACTGACTCTGCACACAACTAATATATATATACGGACAATGATAATGATTAATATTATTGATACATATAAACTTTATTCTGCCACTATGCATACATCAAAAGTAACAGGTATTCTAATATGAACATTTTGTATATGCACAAATAGAAAAAACCACAAGCTTGTCCAACCTAGAGGGTAAAAAGGGGTATATTGCAAATTATATTCGATTATGTTACACTTTTCTCTAACATCTATCAGTTTTGCAATAAGGATACCCTTTGTTTTTATTGTATTATACAGCCCTATCTGTTGAATGTATGCAATGTTATGCACTAATTTTAGGGCATATATCACAGTTTATTCGAACTCAAGGTCTATATATATATATATATATATATATTGATATTTTCTGTTGAAACACTCCATGCTCAGGGGTTTAGCATCGGTAAACATTGTTTGCATGATATCATATAAAATTCTGTAAAATATCATTTGAATGAGTTACATTTATAATGATACAGCATTTTATCTTGCATCCTTCATATGAGGAAATACTATTTTTTATCACTCAGCATCTATAGAGGTTACAAAGTGATATCTTATCTTAGTTTACGGAGACTATAGGAACTTTTGAGAGGACCAAGAACCAAGAGAGGGTGAACAGGAGGTGTTGAGAGAAACCATTGCTGATTGGAGGCACTGGAATGTAGGTATTTATAAAAAAAGAGAAAAAATCTCCCATTCTAAATTTGTTGGTGAGTGGTTATAATTAGGGTTGCTACATTCACGGCAAAATATTTTCCAAAATCTACACTTTTTAGGTGAAAAAACTTTGTTTAGTTATCTAATCAAAATGAAGTTTTTCACACCAAACCCGATGCCAGCAGTTTTGTTGGATGATGTTTTTATTTGAGAGTTATTGGGCAAAGATATCTAATGTATAAATAAAATTATTTACACCACCAGTTAGGTGGAAAACTTCCAAGCACTGAAATAACATCCAAGGGGCCTTCAAATTAGTAGTTCTTCACATTTAAAACACTTCAGAACCCCCTTTGGGCTCAGGTAACCACCAACCCTTGTGAAATACTTTAAAGTTTTGGGGGTAGTACTTTCTGATTGTTGATGTTGTTTAGGGGAGTAATGAAGATGAAGACAGGAGTAGTGTTGAGATGATGTTGTATTAATTTTTCAGTCACAGGTTAGAGCATGGCCTCAGTCCAAAGCTCCATGAAAACTCACATGTACGTAGCTCTGTGTCTCCAGCCCCCACTGCCTAGAGTGGAGCATTCAAAGTTCCCTCTGCAGAGCCTCCAGGGCCCTGATTGGTTGGTCAGGCTCAAAGTGGAAGGTGGCTCAACCTGGACCCTCTGAGGGTAGTTATATCTACTTTAAGGGTATAGTTCAGTACTTGTTAATTTTGAATATGTTGTGTATAATTTTATACTAGTTCTCACATATATCATAATAATATTTAGAAATAATATGTTTTAGAGTATAGATATGTCATATCAATTTTGAGGTATGACACTTGTTTGTACTCCTCGTGTATGGTACGTTTAATTAGAAAGCTTGATAGCAGAGGATGTTGCAGTCAAATTTTGATATCAGTACATTAGAGTAGGTTCACTTACAGTAAGGCTATATAAGTAGAATAAAGGAGAATGGTCACCAGACTGTGGTAAATACGAATGAAACTCTAACAAAGTAGAAAAGGGTTCAAATAATAGTAACTGCCTATTGATGGCTAAAAGGCAGTGTCAAGGGGAAATGAGACAGTTATCGGAATGAATGTCTAGATATATGTACCAGGTATATGCAGGTACATATATAAAATCAATAACGGCTATTATATATAAAACCCAGACCAACCAAAAGAGGAGAGAGCAAGAAACAAATTGGAACTTGGATGAACCTAGGGTTAGGGAGCCGGTTGGAATTTACCTGACTGGGTTCAGAGGCATTCTATGGTGACCACACGTTGATCTACCTGTACATTGAAGGCATAGGTCTACTAGAGGAGAGACATAGCAATAAGGAAACCTATAGTATAGGATAGTGCATGGTGAACTCCTGGAATGAATCTTGAGTGTATAGTACCTAGTAGAGCTGGACTCATGGAATGACGTGAGTATCTCCTACCTGTGTTGGATTAATAAAAGTCATCCTCTGCAAAAAGAGTCTGTGTCTGTGTTTGGATTTGAACTACCCAAGCAGAGAAGTTCCTCTGCTTGGCTCTTGGCTAGCAATGAATGAAGAAGATTGACTAATAACAGCTCACAATATGAACTAAATAACACCTTTAACTCACCATCATAAACACTGAATAATAACAAAACTCTAGTTCAACATCCACAAAATTTTGTGAACATGAAAGTTCAGCGAAAAATTATACTAAAATCATTTACAATAAACGGGTATTCACCTATAATATCTATTTATGTGCATTGGTAGGACATTGGAACAATTTTGAGTTGAAAAAATACAAAAACCTTTAAAATAAAGGTCCATAAAATTTAATTATGAAATTATGCAACTGTGAGTATTCTGATGTGTCGTGGGTCTCGAGTTTTCATGAATGTCTTTCGGTCGGCACCCCAGCTGGTCATTCATATTTTGAAGCATTTCCTCAGAGTCCAAGTGCACAGAGACCTGTCACCTCCTTATTGGTCAAACTGTCATAGACCATTTTGAACGTCTTGTCTCTTTGAGTTTCTTTGTAATCTAAAAGTTCAAAGATGAGGTGCAAACATTCTAATCTTATCTGCTATACTGCCTCTACTTGACACATAATTGAGGAGTTCTGTGGCCTGTTGCCCAATAACCAATCCTAATGACAACATCTTTTAAGATCATTTTAAGCACATGTGGTTAATAACGACATTGCTGTTACAATATCTTTGTTGCCAAACCTCCATAAAATCTTTTGTAGCGGATCAAATTGATACACGAACGGACACCATCCTATACATGGTGTAGAAATTACAGCTGCTGTCAGCACATTTACAGCACTGCAAATATTTGTGTTGTTGGATCAAAAAAGGCCAAACAATGGTAAAAATGGACAAACAATGCGTTTGTTGTTATGAATGTGTTCATTGTTACAATCAGAATTATGCAATAGGCCACTAGTAAACATGAGACATTCCTTACTGGTTATCTGAGCTATATCACTGCAGTGTAATAACAGAGAATGTCGTCTTCAAGACACGTTTGCAGAGATAGGATGTCCTCTAAAGGTCACATTCCATGTACCCAAAGTACCGGATACTGAGTTGTTTATATTAGCAAGGCAAGGTTGCCATGGCGATTAATTAGAACACTCAATTTTGGTGTAACTCATTTTTTGGTACACTTCCAACACTTTTGGTAGGAACAGTGTACTAAAAAAGCACCAACGTGTGGATTGGCAATTAACACTTCTGAAATTGGCTGCCGATGAATTATCTGCAGGAAACAATAACAAACATGTTGGTAAATTTTATCAGCAATGCCTCCTATCTTATATATCATCACTAGCTGAAGTATATAAATCCCAGGCAAGCAGTGACATGACAAGCACATTCTGTAACCACACTTCTTTGGTCATGTTACCTGCCCAAGTTACATTTCTTTATAATTAGGTTGACGCTCCAAAACAGGGTTGAGAGCTTACAACACAGAATGCTATAATAAATTTATTTATGGCATGAATATGGTTGAAGCCAATACTCAGCTATACGATCCAAGACTGACTGTGGAATGTATGGTGGCACCCCCTGGCGTATGAACCTCACATCACTCCCCCTTGTTAGGGTGGACTGCAGACATCGTCTGATTCAAGTCTGACTCGACGTGAACATACTGAGGCCTCGTGGCAGGCCTGTCAACTGTCCCGTTATCACCCACACGGCCGAGCAGCAGGCCGTACAAGGGTCAGTGCGTAGTGACAGGCTTGTCATTTTTACTATTTGAAACATATTTAGATCATTTCTTGGGTGATAAAATATAGAGGACCCTTAGGGAGCGTTCTCGGGAGTATGTACGACCCTCTGGGCAGTGTACTGCCTGTGGGCTTAACCCTTCGGCAGTACACTGCCCGACGGGTTGTTCTTCCACCCTCGGACGCCCACAACGGGCCTTCTCATATTAATATGGTCGGACCAGTCCCGATTTTTAGCCTCTATCCCAACTGCCCAGATTAGAGTAAAATATGTCCCAATTTTTTAAAGTTAATAAAACAGTAGGTCATGATACCCAAACGCCTCCTACATTCCTTAAGTATTTGAATTGTCAGTCCTACCTATAGTGATTATTATTAGAATCACCTGCAGAATACAGCAGAAAATAAAATGGTACCAGAATGCCGTGGTTTTGTTGCTCTTTACCTGATCACCATACCTGACCTAATAAGCCCACTGTTAGGTTGCTCTGCCAGATTATAGACATAGGGTCAGCCACCACTGATCCACTGACCATGCCAGAGACTTGGCCTACCCTACCTGAAGATGTTTCTTCTGTCAGAGGCCGCTATAGCTCCAGTGTTTGATTAATAAGTATCATTGGTTGGCCCAACCTATTGTTTAACCTATGGTTTGTATTATGATTTTCAGGAAGATAATAGTTTTCACATGAAATAACATAACCTGAAGATTATAATAACATCACAGTGCAACGTTTCAATGTTAGGTTCTTAACACTCATTGGGTGTCATCAAAATAACATAACAAGAACCAAACCAGAGCCAAATAGAATATTTCTGCAACATTATAATTACGTTACATTTTTGCCTGGGTCGCTAACACACTTTTGGTACGTGGAATATGTGGGGCTGTCCTGTTGTCTGCAATTCACAACAAAAATAATCTTTTAATATTATGGTATTCCTTCAGTAATTTGGTTGCTAGCATAATTTTTCAAATCCTCCTTTCGCTAAACATTTTTAGAGTGGAGGACATACATTTGTTAACAGTGAAAGGGTAAAGAAGGAATGCAGAAACAGGAAACAATACAACAAAGAATAATCCATTTAATGCTCTGTTTATTCAGCTGTGGCCCGTTGCACAATAAATTTCGTAACAGTAAAAATTAATTTAAACAACGAAATTTTTCGTTGTTAATATTTTTGTAACAACGATCGTTTTGCAACAATTTTTTATATATTTAGAACGCCCTCAAAGAGCTGTAAATTTTACTGATTTTTGTCTAATTTTGTCCATTCATACATCAATTTACAGAATTTAATTTCATTCATTATAACCTATTTTCATTCATTATAACCTAGTCTCTCCCTCTCTCTTACCCTGCACTATCGCTTATAAAGCAGTCTGATATCGAATTTACCCAAGGCATTGGTGCTTGCGGGGAAGTGTCCCGATGAGCATTGTCGTCACGTATATTTACACCTACCAGCGGCACCTGCCCTTACTAGATATTTTCCTAAACTAAGTAATCAAGAGGAATTCTTATCATTTTGTATTCAAAATTTTGTTACTTTTATCTTAACAACGATGGTTTTGCAATAATTTTTTTACAAAATTATAAGTTATTCAACTGCCTTTTAAACACATTTATATCGATAACATTTTGTAAATTTAGTTCTAAATGATTCCATCTAGATATCCCAATATTGTAAGGGCTCTTTAATACCTTCTCCTTAGTTTTAAATGGGTCAAGGGATAAATTATCCTGAAAGGTTTTGGAGGTGATTTAGTCCTCCTTCTGATCAAATTTCAATTTCTCATATTACAAGTGCTCTATGTACATTGTTCGCTATTCTATAAGTGCATGTGTATATCAAATACAAAAGTAAAATGGGTGTATACCAATATATTCTGACCAAGTTTTTGAGAAGATATGAAAAACATTAAAATACGTGTTAGTCTGGAGGATGGTTGAAATAGATACAGACAACAAACAGTTACAGAGGTAATTTTGGTGGAAATGGGGAGATTTATAGAAAACATTAAAGCACTGTTAAATCTCATGACAATTAGGGAGATTTGGAAGCTCTCCCTTTCATTACAGATTGTATATTTGCCTTTACATTTAGGTTTAAGCTTGAAGTGATGACACCTTGATATCTTTAGTGTAAACATAATTTTACTTCAGAGACCAACGATTTACTAAGTGGCCATATGATAATAATTACAGAGTACTTCTCATTTGATTTAAACTATATATCTGAAAAGGGGTTTATATATAGTTCCAATCCCTATGCAGGATCAAACCCGTCTCCATAGGTGAAGCCAACAAATGCCTTTTTTCATGTAAACATACAATTTCTCAACCACAAACCAAAAATGTACTTACTATATCTAAATTTATTATTGCTAGTCAACATTATTATTTAACACTAGAATAATTGCACTACTAATTATGCTTTTTGTAGCTGTCAAACCTTGCTTTGTCCAAATGGTGAAAGTTTTGCTTTATTCCCAAATCTAAATCCATGCAAAAGCATTGCTCTAGGCAGAGTAATATAGTGTAGTAATATAATGATAATATCACAAACCAACAGTTTCAGATTGGTTCAAAAGGGTGGACATACATAATCAATCAAATTAATCTAACTTTATGATTCAAAACTCGTACACCACAGAGAGAGATCATGTGATGGTCTCAAGTTGACCAAGTAGATGTACATGTCATAAAATACAATAGAAAACCTTTGGTTTTAGACTCTAGATCTACAACTAATACATTTTTTACAAGCATAATAATCATCTTGACTAATAATAGCTATACATCCATGTATATGTTCTTAAGACAAGGTTCCATATTCAATAATGGTGACACATGTATAAGGCAATAAGTGGCAAAATAATCATAGCTGTCTGGTCTTCCAGAAATGCTACCAGAAAGAATTAACCATTTATTGATGATTTTCCAAAGATAATTACTCTCCCTAGCCTGGGCTAGCTGGTAGGAATACAGATTTTCTGCTGTGATGATCACATGCAACACACTTTTTAGGCGTGTGTTCACAATTGTGTAACATCCTATGAGACTGCCTCTACTTGTACCGACACTTGATGGGTGAAGCTTATAAATGCCTTGTTTCATGAAAACACCCTTTTCCCCAAGAACAAGCCATAAATGTACTCTCTGGATTTATCATTGCTAGTCAAAACTTATTTAACACTAGAATTATTGCACAACCAGTTACATCATTGGACATTGACTGCATACAACTTTCTGCGAGGACCAATCCATGATGCCTTTTTAGCTGAACCTTGCTTTGTCAAAATGGTGAAAGTTTTCCCTTATTTCTATAAATCTAAATTGATGCATAAGCATTGTTCTAAGCATGGTAATATAATGATAATATCACAAACTGACGGTTATATCTCATAAAATACAATATCAAACCTTCAGTTTTAGACTCTAGATCAAGAACGAATACATCTCTTACAAACATCATAATCATTTTGACCAATTGCTAATAGCTATACATCCAAGGATACCATCTTAAGACAATGTTACATGTACAATAATGATGACACATATATAATGCAACAAGTGACAAAATAATCCCTTCTTCCTGGCAATCCATAAATACTGCTGGAAAGAACTAACTAGGAGATTCTACCATTTGTTGATGATTTCAATAGGTCATTACAGCCACTAACGGTCTATATTCCTAGACTTTGCTAAAATGTTTAGCCAATTGGGATTGGAAAGGAAATGTTCTGGTCTCCCTAGTCCAGGCTAGCTGGTAGTAGTACAGATTTTCTGCTGTGATGATCAATGTAACAGACTATTTAGGCATGTGTAACTGTGTAACATCCTATGACAATGCCTCTACATGTACGAACAATTTATGGTGGTGGGGGCAGAGGACCAATGTTTATATTACAAGAATACTTTTTAGAGAGGAAGATTTGATTATCATTTTCTTGTATGAATATTTAGTGCATATATTGGTTAGAGATTTGGGGCAGTGACCCCAAAAACCCCTCAATTACCTTTTTTTTCTTTTTCTAGTTTTCTTTTAAATTGCTCCATAAAGAATGACAACTGAAGCTTGTTGACTGTCTGACCTAGCACAAACACTGGGAGATTATCCACCACCAACACATTGACTGCTGGGGTGATGCAGATTCATGGCTTACCACGTGCCACCAATGACAGGAATGGTAGAAGTGTTGCAAGACCTGCTTCATATTCAGCCAAAGCAGCTACAAAGGCCACAATCTGTGGTCCTACTGCTGCAATCAATCCTATCCCAGAAATGACCAGGGTCGTACCAGCAACAGCTCCCAGCATCACCTTGGCTGTCAGTCGCCATATCTTGTCCTTCAGAACAATCAAAATGCTTTCCCGCAGTTTTCCATCCTTCACACCTGGAGATGCTTTCGGCCTCACCTAGTCAAATAAACGAATAAGAGAAGTCATTTGTGTTCATCAGCCAACAAGTCCAGGTTTATGACATTTAAGTGAATCTTATAACTGTAAATTTGTTATGCTCATCCACATAATATTATTCAACAACCACTCTTGTAATTGCAATCCAGCAATTAACTGTTTCATAAATAACTAATTTGGGAGTAAGGACAGAGCTAATCTGAATGGACAGCAGTTATTATTTTGTGTTTTTCTGTTGGCTTTTCATAAAACACCAACTTATTTTGTTAGACTACCCTCATTATTGGCTTATTTAACAAAATAACAATATGTCAGTCCTACAGATTGAATTCAAACATGTCATACACCAAATCTTTTCATTATGTTAATAGAATTCAAGGAGATATGATTTCAGATCCCATTACTGTCGCCATTATTTCTTAGACCCATGTTTCTTTCACATATGACTTTAATACACATTGAGTTGTGATCGATAGTCACTTGGTGGTTGCATATTATTCATGTGACTGACCTTTACAAAGACGCATTCAACGATAGCCTGTTTGGTTGTGGCACTCATCATTATGATGTCGTGCCAAGCTCTGCGATCCAGCTCATCAGAGAGGGCATCCTCAATGTCTGGGGCCAGGGACCTGACATCAGCATGCAGCCTCTGGACCGTGTTCTGCCTCTCCTCTTGGTACTTACATTAACATAAATATAGTGCTGCAGTAGTCAATTTATCCTGAACCCCATATGTAAAAACATTTCTTCAAACATTTTTGGAATTATGTGCTGTTAAATAACAGTTCTATGAGTTTAGACAAGGAGTATATGGTGCTGGATTCATTGCACCTACACTGTTCAAAAGTTTTAATTGATATTAAAAGCACAATATAAAAAATAATTATGTTCGGGTTTTGAGTGATATAAAGCAAAATGTAACAGTGGTAAATATCTATTGATGTATGGTTTGGCAAAACAAAAATGTGTGTCAACACTTTTACCATGACATCTCACTTCTTATCTGTCATAGAAGCTTAAAACTTGAAAGTCTGCCCATAAGGTTATTTTTGAAGGAATGTTTCAGTCAAACAAAAATCCTCTATGAAATATAAGATCTCAATAATTATTGGTCCCCTTTAGGACCAAATTGAAGCTCCATACCTTATATACTTACTGAGATATCAATTTTAGGAAAAAAGAAATGAATTTGGGACCAAAACAAATATGGCAGACATTAATATAATGAAAGTGGTCTCATACATCATCTTCTAGAATGAGCAAAAACAAACATGTTTGGTGTATTAATTAAGGGGTTTGGCATCAGAAAATCTGATAATCCGTTAGGTTTGACAAAAAAGAACTATAATCATGTACATAGATAATTCTCCTATTTGATAAGCAAAGAAACCCAAAGTGATTACTTTACTGTGAGCTTGATTGGTGTAGACACCCTCCACATTTGACGCTACCATGCGGATGATCTGCCTCTGCTGTTCCATTCTACCATATGCTGTCCTCTCCATGTTCTCAACTGCCATGACCTTTTCTTTCCCAATGGTGACAAGTAACTTGCAAAAATCCGAACTCCCTTCATTCTCCAGGTACTTCTTCAGAGTCATATCTTTAAGGTTGTTCCCATTTGTGATGACCACAAAACAATAGTTCAAAAACGTTGGTCCCAGGAGATCCTGAAAAAAGGTGGCCTTCTGATGAAGACAATGCAAGGCGATGCATACAATAAAAAATGTTTCATTGACATACCAATGTGAAGCATAATATATTCACCCATTAAACAATATAAACTAATTGAATCTATCTTGTAAAATCTATTATATATACCACGATTTCTGAATGGTAACAGTGGGAGTGACAGATGGTAGGCCGTTAAGCCCTACAGAATCAAAGTTATGCCTCTATAGATCAAAAGGCAAAAAAAAGGCGAAAAAAAACTTCAAGTGTTGAATGGATTACCCATTGAAGGGCAATCGCGCCATTTGTTTATGAGCATGCATACTGCGCAGCCTGGCTGTATTGGGTGAAAATGCTTAACTATAGAAGTCTATAGAGGGAAAATGCATTTTAGCTCATATCTCTGCTAATATTCATCCAATTACCATACTGTAAGCAACAAAGTTGCAGCCCAAAACCTCAGTAATCCATATATTTTCTTAGACTTGATGTGTTTTCATTCTTGAATCAATTTATTCAGATTAATAGTAATAATATTACCTTTGAACGTAGTATACTATTTCAGGGTGCATTATGTTGGAATGAACAACCAGTAGAAGTTAGATCGATTGAGGAATTTTCGGCTTTTAAAAATCACAATAAAATTTCCTTACTTGATAGGTTAGGTGAGTATTGAGATCTCGCCCTTAGGACACATTAAATCATATTCTTTATATAGATTCATTTATAATTATATCAATGGTCGACTGTGTAGAAAATCTTGAAATTAGGTAAAAATGGCCTTTAAGCTACTTTGTATTGATGGTTCTCCCTTGTTAACATTATATGTAAATAGAATTGATTGGAAAATCCCTTTTACTTCCAATTTGTGTATTGTATATTATAATATTGTATTTGTTGTTACCATGGTCCATCTGCCATGTCAGTAATTCTGACATATGCCTATAAATTCTAATCTTGATGTACTGGAGATAAATTGAAAACTAGCATTAGCTAAATTGTATTTCTTCAGTATAAATAAAAATTCTCAAAAAAAAAAAAAAAAAAAAATTACGATTTTATTTGTAAAAAAAGTGATATTTTCAACCAAACCCTTGCACTGAGGTAGTAATTAAATACCTCATGCATATAATTGATGGTAATAATTAAGCAGATTGGTTGATAGTTTGAGCTAGAGTGGTGTTATTTTATCTTCAGTTAAATCCGAGGATGTTTCGTTGATATTGTTCTTATTTATTAGCGTCATATATATATATAAGCATGTCGAATCGTTGTTAGACTGCGTGATGTATTATCGCATATCATTTACATTTTACTTCTAAGACGATATCAATAAATGTTCATTGTTTTGAAGTTATGGGGAGTTCTTCATTCTTATTCGTCAAATTAGCTAGCTTCGTTCATAAATCCAGTTAGATCTTTAATCTGGTAATCGTTCGTGCCTCAGTGGTAGAGATTCTAAGTAAAGGGGCTCAGACGTATACAAAGAACACGCGCTTGGCAAGAGGTAATTTTATTATATCCATGTAGACATTCTGAAGATACAAGTATACAGTTCTTCCATCCATACAATACATGCCATCCATCTCACAATGCCAACAACATCAGTAACATTCCAACCAGGTATAGCTATGGTTAAGCTTCCCCCTTCATCAGGCTTATACACTCCAGTAACTGTTGAGAGAGTCACCTCTTGTCTACCAGTGTCGGAGACCATCGGTAGGATCTCCGTCACTTCCAGTACTCCGTCCGTAAGGCTAAGCCTAAGCTGTCCCAATCCTTACTATCACCTAATCGTATGGTTACTACCATCTCCGCACTACCCGTTTAGATCCGTGTGTTAGACTATTGCTCCCATGCATTCTGATCGAACTCTATCTTGGTCTGCTCGTCTATCCTAAGTCTCATACCGCTTAGATAGCGACAGCCAAAGGCTTGGCACTATACACATGTACATTAACACTTATAACAGTGTTCCCTCTTTCTTTCATACTTTCATTCTTACTTACATTAACTAATTCTATTTCTAATTCTACCTAACAGCTATCGTAAATGACAAAAGCCCTTTTTCTCTCATAGTGCTCAAGAACTGGTTATCTCGTACACCGGCTCATAACGTTCCCTAACAGCCTTTCCATTGCACTTGTATCCCTTTCACCTGTGCGTACCTGTCTTAGGAGAGAACTCTTACATCAGGGGGCATTATCATCCACGACACCTCCTATACACTTATACGCAGGCCACAGAACAGTGACTTCGCCTGGCATCTCGCACACGTACTAGCATCACAGGTTTCACTATGTACCTTTTGCCAGTATCGACGAATTTACAACATTTACTTCTTAATTCCTAACGACTATACTAATTCTTTTGCACCGGACTTCAGTGCAAGTTAACTTACGGGAAAGGTCACCAGACTGCGAAAAGATAATGTCCTTAACAGTTCAAAATTATAAAGAAATTCTATAAAGATTAATAATAACTATTGGTAGGGCCTCCGATAGGTATGGTTAACCTGTACTGAGTAATGGCGGGAAGGCCCAGCCTATCAGCGGCAGCACTACCTGGGGTAATCAATAACCATAGATATAAAAGAACGACAATATCTAGTTTAGACCAGAGAACTGATTACGTTTGGAACAATACGAGTCTTTAGAATTTGGGGGTTACAGTAGAGGACGCATATCGTCGAGTGACATCTGGTGACTAACCTTGGAATGACTTTAGTCTGTGAGACCTTATGGAGACAGGCAGACTAACAATAGGGAGGCCTGGCTCCGTGGTCTACAAACATCAGTCATACATGGGAACTTATCATCTACTGTGAATTACACCGGCATTTGTGAGGCTTTATGATATTCCACAATAAACTTTTTGCATTTTTGATCTGAACGCCCAATTTGTGGATGGTCTCTGCCACTGACTAGCTTAAGTAACGTCATGTACTACAAATAAGATATAAAAGACTAGTATTCCCCATATATAACAACAAAGACCCTAAAGAAACACCAGCGTTCACCCTAGTTATTTCACAAAAATTATGCACCTTTTTGGAAACTTGTAAATATGGTTCTCTTTGATAGATCTTCACAAAAATTGGTATATATGGCATGTTCTATTGTCTGGTTAGGTGCTTTGTATGATCAGGATGGCGTTTTGGATACAGTTCAGTTAATATGTTTTTTTTAAAAAATTCCTCATATTTAGGCTAAATCTTGAAAAGTATAAGTAAGTTTCCTGAAAAAGTTAGGTCGATGACCCTCTTATTTCTTCTCAGGAAATGATAACTGACACTTAGAGCAATAAACTGACACTTAGGGCAATAAACTGTCGGAGAAATTTTGAATATTGAATTTTTCTTTATCACAATTTTTAGGAGAAATTCCCAATTTCTATGAAAATATTTAACTAAATATAATTCCTTCAAATCATATTTTTATTTTATTTTTGCATAACAATGAATAAACCATAAAGACTCATATGTTGGCTTTGCATTCAAGTTGTTTCCAAACATTATTGGTAGTTTTTATCAAGGTTATTATGAAATATGTACATATGGTCATGAATTTTATTCAAAAGTTACCACTGTGACCCCCTGCTATTTTTTCATTTCTCGTATATATTCTCACTTAGTCATCATATTCCAATGTTTAAAGGATCTTAATATTAGAAATAAAACAGGGTGATTGTCTTAAAGTGAAATCCAAGTATGCAAACTGATAGTATATAACTGATTTTCGAGTGTAAAAATATACCTATTATGAAGAATGTATCCAGAAAATTACAAGTAAAGAGCAGGCATAAAGCAAATGGTTTTGATGTTCAACTTGTCATAAAACGTCATCAAAAAAAGAATATTTCAATATTTTTACACGGCATTCTGGGTGGTGCAATTAAGGAACATGTGTGTCCAAAACATTTTATAGGGTATTTAATAGGGTATTGTTTACCTAGAGTCAACCCAGGCCTCATCACCACATAGTCAGCATAAAAGAGAAACTGAAGAAATACCAACCGCCTTTATCTTTTCAAAGACTTGACGGTCCTCTTCTGTGAAGCGTGGATTGCCAGCATTAAAGACAAACAGAAACCCGTGCACACCACCACTGAATCGGTCAAACACCTGTACAAAAATGTTGAACAGTACCCGGGAACAAAATGCAATGGAAATGCAGTGGCTACTTTGTAAAATCAGTGTATAACCTGTATAATTTCAGTAGTTCATTTAAATATTTCGGACATACTGATTCAGGAAGTATACACTGACCTTTGCTACGGGGTGTTTTCATACAAATTATGTTTATTACTTAGTCTAGAATAAATTCTAACAGAATATAAACAAATGTATATACTCAAAATAAACATGCTGATGACGATTTCAAATGTCTGGAAACTTATAAAGACCAACATCTGGTAACATGAAACTAAATAACTCACCTTGGCAATTTCACAAAGAGTGACTTCTGCCTTTTTCTTTGGGTCAAACAGTCCAGGTGTGTCTATCACTTTGACATGTATGCCATCAACATCACATGATTCCATTTGAATGGTTTGTGTGCAAGCTAACAAGTGAAACATAATTGTCAATATACCTTGCATAGCAAGTGTGAAAGTAGATATAAATTACATACATATATTCAAATATATCTTTATATATCTTAAATACATACATATACATAATTATACAACTTTGCTGGAACATGAGGCGTTGGCTACAGCATCCAGTTGGAATCATATATAAATGTATTACTTTGAATTGGAAAAAATGAATAACATAGGCTTAATTTCCTCTGTGTCTAAATTGATTCTATAGTTTAAGAGTTGATGAAAATGATGCTTATGTTGATGACAAAAATGGCTTTGAAAAATCAATTTATCATAGATACTTTTGAATCTTTTAAAAGATTGTTTAATTGTCTCAAACCTATGCAAGTATATCATCTTGGTTACTCACACTCTGAACTGAAGGAATCTTTGAATTTGTTTTTAGCAGTGATCAGGTTTCCCAGCGCACTTTTTCCAGCCCCGGTTTTTCCACAAAGCACCAACCTGAAAACACATTAGCTGCAGACACAATCTTGATTCAAAATGTAGTTTCAAGTAGTATAAATAGTAATAGTAAAATATCATTGTATATTTCATAATAAATTAGGTCTTTTCCAGCCTAACCCCCGGACTTTTCCCCATATTAAGAAGAAGGACGCCAGGCTGGAGAGGAAACATAAATGTGTACATACATTTCTAAAGGGTACCTTCTTATTCAAAACAAATCCTTAATATTTCTCCTTTTATGGTTTCCTCAGCATTCTTTACCTCAGTTCCTTCTTTGCTGAAGCTGCAGGTCCCAGAAGCCTGCCTGTAGGCAGTCGCCTCTTTATCTGGTCTTTTATCTCTTCCATTTTCTACAACAAACATTTTAAACATAATCAGCAACAAGGACCAGTAATGTACTCATTGAAATTATAGCCCAACAGAGATTGACATTCTCCTGAGTGACATTGTGCTTATGATGCACCAAGGGAAATATACAGTGAAGTTTGGGGGTTAGACAGGGAAAGACGTAATTCATTATGAAATATACAGTGATATTTTACTATTACTATTCATACTACTTGAAACTACATTTTGAATCAAAATGCCTGAGAAAAACAGAAAAGCCAATCTAACATTTCCAGGGGTCATTTTTCTAAAGATCCATTTTTCATTGATAACAAGAACTAACCTGGTTGTCCATCTTTATGATTTGTTCTTCAGAGAGCCCAATGACATTTCGATAATTCTGAACTTCCTCCTCCGTCAGACATTGGTAAGTTTCCACTCTAGCTGATTGTGCATCCTGGGTATGCTTTCAAGATAATTGAAATAATAATTAAAACATCAACATGATTGTATCATATAGTCCCTTAACATTCCACATAAGTTTACATTGCCAAGTGTTTGCTTTTACTGATTATGCTTTTTCCCTATTTTTGATAATCAATTGCTTGGACCCCTATGTTATCAAAACATGTATTTAAATGAGGTTTTCTGATTTACAACGTTGATCAGATGTATTGCAATTTAACTAGATGTATGTATAGCCATAGTTGATTCTTAGCAGTATAATAAAATGATCCCCCCCAAAAAATTGGCTATGTTGCCTAGCCGATAGTTGGGGTCAGACTACTTATTATTTTCCTTTCCTGGTGATTCAATGAATATGAAAGTCATAAAATGGGCTCTGCTGCTAGGAATTTCAATTGATGTGTCAGGGATTTCAGCCTTCACATGACCCTGATGTTAAGCAAAGAGACCTGTCACACATTGGGTTGACATTGGTTATTGTTTGTTATATATTATAGATCTCTCTCTAAAAATAAAAGATATATATTTGAAGTAGGAAACAAAGAGTTATATTGCCAGTAATTGCAAAATCAGGAAAATCAGCTGTTGGCCCTTTTATTAGATAAAGTAAAATAAATAAATTAAAGAACTACTATCATTGGGAACATGTGAAGCTAATGACATTTGAAATGAGAGTGATTGCAGCCAAAATAACATGTAACATCCATGATACTCATGAATATTAATTAGATTGCCTCCGATACCCAAAAATATGTTTTAATATAATAATATGAATAATTATGTTACACATAAACTGTTTACCTCTCTTGATCCTTCCCTAGTGTAAACACCATTGATATTGGATGCTATCACTCGGATAATCTGTCTTTGCTGTTCTGTCCTACCATACACGGTCTTGTCTGAGTTTTCAACGGCCAGGACTTTTCCAGATCCAATCTCCCTCATCACATTGCTAAAAGGGGTATCAGTTTTATTTTCTTGGTCTAGGTATTCTGCCAGAGTCATTCCTTTTTGACATCCCGCATGTGTGATAACAACAAAGCAGTGGTCTAAAATCCTCGGTCCAAGGAGCTCCTGTAAAAAAGATATAGCTTAAAACAATGTTCACACTACACTGCAATACCCAATCATCAATCATAAAACACAATGTAAATACCATTGAAAAAACCACCAGTACTGTAAAACCCCTAATTGAAGCCACACATTTATCTAAGCCAAACCCTAACTTTCGAGTTTCCTTTTGACCATTTCTTTTTCAGAATCTTTGACTCTTTTTTTCAGAATCTTGTTTAAGAAGTACATAGTGAAAAGGTGGAGGTGCTAATAGAGCATTTTGATTTCTCTAGCTCTCTGGGCCTTTACTCAACCCCATACGATCTATGCATAGCTCAGCCACTATACATTTTATGTCTTAAACTGACATTCCATTCTTCCCCATGTAGGATCCATTGTCTTTTTGAAACCTAAAGGATTCTTGACATTTGTCTCAAATGATCTTGTTGACATTGTCAAAATAATATACATGTACTCTAATAAATACAAATTATCTGTGTAATAAATTTACTTTATTGTGATTTAACAGGTTTTCTTCAAAGAGCTTGGAGGACAAACAGATGTTTTTACTTGATTACTTATGACAATGCAATCAGAAGTCAAACTAACCTTCAACATTTCAAAGACTTGGCGTTCCTCTTCTCTGAAGCGTGGGTTACCACCATTGATGACACACAGGAACCCATGGATACCTTCACTGAACTTATCTAACACCTGTGTAAACCCATTAAAGGCCTTTAATGACATAACTTAGCCTGACCATGTAATTAATTCCAGTCTGGGAAAATCATTACTGATAGGAATAAATTTAAAGTGAACAGAGACATCTAGAATTGATAGTAGTAAGGACCTGTGCTTCTTCATCATAAAAGAAGTGCAAAGCTGAAACTAAATGACTAACCTTGTTGATCATACAAAGAGTGTCTGCAGGCTTCTCGCGAGGGTCAAACAGTCTGGGAATGTCTACCACTGTAACATGAATGCCATCCACCTCACATGATTCCGTGTTTATCATCTGTGGCTGACCTGACAAAGTAAGTATAGATCTGTTTATCCTACAGAACAGGAGAAAGACACGTTGTATACTGCAAAATAGCTGACATGAGTATTGACCCTGGTAGCATCAGTCCATGACAAGATCATACATGTAAAAATGGGCTATAGCTAAATATGGGGAAGGAACTTCCATGCCTTGTGCAGTGGAGATTAAGTCCACTGGTAGAACTTAGTGGTTGGGGTTTCAGAGTTGTTTAAACCATTGGTGTGCAGGTACCTTACTTACAGGGGTCAAGAGGTTGGGTGTTGGAATAGCTCTGCAGGCAGATTGGACTTTCGGTTGTGTGAGCTGAGTGAACTTACCCAAGGACAGCTGAAATGCTATAGGTCTGCAGGGCAAGAAAGGGCTGGTTTTATTTTTCAGTTCCATTTTGAGTTCTACTTTCCAAAGATTTGTAGTAAGTTTTTTTTATATCAATCACATAAGTTTACTGGTAGGGGAGTACATGATTGATGACTTTTTGAATTTTCTAAACATATTTTGCTTGTCATTTGTGGCCATTTATCGTCTGAATGTATCTTATATTTTTTTCCCTTTTGATCCCACTAATTATCATATTCATTACCAATGTCACATGGGCGGATGCTCATATTTGAAAACTTGTGCCGTCTTTGTCAGATTCTACTCCCATTTCATTATTGAAATACTTGTGCCTGACAAACAATTTTGGTATCAAATGATAGAAAAGAATATACCAAATCTAAATATACCACTATTATTTTTATCATAACGTTATTAACAGTGCTACATTTTTAAGACAGGTAGAAGGACCAGATATTTCAAGTTTTTCAGTCCTTTCTTGCCCTGCAGACCTATAACGGGAAGTCAGTGACATATATTACATATATTACATGTTTGGAATGATAATAAAGAAATATCCTTTCACATGAGTGTTCTGTTCAATTCTTCAAACTACGTTTGGAGCTGATTTATGGTCCTCAGGATGGAGGAACGTGACTTGGACTGGCTAAATTAACAACTTTATATATTGGATGAATGGAGCATATAAAGCACCTTATACATGATGCAAAGTTCAAACCCCATAGTTCAGTATAATGATATTCAAAGGACAATCTTCAATCGAAAGATCCTTTATGAATGGCGGTTTATATCAAAGATTGTGCATATATAAACCAGAGTAAAATTCATTTATTTGTAATCATATAGTGTTCAAGGGGAAAAAGCACAACTGATAGAAGTAATAAAAAATACTGATTGGTTGAAATGTCTGAGGCTATCATGAATCAATACTGGGTATGTGGGTCAAAAAAGATACGACATCATGCACCGAATTTTCGCGGTTATCGTGAACGGAGGTTGTTGGTACGTTTAACATAGGATCCTATGAGGGAAAACATGTTATTTTGCTCTAACTTTTTAAATATTGCTCCCATCTTCATACAGACGAGAAAAAAGTTTGGGAATTAATCCCAGGAATGTGATACAAGCCTTCAAATTTTCACATTAAATTTTATAAATTTTTCACACATTCACGTTTCCCCCATATAGTATAGTTCTACTCTGCCTAGCCGTGCATGGTCCAAAAGTGTCATGGCTAATCCGAGTCATTGGTCTGTTGCACAATGAATTTTGTAACAATGATTGTTATCGTAACAAAGAAATCTTTCCTTGTCGACATTTATCGCTGTTGGGCCATTTTTCACAAACATAAAAAAGCTTTTTAGAAGGCTATTAATGAGCTATTATTTTGACAGAATATAGCCCTACAGTACCCCTCCATAAATCAATTTACAGAAATTAATTTGATACAGTAGAAAAAAAGATATAGATGTTTCGCAACAAAGATATCTTAACAAAGATATCTTTGCAAGGAAACATTTTGTTGTTGTCATTTTAAACTCATCTTTGTTATGATAAATCATTGTGCAACAGGCCACAGTGGCCCGTTGCACAATGGGTTTCGTAACAACGAAAATATTGTAAACAGCGAAAGAGTTCGTTGTTGCTTAATAAATTATTTGCAGGTATTTTCGTAACAACGAAAGTTTTTTTTAACAATTTTTGTAACTTCTAATGTGTTTTCTCCAATGTCTTGCCTTTTTATATCAATTTACAGAATTCAATTCCATCCATTAGAAGCCGAGATTTTTATTATTTAAGTAAGAGTGGAATATTTTCGTAACAACGAAACATTTCGTTGTTAAGCAAAAGTTTGTTGTGCTTTCGTTGTTTGATCTTAGTAATAAAATTCTATTGTGCAATGGGCCACAGTGGCCCGTTGAACAATGGGTTTCCTAGCAACAAAAATAATATTATCAACAAAAATAATATTTTTGTAACAACGATCATTTTGCAACAATTTTTTTCTATATTTAGAATGCTGCAAGAGAGCTTTAACTTTTACTGAATTTTCTCAATTTTCCCCCCTCTTTACATCAATTTACAGAATTTCATTTCATTGATTAGAACCAGAGATTTTACTATTTTTGTAAAATCGTAATGACGAAACTTTTTGCTAAGATATCCTAACTTGATCCTCACAACGAAATTCTGTTGTGCAACTGGCCACAGTGGCCCGTTGCACAATGATTTCGTTATAACAAAAAATAATATTATTAACGAAACTTTTCGTTGTTACTTTTTTTGTAGCAACAATTGTTTTGCAACAATTTTATTCTATATTTAGAATGCTCTCAAGGAGCTGTAATTTTTACTGATTTTTTTTCTATTTTTTCCCCTTTTTGTATCAATTTACAGAATTCAATTTCATTCATTAGAACCAGAGATTTTAATATTTTCGTAAGAATGAAACATTTTGCTGTTAAGCAAAAGTTCGTTATGCTATCTTAACTTGATCCTCACAACGAAATTATATTGTGCAACGGGCCACAGGGGACAGACCGGCCACAACCATTGACTGAGCACACTTAAAAAGGGATTATTGAAGTATGGTCAATGTGACATCATCTCTCAGTTCTATGGATCTACACACCTTCTGCGAAACACAATTCTTTGAAGCTGTTTCTACCAGTGATCAGGTTTCCTAGCGCAGTTTTCTCAGCTCCAGCCAACCCACATAGCACCAATCTGAAAAGACGTTAACAGAAACACTACTCAGGCCAAGAAATAAAAATTGTTGTGTTCAGGTAGCATAGGTAAAAGGAATTAGGGTAGGTGGGCCACTTTATTTGCTTCTTTTTATTTCTTACCAAATAGACCCCTCCAGTATTGAAATAAAAGATATATTCTAAATATTTTCTAAAACAATTTCCTGCATCTAAAATACATTCCCCGAGCATCTTACTGCTTTTCGTTGCTGTTCGTTGCTTTTCTGTCAATTCTCATAGATTTTGAAAAAAATAGATAAAGATTTACAAAAAGAAAAGTTAGGGTAGTCCCAAAAATTTGGGGTAGGCTGGGTTACCTGAGCATAACAATTTTTTATCAGGCAAGCCAATACACGTTTGGATAAATTCGAGTCTTAAGGATTCGGGGGTTTGGATAGCTACTCATAACCTTGGGTGACATCTGGTGACTAAAAGAAGAACTACTCAGTTCGTGAAGCCGTACGGAGGCAGACTTTATTGAGGAAGCTTACCTCCGGGCAGCGATTGACTGTATACATAGGATTAAGGCATGTTGTGATTACACCAGCAATCATGAAGCAGTTGATATCCACTAATAAAACTTGACTCTCACCCAAGCGTTGTCTGCCTTATGGATATGAGTGCCCATCTTGTGGACTAGTTCTACCATTTAACGAGCGAAGATAAAAGATAATTAAGCAAAGACATCACGGAGGGTAAAGTGATAACCGTTCCCCATTCTATAGGTCAATACCCTAAACAAACACTAGCATTCACCCCTTCCTACGTCACAGCTATGGGAATTCCTTCTAGAGTTAACCTGGGATTCCCTGATTACTGAATGATTGTAGATAGATAAATATATCAATTAATTTTAGAGGACATAACCCTTATTACAAATTATACAGGGATGGTAATTCCCATTTATGGGCAGATGTAATTTCCCAATAACTCCCCGTGTGACGTTATACATTTGGGAAGTTCTCCCAAAAAGTTAAAATAAGAATGGCAATACCCAGTTTAGGCCAGAGAACCGATTACATTTGGAACAATACAAGTCTGAAGGATTTGGAGTGTAGCATCGGGTGACCTCTGGTGACAAACCAAGGAACAGCCTTAGTTTGTGAGACCTTATGGAGAAAGGTGGACTAGTGATAGGGAAACCTGGCTCTATGGGTCTATGAACATCAGTTGTGCATAGGAACTTATCATCTACTGTGAATCACATTGGCATTTGTGAGGCTTTTTGATATTCCACAAAAAACTTACTCTCCGCAAAGTGTTGTCCGCATTTTGGATCTGAATGCCCGATACGTGGATGGACTCTACCATAGGCTACCTTGGATAACATCACAAGCTTTCCCCAAGACATAAGATATAGATGACTAGTATTCCCCAAACAAACACTAGCGCTCACTCCTTCATGTTAAAATTAAACTTCAAGGAAATCCTACAATAAGAATAAATCACACCAGGTGGCACTGCTGTGGTCACTCATATTTACCTTTAAATGATTCCCCCAGCATTCCTTACCTCATTTCCTTTTCAGCTGAAGTGACAGGTCCATGTAGCTGGCCAGTAGGCAGCCGTGCCTTTATTTGGTCAGCTTTCTCTTTGATTTTCTATGAAAAGAAAAATTGTAATCTCTACAAGGGTACATCATTTATGGCTTCTGCATGAATAGGCAGCTGCATAAAGGAGTTCATTCAAGCACAGACCAGTGTTACCACTAGTGACATGCTAGGGTTGTTATTAAACATGTCCTATGATTTAAGCCCCATACCCACTAGGCAATTTTCCTGGTAACCGGCGATGGGCAACCGGCAGAATCGCCAGTAAAATTGTCACCGATTCATATCACCCGTCAGTATGTAATATTGAAATATACATATCTGATATGAGTCAGCGCTAAATCTAGTAGAGTCAGCTGATTTTAACACCGATGAGTCAGTCTTCTTGGATCAAATTCGCCTAATGGGTATGGGGCTTTAGGGATTCTTGCTAGTCCAAAATAATGAATAGAGGGCAAAGAGTGACAATGCACGATTCTTTAAACATTTGCTTTATTCAAAAATTATATGTTCTGAATGGAGGAGAACACTGTCAATGTTTATGTTATGATACAATTGTTGTAGTGAGAGGGGCCGTTATGGTAAGGAAACCTGGAAAATGATTGTATCTAAGGAAATCTTATGTAAAGCCAGGGTACCTCCCGTGAAAAAGTTTTTTTTGAAAGTTGGTAACCAACCTTAAACACCAACCAGAATAGGCCAGATTCATTCCCTATTTGGAAGTTGGAACAATGAGACTGAACCACCTATACTTTTGGACTATGGTATTTTTTGGTGAGTATTTTTCAACAAAATAATCAAACATAAAAGAATTTGAGGGATAATTAGTTCTCTGGAAGTCTGCAAGTTCCATGCATATAGAATCTATATGAAGTCTAAAGTACCTGCAAACCTGAAAAGGGCGAAGGGGGCTTCCTTTCCTCAAGGGACATAAAATATCCAAAATGGTAGAACCTTTATAACAATTTTCTATGCCTTTGCGTAGTGAGAGTCAGTTACCAAATATGTCATAATTATGATGAATTGAATATCTATAATTTCACGTTGGAATGCATTGATCATAAGCAAAGGCCAAAAGCAAGTCTCTTCAACATAAACCTCTTGACTTGCCATCTCGGGCACATGTATCCATGGTGTTCTAGATAGATAAGAACTGTCTTATATGCTGATTTCATATAAACCATATCCATGAGTCAATACCATTTAAGATAAACAAAACATCGTCAGCAGGTTTGAATGAGAATTTCGGAGATATCTTGTCATTGACATTATTCACCGAACCCCTTTGACATTTAGCTAAAGGTCCAATGCCCTCATTACTATAATAATGGAAATGACATAAGAATTTAACACAGTCTTCATCTTTCAGAATAGATTTCTTTTGGTATTTTCAGGATATTTTGAATGCTATTTTGGGTGATGAAATATAGGGAAACTTTGAGGAGTCCTAGGGTGGCTGTAAACCCATGGGGATTGTATGGACGTCACCCAGGCAAGCAGCGATGTAACAAGCACATTCTATGACCATACGTTTTTGGTCAGTCTGTCTTTTTATGTAACAGTTATGTATTTTAGGTAGAGTTGAGACTTACTAAAAAGGAGTGTTATAATAACATTATTTTTGAAGTGAAGTTGAGACCTTACTTATAAAGAATGCTATAACAACATCATTTTAACATGAAAGAATGTAACAAGAATGTCACAAAACCGTTACAGTGCAACATTGCAATGCTAGGTTCTAAAGACAATTTTGGGTGCCATCAAAATAATATAACAAGAACCAAAGCAGAAAACAGAATGTTACATCGTTATAATAACATCACATTCTTGCTTGGGCAAGTTTCGCTCTTGGTCGTGACAATCCCATGAAATGGATGCTTCCTCCCCCTTGGCCCTAGACCCTTATATTCGGCACAGCGGCATGGCCATTTCTTAAAACCGACATGCAACAAGAGGGGCTTAGTGACTTGAAGAAAAATATAAACAATATGACATGGACCTTTTCTCAAAATCGACATGTGACATGAGAAATTCTTAAAAGAGACATGGGACATGAGAAGTTAAGTGACAAGAGACATGGTAATTTCTTTAAATCGACATGCGACATGGAGGACTCCCCATCAAGAGCCCCTCCCCCCACATACACAGTTCTTCTGATGTTATTACTCTCACTCACCAGTTCGTTGAATCTTTCAATTAAGAAAGGGGTGTAGAAGTGCTGCTGGAAGTCTCTGATCTCCCCCTCTGTCAGCCCTGGGTAGGCCATAGTTGTCTCGTCCTATTGAGTGTACACACAGTAATGTATGGTGACTCTCACTGATAGGGCATCGCTTTACAGTGGTTGGCGGAAGGTTGTAGGTGGTTCTCGAGATAAAAATGTAATGGTGGCCCAGTTTCACTCCTTTAAGTTTCAGTCGCAATCTGACCTCAGCCTATATTGAGCATCAATCTATCTGATTATTGGCTAAAGGCGCATTTCACACTAGGGGAATACGTTTCTAACATATAACATTTTTTAAGATAAGATGTTCTTAATAATCAATAATCTTAACTCGAATAATATATAGATAACAATAGGAACATAGGATCATAAATTCTGAAACTCAACCAAGAAAACGTCAAAATATCATGAGTAAAAATATGATCATCCCTCAAGATTGTATTCCGCTCCTTAAAGGTACTCACTACCATTCAGGGTGCCACCTGGGAGATGTATTAAGAACTAAAAGAATGTGCTGTTTTTAAAATGATATATTAATATAATGATATTTTAGCTATTTGGGCACTCAAGAGAGTACAATGCACACAATTTCTCTTTGAATAGAGTAATATTAACCTAAATGATCCAAGCAAAAAGTGCTCAAATGCTCATATTTTTAAGTTTATTCACTATAACTAATCTCACAAATGGAAAATGTTCTTTATTTCCTCTTAACATTGTGTAATTGTCTATACTTGATATACACTGAGCTTGGTGGGAATTGCACTGATAGTTTTTTTAAATTTTACATAAACTGATTTTCCCATAGAAACCAATGGTAAATGTAATTTTCTTCTTTCACCTGTACCTTCTGTCACAAATGGTGAAAGATTGAAATTCAGTCTCTATATACATCTATAGGTATAATCTTTAATTAAAAAAAGACTGGTCAATAAAAATCACCCAACTACCTTTAGACAGGGGAACAGGGCATGCTGGTAACTGTACCTATGATCTCTAATACATCTTTAATTCAAACAAAATGTAAAGTATATTCAATATTAATATTGAAGAGAACTGAGGAGCCAGGATGTTTGAGTAAATATTGATATTCGGCATCAGTGGGCCGACCTACTGGCCTATGCTGGTCATCCAATTGCTACATACTCTCTACATAGCCATAGGAGGGGAGCGGCCGAATATGCCTATAATGTGGGTCGAGCGAGCTTAAACGTCATGCAACAGGGTAGATGGAGATCAGAAGTGGTCCGTGCCTATATTAAGCCACCAGCTCACACTATGAACAGCACCCACCAGGAACTGGCCACCTTTGAATACCTTTGGGTTAGCTTTATCTGTTCTTCACACCCCGGAGTTCCAATGACTTACACCTGGTGTCTGTGTTATATACTTGTGACTTCCTTGTTCAACTTTATCCATACCAAATGTTCATTAAACTCTTTCCTTTTATCTGTTGTTCTGTTGTCTTATAATAATGATTAAGTTATTTACAGTGTCAAGCTTATTTATCAAAGATCTATTTTTCCAAAAACCTTCTTGCCTGTAATCCAAAGAATTATCTTCCAGGTGCTTAATCAACTGTGAATGTGCAAATCTTTTGGCTATCTTGTCTGGAAGATGCAGTAATGACTTATCACCCCCCTTAAATAGCATGATTATATTTTAGATTTTCCAACAATCTTGAAGTTCACAATTTTGTAAATGATCTATTTTTCATGGAGGTCAATTTTGGGATAATCACCATGAATTCATCTTTCAAAATCCAAGAAGATCCTTTTTGATAAAGGAGGCTTTATATATATTGATATTTTCAATTGCCTTGAAACCTCTGCTCAATAGAAACCAGGGTGTTTATATGAGCCATAGATACTGAGCTGTATTGTAAGTTGTCAGAAGCCAGTTCAATTTTGTCAGTGAGCTGTCTCTCTATGCTCACAGAGAAATGATTTATATAGTCAGCTAATTCATAGTATCATTTGTGGCTGACCTTATGATATTTATTGATGTACTAGTTCCCTTGGATTGCGTCAAATACTTTATTTTATCCCAAAATTTCATAGGGGAAACCTCTTGCTTATCTAGGATTTCTTGGACAAATTTCCTCTCGGTAGATTTAATTTCCTCAACCTCCTAGCTATCAGGATATCATCCCCCTTTTTGGACAATTTAGCCTCTTTCCAAGCCATGTCTTTATCATGGACTAATTCAAGAAATACATTAGTAATCCTTAAAAAATTAATTTGTTAGTAATCCATGGCTCATCTTAAGCATATACTAAGAAAGTTTTAATTGACACAGTGGATTAATGTAAAACATGATGCCATTGATAACGAAATTCAAGCAATCAGAAGAACTTGTTTAGTGTCATGTTTAGAATTCAATCTGTCTGTCAAATACTTCATTAGAATTCAGTCCAAGTGGCAGCACATGTTTGTTTAATAGTATATACCATTTTTCAGAAATCCACAAATTTGTTGACTTTTCTATAAGCATTCCCTTTTCTTAAATCTTTATGATATATATAACCATTGTATCTGGATAAAATCATTGGTACAATTCAAGTGCTGGAGGACCATACAGGAGTAAGTTAAATCACCCTCCAAGTAACAAACCACAGCCCCCTCCTTCTTTTTAGTAGTATTATTATCTTTTGTCTGGATCTGTCTGTCCAATCAACTAAAGTATATATAACCAGGTATTTCACATGAATTGTTTGAGACATCTTTATGTAGAGATTGCTTACAAGCGTGGACCTCACTCCCCGAAGTTCACACATATATTAAATCCTTTTATATGTGGACCTTTCATAAATCAATAAAAGGAATCATAGTTTGAACAAATGGGAAAGGGGGGCATGGACCCCAATTCATATAAATTTCCTAGATCATTTGGTGATATAATATATAATATATAGATATTTAGTATAATGCTCGCATATACAAAGATGCGCAATGCTTCTGACTCCACGCATACAATGTATTAACATATAGGTTGAGGTCGAGAGTTCAGATGTTTTGGCATGGACATCCTATAAGTGGCCAATTATAAGCGAGGGGTAAGAAACGCCTGGCTTATAATTGCCCCTGGCCCCCTAAAGGATGTCCATTACTGAAGCCAACACCATGACAGACTCAGGTAACTCTTGTCATGCATAGTTAAGGGTGTAATGGCGGACTGAGTGTATGTGTGGTGCAACCCGGCAGTGAATTACCTGTTGTTTCACGAGGTTAATGGAGAAAGCACCTGGATATTTTTAGGGGAAAACAACTATAAAGGATCCTAGACAATATATACGGTCAAAGGTGACATATACCACTGGATAAACGTGAGTATTGAACTAAATACAATATGTCAACTACGCTTGATTTTACACTAGACTCAACGGACGATTTGAATAGTCAGTTGGCCCAAGTCACGTGATATTCTTCATACAACTTGGACCTTGAAGTGAACACATATCCAGGGGCCAATATTGGTCTTTTGCGCGAAACCGCTGTATACTATGTACAGCATTTTGGATACGAAAGGGTTTACCTTAGTGTTGGCATGAATGATATCACAACTAAGTTACCAGGTCAAGGTAGGATTGGAGTTAATTACTATAGCACCGACGAGATCGTGAATACACTGGTTGAATGATACATCCATTGTAAAAGCACTATCCTGGATGAAAACAAGAACACTCAAGTTATTTTCATTCCCCTGATAGGTTTAGATATTGCGGTGTATAATCAATGACCACACTGCCCTCGTGGTACAGGATTATACCTGAATCCGGGGTAGAAGTTGGGTATTCTACCGCATGAAAAACAAAGTATCGTCGACGATGCTATACATCTTATAAATTATCAACTGATTTCCATGAATGCAGCGCAGGTTGTTTTTACACCATTAATTCACCATACTATTCATAAGAGGGATCGGGCAAACAAACCATTAAAGCATAAATACCAAGAGCTTGAGGATGGTTTACATCCAACAGAAGCTACATTTAAGGTCTGGGCTAAGCAGATGAGCACTAACATTACCTATGGTATGTCCTAGGATTCTACCTAAGACCAAGTGGGATGATATTAGGCAGATACCTACTTCGTGGATGTTAATATGCAGATATGTCATGAACTTATCTGATCAACGACTTACCTGACTAGAAGGATTATACCTGAGATGTACTGGTTTCAAAAAAAGTTATGATCAAAATTCTGATTCAGTCCCCCTTTTCATTATCAAAATTATGTGTTACTCTGTTAAATTGAATTGAGTTCCTCTGATAATATATTCACTGTCGGGTTTGCACCTTCATCTTTCTAAAGTTTCTAGGTGTTTCCAGGTCAGAAAACCTGAGTCACACTTCACAAAAATATGTCTGTGCGCCTTAATATCACACAGTTTCATCTCGTCATCCTTTCCTCATTTGTTCATCTGATATGTCCACGATGGTTGTTCTATATACCCAAAAATGTTGTCAAAGAAGAAGGGCTTAAAATTAGTGTATTTAAATATCCATAGTTTATACAAAAATCATGCACTACTAGAATTACAATTTAAAGGTTTTGAATTCATTTGTATAGGAGAAACTTGGTTACATTCCTTGATTCCCAGCTCTGTTGTTGATTTGCCAGATTATACCTCTTTTAGACCGGATAGGGTTTTATCTAGTGGTGTTAAAAGAGGAGGGGGCCTAATGACTTATGTCATCAACAACTTGGCGAAATTCTCACATATTAAGGAAGAACTAAGTTCTGTAACACTTGATCTAGAGCAGCTATGGGTTGAAACCTTAGTTCCTAATCATAAGAAAATGTTAGTGGTCAACTTATATAGACCCCCATCTGGTAATGTCCAAAAGGGACTATCATAATTAACTTCATCTATTAAATTAATAGCCAATTTATCTGGTTATGATCTGATCCCGTTAGGTGACTTGAATATTGATTTGTTACAAACATGACTTCAAATCACTGTAATTTACGGGAACTATGTGATAACTACGATTTCAAACAATATATTAATGAGCCAACTAGATATAGTGTTACGAAAAAATCCTGTTTGGATCTGATAATGACAAATATGGCACATGTATCTGAATCAAGTACGCTTGATATCATAATTAGCGACCATCTGCCTGTATATATTGTAAAAAAGAAACAGAGGGAACATCCTGAATATACTTGTACATACAGTTGAAATACGAGAAGATATGATAAGATGGAATATCAGATATTGGTTTGTAATGATTATAGGTGGCTTGATTATTGGCAGGCACCGAATGTAAGTGATAAATGGGATATTATGTGCAAGGTTTTCCTTGATGCTCTTAATAGACATCTCCCTAAGAAAAAGATTAAACTTAGGAAACACAGTCCTTCCTGGATTACGCCCAAAATTCTCTGTTTGATTAAAGAGAAGAATTTACTAGCCAAATCACTAAAGCTAGACAAAGCGAATAGTTAAATTTTGGAATCCATTAGGGTTTTAAAGCATAAAATAAATAGATGAATTAAAAGGAGTAAAACAATAATTATAAAAGATTCCTTGTCATCTAATAAAAATGATCCTAAAGCGTTTTGGCAAGATATAAACTGTCTACTTGGTAACGTAAATAATCGTACAAAAATTATGTCTATTCAGGATCACCATGGAAACATTGTTTGTGACACTGATGCTGCAAACTATATGAACATGTTCTATAGTACTATTGGCTCGAACCTAGCAATGCAGATTGGAACAACTAATAATTGGAGACCACCAACGTGTTTCCCGTCGCTTGAACAATATAAGTTTAGTTTTAGGCTAATAACCGAAAAAGAAACTAGGATTTTAATCAAAAATATCAATACTAGAAAATCTTCAGCGATTCCTGAATTAAGAACTATGATACTTAAAGATGCATTTGAGATAATGAACTTTGAAGTCTGTTACTTGCTGAATGAAGCTTTACAGAACTCTGACTTCCCAAAATCATGGGGTGAAAATATTGTTACCCCAATACTAAAAGAAATTGAGATTTATTGAACGCATCAAAGTGGCGGCCGATTTCGCAAATGCCTTTGATTGGAAGGCTTGCCGAAAAAGCTGTACATACACAGTTAGTACATTATTTGAGAGATTATAATATATTACATAATAACCAACATGCATATGGTTTTCAAACAGGGAAAAGTACCGGCAGTGCTGTCTTTGATTTTCTCACACACTTATATCAAAACCTTGACAATAACTTAACCACATCAGCTGTATACATTGACTACAAAAAAGCTTTCGATACTATAAGTCACACCATTTTATTAGAAAAACTGAAATTATATGGATGTACTGAATATGTTACCTTATGGTTTAGGAACTATCTGCAAAATCGTACACAAATAACTAAAGTAAATGGTTATTGTTCTGATAAAGCCACAATAAATTATGGTGTCCCCCAGGGATCCACTCTCGGACCGACTCTGTTTGTTCTACATGTTAATGATCTTTTCTATTTGCCTGGTCTAAGTGAAGATAACGTTCTTATGTATGCTGACGACACCGTTGTTTTTGTCCCTGATACCGATCATTCTTTTCCAATTCAAAATTACAATCGTTACTAGATACAATAGTCACCTGGTGTAATGGTAATATATTGACCATTAATGAGAAAAAGACAAAGTGTATGTTCTTCAATGACAAAAGTGACGTGACAATCGCCAATGCCGTACAGTGTAAGAATACTGATTTGGAAGAGGTACTTCATTATAAGTACCTGGGTGTTGACGTATGTAGTAATTTAAGTATGGATCTGTATGTTTAAAATGTCTATAATAAGGCAAATCAAAAGGTCTATATGCTATCTAAGATACGTGAGTTCATAACTTCAAAGACTGCTTCGCTTATATATAAGCAAACCATTCTTCTCTACTTTGATTATGCTGATTTTGTGATTGACAGTGCTAACCAGGAATTGATTTCTAGACTCACTAAATTGCAGAACCGATCATTATGCATAATTGACTCTCGCAATCGGTTTATGCGTGGACATGATTACCCAGCCATTTTATGCAGGTATAACCTGAGAGATATTAATATCTGAAGGGTACATCATTTGCTGAATTTTATTTTTCGATATAGTAGGGATCAAAGAAATCTAAAAATTAGAATAAGTAGCATGAGTGATAAGAAATTGAAATTTAATGAAAAGATGACTCATAGAACCACTGTCCAACAAAGCCCATATTATAGGGGTGTAGCTAAAAAAGGGCAATTAAAAAATTCTTTAATGGTACACATGCATTTAAAAGGTAGTTGGATGTACGACTGAGCCACATGAAAGCAGGACTATACCTGTATGCATTGTGGAACAGCTATTTATTCGACTGTTAGTACATCGGATTCTACTGCTGTACTTGACGTATTTGGCGTATTTAATGTATTTAATGTTTTATTATAATGTGACCTTTGTTTGGATATATCATAAACTGATGTTTCATTACTGTTAATAAGCCCTGTTCATATGTAACATAGTGATTCTATAATATTGTAACTGCTAAGTAGATTGCTATTCAAATCAACCTCATTACCATCTCATCTACATCATCATTACTTATCCCTTAATATTACTACCAAAATTCTATATGTACTGGAAGAACTCGATGTAACATTGAGAGGTGCCTTTGACAATTTAAAAAAAAAGAATAAATAGTTAAAGTAAATTTAGTTATAACTTTTACAGAGCTTAATTCTGCTTGACAGAGATGGCTATACTTGTAGTAGTTTGTGATAGTTTTGATTCCAGTTATATCTGTCATAAACTAATAGAAAAATTTTAAAATGCTATTCGGAAGAGAAAACCATATCTGTCTATGTTTCAGGAGAAATGTGAAGATAGAGAGGTCACAAGTGCAGTCTGTTTTGGCATGGACATCTTGCGAGGGGCTAAGTTCATATGTTTCATAACTTCTTATTTCTTTGTTAGTGATGCCCGCACTATGGAAGGGCATCATTATTCTTCGCATGCCATGTCAAGACATACACATTCAGAACTGCTGCAGAGCTGAAACCTGCATGGTACCAATGGCTAGGTATGTTGAACTGAGTTACACCTATTTATTCAGGGATAATTCTTGGTTATTCCTGTTTAAGATTTCGATTATCCTCATCAATATCCTAATTTTTTTTAAAGAAAAACACTTCTGTTTCTTACAAAGTAGCTTTAAAACCTATTCAACTACAAACAATGGACATGCTTTTCCAACACACACATATGCATGATCTTCACAATAAGATTTGTGTGACTACATGAAATGGTGGGAATGGTGAAACAACAGTATGAAGCAAATCTTTTTTTTTCTATACAAATATATGTGCTAACAATTTCTGCATTTCAGATTATACATTGTTACTAATCATAAATGTGTTTTCCTTCAGGTCTTAACTAACATCTATTATTATTATGTAGATGTGTAGCTACAACATTTTTTTTTCTTTGAACGGTTATTATCTTTACTAAAACCTTTTCTGGCCAAGGCCTGGTCTTCTGCCGGCTCCAGAGCTTGGTTGGGTATATAACAATCATAGTACATATATTGAACAAGAGTGTTTATATTCCTATGTTGTTTCATTAGGGGTTATTAAATGTTACACCACAGACATAGGCTTCGCTATTGCTAGTCCAACTATCCTGCATTGTCCCTATGAAGGTTTAGCAGTCCTTAGTATGGTCACCGGATGCCACCACTGAATAGTGAAGTCTAAACACCCAGCTCCTGAACCCCAAAGGTTTGTAATGATCGAAACGTTTATTGCTCTCTACCCAATACAGGTTACCGCTGTGTCTTTTATACTAACCCATGGATTTGGTGTATACCTGAATTCCCTCTGCAGTGCTGCCGCTGTCAGACAAGGCTCCCCAAATGAACACCAGTTCTAGGCCTAGGGTTGTCTCACCTGCCGTTGACACTCCCAATAGACCTTGTGCAGACAGGGTCACGTGATCACCATGTGCTCACCATAACCACATGACTTGCAAATAAATCTAAACTTCATGAATTCTGAAAAAGAACGTTTTGCTAATATTGACTTGGAGTTATTTTATCAGATAAATTCAGCAAAATTATCTTAAAATTGTGAAAAATCATATTTCAAAATGATCACCAATATGATGCCCAGATCCTTTCTGGGAATTGTGACATCTTCTGCACAATGTTTATAGTCACTAATAGACTATATTATTCATTCTGCCAATAGTTATTAATAGACTATCTTATCAATTCTAAATTTCCCTTATAAGTAATTTGGTTTTATGTTTAATTAAGTTCTAATGCAGTCTGGTGATCATCCACTTTTCTTGATCTATTCAGCTTCACAATAAGCAGTCTATTGATATTAAAGTATTAAATCTTTATTTTATTCTAATAATATGCATGAGGTTATTTCTACCTTAGTGCAATATGATTTATTTAACATCTCATTCCTAGCTATAAGAAGTGTAATTCATAGGAGGGCTAATTAATACCTATACAAACCATATTGAACTGGAATGTTTTGAAAAGAAAAAAGGAAAAGGAAAATTGGGTATAATAGGAGATATTAGTCTTTAAACTTGAAAAAATGCAATAATGACGTTTTTAGATGCAAAAATGCTGATGCGGGTAGGCTTCAAAATTCTTTATAATCTGGCATATGAGAGGTTCCTTAAGTGTACTTTTTCTGGTCAAAAAAGATCAAAGATGGTATTTTTGATCATCATAGTAAAATTAGGTCAGACGGTATAGTGCTTTTTTTTTCTGAAATGATGGTATCTCCTAAAATACCCAATTTCAGAGACTCAAATCCTAGGACTGCAATGTACATTAAGATCTCGATAAGAATCATTAGTATCAGATGCACAGGATGAAAACAATTTTTCTATGAGGTCCCAAACATTGCCATTTTTTACCTTTATGTGCATCTTTTTTAATATGAATGAACATACCATTCTTCTCTAAAAATTCCAACATACTCAACTTCAAAATATCCTTGGAGGTTTCAAGGCTCTAACTGCATGTTGAGCAGAGCTATGAGCCCATAAAGTTGGCACTAGAATTAAAGGCTCCAATTTTGCTGCAAAGTTTGGCCCAACCTTTTGTCACAAGAACTGAAATATTGTGAAAAGTTTGGGGAGTTTGATGTTCAAATTTCTAGTTGCATTCTGAGTTAATTCAGTTTGAAAAATATTTTTTACCAATTTTAGCAGGATCAAATACATCTCAGCCAGTAAGACCTAGATCAAACTCAATATAAGCTTTAATCAATTATGAATTAGGTGATAATTGTGTTAAAAGATGCCAAAAGGAGTTTTTGTCTCCAGACAAAATCTCCTTGGTGTTTCAAAGTTTCAGACTGATACTTCATATTTCACCTCTTTTGAGCAATACCAAGCCACAAAAGGGTAATCTCCTGGCAGCTTTATCTGTCTGTTGTTGTCAGCAATTGTCATATTTATTTTAGTGTAATCTAACATGTGATAAATTTGAGATCATCATCTAGTATACTCTTCAGCTGACGAATTTTACATTCCAATGAAGAAATAATCCATATTTAGTGTAAAAACAAAGATTTATCACAAAAAATAAGTCTAGTTTGGTCTCCAGACTATTCAGTGACTATGAGTTACAGTAATGAAACGGAAAAGGGGTTTTGTCAAATTAGTTCAGAATGCACTACATAGACAACATGTTTAGGAAGTTAATTTTCGGGGTTTAAAGAAAATCTGAGACGAAGTATGTGGGACCCACCAAAATTTGGTTGAATTGATATGGAATGACTCTATATGTAGTTTTGGTAACATAGAGTAGCTACTGTGTTGGACATGCCACCTAGAGGGCAGCAAGTTAGTTTGAAATCTGGCTGCCATCAGTCTCGGTCACTCTCCGCTGCTTGTATTCTTTTTATTATCATTTATTTATCATTATCTCATTTCATTATATGTTTAATTGTTTGATAATAGGACCGATGTTACATAATTATAATCGGCAAGAGCATCATCTCAACATTTGTCGCCCCCCTCCAGGTGACCGCCCTACCTGCCCAGTACAGTCGCTGAGTATTGTCAGCACAATCGAAAGGTAACATTAAAACGCTATACAGCAATATAGCAAAATAAAGTGTGGTGTTGAAGGGGAGCTGAGTCATCAGAATCAATATGTAACCAAGTATGCCAGTGTCACCTGCCTGGAGAAACACTATAGCAGGGTGGCAATAATCAATAAAAGAGTAATATACAACAGCTGGAATTGCAGCATGGGTTAGAGAGTTAAAACTAAAAGGGAAAAGTACACATGGGAGATTGGTGGAATGAGTGCTGATGGTATTCAAAGTGACTGAGTGATAGGTTGGAGTATTGGATTAAGAGCTACTACGTGCCATGTACATTGAGGTTGAGATTCCTTAGGGACTAGGAGTTTATAGTTAAGATCCGGTTCATCTATATGATCATTGTTACCATTAGGATCCATGGGTTGGAGGAGTTACTTAAAGGGGCTGGACTTGGTATGATTACCACCTGTACTTCTACTGTTTGCAGTTGCTTCACTAAATCTTTATGCCGCTGCAAGTGAGTCTCTTCATTCAGATTTGAACACCCTGTGTGAGGAGCTAACTCTACCCTTGACTAGCAGATGATGAACTATACTTAAGTAACAACAACTAACTAGCGGAATGAAGTAAATGCAGTCTTTATTCTACTCCCTATACATAAACAATGACAGAAACAACACTCTTGTTTGGCGGCGTTTTTATTTATGAAAAGTATAAAGGTTTTTCTAACCCAAATTTTCCACCAGATTCAAAAATCCATTTCTTTGTGGCCAAAGCTTCTGGGTTTTGATGAAAAATGACATTTTCTGGTAAAAAGAAACAACAAACACACACACATTTTCAGAGCAAAATGATAATCTCAGTATTTCCTCACCAGTGCCCTGAAAACAATGAAGGCAACTTGTGTATGTAATCAAAATAAAGGTTAGGATCTGGTGAACAGGGGAAATGAACAAAAACGATACATTTTGCTGGTTTTCATGGTAATAGGTGGTTGTTTGAGTGGAGATACTAAGATCCTCCTCCTCCTCCTCCTCCTCCTCCTCCTCCTCCTCCTCCTCCTCCTCCCCTGCATTTCTACCTCCACCTGCCCCTGCATCTTTTGATGGGTCCTGGTGTCTCAGTGCCTCTGCTGCAGGCTCAGGTTCAGTCAGTTTGGGGCACATAATGTCCCTTGTGTCCTCTGTTTCTGATGTTTTTGAAGAGGTACCACTGCTGCCAGAGGGGAAGACCCGGGGAAGGTGTGACCAGTGGTAGGACCTTTTGGACGGCTCCAGGGTCCACAGTGAGCACATCCACTTCTTCCGGCTCAGTATTGCAGTACTGTTTGACGGACGGGAGTAGACCTTGGCATGGCAGAACCACGGCTTGAGAAGACTGAAGCACCGTCAGAGACAAACTTGGTGTGGCCAGTTATAAGAAAGTTCAAAGTGATCTGCTTATGAAGACCAGTCAGGACCCACCACATGAGATAGCCAATCATGTATTTGTTCTTGTTTTGCCCACTGCAGTTTTCACAGTGCAGGTTGAGGAGCTGTTCACCGAGAGAGTAGTTGGCAAAGTAGTGGTGGAGGTAGGAGATGACAGCATTTAAACTCTTGCTGCCGCAGTGGGACTCATCAATAAGACCGCTTTGGGGAGGTTAGAGGAGTAGGAGATGGTTGTTCCTCTGACACTCCCTGCACAGGTTAGTCATGGGGTAAGAACACGCAATACGAGGTAGCAAATGGCCCCAGAGGTTACGGAAGGTGGTCAGGACAACAAGAAGATGGACGTCCCAAATTGCCTTTTAATACTGTTTATACACATCTACTTTTCTTGTGCTGGAGGGGAGGAGGAGGATGTCATTGCTTTTGTGTGAGGAGACTCTGCCGGGGAGGATGAGGGCATAGGTTTCGGGGTAGGAGTTGATAAAGACAACCATACGGTGGACGTCTTGGAGGTCAAGGGCATGGGTGTTGGTCTTGCTTCTGCTGGACATCTTAGTATGGAATATGAACCAGTGCTCCCTGTACCACTGGCTGATGGTGGTCATCTTGTTTATAATGCAGCTGAAAAACAAGAACATAAAACTTACTTGGAATAGAATAAGCTTTGACATAACAGGTTGCATTCAGACATATAATTGTAGGACAGGTAGTCTATAGTCATGTAATGAAAAATGTTATATGTTAATAAGTTACAGCAGAACACAGGCTTGGGAACTACTTAGAAAGGAAATGTTAGCTGCAGAGATGAATAATTACCTGTAGAGAAAGAGCAGGGTGTCCCAGCAGACCTTCTTGCCCCCGATGGTGTAGTGGCTCTGTTGGTGCTGCCTCTCACCCTTGCCCTTTGGCCCCTTCTTCCAGGTCGACAGCCGTGCTGAGGTGTTAGTACAAGCACTTTTAATGCCCAACAGGAACATGTCCTTCTCCCCTGGAATGGAAATCTGACACAGAACATTAGTGATGTACGAGCAACCAACTTTGGGAGAAAAAAAAACAATTCTAAGAACTGTATGCTGGGGTCTACTCCCGAGGTCGCCAAGGTTACTTGGCCTAAAATCTTATGTCAGTGTCACATGTCAATGTAAATTTACAGCCTCTAGGTGGTCATACCAGTATTATAGATGCATAACTATCTGTCTTTAAGACCATTAATAGCATATGGATATTGGCCGCACCTGGAGTCAGCTGGGGGACCTCCTGCCGTTTGTCAAGACGCTCCGCCGTTGAGAACTTGACAGAACATGGGCTGTTGTGGTACTTACACAAGCACTAAACATATTAATGTCTAAGATATGTGGGGGCACCCTTATAGATTGAATTAGGTTCATGAGATGGCTGCTAAGAATTTTTGATCAGGCCTCAGAGAGTGTAACAGCTGACGCTGTCCATGGTAAACATGAGAGATGCCATTAACTAGGTCACAGCGTTGTACTTTCAGTAAAATGTTGATTTTGAACCTAAAGACAGTTAGAATCATGACAATAACTATGGAATATCTTAGAAAACATGCTTGGGCAACTTTTGATGGCAGGACAGGTCTAACGGTTCTATATTTATACCAATTTGAAAGCGACACAACTCGGATAATTTTGATCACAAGTCACAAACAAGCATGGCCTACCTAAAGTTTTTGCAGCTGTCAGTCTCCTCCTGCAGCAGTTGCTCTGTCAGATCCAGGATAATCAAGGGCTCATCTTCTTCCTCCCCGGGATCTCCTTCTCAGACAGGGTAGGATCGTCCTCCCCCTCTGATCCCCATCGTCCTTGGCAAAGATGAAGTAATCCTCCATGAGTTCTCGCCATTGTATACGACGTGTGTACAACGTGGTTAGAATAATGTTGCATGGACAATGTGTCCAACGTAATATCTTAATGTTGTCAGCACGTCACCATGCAACGTTGTACTTTCACATTGAGGCAACATTGCTGGCACGTCTCTTAGAAGATAACCAAAATACAACCTTGTAGCCACGTTGTACATACTGTTTTGTGATCAGAATCTGAATCTTCTTCATGAAATGATATGTCGACCAGGTAAATTTTTGTTACTCCCTGGTTTTATCTTAGTAGAACTTTGTAGTCTTGTCCACATTGCATTAACACTTCATTTCTGTCTTTTCTCCAGCAATAACGTATTCATCCAGTTATAGAAGAAAAGGATTCAACGAGATGTCTGGAGTAATTAACATACGTATTACCTTCATTTCACTTGGTTGCATTGTCCTCTTTGCATATTACAATATTTTCATTAAGTCACTTTTCTTTGACAATGGACCCACTATGGAATCAAACAAATCACAATCATCCATGAAGCATAAATCTCCAGTAAAGATCCTGATTCTTACAAGATATAGGTCAGGCTCTTCCTTTGTAGGAGACCTCTTCAACCATCACCCAGACGTGTTCTATGTCTTTGAGCCATTTTACCTCAATAGTCATATTTTTGAAAATGCTGATCAAGCAACAATGGATTTGCTCAAGATTTTTCATTGTCAGATGGATGGTACCTTTCTCAATCAGGATAAGCCTCTCAGGAAACTCTATGAAATATTATGTACAAAAGTTCATCAATCAAATGAACCAGGAGAAATAATAACTGTACATAAATGTAGAGAACTTAATACTACTGCTATTAGCAACATTTGTAAGACCTATAAACATACAGCAATCAAAACTATTCGCATCTTCAACATCATTACTATACGCAAGCTTCTAAATGAGAACATCACAATAATTCATTTAGTGCGAGATCCACGAGGTAGATTGAATTCTATAGATAATGTGGATGACACTTTCGGAAAGGTACATCCAGAGGAAATGTGTAGTGAAATGAAAATTTTAGTTGATGGCATTAGAGATCTCTTATTACAAAATCCTTCTTTCAAAAATAATTACCACCTTATTAGGTATGAGGATATAGCTCATGACCCATTAAAAATGGCTGGCATCATATTTAGCCGGGTCGGACTTAATATTACCCCTGAAGTACATAGGTGGATTGATTCTTCTACACACATTAAAAAGGGTGGCACATACAGCACACACAGAAACTCCTCAGCTGTATGGAAGGCTTGGACTAAGGAACTAAGTTGGACAAAGATAAAAACTCTACAAAATAACTGCCAGTCAGTATTTCAGCAATTGGGATATGCCTGGATGGCTTCAAAACATGACTTGGATCTAGATCCTGTACTTCCATTTCCCAAAAATAGTTGGCTTTTTGCACAATACATAGGTCAACATATCATTTAAACTTACATTCAGACCACCACCTGGAACTTTTTTAGTTTTTAGAAGTCCAAAAACATTAAAATGATGACAAATAACGCATTTTCCCTTGGAGAAGGATACATATCGATGGATAAATAATGTTATAGCATGTTATGGCATGTATGGGGGGTTCCATGGTTTCCTAAGTGTATCATATCTTTATCAATTCTACTTTTATGATGTGCTTATTACACTTGTGTTTCTGGGTCTGACACATAGTTGCTCTCCTATGCAGAAAACAAAGCTGTTCTTCTTTAACTTATCTTGATTCGTGTTTCTCAGATAGTTGACTTAAGACATATGTACTTATGGAACCATGAAGCCCCTTAGTTAAGTCTTGTGATATATTAAAAAGGTTTCTTTTGTGATTAAGGGAAGATTTGCCAAATAAAAAAAAATTGAAGTCACGTTTTGGATGACCACAGACCTTTCACATAATTATGAGTCTAACATTATGACCACTAGGCCACAGAGACCTCTGTTCAACTCGAACATCTATTCATTATTGGGTATACAAGGACCTTGAATAAAGTAAAAAAAGATAATTTTCTCATTATCATTATAGTAAGGGACAAAGGGTCCCTCATGAAATATCCACCCTACAAAGAAGTCTCTGTTGAACCAGTGTCATGAAGACTTATGATCAATCAACCAAGTTATGACACTGCCTCAGAAACAGGGTGTCATAAGTGTACTGTCATATATCAAAGCTAAAAGATAGTGGGTTAGGGTTAGGATGAGATAGTTTACATGGACATATATATCTCCCATGGACAATACCTACTTTCTGTTATATAATTCTATCATTTTACAAAATATGATGAGTAAAAATGTTTGTAACATGTGGTTCACTAAGACATTCATATAATAAACATTGTTATAGCATGATATGTATTCATTTTTCTGAGTAACCCATATTTAAGCCATAGCTTAGATAAGGGGCTTATAGGTGCATGTATTTTGAATAACATGTCTTTTAAATCTTAAAGGTCTCCCTAAAGATGAATGCACAAAAACAACACCACTATTCAGTTGCTTATTCTCTCCCACCGTTCCCTGAGGTATGTTGGCAGAAAAGGTGGGGAGCTGTTTCAAACCTTTTTATCAGTGTGCCTACCACAACTATTAAACCATGCTCTCTCAAATTTCTTTTGTTTTTTTCATGAATTCTCAGTTCATAATGCACTGCTACGGTGATGATGTACTGGTGGCCTCAGATAATGCCCTGGTGTTCTCAAATAATGCACATACAGTCTCTAATTTTGTAGTTTAAATAGACTGCCAGAAAAACCAAATTTGGAATTGATGAAAAGCTTTGGCAGCCAATGTGCACAACTAAGGAACAAAACATAGACCCTTGGATTCACAGAGCCACAGCCTAACCACTACCCTATTGGGGCAGCTGGCAGACCTGTGGTCATGCATACTTGTTATCAATAGGTTCCTATGGGAAGAAATAACTTATACTTTTCATTAGATAATAAAAAATTGAAATCTTTAAGGAATGAAAAATTTGATATATGTTTTACCATCACAGGGTTCCAAGCTTAATTTTATTTGCTTACTGCTTGTAGTTTTGATGAATATTGCAAAAGTACAAAGAAGGGCAGAACCACAGTGCCCACTGTCTGGTGAGGAGACTCTGAGACATGGTCAAGGCGTTGGGCACTCTGCCATTTTGCCATTCTTGACCCTAGTTCTCACGATTATCATTTTTGATGCAGAGGGTGATTTGCCACAGAGTGGACATTGGACTGAGGGAAGTAATAAAGCACTACTACTAGTACACTCTGCAGCAAATCACCCTTTGGCCAGAAATGATAACTGTGAGATGTACGGAGGTGTCAATGCAGCAGAGTGTCACTAGTAATACCGACCTTGGGAGTCCTTCTAAATAATGGGGGGCTCACTATGCTATACATATATTATTGTAGTTGTACATAATAAATTGAATTCAGCAGCTTGTAAAGGTCCTTATGACAGAAGATCCTTTCTTTCACTCATAGTGATACAGGTGCTGAAATAATACACTTGCCCTTTGGGCTCGAGCATTATTAAATAATTTTTCATTTTATGATCAAAAACTCATTTGGATAAAATGGGACTGCATTAAAGCTTGGTTCTGTACGTTACATAATTGCTTTAGATTAAATTGAAAGTACCTCTCATTTTTGTCCTAAATGAGAGAATTATGCTAATTATGCACCAAGACAATTAAAAATAATTATGTTATTGTTAAAGGAGAAAATGTTGGAGCATGCTGCAACTACATTGAAGTTTCAGAATTGTCTTTGTGTACAAAATAAGGAAAATGAGGAAAGATTTTACCATGTAGTTTTCTGGTACTTTTCAACATATTTATTATATTTTCAATATTTTACTAAACTTCTTATGTTGGAGCATGCTGCAACTACATTGAAGTTTCAGAATTGTCTTTGTGTACAAAATAAGGAAAATGAGGAAAGATTTTACTATGTAGTTTTCTGGTACTTTTCAACATATTTATTATATTTTAATATTTTACTAAACTTCTTATTGGGAAAACCATATATTTTCTGAATTGTCACCTATGGGGTATGTGCCTAAATTTCTGCCACATGAATGACCATGGGGGCCAGCAGAATACTATTTATAGCATTTGTATAAATCATGACTCAGACGCAAGGTTAGACAAACCTTCCTGGTTTATTCTGTGTAAACTGGAACAGTAACATTTTCCCCCAAGCTCTGGCCTAACTAAGAGGTGCCGGTGCGCTGTTATTAGACGTCTTTGTATAGAGTGGTTTTGTAAAACTTAAGCCCCACTAGTTGATTTTACCATTGCCAGGCACCGGGCCGCTGGGAGAATGGGCGTTGTCATCACCGGGCGACTGTCATATTAAGCAATTTTGATTTTTTTCCGATGATTTTCCCACAGATCCTGTCAATCTGCATCCATTCCCTGATCTCGCACTATACCCGCGTGAAATCACCCACCGATTATGATCACTGGGCGATTGTGGCGGCTATTTACTTCTTGTGTAGTCACCCGTCATTGGTAAAATCGCCTAGTGGGTATAGGGCTTTATGCCTAAGTCACCTCAGGAGGCACTAAAACTCAAAACATAAGCCCAAGTTATTGCTGTTCAACCCAACCAGTTCTTGTTAATGAGGGTCATTAATGAGTGCCATTAAAACAAGGATGTTTCAGAAGTATTCAGTTAATGATCATGCCTGACTCTGTGTGCTCACTATTGGGAATGCTGTCATCCTGGCCGGTTTTCAATGTTAACCAAAGCTATAAAAAGTAAGTAAATGACAGGTGGCTTAGAAAATTGCTTGGATAATACATACTATATATCAATTTCTTTCGTTTTTTTTAAATTCAAAAAAGTAAAATCCATTTCTTCCAATAGGAACACATCTTAGAAGCCTTGATGAAAATGATTGGTTCCCTTGTTTCCTTATCACAGCATTACATTAAATTTAGACCAAATGGATTCATGGCTCAACCCTACAAATGCTGGTTACTGGTGAGGTGAACTTAAGCCAATGATCCATGATGCAACACTCTCCGAAACTACGAAAAAGCAGTAGCAAACCAAATTTAGGACCAATGATTTTTTTGTCGGTTGTGAATCAGTTTGGCAATTGGTCCTTTTAGTCCTAAAATTGATCCATAATTGTCCCCACCCCCCATCCCCCACCTCCCAAAATAAAAATCAACATCCCAACAAATTTGTCTACCCCTTGTCAGTTTGAAATTAGTCGGAATATTCATTTGTCGCTTACTATCCTCATTCCTAATTTAAATATTTGCACAATTAACTGCTCGTTCAGGAGGATTGTGTCATATCAATGAGTATAGACAGATATATACTCGTTGGTCGTATGGAAGAAACAATTTGCAGAGGCACCACTGATAGCTTGTACCTAAAAAATCCCTCACAAGCAAACACATATGACAAATCATATTGATAACATGATGTAGGAGTCTAAGTATATCGGTATATTATGGGAAGGAATACAGTATGTTTCTAGAATATTTGACATAATTTCCTTAGATGAATGTGATTGTTCAAAAAAGCAGATCACAATTAAAGGCCGTATTCAACATAGAGAAAGTGCACTGCCGATTTCAGGCCGATATATTTTCGGCAGTTCAGATATACTTTCGGCAGCCTTGCCGATAAAATTTACGAACATGTTGGTAAATTTTTCCTGCCGATTTTGGACAGGCTGCCAATAACGCATTTTTGGCGGCCGATTTTGCAATTTCGGCGGCCAATTTTGTGCCGAAATTATGGGCGGCCAGTATGGAACGTTGCTATGGAGAGGCTCAATATAGGTGGTGCGTACTTTCGGTATGTGGAATATGGCCTTAATGAACATTAGATCTGAATTGCATTAGAAACGAAGATATTCAATTTAGCAAGATTAACTGGGATTAAGCTTTGTGAAGAGGAATTGATACATTGTGCGCTCTTTAAAACCTTTATCATAATTTAAAAGTCTTAACACTTCAAGTGCAGGAGATGTTTGTACCTCCATCTTAATCATCAGTGGAGAATGTACAGTAACATTTGAGTTCTAAATACATATTATTTAGGCTTTAAACAGAGAATGACTTTCAAGTTTAACATTAAATAAGAAGCGAATTACATAAAGATGCAATGAAGAACACAAGTTAGCATGGTTAAGTAGGAGGCACTAGATATTGATTTGAACTCAAAATCAACAGAAATTTAAAACAACTATTATTGTTGCTAGTATTTTGTAACTAAATTTATAGTGACAAACATAATAATAATATGTCAATATCATTGTAAAAATAAACAGCTTTTCTACAGTGTATATTTGGATTCTGTAAATGGCTATACAATGGCATGATAGATGTTCATATATCGATTGATCCTTAGCTCAAGCCAAGCATTCTATATTGACAATGTGTCTGTTCACCCTGTCGTTGGTTACAACTGGTGACGTAATCTCTTTCAGCATTTTTCGCAATGTCAACAACCACATTATGTCACAAAAATGTCAAAAGAGATGGTGTCATGATGGTTTGCATGGGCTCTCACCATCTTCAATGACACTCTGAAAAAAACACAATGACAATGGTTCGTGTCACATCTCTTAGTGTAACTATACTTTTTTGGAAAGCGTCAGTATAACAGCTGCCAACTTCTGAAGTATGGACGCTGCCATGGTTGGAGTCGCAGTTTCAAGGAAGGCAGCATAGATTATTGGGGATATGCTTGCAAAAAGCCCCACCAGCAGCACCAGGCCAGCACCTAAGGCTATGTTGGTAACACGTTTCAGCTTGTTGTCCAGGACCTGAGTGATGCCTCCTTCCAAGTGGCCATGGAGGCTTGGAGCAGTGTGGGGCTGCAGCTGTGAATGATAAAACCAGAGATTACCTTGTTATGAATTAAATTCTGTTCACCCAGTGAAAGCATGTGAACAAACAACAAAGCCTGATCAGCCAATTCTAAGAAGTTATACCTAGTCTTGACTTCCATGTTTCATTGTCTTTGTCAGAGTTACACCATTAGTATTCATGTGTAGTACGAAAGGGTCCTCTCTCCTCAGACGGCAACCGTGTAGTACCATTTAGTATTCATATTACATACAAAATTTCTCGGACATTTGTGTCGTACATACTTATCGCTATGTACAAAATATTTATATCCATAACTCAAATTTGGATTTATATGTTAGTTAAAGATAAATGTTACATAAATATGTGATCTAGATGTTTATACATTGTTGTCAACAAATAGAACCAACCCATGTTTGGGAACTGTGATGTCAATGGCAACAGGTCTTTGAAAAATGAAGCCAAAATGTAATATTATAGTTGCACTGCTTCCAAAGCACAATTTCTGAAACAGTTGGACATAATGAATAATATTCCACCATATAATCATAATTTTATTGGTTTATTTTACCTTCTTGAAAACCGACATCACAATTTTCTTTTTCTCTGAGTCTGCCATGTTCATCATTTCATGCGACCAGAGCGGTTGTATCTCCTGAGAAAGTTTGTCCTCGATGTCAGGGGCCAGGTATTGGATATCAGGATGCAGCTTTTGGGCGGACTCTGCCCGTTGTCTTTGAAACTGTAAAATTAGAACAAGCAAAAGACCAACATTCTGCCTTTACTTTGATTATCAAGCTTAGACTGTTCTGCTTTCTTAGTTCTAGAACTAAAAGTACCAGTGGAAACACTAAAATGAAGGTTTCATTAAAAGTTAATGAAAAAAAACATAAATACCAGATAGGTATTAACAGTGTATGTGTGTGCATGTGCATTTGTGTGTGCATGTGTGTTTGTGGGCCATTCAAAGTTTTGTCTGTGTGTATTTATGCGCCTTTATTTTTATGTCTGTGTCTGTGAGTATCGCTGTTTGAGTGTGGCTGTGAGTATTTGTGTTTAGCTGTGTGTATCTGTGTTTGTGTGTTTGTATGTGTATGTGTGTATGTGTGTTTGTGTGTTTGTATGTGTATGTGTGTATCTGTGTTTGTGTGTTTGTATGTGTATTTGTGTATCTGTGTTTGTGTGTTTGTATGTGTATTTGTGTATGTGTGTTTGTGTGTGTATGTGTGTATGTGTGTTTGTGTGTTTGTGTGTTTGTATGTGTGTATCTGTGTGTATCTGAGTTTGTGAGTGCTTGTTGTTACCTCTCTCATGGTTTCATCAGAATAGACTCCCCTCAGATAATTACCTCTCTCATAGTATCATCAGAATAGACTCCCCTCAGATAATTACCTCTCTCATGGTGTCATCAGAATAGACTCCCCTCAGATAATTACCTCTCTCATGGTGTCATCAGAATAGACTCCCCTCAGATAATTACCTCTCTCATAGTGTCATCAGAATAGACTCCCCTCAGATAATTACCTCTCTCAGGGTGTCATCAGAATAGACTCCCCTCAGATAATTACCTCTCTCATGGTGTCATCAGAATAGACTCCCCTCAGATAATTACCTCTCTCATGTTGTCATCAGAATAGACTCTCCTCAGATAATTACCTCTCTCATGGTGTCATCAGAATAGACTCCCCTCAGATAATTACCTCTCTCATGGTGTCATCAGAATAGACTCCCCTCAGATAATTACCTCTCTCATGGTGTCATCAGAATAGACTCCCCTCAGATAATTACCTCTCTCATAGTGTCATCAGAATAGACTCCCCTCAGATAATTACCTCTCTCATGGTGTCATCAGAATAGACTCCCCTCAGATAATTACCTCTCTCATGGTGTCATCAGAATAGACTCCCCTCAGATAATTACCTCTCTCATGGTGTCATCAGAATAGACTCCCCTCAGATAATTACCTCTCTCAGGGTGTCATCAGAATAGACTCCCCTCAGATAATTACCTCTCTCATGGTGTCATCAGAATAGACTCCCCTCAGATAATTACCTCTCTCATGTTGTCATCAGAATAGACTCTCCTCAGATAATTACCTCTCTCATGGTGTCATCAGAATAGACTCCCCTCAGATAATTACCTCTCTCATGGTGTCATCAGAATAGACTCCCCTCAGATAATTACCTCTCTCAGGGTGTCATCAGAATAGACTCCCCTCAGATAATTACCTCTCTCATGGTGTCATCAGAATAGACTCCCCTCAGATAATTACCTCTCTCATGGTGTCATCAGAATAGACTCCCCTCAGATAATTACCTCTCTCAGGGCATCATCAGTATAGACTCCCTTCACTTCATTTGATATCATCCTGATGATCTGCTGACGCTGTTCTGTCTGACCAAACACCGTCTTCTCAGAATTCTCAACAGCAATGACCTTCTTCTTTCCTACTTGAAAGACCAATTTTCCTAAATCTGAGTCCTTGTTTGATTCCATAAATTGGTCTAGAGTTTGGTCCTCCAGCATGTTTCCATGTGTGATGATGACAAAGCAGTGCTGCATGAGCATCGGTCCGAATATGCCCTGAAATACATTGGGTAGAGGAAGTAAGTGTAAACCAAAAAAGTTTAGAGTGTGACTCAAATAACTTGTTTTTACATTTTATGCATATAACATAATTTAAATCAGTGTTGAAGCTCTTGCCTTACAATTTTATAATGAATGATATGCAATTTTCTGGTTTTAAAAGAAGCTGAACAAAATTTATCCTCCAAGAGTGACCAAAATCCTAAATGCTTATTACTATAGAAAGACAAACCTCAAATGATTTAAAATGTATTCAAACCTGTGTTATTATTTCGAAAACCTGGCTTTCCTGATCAGTGAAGCGAGGACTTCCCATGTTGAAAACAAACAGAAAACCGTGAATCCCATGACAGAAGCGGTCACACACCTGTATGAACATAGACCTCAAATTGAGAAGTGAATCATAAGTTTCAACTGCAAGTTTCTCTCCTGACCTACCAGTGAATATTTAGAAAGGATGTAGAAGTCTTATGCTTAATGTAGCAGTGGGGCACTGCTGCCAAATCTTCAAATACAGGGCCTATCAGGCATGGAATTCTAAATGGGCTCCAGGTAAATCTCAGGAGGCTGGATAATTTGGGATACATGTTTAAAACCAATCCCTCCGATTTAAACCCCCATTCACATTTAGGTTTGATTCATTACCCACATTACTGCTATGCAACAGGAATTTACTACTCAAAACCTTAATGCAGCCAGAGTAGAAAGTCCAGAATCATGCCCGTTAGGCAAAGTTCTAGGAGAGTTTCCATGCTATTCACTTGGGACAGGTTTTTATGAAAATCCAGAACCTGCAGATTTTAATAGGGTGGTGGTGGGTAGAACCAGCTGTACCCTCAAACACAGTAGACCACTTTATTTTTGTCACAGTAATAAACATGTCAGACCCTATCAAACGCAGACAGTTTCTGTTTTCTCTCTCTCATGCACTCTCCCTTTACATATACCCACACTGAGAGATTCATGTTATATTCACATTAAATTGCAACCTAGTTTGGGGAGAGGATTGGGGAGAGAGGCATGTCCCCTACCATGACTTAAAAACCTGTCATACCCTTCTTCTAAAATTACACCAAAACAACACTTCAAAAGTTCACCCACTTCTTTTCTTTTTAATAGATTGAATCCTATATCCAACATCAAGTACTTGCACTGAGGTAGTAATTAATTATGAATACCTCGTGCATTTAATGGATGGTAATGTTTGAGAGGATCAATAGATATTTAGAATTAAAGAAAGGTCACTAGACTGCGAAGGGATATATCACAAACAGTTCAAAATTGTAAAAGATCTTTATAAAGCTAAATGATAGCTATGAGTAGTGCCTCAGATAGGTATGACAATCTGTTCAGGGTAACGGCAGGAAGGTCCAGTCTATCAGTGGCAGCACTACCTGGGGAAATCAATAATCATGGGTATAAAGGAATGGCAATAGCCTGTATCGGCCAGAACCGATACACGTTTGGAACAATACAAGTCTTAAGGATTCAGGGGGTTTGGTAGTGTGACACATAGTCTGGTGACATCTGGTGACTAACAGTGGAACAACTTCAGTCTGTGAGATCTTATGGAGACAGGCAGACTAGCGATAGGTAAGCCTGGCGCCATGGTTTATGAACATCAATTGTATGTAGAAACTTTGCATCTATTGTGTATAACACTTGCATTGTGAGGCATTCTGATATTCCACAATAAACTAACTCCCTGCAAAGTGTTGTCTGAGTTTTGGACCTGAATGCCCAGACCATAGACTAGTTCTACCTATGGCTAGCATAAGAGAATTACCATGGACTATAGCTAACGACGAGATGTAAGCGATAGACACCTAGTATTCCCCATACACAACTACAAAGACCCTAAGTAAACACTAGCATTCAGACTGATATCTTACAGAAAATTTCCCCCTCCAGGTCCAGGTCACCCGAGGAGGGCCATAGCTCAAAACAATGTAAGACTCACATGTCACAACTACATAATATCAAGAAACAAGTTAAACTCCTCCCAGCTGAATCAGACTAAGAACAATGTGATGGTGTAGAACTGTAACTGTAGAGTTGACCTACCTTGGCCAGTTCTGTTTTTATGTACTTCTCACTCTTGCCAGTGTCAAACAGCCCTGGGGTGTCTATCACTCGGAGTCGCACACCTTCAAAATCACTTGCTTTGTGGTCTATTGTGCTTGTGCAACCTGTTGAATTTGACCATATACAGTGAGTTTTACCCTGATCCAAACTGAAAGATTGGATATTCAGCCCTTAGGTTAGGTTCTGGCACTTTTTCAACAAAATCAAACATCCTATATGTCAAGGTACTTAGTGGAGCAAATCCATATATTTGGAATATTTTCTTTTATCAAATTGCTTAAAGTCTGTCCTCTGAAGATTTTGAGTGTTGATGCTAAGCTCATTCCATGATAAAGTTCTAGTAACACAGACTTCTTATATACTGATCTTGGATAGGACCATAAAACTCTCTTTGATTGCAAGCAGGTTTTTCTGTTTGGCACTACACGGGGTATCATGTTTGAAACTGTGCGTATACATAATATTCGACAACTGTGCCTGCTACGTTTGTTAAAGACTGCCCTGTCCCATTTTAGCATAAAAAAATTCAATTGTTACATCCCGTTTATCTTGTAAGCTACATGATACATGACCTATTGTATGATGCATTGTGATGTTCCATTGACATTCGAATCTCAACAGAAGGTTACCTGGATTGTACACAAAAAGTTGATCTAAGACAGTTTAACCACTATCTCCCTAAATATTTATCATATGACAGATGATATAACCCAACTCTGAGCATCCTTTCCCTGTGTTTAATTTACTGCGGTACATTAATTAATTTACTGTTCAACAATATAATATGTGGTTGGAACAGTATGATTGATTTTGGATCTGACATAATTAAATTAGAATGATGAATAAATATTAGATTACGTTCTAAGTTCACCTACTTGTGGGCCTGTTGGAAGTGGCAAATAACTTGTCACCAAGGATGTCACCAAGGATGAGATTGCCCACCGAACTCTTTCCTGATCCAGTTTTCCCAAGAAGTACCAGCCTTTAAGGAAAGAATGGTAACTTCAGGATTTAGAAAACAAAACTGTACCAAATGTATGAAATATATCACTGACCCAAAATGAGTTGTCTTGGTTGACAAGGTAATTACAGTTATTGTCTTGATTGACAAGGTATGTACAGATATTGTCTTGATTGACAAGGTATGTACAGATATTGTCTTGATTGACACGGTATGTACAGATATTGTCTTGATTGACAAGGTATGTACATAAATAAACAAAACTGGAAGAGTGTGTGGATACGGATGGGCGGATCACCCGAGGCGGGAAGCGCATCACGACAAGTCCGAAGGACGCGTCGTGATACGCTTCCCGCCTCGGGTTATCCGCCCATCCGTATCCACACATGAGTCCGGTTTTGTATTTATTATACTTTCACAGAATTGAGAAGCTTAAATGACATATATAGAAGAAGATTTGGGCTTGTTTTAAGCATTTCATGCGCTTAATTTATTCGACCAGCCCCATTCTTATGGAACTATATGCGCGGCGGACTACGTTTGATGAAGGCGCAGAGGCGATTTGACCGACTTCCCCGCGACTTCACACTCTCCGGTATTCTTACGCGTCACCCCGCCGGTGAAAAGGCTAGGTCTTTGAAAATTATCGAACAATTTGGGCATTTCTATACTTTTTCGCCATTATACAGTCTAAGTGAGACATGTGTGATAATATTTTTCAATGTTTATGCGCTGCATTTATTCGACCAGCCCATTTCATTTGGAACTATTTTCTGTGGAGGACCAAAATTGACTGGAGTGATGTGGCTGAATGACCTACTTTCCGTTTGAACAAGCCGGCGGTTATGGCGCGAAGAGGCGAATTTGATCCTCCGGATTTCTTCAATTTACGGTGAAAATGGCCATCCTACGAGCTCATCCTGGTTGCTGCACGTAAATAAGATACCCGTGATCTACGAGGACGTGTGAAATGTACGTGTCATCGCCTTAATTTGGATTTATTCAACCTAGAAGATCGGGTATTTTACTCGCCAACCCACGTGCCCGCCGCCATCTTCGCAGCTCGCCGAGGACCCCCTCTTCCATCCGCCAGAATTGCTTGGAAATATTACATATCTACGTGGAGAATGCGTTATATGCGTGGAAAATTCGTGGAGCACTACGTGGGTGAAAGGCAGATGCTGACATTCAGTATTTATTGGATTCTAACCACCCGGCAACAGGGCCCTGCAACAGCGGTTCCCGCCCTGCAACAAGCAGTGCAAGCGACCTCGGGTCAGGTCGGGTCGGGTCAAAGGTCAGTTCAACTTTCTGGATTCTTATATAGATTGAATTTTACAACTTGAACTCGGAGAAAACGTACTAAATAATCCGATAAAGTACATTATTTTGATGAACTACGTAAGATATGTACATCGCGAAGAACCTGCAATTGTCTGTTTTACCTTAGAATATTTTACAAGTTTGAAAAAATGATTTTGAATTATTTTTACTATTAATTCATTCCAGGGCCTGCAACGGCGCGCCTGAGTCCTGCAACGACGCAGCTCTTCCCTGCAACAGTGGCAGGAGGCCTCAAAGATGAGTACAACTTTCTCATTTCTTATATACATTGATATTTACAGGTTCAACAAGGACAGGAGTGCCCGGAATCTTTTAGATATGATTTAACTTTGAATATTTCTCAAACTACGTCGGATTTTGCCCGCATTTCGCCCGGATTTTGCCCGGATTTCTTAGATTTTGCCCGGATTTCTTAGACTTTGCCCGGATTTCTCAGACTGCCTAGACTTCACATTTGTTGATTGTTTCCACTGTAATAATTGAAATTTATGTTGACAGAGCCGTGGAAGACTGCCCCACTCAGCAGCGCCGAGGCTTGTGAGAGGCTGGAGGAGGATGACTGGAACAAGGCAGCTGATCCAGCTGCAGCTGGGACGATGTTCATGGATGGTGCCGCCTGGCCTGGAGTGACCAACGCTGGACATGGCGCAGCCACCGTCCCCCCTGGAGGAGTTCCTGGACCTTGGGCTATCATCGCCAGACCTTGGGCTATCATCGTCGGACCTTGGGCTATCATCGCCGGACCTTGGGCTATCATCGCCGGACCTTGGGCTATCATCGCCGGACCTTGGGTGATGGCCGCCTGCCCTGGTGGAGTGGCCGCCTGCCCTGGAGGAGTGGCCGCCTGCCCTGGAGGACTGGCCGCCTGCCTTGGAGGATTTATACTGTGTTGTGGGGGAGGGGGCGTGGCACCCTGCCTCATAGGAGAGGTGGTAGGCCTTGGTGCTTCAATTGCTGGCCCTCCTGGAGGAGTTGCGCATTGTTCACCTTGGTTGGGGGCAGGAGGAGGGGCTCCAAGGGCACAGGACACAGGCCTCCTCCTGTGTGAGAGTGCTGTGGATGCTGTGACTGCAGGGACGACTTCGCTGTGAGGGGTGGCAGCAGGTAGGCACCTTTTCCTTGAGAGTTGTGCCCTCTCCTGGTCACTTTGCAGGAGGTCGCACATCTCGTACTGCATTGACATGTCTGCCGTTGCATAATTGTTCAGGCTGGCCACATTGCTGTGACCTGTCAGCTGCACAATCACAGTGGGATTCACCCCGCTGTGGAGCAGGTCAGTCGCTGTGTTTTTTTCTGATGCTGTGGTTAGTGAGCCTCCCCTTCAGATTGCAGGCCTTGGCCATTTCGGGCACAATCTTCCGCAGTCGGTGAACACCCAGGGGCTGGTTCTTGTACCAGGTCCTGGCCCTGGGGCTCTTGTTGATGGCCACGAAGAAGGGGCTCTCAGGGGCCAACATTTGGGGTGGCCTGTGGGACTTGAATATTTCGTACATGTGGACTGCACACCTCTCGGGATGCCTCTCATTTTAAAACAGTTTAGGCTTGAAATGCCTGGGATCCCCCTGTCCCTGTCTAGTCTTGGAATGTCGTTCGTTGAACTCCAGGTAGATGTACCCATTTTCGTCCTCCACATACTTAATGTCCCCCCAGTTCATTTGTCGGCCCTCGTGCATGCCCCTCAGCCCGAAACACTCCACCATATAGATAAAGAGCCCTCGTTGCAGAGGTTCCGGGCTGGTCTTGGAGATGGCTCCCTTCTCCCAGAAGATGTTCATATGTTGTGCAGTGAGGGGCTGCGATCGGTTGGGTTTGTTGCCATACCCCTCGGCCTTGAGGGCCTTCCTCCGGGTGGCCAGGACATCCCGACTACTCTGAAACTCCGGGGAGTCCTTTAGAGTATATCCATACTTTTTCTCCTTGAGGTGACGGTCAATGGCCCGGTGCATACTGGTGAGGGTGTCTGGTTCATACTCGTCCCCTTCCTTCTTTTTAACGACCATGAAGAAGGCACTCACCATGACATTGAGGGTTGAGGGCGGGAGGGCCACGAAGTTGTCATACCCCTGTTCCAGGCAGTACTCGTGGAACCTCTTGACCACCTGTTGTGTCTTTTTCTTGGTGTTCTTGTTCTTGCCCGAATCAATGTAGGCCTCTATGTCGGCCTCGTTCACCCCTCCTATGGCTCCCTGTTCCTCCATGTCTTCCATGTCCTCCTCCTCCATGTCCTCCTCCTCCATGTCCTCCTCATCAGTATCTGAAAGTTGATAGAAACAGGGAAGATGAAAATGGGTGTGTCTACCTGGAGAATAATGAGCTCCACTCTATGACCAGACAGGCTAGTCAGGGGGATCCCAGGCATTTTGGCCCTAAACTGCAGGAATGAGAGACTTCCTGAGAGGTGGGGGTAACATTCCCCTTACTTGTCACATACTTATCACGTACTTATCGCGTACTTATCGTGTACTTATCACGTACTTATCACATACATTACACACATTTTTACACGCATTTTTATTGTTTGGGTGGGGCAAATGCTTACCTGGTGGGAGGTAGTCTGGGTCCTCCATGTCAAAATCGTTGAAATTTACGTGGGCGGACGCCTCGGGAGGGGTTTCTAACTGGTCCGGAGGGTTTTCTGGAGGCTGATTAGGGTTTTCTGGAGGCTGGGCAGGGTTTTCTGGAGGCTGGGCAGGGTTTTCTGGAGGCTGGGCAGGGTTTTCTGGGGCCTCTTCTCTGTACATAATGATGGTCGGGCTGGCGGGAGGGGTGTCAGAGTGATCCCAAAAGACGTCGGGCGCCTCAAAAACGTCCAAAAGTCCGTTTAGGTCCGTTTCGCTAACGTCCGAGTCGAACATTAGCATTTCCCTGATTAGCTGTTAGCTCCATACGTCATTACCGACGTTTCCGACGTTTTTAATGGACTTTTCTCGTGGATTTGTTTTTGGTCGTCTGACGCGTCCGTCTCACATGACCAAATCCGCGCCTATCATTGGTCCGTTAATTAGGTCGGCGTAAGGTCAATGTCAGGTCAGAGGTCAAACTCTCTGTGTGTACATGTATTCTGATTGGTTTAAACTAGGTCGCACTACTTTTCCGTATCCATACACTGTACGGATACGCATTTCATATCCATATACTTTGCTCGTTCACTGTATGCCTATTTGGCAATTCCGGAAAAGTATAATAAAGTAATTGTCTTGACTGACAAGGTATTTACAGATATTGTGTTGATTGACAAGGTATGTACAGATATTGTCTTGATTGACAAGGTATGTACAGATATTGTCTTGATTGACAAGGTATGTACAGATATTGTCTTGATTGATAAGGTCATTACAGATATTGTCTTGATTGACAAAGTATGTACAGATATTGTCTTGTTTGACAAGGTGATATTGTTTCAATTGACAAGGAGATCACAGATGTTGTCTGTATAGAACACGGTCCATACAGTGATCAACATAGCCCTCCAAAGGGGCTGCAAGGCTTACCTCAGTTCATCGTTATGTGAGTTGTGTCCTTCGTACCTCTCTATTGTAAACGCTCGCAATTTCTCGCCTATAGTTTTTATCTCCTAAAATCAGAATATCAGAATATTCAGAAGTAGAGGTTAGCAAACAGTCAAGATGAATGGCAGATATGGAACTCTGAGAAGGGATGTGTGCATATTGAAAAATTTGCCCACATGGGTTTTGGGCTCAGTTGTATATTGTCATTTGCAACTTTTGCAAAGAAAGGTTGGATTGTATGTCCCTTGGCCCACCTCTTTCTACCACGCAGGAGGATATGAAGGCACAACATGAAACTAAACAGAAAAAGAGAGAACCAGTGAAAGGTCAAACAAGAAATTGGTGTCTTGTCTAGTCCTGATCAGACCCAAAATCAGCTAGCAGTCTGAGTACTCTTGAAATATAACATATTGACATGTCATTCAAGCGAGTGGCTATACAAAGAAGTGTTTCTTTCCCAGCTGGAGATGTGATGTTATAATAACGTTGCAGCAACGTTCTGGTTTGGTCTTTGTTACGTTACATTGCAACATTGCAGTGACGTTATTTTGATGACTCCCAATTATGTCCATTATATTGTGACATTCTTGTAACGTTCTTGCCACGTTATTTTGAGGTTATTATTGGGACCTTACCCAACAAGAACATCACAATAACATTCTGTTTGGGTGTGGTTGAGACCTGACTAAAATGGAATGTCACATTGACATTCTGTTTAGGTTACGTTGACACCTGACCTAATCAGATAGTCATAGTTACGTTCTGTTTAGGTAAGGTTAAGACATGACCTAATCAGAACATCACAATAACATTCTGTTTAGGTTAGGCTGAGACCTACCCTATTGAGGAAGTTACAAGAATGTTCTTTTTAAGTGAGGTCTCAACCACACCTAATCAGAACGTCACTATAGCGTTCTGCTTGGATTTGCTCTTGACATTACTTCATTAGAACGTCATGATAACATTCTATTTTGGTTAGGTCTCAACCTCTCAGAAAAATAAAGTAATGGTTACGTGCTAGTTTAATAAGTAACAGACTAACCAAAAAAGTATGGTTGCATAACGTGACCGTTACCTCACACTCTGGCTGGGTTGCCTTTTTAGATTGATCATAATAAACCCATCTCACACATTTTTTCTCTTGGGAGTTAGACAAAGAACTTCAAGGACTATTTTAAAAGTATAAGTTTTCAAATTTGATCACTTGACAGATTTACGAGTTTGCCAGCCAATCAAAATGCGGCAGTTTCAGGCGATAAAGGGTTTGACATTATAAGTTGGACTGACAGCTGTGACATTTGTCAAGGAAATTTTGATCATGCTATGAATGCAAACACATACATACAAAACCATGATTAGCATCAAGGAAATATTGCATAGTTCACAAAAGTTCTAAAAGCCTGAAATTGGAAAAACTCACCATTTCATTTAACTTCATAATTTCCTCTTTGGTCCAACCTTTCTTCTGGCATTCCCTGATTTTCTGATCTGTTAATCCTGCATAGGCCATTATTTCAGATAGCTGATGTCATGAAACGTTTGTCTGGTCTCTCTACAAGTTGTTAAAGAGATGACTTGATAGACGGCAAACTCTTAGCTGGTCTGTGAACTGTACAAGTAACCCAACCACCTTTAGCTAAGAATAGGCTGATTTTGGAAATGAATATGGTCTATATTCCTGAATGTACACATTTTTAACTAGGAAGTCACGAATCATGAGTAAAAAGGGAATGTTTTCAAGATACACCACATCCAGGTATTTGCAAAGTGAAGGACATGAAACATATGTGACCCCCTCCATCAAATAAGGCATAAGTTACTCAGGACTGTTCTGAGTAAATGGCAACTCATAACTCCAAGATTGTATTTTTATTTAAATATTTTGACTCTTTCAAGGTTATGTTACAGACCTAAGGGGCAAGTTTCACACTAGGACAATTGTAAATATGTTTCTCACATCTCAAAGTGTGCAGTTTAAGATAAGATGTTTTAAAAGTCAGTAGTCTTAAATCTATGGTTAACAATAGGAACATACGATCATATAAGTCAGAAATAAAACATTGAAAAAGTCCCAAATTTTGTTACCGAAAATACGATCTTAGAATTATGACCGGTGTGAAACGCCCCCTTTCTATATTACCTACAAAAACATCTTATCTTTATTTTTGAGATATGATAAACACGATTAAGATTCTCTACTGTAAAACTCGCCCCAAGTCTATGGAAATGTCCATTTCAATAATGGCAAGTGCTAACTTTAAAAGAATAGGATGTCTAATTGATGAGATTTGAAACTTTCATTTTCAATACTGAGAGAAACATACTTATTGCACCATTCTTAAGATCAGTCCATAAACTATTATAATCCACTGTCTGAGGAGAAAGGAGCTTACATTTACAACAAACTTCCTATGTTGCGATAATGCAGGAGTTTCAAATGAGAATATTAGGGGCTTAGGTATAATAAACACTCGCCCAGACCCAGATATCAGCCTTTGTGTGGCCCTTCAGGCCCTGTACTCAGCCTTATAGTCTGGCTGATAGTGAGGGTCGAGTTTTGGGTTGTTAATGCCCCTAGTATCCCTTCTCGGTTGGTTATATGTATATATCCTTACACTTGAGTTAAAAAAGGGTTAATAATATGGGTAATTTGTGTGAGAAAATCACATTGAAAAGATCTGGATATATGATGTTAATTCATCATTTGTATTAATTTGTGTAAAAAAAACAAAAAACAATCATTTAAAAAAAAACCCTTGTTTAACCTTGTCAATACATTCATACATACATTTTTATATATACATTCATGATAATTCACTGCTGCATACATTTCAACACAATGAAACTATGTGGGGAAATATTTCCTAAGATCACAGTCCTAAAAAAGTAATATTGATATTAGGTTATAAATAATCTATATTACATGTTACAGTTCCATATAGGAGCTGGTAAAATGCTGGTATATGTCCATAAACATAGCTTAACAGATTGTGTACAGGCTGTCTGACGATGTCTGTCATTATCAGGGCATGTCCAAATCACATAAAATGTTAAGTTGTTGACCTGCAGGGGTATTGATGGGGGGTCCTGTGTTGGGTGTCCCAAGAACAAGAAATGTTCATGTTGCATGCACTTTTTTTAATTTTCTTTGTCGATTTTAAGAACCGCCCATGTAGCATGTCTAATTTAAGAAATGTCATGTCGGATATTTTTTCCTTCACGTCACTAAGCCTCATGTCACATGTTGATTTTAAGAAAAAGCCATGTCACCCTGTCCATTTTAGGGGTCTTTACCCTTGCCTATACAAACACCGTACCATTGGGTGAATCACGACCTACACTTTCGCAACCAGGAACCTGTTTGAATCATATTAGGTGTCCTCTTATATACATGCCTGTGGCCTTGGGGCCTACTTTTATCCAGTATGCTTGGAAGTATGTGTCGGACCACGAAGAAGAGGACAAACCGCAAGAAAGTGACTCTGGTGTGGTACCTAAAGACGGGGAGACCCGGACAACTTTGGAGAAATCGAGCAACCCAGCAAATCAAGATAGGGATGCAACCTCACGCAGCGCACCAACTCATAAGATGTTCGTAGAGGAGCTGCAGAAAACCAGACACGAGATGTCAGCCCTACAAAGTCAGTTGACTCGGACCACCAACGTGCCTACGGATGTACATGACATTAAAAATGTTCTGGAGGTGTTTCAGTCGGATTTGAGTACTATCAGCCAAGAAGTTGTAGACATTAAGACCAACGTTTCATCGATGCGGCAAAGTACAAGTACTTGTGAGGGGGACATCAAAGCAGTGAAAGCCACCGTCATGAACGTCCGTGTTGATATGGCGGGCTTAAAAGCCGAGCAGCACAACGCCAAGATGCAACACACCACTCAGAATAACGCTAATCAAGCCTTAAAAGATGATTTACTATGTACACGTGTAGATCTTCAAACTATGTACTCAGACATAAACTTAATTAAAAACGATCAGCAGACATCGGAGGCAACTTTATTCGCTGTTAAGGGAAATGTAGAAGCCCTTCGCAATGAAGTTTTTAGTGTTAAATCCCAAGTTGATCAGGTACATAGTCATATGATAGCGCTACGCAGCACTGCGAAACGCATTGAGGAGGCGGCCGAAGTCATCAAAGCAGCGCTGGTAGTTGCGCAGGGTACAAGGCAAACAGTAACTCCGGTGGAAATTAAAAGTGACGTAGACGATCCTGCCAACGAATCTGACATGGTACCTGCAGCAAGTAGTACGCAAAGGGAGGAAAGCCAGAACGTAGAGTCTCAAAACACCACAGTAGTTACTTTCAAACCCAGGCCAGGGGATCCTAAGTACATAACTAGTAGGGCATGGAGTGAGGATACTACCGAAACGGAAGCTGTAGTAATCAGTCCGCAAAATCTTAGAAGTGGTAGTCTATTTGAAGATAATTCAGAGAGGAGATATTCTCCTCCTCCACATCAAGGCCCGGTGGTAGAACATGGCCTTTATTCATGGCCCACACCCTCCCGACCCAATATCTCACATTCGGCTGATGAATCGCAGGACCTGGAAGAACCTACATTTGACAAACCACAGCCTGGCACTAGTGACAGTTAATCTTGCTTATTTTTTCAATACTGTGTCTGATATATGTATTTCTTAACGTGGTTTTTAAAACGAAGAACAGCTGATGCGTATGCGTGACTATCTTGTTCATGTATGGCGCATAGAATATTTATCTATTTCCCATTAGAATTTCTAATTTTACAGGTATACAATATTGGTGAGGCCAAGTGAAGCTATGTGTAAATTTAGATAGTTAAATATGTATCTTTGAAAAACGAAGCGTCCTCTCTACTTGTATCTTTAAATATATCATGATGTGTACTTATAGGAATGTAATGAGAGAGTGAAACACCGTTTGTACAATAGATAAGCTTTTATTTTCTTTCACGAGTCTTTCACGAACCTTACAGTCTGACGTATCATATAACTATATACAGACGTTAACTCTGTGTCTAATCACGCGCACTGCCGCATCGACCACGGCCACGTCCCCGTCCTCGCCTAGTGCGTAGCATGGCTGGACGTTCACCTCCATACCGGTTGTAGATGTAGGTGTTGCGGCGCAGTTGACCAGCGTGGTAAGGCCCGTATGTCTCGCTGATCTCTTCGAATGCGTTGGGAACATTCTCCGCATCGATTCCAGCGTTGTTGACACGGAAGCATTTAGCTGCCTCTTCCTGGATGTGCTGTTCACTGACAGGGTCGACATTCTGGCCTGGCTTCAACTTGCGTAGCCCCCAGTCAATGCACCGATTGTGCAGGATGCAGCAGGCTTTGATTGCCCAAGACGCCTGTAGGGGCTCCATCTGTATGACCCCACCGCCCGAGCGAGAAAGACATCTGTAAAAAATAATTCATATTTGTTTGAGATATTATGATCACAAATGTTTCGTTACGTCTTGGGGAAGCAATTAGAATCGTCAGAAAATTGATAAAGAAATACATAACCGTCTTTCAAACGGCATTATAGGATTACATAAATATTTTGCCACGTATCGAATTATTTTTGATGTACGTACCTCCAACGTCCCTTCAGTTGCCCTATGCAGCGCTCAACTCAACTTCGTGCTGTAACATGCGCGACTTGGTACTTGCGTTGTGGTTCGGTGAGGTCAGACAACACGTCACAACGGAATGGGGTGAGCACTTGCGGGCTCAATGCGTATCTGTAATAAATGGTAATCGAGTCATAACAGTTTTTATAATGTTTGTTCACGGTAATGATTATGTGGACTGTGCAGAAGGAACGAATCGAACTTAGGATTTAAATTGTTTTCATTAAAGGATCATAAAAGTGTTTCTTTGGTCATGATATAAATATATTTAAGTAGTGCTGGAATCAAGGGTGATAGAATGTTAGTAACGTACCCAGAGTCACCAAGAAGGAAGTAATTTCCAAGACGATTCCGGTAGTGCAGGTGATGACCCAAGTCTGATTGTTCCAGAACAGACTGGTCATGGTGACATCCAGCCATCCCACTCTCAACAAACATGATGCGCTCATCATGGTCACATGCAAGCTGAAATAGAAAATAAGACGTAGATGTAGATTCGTGATGTAAAAAAAAAATCTGAAATACATCTAGGTGTCAGCAGAATATTTTTATTGATTACAAATGTACAGTGTGCACAGCTAGATAATTGCATGCAAATACTTACTGTTTCAGTCATGTATTATGAAAGTTTTCTATGCTAATCTACAGGTTTTTAAAACTGTCTGGTTTGTTAACAGGGATGTAATGTTTCAACTATTTTACATTAGTACATACCAAGACGTTCAATGCATGGTAGGCTTTTCGGCAGACGTAGGCATGTTTGTTGCGCACTGGCCGCTTGATGGGAATCAACGTTCCGTCAATACAACCCACGCACTGATAGACATCGTGTTTCTCAGAGAAACGGATCGCCGCTTCGTGAAGTTTTTGTCCCTTGAAATGTAACGTGTTGGAAAATGAATATTATTTATTTGTGGGTTTAAGACTTTAACATGCACATAGTATTGAAGTGTGTAAAGCTTCACAGTGGTTGTATGGAAAGTGATGTTTAATATATTTAAATAAAGGTGAAGACGATTTCAAACAAAGATGTATTATGTTGTTATTCTCTGAGATCTAAAAGTACACTAAGTGCGACTATATTTCATCTCTACAATAATATACCTTGGGGAACTTCACGTATCGATGGTATCGTGAAACTAAGAATTTCACGAAGGCGTCCACAGCTCTACCCACGCTTGACCGCGAAACGCCTCCCTGCGTGTCACGCACTACAGCATAGTAGGAGCCGGTCCCCAGATACCTCAAGGCGTAGCAAACCTGTGTAAGAAAGCGGAAAAAAGCATATTTTTTTATTTCTCATTTTTTAGACCAACAATTTATATTTAGTTACGTGGCTTAAATATTTAATTTCCAATATTTCATTCGCATCAAATCGTTCAATAATTATTAGACAGAAGAAAGAGAAACGCAATATGGAGTTTAATAAGTGTTTTTCCTTGTAATTTATATATTACCTTGCTGAATAGGGGTATGGGAGAACCACGCATTTCGTCCTCTCCTAACTCGGGACGGAAACGGCTGGCTTCAAATTCCCTTGTTAGCTCCTCCACACAGGCAGGAGGAAGTCTGAAGCGACTCATGAAATCTTGGATGCGTGGCCACTCTTGTCTTGGGTCAATACGCTTCTTGATGATGCGTTGACTCTTGCACCTCTTCAATCCAAGCGCCCTGGCATAGTTCTTGACCTTCAGAGCTGAGGCCAAGGCAAAGTCTTGGAAGGGTCTGCACCGTGTGGTGTTACATTCCCTCTTGGCAGGTGCTGAATAAATAAAATAGAATAAAAAATTGTTAAATTGACAATAATTATGTTTTATCATATGCTAAACGTTTTCGTTAGAAATTATTATGACCTATATATTTGGAAAGAGTTAAAACGAACAGTAATTGTTTCTATATAGCACTGACGCAAGTAATGGTTTGGGATATTATGGAGGGAAAACAATTTTGTCATTTTCTCTATTGCAAATACCTCCATTTTCGCCCATATGACATTAAAATTAACTGAATTTGATCCATTTCTTACTTCTTCAGGTTTCAGGATTTTGTTAACTCTTAACTTCAGTAATTAAAGTGATGATTTGTTCACATTACATACAGATTCGTAGGGAAATTGACATATAGCTTTGAATTAGGCTTAAACAGCTTTGTATGCTTACCCATGGTGAGAAATGGTTCTTGACCCTAGTGGCAATGTCCAGAATTAATTTGGAGGCGATGGGATGCGTTTTTCACTGTTTTCTAATTATCACGATGCTAAAAATCAGCTTCGTAGATACGGGTTTCTGAACGATCCGCGCAGCTTCGTGGACACAAAAGTTAGATGTGTGAGATTTCTTTGGAACGTGACGCACCAAAATTTTGATGCGTGATATTTCTCTGGAACCAAATTTGATGCGTGGTCACTCACGAAGCTTCATAAAATTTCTTTGGTCGGCAACCCAGATACCAACATGTTTGTATCTAAATGCAAGTAAACTTACATTTCCTAATTACAGGGAATGTAAGTGCCCTTGAACGCATCATGAAATACACCCTTAACCTTAGATTTAATTAACTATGGTCATATTTCTAATTTAGAAAATCCTAGAACCGATTGCTAGAACCGAAGTGTCTCATACCTAGAAATTCTGTTTATCACATAAAATATTGATGTAATTATGAAATATTATGAAATAACAGTTTTTGGACGTAAATTCTTTTGTCACAGAAAGTTTACCTAAGCCAGAAACACTTATCAAATAATGTCTGATTAAACTTATTACGAACATGGAAACCTTGCACATAAATTCACGAAGTGCTATTTTTGTGTTATAATCTTGACATAAGTATTCTGAAAATGTGTCAAAAGTAAAAATTTAAAAATGTTGAGGTTTAAGGGAATTATTCAGGAAAATAATTTATTTTTGGGAATTCCCTGAATGATGAGCTACTCAGTACTCCCCTTGCTTCGTCACAGCTATGGGGATTCCCTGATTAATAAATGGTTGTAGATGAATAAATATTTTAATTTATTATGAGTTGTATTGGGCAAAATATATATAATTTGGGTTAGAGAGCATGACAAATTCTACAGGAATGGGGATTCCCTTCTAAGGACAGATGGGATTCCGCAGGAACTCCCCTTGCTACGTCATTAATTAGGGGATTTCCCTCAAATATGAGATAAAATACAAGGTTTTTTTATGTCCCATAATAGTGTGTAGACTAAATATTTTCCTTCCATTTTGCATACATTGATAGTGCAAGTTGTGAATAACCTGCACAATAGAATTCATTGAGAAATAACTACCCTGCAGTTATGTGCAAGGTTTCCTTTTAAGAGTGTAAAGTTTGGTAAAGTGATTATTACCTCAGCTCCTTGACACCAGCAGTGCTTGGCCCTCTCCTGATCAGGGTCATCGCATTGATCTTTTCTTCTAACTTTGCTATTTCCTGAAATTAATATCAAAGAATAAAAGTAAAATTATTTCAGATTCACTGTTATAATTATAGTATACTTAAAGCCATAACTACATTGTCACATGATTAAACTTGAAATTCCCAGATTCCCTTTATCTTGTGCTGAATCATTTAATAATTTTTCATATTCTTCTTAATTTGAAATAAATTGGTTCTATTGAATCCTTCTGTTTCCTGTTACATATATACATGTTCATCCAACAGTTTTAATGGTAATAATGAAAACAGGGTGGAAATGTTTCATTTTAAATGCCAAGGCAAACCATAAATCTTTAATTAGCAAACTAAAACTAGTCAGCTGTAGCTGCTTCAAAACCAAAAGTTGATTTATTTGCATCAAACCCTACCTACCACAACACAAATTAGCTATATTTGCAAAACCAATATCATTGTCACTATACGTATGTTGCTGTGTTGAATTACCAAAAAGAAGCCCGTGTTGCAGTGTCAAATTTAGGAGTCTTGGGCCATACTATAGTAGAGCCTGTCAGATCCTGTAACCAACAACTGTATGTCACTCACCCGTTTGTTTATCAGGTCGATCTGGTCAGGTGTCAAGCCGTCCTCCTGACACTCACGAAGCCGCCTCTCCGTCAGCCCTGGGTAGGCCATTATAACTGGGACTGTCTCCGTCTATTCAATTTTAATAATCCAGAAGAGGAATTAATGACATGGTAACTGGAATCTGGTCAATAGAACAGTGTAGCCTAGTTCTAGGTGATACTGTCTCCAATGTTATTGTGATGGAGGTGTAGCTTAGGATTCACTTGCGCTGTTTAGGGTGGTTGCTATGGGGGTGCAGAGGTTCGTGCTTGCAAGAAGTGGAGCAAGGGAGGAGTGAAACCGAAACTACAGTGTAGGGATGTGAAACTTGAGGGATGGAAAACAATTATGGCCAGCCTATGTTGCAACAAACATTTGGTAATACACAGTAGGTAACAGCGTTGTGGGGGGCACACTATTGGAAAACAAATTCTTAATGACCTTTTTTTTGCCAAATTGTATTTAAGAAAAGTCTAAATTTGGTAAAAATTAAAAGAAATAAAAATAAAATAAGGTGGGGAGTGCGTGCCCATCCTCTTGGTGTACATCCACCACTGGTTAATGTGCTATAACTACAATCTCCATGGTCCATTGGCTACCATGAGTCGACGATGGGAGTGTTGTTCCACAGATACACACCGACCTTAATGCCTCATTCCCGTCATTGGTGCTGAATGGCTGAGATGGCTCTGTTCAAAGGAAGTATATCTTTTGAACAACCAATATATCACTCTGCCACCTCAACGCTCGCTAACGGCGAATCATCTCTGCACTGTAGCAGCCACTGGGTCCTGGCTCCTGTGACATAGTCAGCACCAGCGAAAACCGCGGACTACTTTTAGGTCACAGTTTCTAGGTCACGGCGTAGTAATAATAGACAGAGGTGTCTAGTCTTCTCCCTACATAGGAGAGTCTAATCTCACGGACTCATTTCCCGGCGCAGAGGTGGACCTCTCTGGAGAATGTATATATATAAGTAACTGTGGTAGGTAATTACCTCTCTCATAGTGTCATCAGAATAGACTCCCCTCAGATAATTACCTCTCTCAGGGTGTCATCAGAATAGACTCCCCTCAGATAATTACCTCTCTCATGGTGTCATCAGAATAGACTCCCCTCAGATAATTACCTCTCTCATGTTGTCATCAGAATAGACTCCCCTCAGATAATTACCTCTCTCATGGTGTCATCAGAATAGACTCCCCTCAGATAATTACCTCTCTCATAGTGTCATCAGAATAGACTCCCCTCAGATAATTACCTCTCTCATAGTGTCATCGGAATAGACTCCCCTCAGATAATTACCTCTCTCAGGGTGTCATCGGAATAGACTCCCCTCAGATAATTACCTCTCTCATGGTGTCATCAGAATAGACTCCCCTCAGATAATTACCTCTCTCATGTTGTCATCAGAATAGACTCCCTCAGATAATTACCTCTCTCATGGTGTCATCAGAATAGACTCCCCTCAGATAATTACCTCTCTCAGGGTGTCATCAGAATAGACTCCCCTCAGATAATTACCTCTCTCATGGTGTCATCAGAATAGACTCCCCTCAGATAATTACCTCTCTCATGGTGTCATCAGAATAGACTCCCCTCAGATAATTACCTCTCTCAGGGCGTCATCAGAATAGACTCCCTTCACTTCATTTGATATCATCCTGATGATCTGCTGACGCTGTTCTGTCTGACCAAACACCGTCTTCTCAGAATTCTCAACAGCAATGACCTTCTTCTTTCCTACTTGAAAGACCAATTTTCCTAAATCTGAGTCCTTGTTTGATTCCATAAATTGGTCTAGAGTTTGGTCCTCCAGCATGTTTCCATGTGTGATGATGACAAAGCAGTGCTGCATGAGCATCGGTCCGAATATGCCCTGAAATACATTGAGTAGAGGAAGTAAGTGTAAACCAAAAAAGTTTAGAGTGTGACTCAAATAACTTGTTTTTACATTTTATGCATATAACATAATTTAAATCAGTGTTGAAGCTCTTGCCTTACAATTTTATAATGAATGATATGCAATTTTCTGGTTTTAAAAGAAGCTGAACAAAATTTATCCTCCAAGAGTGACCAAAATCCTAAATGCTTATTACTATAGAAAGACAAACCTCAAATGATTTAAAATGTATTCAAACCTGTGTTATTATTTCGAAAACCTGGCTTTCCTGATCAGTGAAGCGAGGACTTCCCATGTTGAAAACAAACAGAAAACCGTGAATCCCATCACAGAAGCGGTCACACACCTGTATGAACATAGACCTCAAATTGAGAAGTGAATCATAAGTTTCAACTGCAAGTTTCTCTCCTGACCTACCAGTGAATATTTAGAAAGGATGTAGAAGTCTTATGCTTAATGTAGCAGTGGGGCACTGCTGCCAAATCTTCAAATACAGGGCCTATCAGGCATGGAATTCTAAATGGGCTCCAGGTAAATCTCAGGAGGCTGGATAATTTGGGATACATGTTTAAAACCAATCCCTCCAATTTAAACCCGCATTCACATTTAGGTTTGATTCATTACCCACATTACTGCTATGCAACAGGAATTTACTACTCAAAACCTTAATGCAGCCAGAGTAGAAAGTCCAGAATCATGCCCGTTAGGCAAAGTTCTAGGAGAGTTTCCATGCTATTCACTTGGGACAGGTTTTTATGAAAATCCAGAACCTGCAGATTTTAATAGGGTGGTGGTGGGTAGAACCAGCTGTACCCTCAGACACAGTAGACCACTTTATTGTTGTCACAGTAATAAACATGTCAGACCCTATTAAACGCAGACAGTTTCTGTTTTTTCTCTCTCATGCACTCTCCCTTTACATATACCCACACTGAGAGATTCATGTTATATTCACATTAAATTGCAACCTAGTTTGGGGAGAGGATTGGGGAGAGAGGCATGTCCCCTACCATGACTTAAAAACCTGTCATACCCTTCTTCTAAAATTACACCAAAACAACACTTCAAAAGTTCACCCACTTCTTTTCTTTTTAATAGATTGAATCCTATATCCAACATCGAGTACTTGCACTGAGGTAGTAATTAATTATGAATACCTCGTGCATTTAATGGATGGTAATGTTTGAGAGGATCAATAGATATTTAGAATTAAAGAAAGGTCACTAGACTGCGAAGGGATATATCACAAACAGTTCAAAATTGTAAAAGATCTTTATAAAGCTAAATGATAGCTATGAGTAGTGCCTCAGATAGGTATGACAATCTGTTCAGGGTAACGGCAGGAAGGTCCAGTCTATCAGTGGCAGCACTACCTGGGGAAATCAATAATCATGGGTATAAAGGAATGGCAATAGCCTGTATCGGCCAGAACCGATACACGTTTGGAACAATACAAGTCTTGAGGATTCAGGGGGTTTGGTAGTGTGACACATAGTCTGGTGACATCTGGTGACTAACAGTGGAACAACTTCAGTCTGTGAGATCTTATGGAGACAGGCAGACTAGTGATAGGTAAGCCTGGCGCCATGGTTTATGAACATCAATTGTATGTAGAAACTTTGCATCTATTGTGTATAACACTTGCATTGTGAGGCATTCTGATATTCCACAATAAACTAACTCCCTGCAAAGTGTTGTCTGAGTTTTGGACCTGAATGCCCAGAACGTAGACTAGTTCTACCTATGGCTAGCATAAGAGAATTACCATGGACTATAGCTAACGACGAGATGTAAGCGATAGACACCTAGTATTCCCCATACACAACTACAAAGACCCTAAGTAAACACTAGCATTCAGACTGATATCTTACAGAAAAATTCCCCCTCCAGGTCCAGGTCACCCGAGGAGGGCCATAGCTCAAAACAATGTAAGACTCACATGTCACAACTACATAATATCAAGAAACAAGTTAAACTTCTCCCAGCTGAATCAGACTGAGAACAATGTGATGGTGTAGAACTGTAACTGTAGAGTTGACCTACCTTGGCCAGTTCTGTTTTTATGTACTTCTCACTCTTGCCAGTGTCAAACAGTCCTGGGGTGTCTATCACTTGGAGTCTCACACCTTCAAAATCACTTGCTTTGTGGTCTATTGTGCTTGTGCAACCTGTTGAATTTTACCAAGTACAGTGAGTTTTACCCTGATCCAAACTGAAAGATTGGATATTCAGCCCTTAGGTTAGGTTCTGGCACTTTTTCAACAAAATCAAACATCCTATATGTCAAGGTACTTAGTGGAGCAAATCCATATATTTGGAATATTTTCTTTTATCAAATTGTTTAAAGTCTGTCCTCTGAAGATTTTGAGTGTTGATGCTAAGCTCATTCCATGATAAAGTTCTAGTAACACAGACTTCTTATATACTGATCTTGGATAGGACCATAAAACTCTCTTTGATTGCAAGCAGGTTTTTCTTTTTGGCACTACACGGGGTATCATGTTTGAAACTGCGTATACATAATATTCGACAACTGTGCCTGCTACGTTTGTTAAAGACTGGCCTGTCCCATTTTAGCATAAAAAAATTCAATTGTTACATCCCGTTTATCTTGTAAGCTACATGATACATGACCTATTGTATGATGCATTGTGATGTTCCATTGACATTCGAATCTCAACAGAAGGTTACCTGGATTGTACACAAAAAGTTGATCTAAGACAGTTTAACCACTATCTCCCTAAATATTTATCATATGACAGATGATATAACCCAACTCTGAGCATCCTTTCCCTGTGTTTAATTTACTGCGGTACATTAATTAATTTACTGTTCAACAATATAATATGTGGTTGGAACAGTATGATTGATTTTGGATCTGACATAATTAAATTAGAATGATGAATAAATATTAGATTACGTTCCAAGTTCACCTACTTGTGGGCCTGTTGGAAGTGGCAAAGAACTTGTCACCAAGGATGAGATTGCCCACCGAACTCTTTCCTGATCCAGTTTTCCCAAGAAGTACCAGCCTTTAAGGAAAGAATGGTAACTTCAGGATTTTGAAAACAAAACTGTACCAAATGTATGAAATATATCACTGACCCAAAATGAGTTGTCTTGGTTGACAAGGTAATTACAGTTATTGTCTTGATTGACAAGGTATGTACAGATATTGTCTTGATTGACAAGGTATGTACAGATATTGTCTTGATTGACACGGTATGTACAGATATTGTCTTGATTGACAAGGTATGTACATAAACAAAACTGGAAGAGTGTGTGGATACGGATGGGCGGATCACCCGAGGCGGGAAGCGTATCACGACAAGTCCGAAGGACGCGTCGTGATACGCTTCCCGCCTCGGGTGCGGTTTTGTATTTATTATACTTTCACGGAATTGAGAAGCTTAAATGACATATATAGAAGAAGATTTGGGCTTGTTTTAAGCATTTCATGCACTTAATTTATTCGACCAGCCCCATTCTTATGGAACTATATGCGCGGCGGACTACGTTTGATGAAGGCGCAGAGGCGATTTGACCGACTTCCCCGCGACTTCACACTCTCCGGTATTCTTACGCGTCACCCCGCCGTGAAAAGGCTAGGTCTTTGAAAATTATCGAACAATTTGGGCATTTCTATACTTTTTCGCCATTATACAGTCTAAGTGAGACATGTGTGATAATATTTTTCAATGTTTATGCGCTGCATTTATTCGACCAGCCCATTTCATTTGGAACTATTTTCTGTGGAGGACCAAAATTGACTGGAGTGATGTGGCTGAATGACCTACTTTCCGTTTGAACAAGCCGGCGGTTATGGCGCGAAGAGGCAAATTTGATCCTCCGGATTTCTTCAATTTACGGTGAAAATGGCCATCCTACGAGCTCATCCTGGTTGCTGCACGTAAATAAGATACCCGTGATCTACGAGGACGTGTGAAATGTACGTGTCATCGCCTTAATTTGGATTTATTCAACCTAGAAGATCGGGTATTTTACTCGCCAACCAACGTGCCCGCCGCCATCTTCGCAGCTCGCCGAGGACCCCCTCTTCCATCCGCCAGAATTGCTTGGAAATATTACATATCTACGTGGAGAATGCGTTATATGCATGGAAAATTCGTGGAGCACTACGTGGGTGAAAGGCAGATGCTGACATTCAGTATTTATTGGATTCTAACCACCCGGCAACAGGGCCCTGCAACAGCGGTTCCCGCCCTGCAACAAGCAGTGCAAGCGACCTCGGGTCAGGTCGGGTCGGGTCAAAGGTCAGTTCAACTTTCTGGATTCTTATATAGATTGAATTTTACAACTTGAACTCGGAGAAAACGTACTAAATAATCTGATAAAGTACATTATTTTGATGAACTACGTAAGATATGTACATCGCGAAGAACCTGCAATTGTCTGTTTTACCTTAGAATATTTTACAAGTTTGAAAAAATGACTTTGAATTATTTTTACTATTAATTCATTCCAGGGCCTGCAACGGCCCGCCTGAGTCCTGCAACGACGCAGCTCTTCCCTGCAACAGTGGCAGGAGGCCTCAAAGATGAGTACAACTTTCTCATTTCTTATATACATTGATATTTACAGGTTCAACAAGGACAGGAGTGCCCGGAATCTTTTAGATAAGATTTAACTTTGAATATTTCTTAAACTACGTCGGATTTTGCCCGCATTTCGCCCGCATTTCGCCCGCATTTCGCCCGGATTTCTTAGATTTTGCCCGGATTTCTTAGACTTTGCCCGGATTTCTCAGACTGCCTAGACTTCACATTTTTGATTGTTCCCACTGTAATAATTGAAATTTATGTTGACAGAGCCATGGAAGACTGCCCCACTCAGCAGCGCCGAGGCTTGTGAGAGGCTGGAGGAGGATGACTGGAACAAGGCAGCTGATCCAGCTGCAGCTGGGACGATGTTCATGGATGGTGCCGCCTGGCCTGGAGTGACCAACGCTGGACATGGAGCAGCCACCGCCCCCCCTGGAGGAGTTCCTGGACCTTGGGCTATCATCGCCGGACCTTGGGCTATCATCGTCGGACCTTGGGCTATCATCGCCGGACCTTTGGCTATCATCGCCGGACCTTGGGCTATCATCGCCGGACCTTGGGTGATGGCCGCCTGCCCTGGTGGAGTGGCCGCCTGCCCTGGAGGAGTGGCCGCCTGCCCTGGAGGACTGGCCGCCTGCCTTGGAGGATTTATACTGTGTTGTGGGGGAGGGGGCGTGGCACCCTGCCTCATAGGAGAGGTGGTAGGCCTTGGTGCTTCAATTGCTGGCCCTCCTGGAGGAGTTGCGCATTGTTCACCTTGGTTGGGGGCAGGAGGAGGGGCTCCAAGGGCACAGGAGACAGGCCTCCTCCTGTGTGAGAGTGCTGTGGATGCTGTGACTGCAGGGACGACTTCGCTGGGAGGGGTGGCAGCAGGTAGGCACCTTTTCCTTGAGAGTTGTGCCCTCTCCTGGTCACTTTGCAGGAGGTCGCACATCTCGTACTGCATTGACATGTCTGCCGTTGCATAATTGTTCAGGCTGGCCACATTGCTGTGACCTGTCAGCTGCACAATCACAGTGGGATTCACCCCGCTGTGGAGCAGGTCAGTCGCTGTTTTTTTTCTGATGCTGTGGTTAGTGAGCCTCCCCTTCAGATTGCAGGCCTTGGCCATTTCGGGCACAATCTTCCGCAGTCGGTGAACACCCAGGGGCTGGTTCTTGTACCAGGTCCTGGCCCTGGGGCTCTTGTTGATGGCCACGAAGAAGGGGCTCTCAGGGGCCAACATTTGGGGTGGCCTGTGGGACTTGAATATTTCGTACATGTGGACTGCACACCTCTCGGGATGCCTCTCATTTTAAAACAGTTTAGGCTTGAAATGCCTGGGATCCCCCTGTCCCTGTCTAGTCTTGGAATGTCGTTCGTTGAACTCCAGGTAGATGTACCCATTTTCGTCCTCCACGTACTTAATGTCCCCCCAGTTCATTTGTCGGCCCTCGTGCATGCCCCTCAGCCCGAAACACTCCACCATATAGATAAATAGCCCTCGTTGCAGAGGTTCCGGGCTGGTCTTGGAGATGGCTCCCTTCTCCCAGAAGATGTTCATATGTTGTGCAGTGAGGGGCTGCGATCGGTTGGGTTTGTTGCCATACCCCTCGGCCTTGAGGGTCTTCCTCCGGGTGGCCAGGACATCCCGACTACTCTGAAACTCCGGGGAGTCCTTTAGAGTATATCCATACTTTTTCTCCTTGAGGTGACGGTCAATGGCCCGGTGCATACTGGTGAGGGTGTCTGGTTCATACTCGTCCCCTTCCTTCTTTTTAACGACCATGAAGAAGGCACTCACCATGACATTGAGGGTTGAGGGCGGGAGGGCCACGAAGTCGTCATACCCCTGTTCCAGTTCATGGAACCTCTTGACCACCTGTTGTGTCTTTTTCTTGGTGTTCTTGTTCTTGCCCAAATCAATGTAGGCCTCTATGTCGGCCTCGTTCACCCCTCCTATGCCTCCCTGTTCCTCCATGTCTTCCATGTCCTCCTCCTCCATGTCCTCCTCCTCCATGTCCTCCTCATCAGTATCTGAAAGTTGATAGAAACAGGGAAGATGAAAATGGGTGTGTCTACCTGGAGAATAATGAGCTCCACTCTATGACCAGAGAGGCTAGTCAGGGGGATCCCAGGCATTTTGGCCCTAAACTGCAGGAATGAGAGACTTCCTGAGAGGTGGGGGTAACATTCCCCTTACTTGTCACATATTTATCACATACTTATCGCGTACTTATCGTGTACTTATCACGTACTTATCACATACATTACACGCATTTTTACACGCATTTTTATTGTTTGGGTGGGGCAAATGCTTACCTGGTGGGAGGTAGTCTTGGTCCTCTATGTCAAAATCGTGGAAATTTACGTGGGCGGACGCCTCGGGAGGGGTTTCTAACTGGTCCGGAGGGTTTTCTGGAGGCTGATTAAGGTTTTCTGGAGGCTGGGCAGGGTTTTCTGGAGGCTGGGCAGGGTTTTCTGGGGCCTCTTCTCTGTACATAATGATGGTCGGGCTGGCGGGAGGGGTGTCAGAGTGATCCCAAAAGACGTCGGGCGCCTCAAAAACGTCCAAAAGTCCGTTTAGGTCCGTTTCGCTAACGTCCGAGTCGAACATTAGCATTTCCCTGATTTGGGTGTCTGTTAGCTCCATACTAAACGTCATTACCGACGTTTCCGACATTTTTAATGGACTTTTCCGATGTTTTTAGCTATCTCGTGGATTTGTTTTTGGTCGTCTGACGCGTCCGTCTCACATGACCAAATCCGCGCCTATCATTGGTCCGTTAATTAGGTCGGCGTAAGGTCAATGTCAGGTCAGAGGTCAAACTCTCTGTGTGTACATGTATTCTGATTGGTTTAAACTAGGTCGCACTACTTTTCCATATCCATACACTGTACGGATACGCATTTCATATCCGTATACTTTGCTCGTTCACTGTATGCCTATTTGGCAATTCCGGAAAAGTATAATAAAGTAATTGTCTTGACTGACAAGGTATTTACAGATATTGTGTTGATTGACAAGGTATGTACACATATTGTCTTGATTGACAAGGTATGTACAGATATTGTCTTGATTGACAAGGTATGTACAGATATTGTCTTGATTGATAAGGTCATTACAGATATTGTCTTGATTGACAAAGTATGTACAGATATTGTCTTGTTTGACAAGGTGATATTGTTTCAATTGACAAGGAGATCACAGATGTTGTCTGTATAGAACACGGTCCATACAGTGATCAACATAGCCCTCCAAAGGGGCTGCAAGGCTTACCTCAGTTCATCGTTATGTGAGTTGTGTCCTTCGTACCTCTCTATTGTAAACGCTCGCAATTTCTCGCCTATAGTTTTTATCTCCTAAAATCAGAATATCAGAATATTCAGAAGTAGAGGTTAGCAAACAGTCAAGATGAATGGCAGATATGGAACTCTGAGAAGGGATGTGTGCATATTGAAAAATTTGCCCACATGGGTTTTGGGCTCAGTTGTATATTGTCATTTGCAACTTTTGCAAAGAAAGGTTGGATTGTATGTCCCTTGGCCCACCTCTTTCTACCACGCAGGAGGATATGAAGGCACACAATGACACTAAACAGAAAAAGAGAGAACCAGTGAAAGGTCAAACAAGAAATTGTTGTCTTGTCTAGTCCTGATCAGACCCAAAATCAACTAGCAGTCTGAGTACTCTTAAAATATGAAATATGGACATGTCATTCAACACAAAGAAGTGTTTTTTGCCTTTTTAGATTGATCATGATAAACTCACAATATCTCATACAGTGTTTCTCTTGGGAGTGGGAGAGTCAAGGGATGGACAAAATACAATATACATAAGCCATCCTGTCTCTGCAAGGTGAGTCAATATTAATGCAACAGAAAGGAATTAGTTTTTTCTAGAACTTCAAGAGTATAAGTTTAAAAAGTAAAAGTAAAAGTTCTCAAATTTGATCACTTGACAGATTTACGGGTTTGCCAGCCAACCAAAATGCAGCAGTTTCAGGCGGTGAAGGATTTGACATTATAGGTTGTATTGACAGGTTTTAGCCATATTTAACAACTGTGAAATTTGTCAACAGAAATATTTTGGTCATGCCATAAATACAAAGGCATACATAGAAAATTAGGAGTAGCACCCTAGAGCAATATTCTCAAGAAAATATTGCATATTTCACAAAAGTTCTCAAAGTGTGAAACTGGAGAAACTCACTCTTTCCCTTCTCTTCTTTATTTGCTCCTGAGTGAGGCCATCCTCCTTGTATTCTGTGATTTTCTGATCTGTTAACCCTGCATAGGCCATACTTCAGATAGCTGATGTCACGAAACGTTTATCTGGTCTCTCTACAAGTTGTTAAAGAGATGACTTGATACACCACACGCCTACCTGGTCTGTGAACTGTACAAGTAACACAACCACCTTTAGCTAAGAATAGGCTGATTTTGGAAATGAATATGGTCTATATTCCTGAATGTGTACATTTTTAACTAGGAAGTCACGAATCATGAGTAAAAAAGGAATGTTTTCAAGATACACCACATCCAGGTGTTTGCAAAGTGAGGGACATAAAACATATGTGACCCCCTCCATCAAATAAGGCATAAGTCACTCAGGACTGTTCTGAGTAAATGGCAACTCATAACTCCAAGATTGTATTTTTATTTAAATATTTTGACTCTTTCAAGGTTATGTTACAGACCTAAGGGGCAAGTTTCACACTAGGACAATTGTAAATATGTTTCTCACATCTCAAAGTGTGCAGTTTAAGATAAGATGTTTTAAAAGTCAGTAGTCTTAAATCTATGGTTAACAATAGGAACATACGATCATATAAGTCAGAAATAAAACATTGAAAAAGTCCCAAATTTTGTTACCGAAAATACGATCTTAGAATTATGACCGGTGTGAAACGCCCCCTTTCTATATTACCTACAAAAACATCTTATCTTTATTTTTGAGATATGATAAACACGATTAAGATTCTCTACTGTAAAACTCGCCCCAAGTCTATGGAAATGTCCATTTCAATAATGGCAAGTGCTAACTTTAAAAGAATAGGATGTCTAATTGATGAAATTTGAAACTTTCATTTTCAATACTGAGAGAAACATACTTATTGCACCATTCTTAAGATCAGTCCATAAATTATTATAATCCACTGTCTGAGGAGGAAGGAGCTTACGTTTACAACAAACTTCCTATGTTGCGATAATGCAGGAGTTTCAAATGAGAATATTAGGGGCTTAGGTATAATAAACACTCACCCAGACCCCGATATCAGCCTTTGTGTGGCCCTTCAGGCCCTGTACTCAGCCTTATAGTCTGGCTGATAGTGAGGGTCGAGTTTTGGGTTGTTAATGCCCCTAGTATCCCTTCTCGGTTGGTTATATGTATATATCCTTACACTTGAGTTAAAAAAGGGTTAATAATATGGGTAATTTGTGTGAGAAAATCACATTGAAAAGATCTGGATATATGATGTTAATTCATCATTTGTATTAATTTGTGTAAAAAAAAAAAAAAACAATCATTTAAAAAAAACCCCTTGTTTAACCTTGTCAATACATTCATACATACATTTTTATATATACATTCATGATAATTCACTGCTGCATACATTTCAACACAATGAAACTATGTGGGGAAATATTTCCTAAGATCACAGTCCTAACAAAGTAATATTGATATTAGGTTATAAATAATCTATATTACATGTTACAGTTCCATATAGGAGCTGGTAAAATGCTGGTATACGTCCATAAACATATAGCTTAACACATTCTGTACAGGCTGTCTGACCCAGTCTGTCATTATCAGGGCATGTCCAAATCCCATAAAATGTTAAGTTGTTGACCTGCAGGGGTATTGATGGGGGGTCCTGTGTTGGGTGTCAAGTGCAAGAAATGTTCATGTTGCATGTCCCTTTATTTTCATTTTCTATGTCGATTTTAAGAACCACCAATGTAGCATGTCTAATTCAAGAAATGGCCAATGTCATGTCGGTTATTTTTTTCTTCGCGTCACTAAGCCTCATGTCACATGTTGATTTTAAGAAAAGGCCAAGTGACCCTGTCCATTTTAGGGGTCTTTACCCGTACCTGTACAAACACCGTACCACTGGGTGGATCACGACATATATACTTTTGCAACCAGGAACCTGTTTGAACCATATTAGGTGTCCTCTCATATACATGCCTGTGGTCTGGGGGCCTACTTAGCTCCAGTATGTTTGGAAGTGTATGTCAAAAACTGAAAGAGGTATTTTTTGTCACTTTAAAGGTAGTGACAAAAGTGAAGAGACCACATTCTGCATTCTTCCAGTAGACAAAATGGAAGAAAAGTTAATTACATTTTCTTAATAATGTATTTCTTTTTTTTTTCCTTTTTTTTTGGGGTGGGGGGGGGGGGGAAATCATAATTCTTTGCATTTTCCATGAGTTTTAGAACATAGATTGATCAAAATGTGAATATTTACACATAAATTGACAGAAAAAATCCATCGAATTGTACAAATATGAATTTTGATCGAAGCTGATGTGTCCCAAACTACTCATGCTGAATGATCCTGAAGAGTCTCAAGTGGTAATGGCGGCACCTTGCTCATGGAAAGCATGTGAAAAAGTTAGCAAAATTGGCAAATACTTATATGTCACCCCCCACCACATAATGAGGCATAAGTCGCAGATACAAGTTTTTGATGTTTTGGTAAATCCTTTGAGAAGGTGATATAAGCTTTACAATGGTGAAAGAATTATGTTTCTATCATTTATAGAACTTGAGTTATGCTTATTAGAAGTATTGAGGATCAGAAAGGTCTAATTAGAGAAAAATTGCCTTAAAGATTAGACTTATCTGTATGCCAATGCAAATTGCCATAGACCAAATTTAGGACAATCCAGAAATCCTGTGAAATATGCCTGTAAAATTAATTATTCCTATAAATTTTATAGTAAACTATATAGCTGAGGTGCTTACCTTATGATTTCTGAAGAAAACTCACTTTTTGACTTTTTGACTCTTTTCTCTTATTTTGCAATTATCTCAGGACTTAACTGAGTGACTTATGCCTCATTTAGTGGTGTGGGGTCACATATATGTTTTGGCAATTCTGGTTCATAATATTTATGCCATGATGAAATACAGGTGTTATTCATATGTGATGATTCAGTATTTCTTCATGACATCTCATTTTCTTTGTATCAGCTAAAATCAATCTTATGTTTGGCATTGTTGACATATTTGGCCGAGCAAGCATGGTGATAAGGGAACTATTTTGTTTCGAAAAAAATACTCAACTCGATTTGAATATTTCATAAGTATCATATAGGTCTCACAGTACTAATTGTTTTCCTGTATAGTTTCATGTAGCCTAGCAGGGGAAAAAATATTCTGAATTTTGTGGCACCTCAGATTGACTCATTTGCCAGTTGTGACCTCGTTGATGCACAAAATATGTAAATTTCAGGGTAGGTTCCCCATCAAAATTTCAAGCATGCATATGGGTCCTAAATGTGGATGTACCCTCATTTTGCCAGTTTTGCAGTGGTCAAATTCACAGAGCCTTTTTAAAAAAACACTGACTCATACCAACAAGCAGAGGTCAAGCATTCATTTTTGACCTTTTGACAACTCATGATCACAAATGATATAGGGGGTGTCCTGTGATTTTTTAGTCAGTCCTGTCAGTTTTCCTTATATCCTTATCAGCCACTCAAATGAGTCAAAGCCAGTCATTCCCTTCACCTCGGTCCAGAAAGGTATATGACACTGCTAGGTGTCGCCACAATTAGTTCTGTGAGACCTAGTTATATGGATATAAATCAGTAGTGGGCGCACCAGCCTGTGACAGTGCTGCCACCCCCACCACATAGTACCTGATGTGTAGGTGGCCTTGGGGTCTCACGGAACTAAATATGGTGCCATCTCCCAGTGTCCTATATCTGTCCCGAGGTGAAGGGGATGCCAGTCTCTGAGTGGCTGAAAATGGGATAAGATAAAATGATAATGCAAAATTAAAATTCTCATGATACCCCCTACTATTTCTGAGTTATTCCATAAAAAAGAATCTGTGATAAAGGGTTTTTGGTAATTGTCAAATGGGCCCTGTGCTGAGCTCCATGAATTTGGTCACTGCAAAACTGCAATAATGAGGGTAGGTCATCATCTGGGACTCTACCCTCAAATTTTGATATTTTGTGTCCCATAGAGGTCTCAATAGGTTATTGAGTCCCTTTAAGGTGTTGCAATGTTTGGGATATTTTTGTTTCAGTATGCACTTTATTAAACTATACAGGAAAACATTTAGTTCTGTGAGACCTGCAGGAATCAGACACCTGAGAGCAGGGCAAAAGACAGTTTTTGTTGTTGTTTTTGTTGTTGTTCGTTTTTGTACTTAATACCAACAACCAAAGTTCAAAGACTACATCGATATGTTTTGTATGCAAGACAATGATCATCTTGATGTAGTTTCGACTGAAGGGGAGGAGTAGGAAGATCACCGATGATGAATCCCCATACCTGAAATATAAGGAATTAAAAAAAATAAGGGGGGAACAATTGCCCAAGTTCACCTTTGGTAATCACCTTGTTACATTACTGCGTATTCAAAATAACAACTGTTATCAAAATATGAATCCCCTAGATTACTCCAATTGACTCAACACATTTGGTATGAAATAAATACAGAAATCATACTTTTCCCAAACGATGTTGCTGTGAATCAGTTTGTCTGACTGGGTACTAATATAAGAAGACCAGCTGGGACTGTCTGCATGAGTAGACCGTCCCACTAGGTTTGTCCCCTCACCCTTAGACATCCCCCAAGGGTCTTCTATATTAAGTAAGCAAAAGGTTATTTATCACACAATAATAAAAAAAAAAACCAATGTACTCTTTCATAGGTCATTAGGTGGCGATCTTCACAGACTCTCTTCATATGCTTGCATGACGGGTTTCTCTAAAATGTTTCTCTACATGACAGGGATAGGCCTATATTGAAAACAGCATTAGTATCAGCCAGAATACAGGGGGGTATGAGCTAGAAAACAGCAGGGGCATGTGCCTGGAAATGGTGGAGGTATCAGGGGTGGATCCAAGAATTTCAAAAATGGGTACATGCTACAGCAAAAGTTTTGCATGTGTACTCCGGGTGCAAGAATTCTACATTACAAAATCTAATCTGATATCTGATTGAAGCTCTAAATCCGCACCTGGGTATGCAGGGAAAAAAGCGGATATGAGGGTATGTGCTGTAAATGGTGGGTGTATGTGCCTGAAAAAGCCTGGGTATCTGCCAGGGAAAGCCGGGGGTAAGTGCTGGGAAAAGCCAGAGATATATATTGAGAAGAAACAGGGGTATGCGCCAGGAAAAGAAGGGGGTATGTGTTGAGAAAATCTGGGGGTATGTGCCCGAAAAATCAGGGGGATATGACGGGAAAAGCAGGGGTAGGTGCCAGGAAAAGCAGGGGGATGTGCCGTGAAAAGCAGTGGTATGCACCGGGAAAAGCAAGGGTATGTGCCCGGAGAAGCAGGGGGATGTGACAGGAAAAGCAGGGGGATGTGCCCGGAAAAGCAGGGGGATGTGACAGGAAAAGCAGGGGTATGTGCCGGGAAAAGCAGGGGGATGTGCTGGGAAAAGCAGGGGGATGTGACAGGAAAAGCAGGGGGATGTGCCCGGAAAAGCAGGGGGATGTGACAGGAAAAGCAGGGGGATGTGCCGGGAAAAGCAGTGGTATGTGCCGGGAAAAGCAGGGGGATGCGCCAGGAAAAGCAGGGGGATGTGCCCGGAAAAGCAGGGGGATGTGCCAGGAAAAGCAGTGGTATGTGCCGGGAAAAGCAGTGGTATGTGCCAGGAAAAGCAGGGGGATGTGCCGGGAAAAGCAGTGGTATGTGCCGGGAAAAGCAGGGGGATGGGCCAGGAAAAGCAGGGGGATGTGCCCGGAAAAGCAGTGGGATGCGACAGGAAAAGCAGGGGTATGTGCCGGGAAAAGCAGCGGTATGTGCCCGGAAAAGCAGGGGGATGTGCCGGGAAAAGCAGGGGGATGTGACAGGAAAAGCAGTGGTATGTGCCGGGAAAAGCAGGGGGATGTGCCGGGAAAAGCAGGGGGATGTACCCGGAAAAGCAGAGGTATGTGCCGGGAAAAGCAGCGGTATGTGCCAGGAAAAGCAGGGGGATGTGCCAGGAAAAGCAGGTGGATGTGCCCGGAAAAGCAGGGGGATGTGACAGGAAAAGCAGGGGTATGTGCCAGGAAAAGCAGGGGCATGTGCTGGGAAAAGCAGGGGGATGTGACAGGAAAAGAAGTGGGATGTGCCGGGAAAAGCAGTGGTATGTGCCGGGAAAAGCAGGGGGATGTGACAGGAAAAGCAGGGGTATGTGCCAGGAAAAGCAGTGGTATGTGCCGGGAAAAGCAGGGGGATGTGCCAGGAAAAGCAGGGGGATGTGCCCGGAAAAGCAGGGGGATGTGACAGGAAAAGCAGGGGGATGTGCCGGGAAAAGCAGTGGTATGTGCCAGGAAAAGCAGTGGTATGTGCCAGGAAAAGCAGGGGGATGTGACGGGAAAAGCAGTGGTATGTGCCTGGAAAAGCAGGGGGATGTGCCCGGAAAAGCAGGGGTATGTGCTGGGAAAAGCAGGGGGATGTGACAGGAAAAGCAGGGGTATGTGCCGGGAAAAGCAGGGGGATGTGCCGGGAAAAGCAGGGGGATGTGCCGGGAAAAGCAGGGGGATGTGCCGGGAAAAGCAGGGGGATGTGACAGGAAAAGCAGGGGGATGTGCCCGGAAAAGCAGGGGGATGTGACAGGAAAAGCAGGGGTATGTGATAGGAAAAGCAGGGGATGTGACAGGAAAAGCAGGGGGATGTGACAGGAAAAGCAGGGGTATGTGATAGGAAAAGCAGGGGATGTGACAGGAAAAGCAGGGGGATGTGCTGTGCTGGACGCCTGTCATTAAGGCCCTATTCTAAGGATGCGTCGTAGACATCAATAAATAATATGTTTTCCAAATATTTGCGGTGTCCATTCAACTTGGGTTCATGCATATATATGCATGTTTCTTCAGGCCTAAAAGATGACACTAACAGTTATACAGATACAAGCACACATCTATTTGGTAAGAAGTTCGTAAAAGTTTTCAGCCGTGCCTCCTGGGCGCATGAGTTTAACATTAAAAAAATTAAGAATGGCCCGAAATAGGGGCATGCCCCCCCCCCCAAATCAGCACCTCATTCATATGAACCTATATAGACCTGTAGACGGAGACCACCCCTACTGCGAAAAATGCATCAGGAAGTACCCTGAGCAAACCCCTAAGGGACCTATGGGCAGGGACCTATGCGAGACTTGAAATCATATACAATTCTCCCTACCACGGATAGCATATTTCCCCCAGTTTACCTGCAGGCTAGCCTAGATCAAGGTGCATCATGGGTATTATGTTGACAAACCACAAGGCTTATATATATAAATTTTCAATAATCATGGCATTATTTGTGGTTAAACATAATACAGATCAATATAAGCTATGTTTATTATTATTTAAGGTGGTTTGAAAATTCATTCCTTATATATGGATGTTGAGCAAATTTCGTTTAATTTTCAATACATTTCCCTATGTTTTTGTCGACAAAATCAGTCCAAATTAACCTGCAGGTCCTTAAAATGCTAGAAATCAGCTATCCGTGGTAGGGAGAAATTACGTAACAGCAATGGACCTGGGATTTTTACGTTGCTATTTTTACGTTGCTACAAAATGAGAATATTACGTTGTCACTACATAAGAAATATACGTTGGCATGAGATAACACCTAAAACGTCTACCTTTTTATGTTGTCACAACGACAATGTGACATTGTCACGATGTTGCCACAACGTAATTTTGTTGGCTGGGATATATCAATGGAAAATGATCAAGATACCAATTCCAGAAAGACCAAATTTTTAAAGAAAAGTCCATTTTATTATGGATCTCATATTTGGAACAGTTCACAGGCAGGTATAAAACAACTGCCTATTATAGAGACTTTAAAAATACGAATAAAAAACATGGTGTCAGTTAAGACATTACAGACTGTCTTGAATGATTAGAACTTTAATAAAATTTTACGAGTATCTTTTTGTCTATAACTTATTCATAGAGGTCTTGTATAACTGATGTTAAAGTGTAAACGAATTTACAAATTCACAGTTAGTTTCGTTGCCCCTCATTGCATCTCATTATCTATTATTTGATTCACTGTATTTCTTATTCCTCTGAATCTACACCAAGCTTCATTGTAAAATAATATGTCTGGGCGGAGTGGGAGAACAGGCATTAAGTTTGAGATTTATGTAGAATAGAATAAACTGTTTTAAAAATAAAGATTACAAAAGTAAATGTGATGTATAACATTGTAGAATAAGTCAAAACAACAGTCAGTGTTGACTGACTCTGGCGTCATTAGAATGTCTTTAAAAAAAAAGAAGTATAAGTATAATTTATAATCTTTAATGTGTTTAATGTAAAACAGGAACTTTTCAGGGGTGGTTGTGACTCAAATGCAACGATGGGGGCAGCCTGACAAGACACAAGAGTTGATATGACTCATTGAGATAAATCAAAATTTACACAGACACACATTCATATATGATACAAAGACCAAACAGCTCCTCTTTGGGCCTAGTGGGTATGGCCCTTTAATATATCTCTGCCCTTTCAGAGATATTATGATTAAACCAAAATGACTCATACTAACTCCTAGGCCAGAATAGCACAATAGCTGACCCCCGCGCTGTCGATATACAAAATACATATACGTACATATACAGCTATCCCTGGCCGTGATTATTGTGTAAAGTATCTGTGGTTGGAACCAGCCCAGACAGGACAGATACAGACCTACAGAAGTCAGGCCACGTAGTGCGCCGGAACACAGAAACGGACGGTCAGCCATTTTAATGGTAACTTAACACAGGGCTGTGTATTGCTGCCTTTAGTTACATGATATTTACAGTTCTCCATACCACGAATAGCTGATTCATAGTATTTTAAGCACCTGCAGGCTAATTTTGACCAATTTTGTCAACACAATTCCTGGAAAAACTATAGAAAATTATTGAATAATTGTGATATTTCCACCTATAATGAATGAATTTCCAAACGACTTGGAAAATATGTAATGATCACTATGTTTTCTTCATGTCATAATGATCACTATGTTTTCTTCACGTCATAATGATCACTATGTTTTCTTCATGTCAAACTAGAAATAGTGACATGATTAATGAAAATTCCTATGCTAAAGCCTTGTGAGTTGTCGAAATATTACCCAGCAAGCACCCTGATCAAGGCTAACCTGCAGGTAAAAGTCAAGAAATTGACTATCCGTGGTAGGGTGAATTCATTGGGGCACAGTGGCCGATGTCATGGGAAAAATTACATATCCAAACTTTTGTCTAAATGCAATGGGGAGTTAAGTAGAAATTACCATTCAAATAAATAAAGCGATTCATTTTGAAACCGTTAATTATTTCTATGAATAAAAATCCTCATACACATTTAAAGAATAATCAAGTCATATTAATACAAGTGAACATCACACTAAATGAGTAACGAATGAAAACTTTCATGTATGAATATCTCTTGAGACCTGAGCATACATTTAAAGGTATACAAATTAGGCACTGTTTGATTATCTCAGGGCAATCTATCCCATTTTTGTCTATCTGCATAAAATAGGCCATTTTCATAGATCTTACTGATACATTTCCGGGTTTATTCTTAAATCTACCAAATGATCTGACAGGTAATTTACTTTAAATGTACACGTATGTGCTGCTCAAGACCAATGATTTTAGATGTTGTGCAACTTTTCTATTGTCATATATTCCATAATTCCCACGCCAGTACATATACGAAGGGCATTATTCTACATTATTCGTAAAGTAAAGCCCCATACCCACTAGGCGATTTTGTCCAGAGTCGGCCGATTATTGGTGCTAGAATCCACCGACTCTACTCTAAGAGTCTGCCAATTTTAGCACCGATCCAGAACAAACATGCACATTTCAATATACCATACTAACAGGTGACCATAAGAGTTGACCAATTCTAGTCAGTTTCCAGTTGCCAGTCGCCGGTAAAGTCGCTTAGTGGGTATGGGGCTTTAACCTGTTGTGCTCGGTTGAACACATTAGTAAAAAGCCTGCATACTCAACATGGGCAAGAGAGTTGCTTATGTATTGCAAATGCAGCACTTTTTTTTTTTTTTTTTTTATTAACTTTTATTCGGGTTCAGGGGTTCACCATAGGTGATCTTCCTTCCCCTCCCCAATCAGGTCTTACAAGCGTATATTTCCATACAGAATGTAACATTTACATGTACATTTTGAACTCAGCTACAAGCGGTGAGAACACATTTATGAAGACCATTAGTGAGAGGTGAAACATGAATGATTAAGATGAAATTAAACATATCTGGTCGGAAGGCCATTCTAGATCAGTTAGTTCTTATACATTGCCATATGGATTCGCAAGGCTATGTCTAAGTCTAGGCAAGAAAATTGATTTTTCTCTGATATTTCTTATTTCTACACCCAATTGGTTCCATGTAGTGCAAGCACGAAATAGTATACATTTCTGACAGTTCTTGTTGTTTAGTTTTGGCAATTTTAACAAGATGCCATCGTGTATCCTGGTATGTATTGGTCGTTGATCTAACATATTATTATCACTACATAATGTATGTGCATAAGTGCATAAATGTATCCACCTTCTGTTTTCAAGGGTAAAAAGTTTTGCTCTTTCATGCAAGACATTATTACGAGCACGATCAAAATATGGTAATTTATATTGTTCATATATGATTCTCAGACAGTCATTTTGTAATGTTTGCAACTGCTTTCCTATATATTGGATTTCCTGGTCATAGATAAAGTCTGCATAATCAAAATAAGGCAATATCATGGATTTGTAAATGGTAACAGCTGCATTGGTGTCTATATATTGCCTTATCTTTCTTAGGTATTTGATTTTACCCGATACCATATTCATCAATTTTTTACGATGAAGAGCATAATCAAGACAAGGATCCAGTATCAGGCCAAGGTAGTTAAAACTATATACCCTTTCAATACAGAGTTCATTGATGCAAACATTTTCTAACAGAGTCGTGTCTAGGTTACTGTCCTGCCCCGTCCTATTCTTTGAGGGATAAATAATCATCCATTTAGTTTTAATTTTATTCAATGTTAAGATATTTTTCAGGAACCAGTCATTAGCTACGTTCATCATCCTTTCAAGTTCCATATTGTCTTGTGCTATTACTACCGCATCATCGGCATATAGGTATAACTGGTCGTGAATTTTTGAAGCCAAATCGTTTATATATATTGAGAACAGGACGGGGCCTAGGACAGATCCCTGTGGGACCCCATATTTAATTGTCAAGGTTGATGATACAGTACCATACATGTTCACACGTTGTGATCTGTTATCCAGATATGAAGTAAACCACCTAAGAGCAGGATTATTTAGTCCAAGATAATGTAGTTTCAGCAATAACATATCGTGACTTATTGAGTCAAAAGCCTTGCTCAGATCCAGGAAAGCCAGATATGTTTTATCAAAGTTATTAACATTACAATAGACTTTATTCAGGACGGAACATATTGCTGTAACAGTCGAATGTTGTTTACGAAATCCATGTTGTGAAGGACTCAATAGTTTATTACCTTCTAAATAACCATTCAACCTAGCACATACCAATTTCTCAAGAAGCTTCCCAGGTAGTGGTAATAACGTTATGGGCCTTAAATCTTTAACATTTTTTACTGTGGCTATCTTAGGTAGAGGGATGACTGTACCTTTCTTCCATTCATCTGGGAAAATACCAAGATTTTTTGAACAATTGAAAATTCTCAACAACCTTGTTGGCATATATGCAAAAACATCTTTAAATATTTTGGAATTTATATTTGGTATGGCTGACGATTTGGTAATATCTATTGAATTAATTATTTTTACTATGTCTGGCAATGTGAAATCCTCGTCCAAAAAGGTGCCGTTTTGGGGTTCAATTTGGTGTTCTTGTTCAAACAAGTTTAATATATTATCAATCCCATTAAAAGCATTGATACAAGGGGTGGCCATATTTTCCCCTATACCTGCAAAATAGTTATTTATATAAGAGGGTAACTCATCACCAGTGTAAATACGTCCTTGTTCATCCCACAGGGATGTGATAGTATTCATATTGCCACCTGTAGGATAAATTTCTTTGATAGTCTGCCAGAATTTTTTGGGGTTATTATTAAATTGAATCAGTTTGTTTTTAATCATTTGAGCTTTGTAATCTTTTATAGCCTGGTTCACTCTATTTTTTAGAAAACGCATTCTGTTCCAATCGTCTGCATGTCCAGAACGAATGGCCCTCTTCCAGTAATAGTCCCTATCTCTCATTAGTTGAATAATATCATTGTTCAACCACTGAGGTTTCCTATTAGGTACTAATATATTACGAATTGGGCACATTCTATCAAGTATAGTTGTAATATTATTCATCATTAATGACCATTGAACTGTTGGATTAATAGTATTTACACTATCAAATTTCGTCCAATCCAGATTGTTCAATTCTTCCAAAAATCTATCTGGGTCGTAATTGATATAACATCGGCCTCTAACAAATTTGGTTGTATTATGCTCTTTTGGTTTTTTCTTGATTAGAAAAATCGGCAGGTGGTCACTAATTCCTAAATTGATAGTACCACTTTTTTCCACATAACTAATATCAGTATACAATACATCTATTGTAGTTTGTGTAAGAGCAGTAATCCTGGTATTACATTTAATCAATTGGGTAAGTCCCAGTTGATTGTTCAATTTATTGAGATTTAGTCTATTACAAACTTGTATATTCGAGTGATCTATATTCCAGTCCCCTATTAAACATGTCTCTGTACGATCACGCTCAATGGTTTTCAGGCTAGTATACAAATGGTCAACAAAATTAGCCTGATTCCCATCTGATATAATATATCTTCTCAATTTACTCAAGGCAAATGATTGCCTACCTGTACCCTTTCTAATACTATTAACAAAGGTTTTTAGATTTATCTTATTATCCAAGGATACCCCAATTAATTTCTATGATTAAAAGGACTCAAACCAATAAAATCTACATCTTATAAACCCAGAAAACTATAGAAATATGTTCCACAGTTGTTATTATGGTCAATGTCATAATAGCCAGCAGGAAATAATTAGTACAATTGTCAGTTGCATCCTACTTTTAGTGCTTATCCCATGTTGTGTAAAGGTAAATGGAATTTGGAATATCATATATCAATTAAAATGACGATGTCATCATTTTCATCTCATCTCACCTCATCAAACTGCTAAACTGCTTATCAAAGGACCTGTGGGAACCAGCAAATTGGGTTGTGACCCCTTTATTTAGCTCCACTCTCATCCTCTATGTAGCTTCATGGTATAGGGGTTAGAAACCCCACCTTCAAACCCAAAGATTGTGGGTTTAAATCCTGAAAGAGTTTGTCATTGCCAGTGTTTTTTCAGCATGGCAAAGCCACTTGTTCCCATGTAGTAAGGGCTTTTGTTTTTATAGATTGAGGGATCAGGTAGGGCAGGTGTGAGTGGAGGTGTGTGGGGAGATGCAGGTGGGGAGGGTTAAGGTAGGAGTAGTTGGCAGAATTTATTTATCACGGATGATAAGATGCTGAATAGAGGCAACAATTCTGTAAAAGGCCTGGGGCTGAGCCATAGGACGAAGGCAACAGGCTGGGGAACTCACAATTACACAGCTAAACCTCTCACACTCCACAATGCAAATTTCATATTACCATCAAGCTTTTCTAACCTCATAATTCACGATGCATATTCCATACTCATAATACAAATAAAAGAGAAAATTCGTGAATTTCTGGAAATAGTTTATAACTCCTAAAAACCCACGTATACTTGTGATCATATTGATGTTGACTATCCTTTAGGATTATTGTGTTGTATCTAATACAAGATATAGAATAAACCTAACCAGCACATTTGACTAAACCATAATGGAAAACCTAACCTGATATTTGATACTAATCAAGATAAGAAAATAAATACTAATTATTACATTAGCTCAGTGATTCGCCACAAAGACAGAACCTAACAGAAAATCACAATATTCAGACAGATTATCAATACACTATGATGCCTCAGTACTAGTAGCAGATTTAATTCCCATGAAATTGCAATTTGTAGAAATTAGCCATAACAGATTAGGTAAAACCTTTCTTAAGACGCCAGTAGTGGATTCGGGTGAGACAATTTTGTTTTCTTTAATGTAAAATTCATGAAAAAGAGGTTCCCCCACTTTCTGTCAGCATGCCTCCAAATTTTTAAAATGCTAGCCTCCTTTCTGTAAAGCCCTGGATTGGCCACTGGCATACACCATAAAACTCACCCGTTTGTTGGCCTCACAGTCGGTCCTGGTCAGATCTAGACAGCAAGACACAAAAGTGAAAACGTTTCATTTTGACCATTTTCACAAAATGTTACATATCTTCATGATTAAAAATGACTACAGGACCATTGAACTATCAAATAACGAGGACACATTGGGCTTTACTAATATTGCTCTTCTAATGATTTAAGCTAAACAGTTTTAGAGTTATTTGCATCAAATTACAGCAAAAAGTTTCAAAATTTTCCAAAATATTTCTTTCTGATGGTAAGGATATATCATTACCACTTATAAAAAGCTGTATATATCAGATAGATTATCCTAGCATATGAAAGTAAATTACCTTAGCTTTCCAACAAGGTATAATATGTTGTACCTGAAGAAGGTTAGGGAGCAACCATTATTGATTCAAGGAATATTGAGGTAATTTTAAAAATTGATGAAACATTGACATTTTTCTGTTGAAAATGACCATGGAATACCCTCAAAATGAATTTTTCATCAAATATTCCTATTAAAGTGAAGACAAAATTATCAAAATGATCAAGCTAACAACACTCACTACCCATGATTGGTAACACATAAATGTGTCTGGTAATGTGTTGGCCACGGCCATGGTTGGTCAGGGGGGTCTCCTATTGTGCACTGGAATAGTATTATAGTAAGAAGTACAGCAGGGGGCGTCCTCTGGTGGCTGTACGACCCATAGGGGATCGTCACAAACCGAGGGCGAGGTCATACAGCCACCAGAGGATGACCCCAAAGGTACTTCTTACGTTTATCACCCAAGCATTATTCAAAATATGTGAAAATACCTGAAAACAAGAGGCCACAGTGAGCGGTGCGTATGGCCTGGCAATATGCCCTGACCACAATATGCACCACCCGCCGGCCATGTGGGTGATAAACCAGAGTTTCTCTTCCCGACTCCCTGTGAAGGAGTCGGAGGGGTGTGCGGAGCGAGAACAACCCACAACCCACATGTGCTCTGGCAGGTGGTAGAACCACCTTTGTGCTCAGTTTCACTTCTAGTTCGAAACTTTTGGTCCAAATAATATGGCTAGACTTTCAAAATCAAAAAGGCATTTTTATTTGTGTTTGCGTAAGACATGGGATTCATTAAATGATTGCATGGGACTTGGCCATTCTCCCTACCATGGATAGCATTTTCCCTGTGGTTTACCTGCAGACTAACCCTAAACAGGGTGCATGCTGGGAAATATGTCGACAACACTATGAGGCTTAAGTATAGAAATTTTCAATAATCATGATATATATTCTAGTGAATATTATGGAAATCAATATCAACTATATTTTCATTTGCTATTTGTGTATATTCATCATTTTTTTTAGATACTTTGAAAATTGGTTTATTACGAATTGATTTATAGCAAATTTTCATTTTCCCCCCTATAGTTTTCTATGTGTTTTTCTCGACATAATCGCTCAAAATTAGCCTGGATGTGCCTAAAATACTGTAAATTAGCTATCCGTGGTAGGGAGAATTAGATAAACTCAACAGGGTGACATCATGTGTCTGATGGTGAACAAGTATATAAAATACTGGAACTGTTATGTTGCTGAATTACCAATTACTCCAGGGGGAGACCTGATACTTGTTATTTGAGCTCTGCAGTTTTCAAATAAAGTGAAAAAGAAGAAAATTTACTTTATTCAAATTATTTCAATATTGAATTGGTGTCTGTAAGATGCCAACCAGATTAACCCTGGCACGAGGCATAGAAGGCAGGTCCCTAGTTGTCCTAACGGATTCAAGAAATGATATTGATAAAGTTATTTTTTCTTTGGCTTTTGTTGAGGCAACAAAACAAATACTTTACATCTAATATACGTAACATACAGGATAGTCTACAAAAGCCTTAGTCCCTCCCTGTGTGTAACCACTGTGCATGCTAAGACAGGCAATGGGTGGTGCATGGTTACCAGGGCATACATTTATATATATCAAAAATTACTTAGTGATTATGATTTAAAAAAAGATTATCATGTGAAAATATATATAACCATTTTTGTTGCAACCCAGCAGTCCTAAGTTTGGTAATATAATCAAAATTATGTAGTTTAATTTGATGAATAGGTATACAGAGATACAAGTTAAGCTACTACACTTGTAACCTCAAACACATGTATGTACAATTTTCAAACATACTACATCAATATGCAATTTCTAATGTTAGGTGATTAAAAATCAGTTATTCAATAAAACAGGAAAAAAGAGAAAAGGGAATAACAAATAGAAGTAGAAAATAGGGATTGTCACTTGGGCCTTAATACTTCCTTTATGGAGTTATGTTATGATAAGTATGTATGTCATGCATGAACTACTCCCCTTGAAACTCTATATGGAAGATTAATTCAAAATTTATTAATAAAAAGTGTGCATGTTCAGACAGACTGTACGTGTGCTTGGTTACCAGCACCTGGCCCACACCAAACCAGTCCATTCCTGAGCCAGCCTCCAGAGTGACCAGACTCACACAGCTACACCTCAGAAAATGGGAGGTCACCCGTCTAAAAAATCAAGGTATTTTCCTGTATTTCACAGATAGGTTCTGCTGGTCTCCTTTTTCCTGTCCCCCTGCCTCTTTATAATAATACGTCTATAGAGTGAAGGTTCACTCTTAATGTATTTGGATCATGTTCAGAATATGTTAGCTTTAAGGCCATGTATTGGAGATTTAATATAATTATGCTCAGCATAGGTTCAGTTGGAAGGTTCATGTATAATACCACAGGTTTTAAGTGTAAGAATTTGGGTTTAAGGGACACTGTGTATTGGCTAAGTTGTATAATTATGGATCTCAGGTTAGGTGTGTGTTAAGTGGTTGGGCAAGAACAAGTTTTGTAGTTGGGAATGGGATACATACATATTATATCTATACATAGATCTACAGGAAATAATTGACTGCGATCTCAGGCAATATGCTCATACATTGACACATACCTGCCTCCCCTTACATTTTGTTCTTTTATTCGCATTATTTGAAAACTATAGAGCTCAAATAACGTGTGTCAGGTTTCCCGCTGGATCACTTTATACATTATTTGCATATTGGAGTCAATTACAATAATCATTGTCTTTATATACTTGTTGACTGTTAGACACATGGTGTAACCCTGTCGACTTTATCTAATACTATGTCCTAAGCAATCATTTCTTAAATCCCACGTTTCATGTCAGGCAAAAAAAAGCCTCATTAATTTTGAGAGCCATAATACTGTAATTGAAACCAGGTGCAGACTCAGGGGGGGGGGGGGGGGGGGGCATGGCAGTTGCCCCCACCCCCCAATTTGGCTCTAATATTAGTTTCATAATGCAAGTTCCACTACAGCATGCATATCTCCCCTTTTTTCAATTTCCTGGATCCATTCCTGGAAACTAGAAGTGAAACTAAGTACAAAGGTGGCTCTGCCATCTGACAGAGCACCGGTGAGCTGTTCTCCCTCCACAGTTCACTCTGATTCCTTCACAGGCGGCGAATTCCTAACTTGAGTTTACAAGTATGTAAAAGTTACAGACTAGGTTTTACCCCTAGAATAACCTGCAATATCCACAAAAAACATATTTTGCAGACTTTCCATTCCTAAAATTTACAAATTGGTAAAAGTTATCCAGAAAGAGGCTAAGTCTGGTAAAATTACCCTGTAAAATGCAGAAACCATTCCTAATACATTACTTTCTCCAAATTTACCCATCGTATCTGGAAAAGTTACAAGGATATTTTACAGGTGGTCTGGGCATCTGTAACTTTTTTCTGTAACACATATCTCAACACTTTTCTTGTAATTCTGCATTTCTAATTGAAAAGAATAGTACTAATAATCAATATACACTGTCATATTGTGTGTGAATCCATTTTGGGGGTTCTCATTGAGTTCCAGAGTACTGAACATTGAAGGGTGTATTGGCGCCAAAAGTTACAATTGGTAACATACCTAGATATTTAGGAATGGGATCCCCTTGTAACCTTTATTTGCAGATATGTGAACACTCCCAAGTTGCGAGGGAAAATTGTGTCATTTCGATATCCCATTATTTATGGCCCTTGTTTCCACAAGTTTTCAGTTGCTTCAGATTTTACAGGTACTTACCTTGTCTTATGAAACAGATCAAGCACTGGAATGTCCCAAATTTGGAGAAATTATAATGTTTTACCTATTTTCATTGTTGTAAGGAAACCGGTTACAAACTTACAGATGATATGTTTGCCATCTGTAAAGTTACACTTACTATTAGGAATTGGATAGCTAACTTACAATCTGGCAACATCTCACTTGTAAATGAAACCGCAAAAATAGTGTAAATCCGTAAAATCTTTTAGGAATTCACCGAGGAAGAAAAGAAAAGACACATCGCCCTACCTGGCACTGACTGCAGAGAGGGTCCAACAGCTGGTGGAGGATGGATTCACACCTGCCCAGATTGACAAGGTCAACAAACGGGTGAGCTTACTGGGTATGCCAATGGCCAATCCAGGGCTTTGTAAAACAAGAGGATAGAGGCTACAGGCAGATCCATCACTTTAAAATTTTGGAGGTGATCTGAAACATTTTCCCCTCAATTTTACATTTAACAAAAATAAAATGGACACACAAACCCCTTCAATCCCCAGAATATGAGATGAAAAAAGCCTCTTGGAGTAGAAGAGCTTTCAAATGTTGCAAACCATTTTGAAATTAAAAGCTGAGATATCATTGTATCGAGCTCAACTTCTTCTTTGATCCCTTATTTCTGTATATATCCTCAATATCTTAATATTTTAGCAACCTGAAATGAACAATGTTCAAAAAAGAAAATATGATTTTAAATCATCAAAACTGTTGAAAATACAATAAAAATAGGGGGTTGGGGTGGCAAATTTTGTTGAAGCATTGGTACAACCGGTTGCCATTGCCTCTGGGTAGGTTTGAGTCCTGCAGTGGAGCAATGAAAAAAAGAGATTTGGATGACCCCTGCACAGAGTTGTGCCCAAATGATCCACATAGCTACAGTGGAAGAACATTTCAATCAAGTGAGCTTAGCCTGTATAAAAATCCAATGAAAAAACAAAAAAAGAATTTCACTAACTACTCCTTCCTTAATCGTCCCCTCCTGGCCCACAACCAGACAGACCCATCCGAGACATATATGTGAGCATCACTACATATTGATATAAATGTAAGAAAACACCAGTGGCCCTTTGCCCATTTCGTAACAAAGAAAATAATAAAACAGGGCAACATTTTGTTGTTACTTTGATCGTAACAACACATGTTTTGACAAAAAAAACAACAAACCTATTTACAATGATCATAATGAACTTTAATCTCTACAGGGTTTAAAAAAAAATAGTTTTCCCTTTTTAAACCAATTTACAGAATTCATTTTGATCCAGTAGAAACAGAGATTTAAGGGTTTTATAACAACATAACATTGTGCTGTTACACAACTGATATCCTTAAATGTGCATAACAACAAATTGTAATTGTGCAACGGGCCACAGAGTTGATGACCACAGCCACTACAGACAGGACATTTGCCATTCATTAGATATTTCCCACAGCACACACATGGATGTCCTGAGGCTCGCTCCTCATATCTATATCATTGGAATTTGTTATTTGAAATAAAATACAAAACTTTATAGTTGGGCAGACGTTCTGCTGCCGGCTTTTGCAGCATATCCTTCCCAGCAAACAGGACACGTGTTTTACCTAGTTTAACACGTGTTAAATTTGTGTAATACTGGTGTTGTTGAAATCTGTGAATAATGTTAGTACATTACAAAGTTTTACTGGTAGTTTATACATAGAAACACACCTGTGTTATTTTCTTTTATAAATCTAATTTTATCTATGTTCTGTGATAAAATCAATCATTCTTCATTAAATTACATAGTATCAGGGCTGTATTGATATTTGTACATTCTTGTGTCATTCTCGTGATATTCTGGTGTAGTGATAATCCCCAAGTAAACATTGCGTATAACACTAGTTTTAACACGTGTTATTAACATGTAATACTGATGTTGTGTTAAACCCTGTGAATTTTCTGGGAAAACCCTCAACCAGGAACACCAGTTTAAGACATGTGTAAACTCAGTGTAAATGCATGTGTATTCCACTAATAATACCTGAGTCTTACCTCAGTTATGACTGGCCAGTCTACTTAATTAACCTGAGAAAAACACTAGTTTTACCAGCCTAACACATGTCAAACTAAGTCTAAACTGGTGGGTTGAATTTCCTTAAGATATGATAAGCTAAATACACTATATTAAATATAAAATGAAATTGTTATGCAGCATCTAATAAGCAACACCTGAATCTTTACTGAATACCAAAGTGCTATACAATTTAGATACGGCTGTAATACCCCATTTAGTATCTCAATCCTCAATAGCTCAGTGGTAGAGCACTGGCAACATCTGTGAGGGGTCTCCAGTTCGAGTCTCCACTGTTTTCTTACCCTATGAGCTAGAAAACACGAGTTTTGCCTGTCAAAACTCGTGTCAAAAACTCGTGTTAAAAACCCGTTGGAAACACCAGAAATGTAGTCCACAGAATCACGAGTGGCACACGGGTTTAAAACACGAGTTTGGCTTCCTGGATCCCGTGCCTACAACGTTCAAATCACGGGTGTTTGTTACCTGGGTTGTGTCCTTGTATGATTTCTTAGCTGTCTGTATGATTTATAAGTTTTGGATAAATCACATTCCAATGCATCCCAACTTATTGTTAATCATTACCCAGACCATTTCTTCACTAAAAAAGATCATATCAAACATTTTATAATTATATTCCTGTATTCCGTTTTTGTTTTTATGAACTAATTCAAAATATTTTACAAAATAGTTATCTAGAAACTGAATCATAACATGTGTTAATTTGTATGAATTGTAATATTTCACTGAGAACCTAACAATGGGTTATTTTGGGTATGACCTTTTGCTACTCATCCAAAAGAGAAATTTTGAAGATATCAGCTTTTGTTTCTGGTTTATAACATTCCAAATATTTGGAAAATTAGAAAAGTTCAAAACTATCAGGATTAAATATAGGATGGCAGGAAAGAGAAAGTTTCACCCTGCTTGAAACATCAGTGTAACCTATGACAGTGATATCTACCATACAGAGAGCTTCTAACAATTGTTTGTTCCTCTTAATTTCAGGAACTAGAAAAGCTGGATAAAATGATTAATGCCATGACCTTGACCAGACTCGGTCCTATCTCCACAAGTGAAAAAGAGCTGAGGTAACATGCTTAACCGTCACTAGGGTTTGACATACACAAATACCAAACTAGGGTTTGATATACGCCAAATACGCCAAATACCAAAAGAATAGCATTGACTCTGGTCTATTTAAACCTAAAAATGTCATGTTGCCTATGAATAGTCAATTGATAATTCCTTTATTGAGATATATCTATATATTTCATCCCAAATATGCTGATCATGAGATTTGAATTAATAAATCTCTTGTTCTCTTCAAAACAGACTGATGAAGTTGTTTTGTCAAACAAAAACCAGTTATCCATTTTGCTGTTGTAACGTACCATTAATTATACAAGGTGCTTGCAGTAGTAGGTGAACAATTATAACATGTAACATGACGGTAACACCAAATATAGTTTGAACAAGTCATACATAAATAATATATATGACCCTCCACTACATAGTGAGACATAAGTCACAAATATGAAAATTTAGTTAATGGTTGATTGCAAAAAGACTAGGAAGACTAATTGATCTCTCAAATGGTGAGAAATGTTCCAAGGAAAACCCAGTATTAACAGATTTTAAATGATTTATCTCTTTAGGTTGGTTACTGAAATGCAATTCAGAAAACTCTCACATTGATATTGTGTAACAGTTATAATTGTTCTTTCTAGCAAAATGCTGACTGGCCTGGTGACTTAAGCAACAGACGCTTAATTAAAATTGTCATACATACAGCTGTAATCTAATTTCTATTTGTTTAACTCAAGTGTCATACTTATCAGAAAATGTTTAATGATAGCCCTAATCCATTCAAACTAAACATTTTCTTGTCAAATGATACCTCCTATAAAAGATTTTCAACATGAGAGAGTGCCCCATCTTAGTATTTTGCTGTAATTCACCAAAAACTATTGGTAACTATTGGGCAGTATTGAGTGTGTTAGAGTGCAATCTCAGAGATTTGTCCAAGAGAAATTGATATAGTTCCAAATGCAATTTTTTATTCAACTGGTTGTTCTCAAATGTTGTTCGTGAAGTTCTGTCAAACCCAACAGAAATTGATAAGTTACTGTATAAACTTTTCTAATAAAGGGATGCATTTCTCTTTTTTTTGGTTTTATTCTTTAAACAAGTCCCTCCAGGATTTGAACCCACAACAAAGGTGTTCGGAAGGGTTTGCTAACCCTTACACTATGAAGCTACATAGAGGATGAAAGCGGAACTAAATGTCAGTGTCATGACCTACATTGCTGGTTTTCACAGGTCCTTTAAAAAGCTGTTAAAAAATCAGCAACCAGATGGACTGGCTTGTGGCAGCCTATTCTGCTGGTTCTTGGTATGGCCTAAAGTAAGTTCAGTGAGTAGACTGTAATATCCAAAAGGACATCATTTTAGAAGTAGTAGGGTGATCAAATATTCATTTTCTGTTTAAGAATTGTCATTGTTGGAAAAACTGGAGCAGGAAAGAGTAGCCTCGGAAACCTAATCATAGGAAGGGAGAGCTTCAAGGATAGTTTTGGGAGTGATTGTAAGTACCAACTTGATTCAAGATTCACCCAAGGATCTATCACCGGTTGGTCAAATGACTGATAGAGCAGGCTCTTTACAGATAAATGATTAGTGCTTATAGATGTTATCATAAGAAATGGAGTAGAATGCACCAAAATTTGAAACCTCAATAACAAAACTAAACATACAAAGTTGATGAACCAATTCAAATTGCCTGATTTCAAATTCTTAATAATTTCCTTTTTATCCAATAAGATAATCATTATTTCAGTACTGTATATGTGACACAGTGATAACACTATCATTTAAAAGAAGAATTCTTTTATAAATCTTTTACATTGTTTTTTACTTTTTGAAAATATAGGGCTATAGGAATGCTTTTTTTGCAATGGCATATTATGCTTGGGACAATTAATTGTAACAACAATTAGAGCTGTCACTGTCACTACATGGTATTCTTGTAGGAATGACTGATGAACGACATTTTGCCAATTATGATTATTTAAATATCGATAGAATGTTATATATCTTGGTAAGCACTAGTCATGACATTTCTGGTTACCTTATTGCATGTGCAAGTTAAAAATGGATTATGCATAGGGCTGGTATGAATTGAATTAAGTCTGTTTTCTAGATCACTAAATAGCCAATCATAATGTCTATAGAATCAAATTAAACATAACATCAACTATTAGCAGTATGCTGTATTATAGTTCCAGAGTTAATATCCACTTGTTTTGTTTGAACAACCTTGAACTACCACAAAAGTTGTATTCACAGCACAACATTGTTCCATGTTTTTGTTCCAGCATATACCTCTACAATACAACAGGAATCATGTGAAGTAGACAACATCCGTGTCAAGCTGATTGATACACCTGGTCTCATCGACACCAAGAAGAGTACTGATACGATTGTTACAGAGGTTGCCAAAGTAAATAAATAACTTTCTCAATCATCATACCAAAATAATCTCAAGTTCACTAGGGTGCATATTTATCTTGTTGAAGATCATGACTATGCAAAGATGATAATTAAAGCCACTGTCTTGTACCTGATGATGTCTTTATTTGTGAAATTGTAATTCCCTTAATGCCACACCAAATTTGTGATGTGACCAACAATGATATTGTTGCTGGATTACATTCTAACATTGCTCAACAGGTCACCAGCTGCATCTTTGCTAAGCTATTGTGGTTGGTCGTAAGCCTAACAACAGCAGGACAAAAGCAATGTTTTAAACAAATAAAGAAACTGTTGGTGTTCATGATAACAACTTGAATATTAATACTTTCAGGTCTTTGAGAATTTCAGCGATGGGATCCATGCGTTTCTCTTTGTGTTCAACCTTGGAAACCCCCGCTATACAGAAGAAGAAAAGAAAGCTTTTGAACATATAAAAGGCGTAAGTATAGACTTTTTTTTATGCAGGAAATAAACCAGAGATAAAATTTTTCATAATTTGTCTGGTCTTCCATATTTTTGCCAGTTCAGTATAAAAATAAAGCTGAAAATTTAGCTTTTCAAATTATCCCTTTATCAATTCTAAGCAATTTAAACAAGTATATTCTGTTTTCTATTGACTTCTCCATCATTTTAAATTCTAAAATGAAATTACAGACATGTCCCTCCTCCTTTTCTGGATTTTTCATCTCTCCTGAGTGGCATCTCTGTAAACCTAAATATATATGCATCACCCTGCAAACCCCAAAATCGTGACAGATCATGGTCAGAAATATTTTACCTTAACATAGGGTATGTGGGTTAAGATTGATAGCACAACTGCCTAATTTGCATTAGTATGTTAACAAAACCACCTAGGCACATTCACTTAATGAGTTATTTTTTGAGATATTTTACAAATCTGGAAAACTTACTAGAAGTAGAAAACTTAAAGAAAAGAATACATGTGTGTGCTGACATAATTATGTATGTATATATAGATATATATATATAATAGTGTATACATGTATATGAACTTATGCTTTTCCCTAGATAATGAACGCTGAAAAGTGATACAAGAAATTAAAATAGATATTGTTCTTTTTGCAGGGAATGCTTGGTCCAAAATTCTTGGACCACTGTTTTGTAGTGATAACAAATGGGTCAAACCTATACAGCAAGACAACCCTGACAGCCTACCTGGACGGAGAGAGAAGCTCTGACTTTGGCCACCTCCTGAATAACACTATAGGAAGAAAAGTCATCGTGGTTGAGAATTCTGAGGAGACTGAATATGGAAGGTCAGATCAACAGCAACAGGTCATTAGGATGATTGCTGCTAAAGTCAAAGGGGTTTACACCAATGAAGCTATGAACAAGGTTTGTGATGAAAATGGTTGGCATAGTTAGGCCATCCTTAAAAACATAATTTATTTTAAGGACGGCCTAACTTGTTGACCGTCCGGGTGAAGTTTGCTGACAATCTACCCCAGACATGATTTCTTTTTCTTAATTTCTAACGAATTTGCCAGTTCCAACAACCATAAAAACCCTACTAAACAACTAAAAATGCTATCCATTAGCAATAAAAAAGTTGGTCCCACCTATAGGTGCAAACATTCATACACACCTTCCTAGCGTCACCTACAAGTGCAAAATTGGTGTATTCTTAAAATGTCGATATGGTCTTATCTCTTGTGTTGGATGGCCAGGGAGTGGCTTATACTAACTGAAGACTACTATGTCAGCTGCCTGTCACATAAGGTAATGTTAACAGAGAAACATTGATTGCATGAACAGCTTTTCTAGAAATAGTAGTAAAATTATAGAATATTCTAGGAAAATAAACATCAACATGCACAAATTAAACATTAAAATAAGCTATTAAGATGAAGGGTAATGTGGCAAGTCCAATATCCATATAATAACATTTTCTATTTTCTATTTTCTACATAAATGTATTAATCAAATATATCAAATGGTATATAAAAATAAAATACTACAAGTGAACTTATAATTACCTTCAATTTATGTTTTCTTTCATAGCAATACATTACATTTAAAACTTATGCCTTCAAAAAATGCACAAAACAGAAAAATAGACAATTGAACCCATGGAAGATTATTGTCAAATGAATGCGGTTAAATAATGAAAAAGGAGAAAAAAAAGTTCAGTGGAATGGGATGTGCTTGCAAGGAGATGTTGATGAAAGTTGATGAAAACTGGTGTTTTTACGATGGGCAATTTTGTATGTTGAAGGGCTCATTTTCTGCTATGATCATATCATGTAAGGGCTGATCCAGGGGGAATGGGTCCAGGAGGTCCTGACTGCGACCCCCCTTTTTGGTGGAGCATTATACTTCGTACGAGGGTGAATGGCGCTTGAGTAGGTCAGACGTGTATTCTGTTGATCTCGACCACTGACTGCTTTGTATCGGTAAACATCGGGATATATAGGAATGCTCAGGACCAAATTCCCTGGAAATCTGTAATTATGTACATTGCAGAATTGGTGTGCATTAAACCTGAGGACTTTCTATAGACGTACCTATACTAAATCTGACTTTTTTCTGGACCAATAACCAAAGGACAATATGGCGGCGGTAAGCCAGCCGGCAAGCCCTGGAGACGGAATCTTCCTGGAAAAGGATACCTGTCAAGAAGAACTTGAGTTTTCAGATAAGTTAGTTTTCACTTTTATTCCCGAATTGTTTGATGCAGTCAAGAAATCAGATACACAGCATATTACTACACGAAAAGGTAAAGAACGAGCCTCCCAAAGCACAGCAGATACGACAGCGGATGACAACCCAGTGTTGAAGGCATTGAATAACATTAAAAAAAAACCTAAGCTCCCAAACACATGATATTAAAGAGTTTAAAGCCTCGTTCACTACTGTAAGTACATCACTCACGTTCTCACAGAAACAAATTAAAGAGAATGCCGACACAAATCAGATTCTACAAACAGAAAACGCTGAACTGAAAAGAACAACTGCCCTGATCAGATCTCACACGCATGACATGGAACGTAGAATACAAGAAATGGAACTTGACCTGGCAGAACTTGACAATAAAACGAGAAAACACAACCTATCTATAGATGGAGTTCTAGAAACTGACGGTGAAAGCCCAAAGGACATAGCCTATGATATCATCAGTAGGATAGTCCCACAAACCGACAGAAATGACTTGGACATAGCCTATAGAACCGGGGACAAGAGAGGGATGAGACCGATCATTGTTGTCGTACGTTCATTAGAGCTAAAGGACCAGGTACTTGCAAATAAAAAAGTCCTGTTAACAACCCCCGACATGAAACGTGTCTGGATCAATCCCGACCTGAATCCCGTCATTAAAAAGAAAAGAAATGAAGCAAAAACCATAAGCGCTATCGCAGCTAAGGATAGTTCGTCCCTGACCTACTTAGCTCTTACATAATAGGTCCGTACACCCACAACAGTCCATGGCTTTTATTGGTCAATTAAAATTTGCAAGGAATTCTTTTATTGGTCCTCTATAAATGGCATGGGGAATCCCTTTGATGGTTCTTGGCCTGCTGACTGGTTTATGGTCCGCCCTGCCATAAACCAGGGGCTGCAAAGCATGCTGGGATTTAGGTGGGAATTCCCACCTAAAATGGTTGCCGGTGTACAGACTCACTTTGGGAAACAGTGGGTCTGATGTAACAGACTAAGCTAAGGAAGGGTTCACATCAAAACAAAAGGGGACGGGTGTAACCATCGACGGCATATATTACGGCCCAACTGAACTAGATGTAAATCTACCGGAGAAAATAAAATTAGCTACATCAAAAACCCGACGATTCAAGAACGTGACAGCTTTTGCGAGCCACCTGGCACCCCTGCCCAACATGTATGCAACACCTGTCCAAGTGGAAGATGTTATTTTTAAATCAGTAGAACAGGCCCTCAATTACGGCAAGGCTAAATTCGCGGGTCACTCTCGGGCAATGCAGCAGATACTCGACACCCAGTGCCCTTACACAGCGAAGCGAATTGGCCGCACAGTCCATTGCAGAGACTGGGATGCCAGAGTCGAGACGGTGCTGAGGGGCTTGATGAAAGAGAAATATATCCAAAATAAGGATCTGCGGGATATTCTCTTCGCCACGGGTGATAACCTGCTCGTGGAGGCTACCCTTGACCCACGCTGGGGATCCGCCTGTACACTGTATTCAACCCAACTGCAGGCAGGAACCTACACAGGTGTAAATCGTATGGGACGCATGCTAATGGAGATACGTACGTGCAGAACTACGCCTCCTCTTTCCGCCGACGGAATAAGCTTTCAGGACCTGTGACGACCGTTTGTTATCGAGTAGCACTGCCCCTATACTACCAACTGGCTAAAGGTACTGTGTTGTACTCTATGAACCTACCCTTGCATTGTGACGGAGGTGATATAGATTTCAGGGCAGGAACTGAATTTTGACTGAATTTTGACACGTCATTATTTGAAAACATAACAGTGGATGGCGTGGTAATAGATAGAGTATTTACCTTCAACTACTTAGGCCTGATCATCGACCAAAACCTGGACTTTTATCAACATAGGATGAAAGTAATAAACCAAGTCTCTGAGAAACTTAAATATCTACGTAAAATCAGGAGTTTTATTGACATGAATGCTGCCTTAACAATTTACAAATCAATGATTTTATCATACTTTGATTACCGTAAAACCCCTAATTTAAGCCGCACCCTAATTTAAGCCGCACCCCAACTTTTGGGTTCATCTATGAACCATTTTTTCATGATATTTTTCACGTATGCCATTGCATTCAAGCTTATGTAAACCCCTAATTTAAGCCGCACCCTTAAAGTGGAGGACCAATTGGCTCTTATTTTATCAACTAACCCTTATTTAAGCCGCGGCTTAAATTAGGGGTTTTACGGTACTCAGACTTTATATATGACCAGGAGATACAATATGTGAGCAAACAATTACAAACCATTCAAAACGATTGTTTGAGAATCATTTATGAACAATATAAGCTCCAATATCATGATCGATTACGCAGCAGTACCTTACATGGAATGGCTAAAATTTTTACTTTAGATAATAGGAGAAGAATGCATTTGCTCACTTACGCTCACCAATTGTGTGCTATAGAGGATTTGGTAGATGATAGGCCAGTTCATACTCGTGCTCGGGATGGTATATTATTGAATATCCCCAAAATCATTAACCCCAGATGTAAGAGTAGCTTATTATATCGTGCCAGTGTACAGTGGAATAAGCTACCCGCACCGGTACGGAATATAAGGGAAAAATCTATATTTCTACCAAGATTGAGACACAACTTTACAAATCCATACTTAGTTTGAAATAAAAACATAATACATAAGTATGGTGAGGACTGCTAATTAATCATATTCTTTCATATCTCTCCATCAATAACATCAATGGATTTCATTAATCAGGACCCATTTGAATTGTGTAAATTTCAACAGAAGAAGAATTTAGTTTTCTAGATGTATCCGTTAGGGGAGGGGAAGGAAGATCACCTATGGTGAACCCCAAAAACCCGAAATAAAAACTACAAAAAAAATAAAAAAATAAATAAAGATAAAAAACTTTACACTACCACATGCCAATGCCAATGTGCAACATTTTAGTTTTAAAATCCTGTATCTGCCCCCGTTGTCATTAATGTTGTGTAATTGTTGATAACATGTTTCAAATTGCATGCTTAGAGAGCTATAACGCACTAAGATAATAAAGCTGCATTTTCTGTTACCAGTATAAGGAGGACCAGGAGGCCACTGCTGCCAAGTTTAGGGGTAAAGCCAAGGATCTGGTCCAAGAAATAGGAGATGCACTCTCTCGTGAGTCCGACGGACTGCCTAATGAGCAGATAAAGGATATGAGTCCAAAAATGAGAGCAAAAATCATTGAATCAGCCCTTGAGGAGGTATGTCTGTTACTGTTTTGTCTTACAAGCTATTTCTGTTGCACATATTTTTTCAAAAACAGGTTCAAACTGTCAATTCCAAACAATTCCAATTTTATAATACAAATATTCCTATGCATGTACTAGAGCTCAATTTCATTTAGCCAGTTTGGTAAAAAGGACTTTAATTTCTTTAGCTAAATTCAAAATCCTTTCGCCAGTCTTCAAAATAGGATTATGGGGAATATTGTGTATATGATTTTTCATCAGCATATTGATGTAATAGAGATAAACTACTCTGATGTTTATTTGGTTTATTTCATGAGTGATTACAAATATATTTCAGAAATGAATTGAAGTATGCAGATGATACTTATCTAAAAGATGTGGTTTATTGCTCTCTCAACTTAGTGCTTAGACTCAACTTCTTTAGTTGCAGTTTAATGATAGAATATATTAATATTTTTCATTGTAACTATGATCGAAGAGTATCTGTATAAGTATTCTCACAGTGGCAGATTTTTGGGTTGGCGGATAGGAAAGTGACCCCTTACGGAGCACCCCCCCCCTTTTCCCCCCTCAATCTATTCTATGGTTTTTGTAATATTCTTGCCCAAGAGGGTGCCAGAACATTTTCTATAAGGGTACCCCATTCCTGGATCCATCTCTGAGATAATAATCACAGTGCAAAATATCTGTACTAAACTTCAGATATGTAGGTTTGATTTTTCGGCAGATTCAATTATATTAGTCCTTTATGAATTGGTAAATGGCAAGTACACACATTATTGTTTAGGCTATTTGAGGCAAAGCCACTACTAAGCATAGCAACATGATCATCTAAGATGTGGTCAAAGTTCATGGTTCATTTCTGTGAATGTCATCTGATATATTTCAATATGCCAAATTCTCAGCGATGTTTATTGCAAGAAGTTTATTCTCAGCAGCGGATTACCACATTTTTGTTAAATATAGACCTTTATTATTATTATTGATAAACACTTTTAAATTCAAGTTGTGGAAATAAAGGCATGTACTTAACTGATGTAAGGCCATCATACCAAAACTATAATAAATATATGGATCTATTTCTTGGATAATTGCTACATCTATCCTGCAATCTTCCCCAGGTGATGAAATGTCTGGAGGTCAAGTCTGGCAAGAGGGACATCACAAGGGATGAGATAGACATAAGGATTAAGCTGGACATAAAGGAAGCACTAGACATCTATCTCACTGCAAAGATAGAGAGACTGACTGAACCCAGCTATCTGAGGTCGGTAGAATTCTTTGGAGTTGGTCTGCTCACTGCAGCCGGAGTGATGCTACTGCCTACACTGGCAGCCTTTGCAGCACCTGCTGTAGCTGTCGGAGCTGCTGTCGGAGCTGCTGCTGGAGCTGCCATCGGAGCTGTCAAAGCTGTCGGAGCTGTAGGTTCAGCAACCGTGGGATTTGCCAAGTCTATTCTCGGATGGTAAAGTTAAAAGTTCCCAAATATTTTAGTGTACAATCTATCGGATGTTTCATAAAAATTAAATGTAAGTTTGGTGAATTGTGAAATGTATAATTGCAAGTTTAACCATTACTTGTACCTTTTTATAAGGGAACAAAATGATACATTCAAAGCTTAGACTAAAAACTCTTGATTAGTTTCTGAGATAGTTTTGTTCAAAAAAATAAGAATACTGTCTAGCTGTTAATTGGTAAAGCTTCAAGTCAACCTGGTAGTTTCTGGTATCCCTTGCTAATGATCAAGGTGGTCATTTAAATGATCCATATATGTCAGCACAGGTACACCATAATTATGTACAAAAGGAAAATACGGCACACTGTATTTACAATTGGCAAACTAGTTTTAGATGGGCCCCATTAACTACAGCATCTATCCAGGTACATCCAGGTATCACGCCCTGATAAACAAGCTGCAATTCATCATTGGAGGCTTGTCTGCTAGAATTAATCAAAATATTTCACATAATTAGTTCCTTTAGATTTTATTTTTTACCAGCAGGTGATATTTACATGATATCATCATGTCAAAGTCATGAGGAAATCACAGAGAAATCCCAATAAAGCGGTTTGCAAAAGATTTGTTTAAAGTGACATTTTCAGTATATTTCCCTGTGTAACAAATACCATTATATGTATGTTTTCATGAATGTGTATGTTTAATTACCACTACTTGTCTGCAATTTGTCTAATATTGCCAAAATCTTTGATTACTCTAATCTAGATGCACTGGAATGACATTAAAATCTAGCACTGGCTAAAATGTATGTCTTCAGTATAAATAACATTTAAAAAAAAAAAAAAAAAAAAATACTGTGTTAAAGAAATATCTAGTAAACTACCCAACTTTATCAAATATTTATTGGAAATGACATTTAAGAAGAGGGCCTTACTTTAAGGGTACATATAAATTGGGTTGGGGGTGGGGGGGTTGAACATTTGCATAATATACAAGTTCTTCTACAAATCCAATACATGTTTGAGGCTGAGGGGGTAAACTTTTTTTCAAATAGTATTTCATGGAAGTCTCCAAACATCGTAATCAAAATATAGCATTTGAGCGAACTTGAATTGGCTTATAGATTAGCAATTTCATTGGCATTCACATTGTCTGCACCACGAGGAGGATTGCTTTCATTAACTATAACCAAGTAAATGTGCATTCTATTTTGGTCATGTACCAACCTCTGTGTGCCATACCATGTGACAGAAAACACATCACGGATTGAAATAAAATATATACAATCAAATAGACATGTCTTAGTTATCAATCTTCAATTGTTGAAAATGTTCAATTTGTACCCTGACTCATTGCAATAAGTCCAAAATGGCAGTTCATTAACGTATAATATGTTGGATCTGTTATGTATCATCCTTGAAATCAAAATCACAAGGACCTTCTCTAAAATTGTTAATGCTAATTTTTTATTTTACAACCCAGTCATTTTTTTCTTTCCTATGAGACTATTTTGTGACATTTCAGTCTCATATGCAATGTTTAGAATGTACCGTTGAAGGCCCATTTGCCCTGGTCGATGTTTGGGCTACAGAGGCCTGCAGCAAAAAAAATATCTCATGAATATGAAAATGATCTCATGGGAGAGAAAATGATCACATGCATGGGAAAGTAAACGAATGGCATTCACCCTTAATCCCCATTTGCCCTGGTCGATGTTTGCGTCATAAAGACCTCGCAAATCAGCGAATTTAAACAAATAGTATTCACACCGAGAAAGGAGATCCCTTGTGGTTAGATACAATCATTTTCGCAAGCAATCTGTGACAAACATTGTATACATAGACATGTATAAAACTGAAAAATTAATCAAAAATAGTTTTTCATCGTCTCAAACGTTAGAAAGTGCTAAGATATTGAAAATGTATGTGACTTGTTGAGATATTCCCCAGGGTGCATCTTGATTTAGGCTAATCGGCAGACAAAATACCAAAACTAAGCTATCAATAGTGGAGTGAATTGAAATGATTCTAAAGAGGGAATATTCTCTTGATGATAGTGATTTGTCATCCATAGTACTTATACATGCCAACAATTATTACAGATGGCTGCTATCACTACATACCACCACTATAGGTGTCATGGAACTAAATGGTTTCCTGTATAGTATAATATAGTGTATCTAGTAAAAGAAAAATACCCCAATATTGCAACACATGAAAGTGACTAAGAAACCTATTGGGATCTCTTTGGGATACAAAATATAAAAGATATGATGGTGGCATGACTGAATATATTGAGCGACAGTCCCAGATGTTGACCGACACTAATCTTAGCAGTTTTCTGACATTTCTCAAATACCCCTTAACAGGAGTGGATTCAGAGATTTTTAAAAGGGGGGCACCCTATCATCAAATTTTTCAATGGATCCTCCAAGCTTTGTACATTCAGAAAATCAATATTTGGCTCAAAATAGGTGAAACGTGTGCCCTTTGCGCACCCCCTCCCTAAATCCACCACTGCATAATAATAGATTCAGAATTAATTTTGGGTATCATGGGAATTTTAATTCAGTTTTATCATTTCATCTCATGTCCTTACCAGCTATTCACAAACAGCATCACCTTCACCTTGCGCCAGAAAGTTGTATTACACTGGCAGATTGTGCCACATTTAGTTCAGTGAGACCACTGACTTTATACAATCATCTAAGTTAAAGCCTTGTTCTTGTGCTTGAGCGCATTGATATACGTCCGCTGACGTAAGCCATAGCAATGCAACAGCTCGTGTTTTGTGATGTTAGAACGTAATCTGGAGATGTTATTGGTCCCCTCAAGAATTTGGCTTGCTAATTAGATGGTTACAGTGTAGTGAACAGTGGAGTCATTGCCAACAAGAAAGTCCAAGCCAAGCATGTGACATTATCATAACATTGCAGTAATGTTTTGTTTGGTTCTGCATTGGTTCTTGTTATATTATTTTGAAGGCTCCCAATAACATTGCTGCAACATACTGCTGTGATGTTGCAATGCAAAGTTATAGTAATATTTTAGTTATGTCCTTCAACCATAACAGAATGTTCTTATAATGTTCTGCTTTGGTTGGTCTAAACGGCACCAAAAATTCCATTAATATAATGTTCTGATTTGGTAAGGTCTCAACCTCACCATTAATATTGTAACCGTTACATGCCATCTTAGTAAGTAACAGACAGTATGGTTGCAAAACAGTTCCGTTATATTGCAATCTGGCTGGGTTGGATTTAAAACAGCTTTACTGCAGATGAACATGATCTCATTACAGTTTTACAGCCACGAAGGAGAAGGTTGCCACTACCAACAAACAGTCCTGACAGGAAATTACACCAGGTGACAGCATAACCACAACAAGCACCTTTTATATATGTACTCATATTCTGGAACATAATATCTCATATATAGATCTATAGAGTGTACCCATGTGCTGTCTGTCACACTCGTTAAGGGTACACACAACTGTTCAGGGTGCCACCTGGATGATGAATTATAAACTAAAAAGAAATACATTTATTTCTGCTGATTTGGATTTCTTAGAAGTATCTTGGTATAAAGGACATACTTTTTATCATGATTTTCACTAATTTGATTAATCTAGAATAAGGTAATGAAGTATTATACAACCAAAATTACCCTCTTTTTTTAAAGTTCTTATGACAACTTTCTTCACAAATGGTAAACAAATTTTTCTTTAGTGTTCAATATGTACTTTAATACCAATATAAGATACCTGGCAAGTTTCAATAGAAACACTTTGGTAGTTTTTTCTCCATGTCATTTTACTTTATTTTTCCCACTGAAATCAATGCTTCAGCCTACATTTTCTGTAGGTTTATATCTGCTATCACAAACGGTGAATATTAATTGTTCTTTTTGATATGTACTTCTAAAGGAATAAGATATATTATTGGTGATTCCAAATCATGTTGAACAGTTGTGTGTACCTCTAAGGCCTAGCGTGAGTTTTACTAAGGGGGCCGCCATTATCGGGGGACACAAGGGGAAACGTAAGGGAAAATCACATTCACAGCATCTGTTAATATGCAATAATATAGAGAATTATATAATTTATAAACTTCATAATCGGCAATCATTGGGGAAGGGGTTAATCTGACCATTCCATATAGTTTCAAATTTTTACTGCCATAACTAGAAAATGGGGTTATCACCCCAGAAAATATGAAATTTTGTTTTGAATTGATTGTTGTGAGTAGAGTTGCCGGTTTTCGCATATCACTAGTTTTCACGCATTTTATGCATTTTTATGCACGCCTACACATTTCTTCTAGAGTCATTTTAAACCTATTATTGTGGTCTGGGATACATCAAGAAGTTATGGTTGAAGTAATTTGCAATATTTATGATGATTCCAAAGTAGATTAATCTATTGGAGCCAAAACATGTGCTAATGTGCCTATTATGTAGAAACTGGCGGGATCCTTATAAAATTACATTTTTTTTAAATAAGATTTGTTAGAATAAAAAGATATATGATGGCCCAAAGAAAAAGATATATTAGTTTCAGGTGATGTGCCATCAACTAAATGTCAGGAATTAAATTTTGTGAAAGTGTTTTAGTGAATGGACCCCTACGTGAAAAACTGATGACAAAAAATAGGTAGTGTTTGTCCATTTTTCACATATTTTTTTCAGAAATTTAAAAATTTTGGAACAATTTGTTTCCTAGAAAAATGTGGAAAATTGTCAAGGCAAGTTCCTGTTTATTTCTAAGACCCTTCCCTTTCGTGATGTTTTTCAGAGGCAAATTGAACAATTATTTTACAAAATATATCTCAATAGATAATCTTTTAGTTTTACTTTTAGGAATGCTCCGTACTAACCATGGATTACATTTTCTATTTATTGAATATTTAGCTTATTCTACACCTAAATATAGATAGATGCGCCAAAACTAACATCAGAATGCATGAAAATAGGTATCAGGTGCACGAAAACTGCAGAATAAATTGTCATTATTACAACTCAGAACCGTCCTACCAAGGGCCCCTTCACATAAGTGGCGGGAAATGCGGGAATTGTTATCCGGCAGCACCCCGAACATGTAAATGAGAGCAGAAGGACCAGAAGAGCCGTGCCTGATGGATAATAAATCAGTCTGAATCGAACTTCTAAGTATATGTTTGCACTGGTCAGTGGGGGGATCTGGCGAAGGGGGGGGGGGGCAGACGGGCACGCCCCCCGTCCCCTGTAAAACCATATATATGAGGGCCCACTCCCCCAGGCTCCCGCACAATGTTTCAGCCATAGGGACCTTGCGCAACGTCGTTTTCGGAAAACACTTACACACTTACACGGTTCCGCACTTGCGAGCACACAGGGACCTGAACAGGACTAGTTTTATGGGGTTTTAGATGAATAAGGGTATTACCAGAGAGGGAAGGAACCCTCTATAAGTGTAAAGGCAGTTATATTGGTGTAGATCAGTGGTCCAAATTGAGTCTATGGTTTATCCTTTACCTTACCTTTATCTCCTGTTGTTTCCTTTATTCTGCTGTCAGTCGGCCTGCTCATAAAATAACGACCGACAGCAAATGCTTGGCTATGAGAGGTTAATTGGTTTTTATTCAATGATGTGGATCCAGCCACCGGCCGGGTTAACTTTCGTTACGCTGGTGACAATCTTTCTGGTCAACCCACCTTCAATGCACTCCGCTCCCCTTTCACATGCAACCTCCTGCGCAGATTCTATTTCTCCATTACTGTCATTAACAATCCAGCGCTCTCGCTTTCAGTTTCCGCCAACAAGGGTTATTTCCCTTTTGGGTGTGATGATATTACAATATAGCCGCTCCAGTCGTATTAATGATGTTAAAGAATAATAAAGTCCTTGACGACTGGGTATACCGCCTATGTGCCACACCCAACTCCTTTGATCATGCAATTCCCGTTACTGGGCTCTGATTTCCGTGCTTCTCTCCCTCGCCCCGCCACAGGCCCGACCGCGTTTTTATACGGTTACCTACATGCTGGTCATGACGTCAGCATGCCAGCGGAAGTCCAAACTGGGCGTGGCAGGGCGTGGCAGGCCGGCAGCCCGGATCCCTACAGTCAATTGGCGACTGATCTCCTTGGCGGCAGGAGGGGTGGGCCAGTCAGTCCACCTCAGCTACCGCCGCACAACATTACATATCACATAACAACCACAAGTCTATAGATGATTCCAGTAATTGTCTTTCTGATTTTCAGGTGTGTTGGTTTTGTCCGTATGGTGCCTACTGGAACTGGCATATTGTCATTTGTCGAGGATAATGGTTAATAATATATCAGAGGATTTATATCAGAGGATCTTTGGTTATATCGGAGGATATTACTTCACATGTCTCAGAGGATAATGGTTAATATCGTATCGTAGGATTTTTGGTCAACTTTATATCAGAGGATATTGGTACATTGGAATTTTGAAGAGACTAATAGACAGTTTGATGATTACAACTTTTTACCTAAACATTCACTTGCAGTGGTCTGCCCTGCAGCAACATCCCTTTTAGTATTAAACCTGGACAAATGCTTTACATATTCGTTGAAGTTATTTTGTTCTCCATTGAGGTAGGTTATTAACACTTAACAGTCCTATTGTGCCCCAGCACAGACCACTCTGGTGATTACACCAACTGGACTAATATCTTGCAGGACGCTCTTGAGAAAATGAATTTACTCGCGAATATGACGTCATATCTCCTTATATGTTAAACCGTGTAAGTGTGTATCATGGCGTGCGACACATGCCAGTGGCGGACTTCCGGTCCGTTCGCCACTACAGGCCAAAGAGAAGGGGGCTGCTACTTTGGTTCCCTGTATATCTAATTCTTAGACTCAATTCCTAAAGAAAATATGAATGGTTATAGGTAGCATAGGCGTATATCTACAAAATATCACAAAATGAAAATTAATCTATAGTAGGGACATTAAATATTACGAGTTGTTTGGTGCTCTCAATGCTAAAAGATAGGCAGGAAGTCTGCCACCGCTCCGCAGCAAACGACGTTGCACAACCTCTCTATGCTCGTTGTCCGGCAACGCCCGTCACCTTGACAACGTCGACTTGAAATTCGTGACGTGATGCCGGATAACAATCTAATAATAACTCTAAGGTCGCAAAACAACTTGCAGGCTGTAGCATCAGTGTATGTAAACCTATAGCAGCGGGAGGACGAGAACCTCGACTTTAAACTAAATTCTAAGCATTTTAAGCAGTGATTTTCAAGCATTATTAGCTAACCTATTTCGTCCAATTCTGGCAGTCCGTCGTACTCAACTATGTGAAGTGACTACGGCATAACCACCCCCAGCACCTTGCCTATGGCCAGGTGGCCGCTGCGTGGCGGGGGTGATCAAAAAATACATTTCCTAATTTTCAAAGTTTGACCTATTTCAATAAGAACCCCAGTCGCACTGCACTGAGGTAGTAAATAAATACCTAGTTGATACAATTGGCGATAATAGTTAAGTAGATTGATAGATATTTCAACTTTAAGGAAAGGTCACAAGAATGCTGAAGGATATATTATTAACATTCAAAATTATAAAGGAATTCTATGAAGCTTAATAATAGCTACGGGCAGCACCTCAGATTAGCACGGCTAACCTGTACGGGTAACGGCAGGAGGGCCTAGTCTTTCAGCAGCAGCACTACCTAGGGAAATCAATAATAATACATATGGTATAAAAAGGAACGGCAATAGCTGGTATTGGCCAGAACTGATACCCATTTGGAACAATACGAGTCTTAAGGATTCAGGAGTTTGAGGTAGCAGAGTTATAGCATCTGGTGACATCTGGCCACTACTATTTGGACAGTGCAGTCTGTGAGGCCACATGGAGATAGGCAGAATTACACCAAGGAAGCCTGACCCCTCGGTCTATGAACGATATCTGTACATAGGACCTTACAACTATTGTGATTACACCAGCATCTGTGAGGTGACCAAATATTCCACAATAAACTTACTCTCTGCAAAATGTTGTCTGCGTTTTGGATCTGGACGCCCAGATCGTGGACTAGTTCTACCATTGGCAAGCATAAGGAAAGTACCATGGACTAACGGTGAGACATCAACAATAATAACCTAACTATCCCCAACAGAATGACATAATTAACTTACATTAACACTAGCATTCAGCGCTACTTCCCTTGACACGCTTAGCTTGGTTCGTAATGATTTCGAGTTTCTTGTCCCCCAGTCGTGGTGAACTCATGCACGGCCTTATGGTCCCTGGACATCAGTAACCAGGGGCCCACTTGTCACCTTGAACAACGTACACACCACTGAGCATGTGCAGCTCTGCTGACAGATGCCTCCCTGGTTGCCAACTACACAAAATGAAGTGTGACTGTTTTTTGAAAATGAGCCAGTGGCGGAAGGACGTGCATATATAACTGTATATAGCAAAGGTGGATTGGGAGCTTATCTATGCGGGTACATACTTGTATGAATTACTGCCCAAAAATTGATAACTGTATAACATTGTCTTAATCATTACCATCTCATCAATGCTAGGTATTGTAGAACAGGTAATATATAAGTTGAATTGAAATCAAGTCATCCCATTCTTGGACATGTATATATTGTAACAAACTGTTTCAGCTGGAGACCAAATAGCTGATATTTGAGCTGTACAGTTTTCAAATAAAGTGAATAAATAAATAAAAAAAAGAACTTTGAGATTATTTTCCTTGGGTTGAAACAAGGGCCCTCTTCTTGATGTGGGCTGGTCCAGAGGAAGGAATGTGCACTTTTCTCTTTTAATTCCTAGAAAATCCTAGATCCACTTAGGGGGTCGGGGTGGCCAACGTCGTAGAGGCGTTGGTAACACTTGTTGGCATTGGCCCTTCATGGGTTCGAGTCCCATGGAGTACAACATGCATGGAAAAAGGACATTTGGATGACCCCTGCACGGAATTGTGCCCAGATGGTCCACAGGACCCAAATGGTTCACAGGACTGCAGTGGAAGAGCATTTAATAAAGTGAACTCAGCCTGTATAAAAATACAATTAAAAAAAAAAACTTTTGGTAGGTCCTGTTCAGTGACATATCCCAGATGAGAGGTCATCAAAAATGCATCCTTTGGTTACCTGAATACTATATGATAAGGCAGCTTTCCAGAAAAACCCTCTTCACTTTAGTCCGATTCGCCATGGCTGATGAGGCTCTCGGCAATCTGCAAATGTTGGGAACATCAGATTACTGCAGCCCTGGTTGCAGAGGTTCCCAATAATTCCAAAATTATTCAATTAGTTGGATATTTTCATAGCCCATCCGCGCAATTGTAGATAAAATTGCTTGCAAAATTATTGCATCTAATCGCAAGGCACCCTGCCTCTCAGTGTGAATGCCATTTGTTAACGTTTTTTTCCTGCAGTCTTTTTCTCGCTTGTGAGATCTTTTGCATATGCATGAGATAAATCTCACACATATATACAAACACCTTATCATAAATACCAATCATTGTTCAAGTCTACGTTAGCATATTTTATCATTAGAATGTACCATTAATAGCCCAATCATCCTGGTCGATGTTTTGGTTGCAGGAGTATGCAAACGTTACTGATAGTGTATGGCAGACATTAGAATATACCATCACAATCTGTGATAAGTGTGAAGACCTTGGGTGAAGATATAAATCTAACAGTTGAAGATTTTAGAGAATATTTTCTAACAGTTTGACAAACAATGATAACTAAGACATCTCAGATCTAATTGAATTTGTTTTATTTCACTCAATGATGTATATTCTGTCTCATGGTGTGGCACACATAATTTGGTACATGACCAAATTAAATACACAGTAACTTGATTATAGTTCATAAAAACCATCTAATGAACTATCCAAGTAGGATGTTTGTAAGCTGTTCTCCTTATATTGCAGACTATGTGAGTGCCAAAAATTGCTAGCCTGATAAGTAATTCAAGATGGCTCAAACATTTTATTTTGATGACCATGTTTGGGGCCTTCAATGATTTGTGTATGCACATTTTCAAAACATACAGACTCGCTCTTTCGTTCAACTATGCCTTGGAGTTGAACAGTAGCATATGCAAATTTTCACTGATCTTATACCCTCCCCCCTTCATGCGCTCATACTTAACACAAATATCCTCTCAATGAATATTTGATAATGTTCGGGTAATTCTCCATACCACAGATAGCTAAATAACAGAATTTTATGCACCTGCAGGCTAATTTACACTAATTTTGGCGACAAAATCTCTTGAAAAACTATAGAAAATTAATCAATAATTGTGATAAATCCATGTATAATTAATTAATTTTCAAACAACTTGGAAAATATTTAATGTTTATGGATACAAATTCAAAGAATAAAGACCTTTAGTTTTTCTTCATTTCAAACTTGAAATAATGGTATGATTAATGAAAATTCCTATGTTAAAGCTGTGTGAGTTGTCGACATATTACCCAGCATGCATAATGATTAAGGCTAACCTGCAGGTAAAAGTCAAGAAATTTGCTATCCGTGGTAGGGAGAATTTACTAGTTATTTACTTAATGCAGCATTCTATGCACCTTTCTCATTAAAGTGTGGTGCCCCCTGGTGGATTAAATTGAAACATTTTTTTTAGGTCTTTCCCTATAGTTAACCTATATGCTTCACTTCATATAGGTTAACTATAGGAAAAGACCTAAAAGATGTGTTTCACACATAATCCACCAGGGTGTTGCTACCTTAATGAAAAATATGTATATACTGGTATTTTTCAGACAGGGAAGTCTCACTTTAACAAGACTATTCCTTGTGACTTTGACCTAATAATACTATGTTAATATTTGCCATCTGGTAAAACTAATATTTGACAAACATGCGGATGAATTCTTGAAGCAATGCCTCTGATGATGCATTGCAGCTTGTTAATCAGAAACAATTGGCAAGCCAAACATACAATAGAGCATGTATGTTAAAATGATTTCAAACAATGATCACATAAGCAATAACTTGCACCTGGATAGATGCTGTAGTTAATGAGGCCCATCTACAACTACTTTGCCAAAATGTAAATACAATGTTCAGGTTTATTGTATTGTACCAAGTGGTACCTGTATTGGCATATATATGCTTAATTAAATGACCAATAGCTAGCTAGACACTGAATGTTATGTTCATAATTTTTGAACCACAATTTCTTAAAAGTAAGTGTTTTAAGCATAGACTTTGAATGTATCATTTTTCCCCTAATAAAAAGGTACAAGGATTGGGAAATTTGCAACTATACATTCAACAATTCACTGAAATTACATTTAATTTTTGTGAAAGATCAGAAGGCTTGTACACATAAATTTTCGGAGCGTTTTTAGTTTAATTTCCAAGAATAACATTGACAAATCCCATGGCCGCTGAACCTACAGCTCCGACAACTGAGGCGATACCTTGCAGCACAGACAGTACCATCTGTCCGGCCGCAGTGAGCAGACCAAGGGCAAAGTCTGCCACCTTCTGCAGAAAACTGGGGTCAGTCAGTCTCTTTATCTTTTCTGTGAGGGCGATATTTAGTGCATCCCTTATCATGTCCTCCATGCCGGGCTGGGCCTTCCAATGCTGTATCACCTGGGGTAGATTGCAGGATAGATATAGCAATTATCCTAGACATAGATCCAGTGTATTTTCGGTACAGGGGCCTTAAATTAGTTAAGTACTTTTCTGCATTTCCACAATTTTATAAAATAGTGTATCAATATAATTAAGAAGAATGTGGTATCAGTCGACCAAAGAAAAGTTATTGCAATGCATAAACTTAGGAGATATGAAAATTTACATTGCCCACAACCTTTGACCACATCCTAAGTAATCATGTTTTTATGCTTAGTAGTGGCTTTGCTTCAAATATATCCTAAGAGAAAAAAAGTATTCAAAATTGTTTGACAGTTTGAACCTGTTTTTGAAGACTTGAAAGATATGTGGAACAAAAATAGCATATACAAAACAGTAAAGACTTACCTTCTCAAGGGCTGATTCAATGATAGTTGTTCTCATTGCTGAAGTCATCCCCTTTATCCGTTCATGAGGCAGTCTCTTTAACTCTTCAAAGAGTGCAGCTTCTATTTCAGGGGCCAGTTTCCTGACACCCTCCTTAAACCTGGCAGCAGTGGCCTCCTGGTCCTCCTTATACTGTAATAGGCAAAGCAGTTGTATCAGTTTAGCATGTTATAATTCTCTAGAACGTTTAACTTGAAGCATGTAGTCAACAATTCATGACCATTACACATTTATCAAGACAAGGGCGGAGATAGGATTTTGGAAATGTGATGGTTGGTATATAGGCTAAGTACTGAAATGTAGCCCATTGGTATCGGCATGCACTTCCATGAAGTTTGCTGTTTTTATGGAATATAAGGCTCCACCAAAAAGGGGTTGGCACCCCCTGGACCCATTCTCACCTGGATCTGCCTCTGTAGGATACTATCATAGCAGAAACTGAGCCCTTTAAACATTCAATAATTGCCCAACAGTTTTAATCAACTTTATTCAACATACTGAGCGGTTTTTATGAAATTTATTCAACATCTCCTTGCAAGCACATCCTATTCTTTTTATAAAACATATAGGTGTAACCTTTTCGAGATTTCTTATTCAGTTTCTCTGAATGCCTATAGACAGAAGGAAAGTATGTAGATGCCGTTTGAATAGCGTTTGCTAAACAGAAGTCATGTAAATAGCTTATTTTATTTTTTATAATTTTAATGTTTAATTTGTGCATGTGGATGTCTGTTTTAGCTGTTCCTGCAATCAATGTTTCTCTTTTAAGATGACATTATTTGACAGGCAACAAACACACACATTGTAACATTCATTGATATTATCGAGCCCCTAAAATACCTGTTTCACGATAATTCATGCGGGTGCAGCCGTGTTCAGTAAGCATAAGAGGCAGAAGATGTGTACTGTCCAAGATTCTTTGGTTGAATGACAAAGATGTAAGGTATGCGCTCCTATCTAAAGAATTTTGGGCGCGCCTGAGGCGTGCGCATGCATGTGCATGCATGATTTTACACGAGAGCTGGTGGCTGTAGCCATACGGCTGTAGCTGCACAGCTGTACCTGCATGGCTGCAGCCGCAGATGACGGCTGTAGCCACAGCTGCACATGACTATATATATATAAATATATATATATATATATGCATATATTGCCATGACACCTTACCCTTCAGCTACGACTTTGTGTGAAGTTAATAAGCAAAGAACCGAATAATAAACCTATCCCTTTATGTGTAAAGGTTTGAATAGCTATAGACAAGACAGATGTGGATGCATTGGTATCCAACAATATAGCATATATGCTGAGCATCTTAACAATTATAAAGCAACTTCAATATGGACAGCATGTATGGGGAGGCAGTCTTTACTTTGAGCGTACAAAGTATGTTGATAACTGATTACAGAATGCAGGTCATTTTGATGTTCAGGGACATTCTGACATTATAGCCTTCAGTTACAGGTATAGGTTAGCAAACAGTGAGGTTAAAAGTATCAAACAGCAAGATTTCAAATTTGTTAGTATAAGCCACTCCCTTTCCATCCAACACAAGAGAAAATTACACCAACCGTTTTCAGTACGCACCTCGTTTAAAGCTTCATTGGTGTAAACCCCGTTAATGTTGGCAACGATCATCCTGATGACCTGTTGCCTCTGTTCTGACCTTCCATATGCAGTCTCCTCAGAATTCTCAACCGCGATGACTTTTCTTCCTATAGTGTTATTCAGGAGATGGCCAAAGTCGGACATTCTCTCTCCATCCAGGTAGGCTGTCAGGGTTGTCTTGCTGTATAGGTTTGACCCATTTGTTATCACTACAAAACAGTGGTCCAAGAATTTTGGACCAAACAATCCCTGCAAAATGAATGAAGATCCAGTCTTGATTTCTTGTATCATTTTTAAGTAGTCATTTTGTAGGGAAAAGTGTGAGTTTAACCTACACTGTTATATATGGATATATATATATATATCTATATATATATCTATATATATATCTATATATATATATCTATATATATATATCTATATAAACACACATAGGCCTATATTACCTTTTTTAAAGCTATCCATTTCTAGTAAGTTTTTTGAGATTTGTAACATGTGTCAAACACTAACTTAAGTTAATGTGCCTAGGTAGATTTTCAACATTTTTATCTCAGTTTTATTTAGACTGGTCCCAATCAGAAAAAGAAAATACAATTTTTTTCTGGTCAACTTTGAGGTCCAGTACTACTTACAATAGAATTAATCAGATATATAAGTATAACTAGGTGAAGATGGGATGATGGATAATATGTTATGATACTACCCAAAAATTGTTAATTATTGTCTACACACTATATCTATTCACATGTATGGAATAATTTCACTTTTGAATTGCTGACTATTGTCCAGATTCCTAATATGGGCATCTATTCAATTTTGTAAACAGAAATATATTGTTTAAATAGATTAATATTGATAAAGAATCATATGAAAGCTAAATTGGAAATTTAGTTATAGAGAACTGTCAGAACTTTATTTTTATACTGAACTGGCAAAAATTAAGAAATCCGAAATTCTTCCTGCATAAAAGCCAGCAATACTTACTCCTTCTATCTGTTGGAAAGCTTTCTTTTCTTCTGTTGTAAAGCGGGGATTGCCTAGGTTGAACACAAAAAGAAACCCATGGATCCCATTGCTGAAACTCTCAACGACCTGAAAATATTAAAAACAATTTATCATGAACACAAACAGTTATCTTTAAAGCCATGCTCTTGTCCTACTGTTATTAGGCTTATGTCCGCTGACACAGCTGGCAAAGACACAGCTGGCAACATGTTTATCAACATTAGAATGTAATCTGGCATCAATATCCTTATAATTTACATAATAAATTTGGAGCAGTGTCAAGGGATTTGTTGCAAGTGAAGGTAGCCACATGGACAAAAGTGTGGCTTTACTAACCATCTTTGCATAGCATATATTATCTTTAATTCAAAAGGATAAACATGCACATCTGGGTAATAATGCATATGCACAACACCACTAGTGAACTTGAGATTATTTTGGTATGATGATTGAGAAAGCAGTTGACTTACTTTGGCAACCTCTGTCAGGATTGAGTCAGTACTCCTCCCAGTGTCGATGAGACCGGGTGTATCAATCAGCTTGACATGGATGTTGTCTACATCACAGGATGCCTGGTCTATTGTAGAGGTGCAGACTGACAGTGGGAACATTGAACAAAGTGAAAATTTGAATATAACGTTTGTGGCACATGAAGAATGGTTGTTCAAAACAAAACACTTAGTACACATTGATAAAAACTCTGGAAGAATAAGACAGTGTACCACTAATGGTTAGTGGTATGTTTATTTGGATTCCCTAGACATTATGATTGGCTCATTTAAGAAATAGAGTATGAATGGTATAATTCATCATCTATCTATGATTTAACCTTTATAATTTAAAACACTGATGTTTTATTGTTATGTCACAGCTCGAATTTCACCTTATCTGATTGTATGATTAGATATAATTGGTCCATTATTCTGCGCTCCTGCTAAGGGCCATGAAGGACACAATGCGATGCTACAGTCCAAGTAGTTAACGTCTTACCATGCCGCAGCAGTATGTCCAGTGTTAATTTTACAATTTCACCTTGCCCTAGGCGGCATTTCTGGCCTAACGACCAAAGGGAGAATGATGAGCGTAGGCGATTTACCCTACAGTCCCCACGCTGCGCCACCGTCTACGGAGCGCTTGTGAAGTTAATGCTTCGTTCCATCCATAGGTGTCTCTGCTTGCAGCGTCACATCCGGGCAACTCAGAAATCAGAAAATGGCCGCTCGGTAAGCATTCTTTTCTGTTTTAAGGGTTTTTTTTGGACTCGAATTAGCTGTATATCCTTGGTATTTTGGTCCAAAATAGGTTATTACGATTGTATTTAGCGCTAGGGATGTGTGTATACCGGGTTGGGCGAGTTCTTTCATCGTAATTATTTGCTATCGGCGAACGTAATGTGTTTGTTTTTCGTTCGCCGGTAAAATCCAAGATGGCGTCTTTTCGAGAAGGGTTGCCGAATCACCCGGGGTACCTGCAGAGGAAGGGTTTCTCGGACTAGATTTATATGCATGTAATCAGCGGTTAGCTTTTTACTGTGGGTAGTAACATAAAAGTGGATGGGATAAACACGTTTAATAGTTTGGCTGGAGTAGTCGCAGTATAACGCATTTTCCCCTATCATCGCCCAAGCTTTGTCAGCTAACTCTGCCATCGCGTCTGATATAAGTTTGAATCATCCATCTCTGCTTAGCATTTTAAACTTGTGCCCGGCGAGAGGCTTTGACCAAAAGCTGTCAGTTATCCGGCTATAGTTACAGAGGTGATTACAGCAGAGAAGCGGAGGTATTATCGCCGAGGGTGTTTCATGGTGGTTACATGACAGCCAGCAGTCCGAGACATTTACTGGACTTGGAATCTAGGGGCCTTACCCATTATTTAGGGGCCTCGTGCTATTTCGATTCTGATTTAATTATTTTATTGTCCCTGACTCTCAGAAATAAAAACAGAGCAGCAATAATGTTCACTCCAAAGATAGAAGGGGGTTCCATTAGAATATCGAATTTCAGCTTTTTTGACAGTTGTTTGTTTATTCTTTTAATATTGTGCCCCATCCCTTCAAACAGTCTTATTTCTGCATCATCAGGGCTCAACATTAAGCATTGCCCGCCTTCCCGGGGCAGGTAATACTTGAGTTGGGGCTTGACACTCACCTGCCCGAAGGACATCAATGTCGGAGATGTCAGCTTTTAAATATTATCAGCCAGTAAAATATTCAGAGCAGGAGCAGAGGCAATATAAAGGATATAAGAAGCTATATATTTCACAGGTTTTGCATGGGTAGGCAGGGCTTGACAAATCGTTTTTCCACCTGGTTGTCCGGTGGGCAACCATGGTCCCTTGTATGGTTGCCTGGTGGTACTTAGTGGTAGCCCGGGATTTACCTTTCAAGCTATGTATATAGCCAACGAGAATCTAATGCAACTTTTTTTTCTAAAATGCTTCCATAAAAAAATATGGTCGGTGGGTTTGCTTTTTTGATGATTATTTTTTCAAATGTAATGATAGACTCAGGCAATGTTTGAAAGTAAGGTCTTCCTTGATTAATCTTCTGTAAGTAGCAATACCCCACAAAAAATATAATTTAAGATTTCAGTGACTTATCATTTAATGCCTGTAAGATCCGCCAGTATTAGTGCTTTTTATAATTTCAAACAGATTTAAAATCGTTACTGGCAAACCTAAAATATTGCACAAAAATGTCATCATAAAATTTGTATTTTTTTGGTAGAAAGTTTATATTAAAATGGTAGCAAAGGTACGGACCCCCTAATACGCTTATTTTTACTCATTTTTCCATCTGTACTGTCAACTTTAGGCTAAAAAATCCGCGGATATCTCCCTTATTTTATTCCTATGTATTTGTATATCATTAGAAAGATCATTTCTAGCGTGGATCTTTATTTGCCATATTTCCTCAGATCCAAGATTTGCTTAAAAACGTGAATTTTTTATGAAATAATTGATTTAACACAAGACATAAATATTTTGAAAAAAGTGGCCCACATTTGGTAAGTCCTAATTAGTGAAAATATCACGTTGTCTTTTAAATGATAATGTCAGGACAATTATCTAACGGCGACTTATTTTGAAAACAAACACTTGTTCCCCTCTCAGAAAAATCTCCTCTTTCTAATGGTACTATTGCTTGTTCCCTGTATACTCTTAGAATTAGATAAATTATAGTCAGGGTAAAATTAGGAATTTTATAGTTTGTCCCCATATTTTTCAGGGGCTGTGTATTGCTACTGTAAGGATTTGTAACATGTATAATGCATACTTTGATAATGTATAGCCTCAGTAAAAAAAGAAGACTCTAGGGCCGGGAGAAAAAAATAGAACTAGGTCTAGAATTGGTCAGGAAACCTAAACATAACGATTTTCATTTTTGCCTAATATGTATACATTATCAGTATATATATATATCTACGTTCACAGTAGCCATCAGCTTTTCATTTTACACTTGTTTTGAATATATTTCTTTTTCTTGCAAATAGCATCACTGTTTTAGTTACAACAAGAAAATCCGGAGTCCTTCCTTCAATGTGAAACAGGGTACCAGCAGACTGTCATGGTGCACAGGTTTGAGCCATTCAGCATACTGAGGCTAGGCAAGATCTTGAATCCTTAATATTCCGAGGAAAATACCAATCAAAACATATCATATATTGAAGACAAGATATCAAGGAAGGCCATTGGTCATTCATAAGACAGAACATAGGGTATGTGCTGAGAAAAATGTGCTGGGTGCTCAAAAAAAAAAATTTGGGGACGTGATTTCCAGTGAAAAAGAAAGTGTCCAACGCAAAAAGGAGCAAAATTACTAACAGTACTTACTCCCTGATAGTAATATCGCATGCCTAGGGCCCATATATTACCAGAATTTCTGGTCCCTGACTCTCCGAAAAAATCAGAGCGGCAAGAATGTAAACTCCAAGATAGAGCTCGATGGGGCTTTAATCTGATCCATAAACTGTATACTAGTAGTCATATTTCACAGTCTAAGCATCATACCTTACCAATGGATCAATAAGTTTATGATCAGTGCAAAAACATATTAAAATAGGGAAATAATAGGAATAATAATTACAGGCGTCAATTTCCACCCTGGTATGTCATTTTCTGCATGATAATATTCTGCATGCCTGCATGCTTTATTAACCCAAAACAATCGGGCTGATTGTCATCCTCAAACACAAATGTCAACGTTATTAATATGCATGCTCAACTGACCATGGTCCAACTGCATTCCCAGATTACAGGTGTCAACATACGCTGAAGAAGATAACCTACCATACTGTGTCTGTAGACAGAGATGCCATTTTACCTACTTTTGTAGTATTTCCTAAATTTTGGTGATTATGGATTGCACAACTGATTTTCCCGACATTACTTTAATATCCATTTTAGAGTATTTTGTGTCAGTTTCAAGCTATTCAAATACAAATCCAATCTCAGTTCCCTTTCCCTGAACAATAGTTCTCTCCTAGTTATTTTTAGAAAATTCAATAGGAATAGTATTTCCTAAATTTCCTACGTTTTCATCAGTTGGAAGTGGCATCTCTGTGTAGAGCATAATCCCACATTACAGGTATCAACGTAAGCTGAAGCCGGTCACCTAACAGACTGTGTCTGTTAGAGCATAATCCCACATTACAGGTATCAACGTAAGCTGAAGCCGGTCACCTAACAGAATGTGTCTGTTAGAGCATAATCCCACATTACAGGTATCAACCATGGGTTACACTATATATTTTTACTATTTTACTTGTTTTTACAACATTTTTACTAGTATCCGGTACTAGTAAATCTATACTTCATTCAAACCGTGAACAGATATCAACGTAAGCTGGAGAAGATAGCTGGAAAATACACGATAAAAGCCAGAGACATTCACACTGATCCTCAGGGCCCATGGTAGGAGGAGATAGCAAAAAAATACATGCTAAAAGCCAGAGACATTCACACTGGTCTGACAGGCCCATGGGAGGAGGAAATAGCAGAAAAATACATGATAAAAGCCAGATACACTCACACTGGTCCGACGTGCCCATGGGATGGGGGGCTAGTGATTAGGTACAGAAAAAAAAAAAAAAAAAAATCACATCTTCATCGACGTCAACAGTTGTCTTTGATTTCATATCACTGTATTAGGAGGGCTCTCAGCTTTGGAATTTCTATAAATATCTACATATTAAATGTTATGTTCACTTATAAAGACTGATTCAAGGCCACCCGGCCCACAATTTTTGGAGAGATTGAAGTCATTCAGTTAAAGGATTCTGAAATTGAAAGATCCATTTCCGACATTTGGACAAATCATCATTTCTTAACATCCATGTGCTTTCATTTGACATGCAGAGTTGTAGTTACAGTCACAGTGCGGGTCGAGGTGGCCTTTCCCCACCCACCTCCACCCCAACCGCCAGCCGCCGGCCCGCCACCCCCAGGGCCTCCACAGCCAGGCCCGCGGCCCCCACTGCCCCCACCGCCCCCACCGCCCCCACGTCCAGGGAACGACGGCCGGCCATGCCGGCGGCGCGTCCCCCCTGCCCGGTACAGGGAGGGGGGATGCGTTGGGTGTTTATTCTATTTTTTTTTTTTTTTTTTTTTTTCATTTAGTTCAGGTTTTTTTAGTTTAGTTTAGTTTTTAGTTTTATTTAGGTTTGTTTTATTTCGTTTATTTAAGGCCAAGGAAAATAAAAAGTTGCGTTCCGGTAAAAAGGTAGATTTTTTTTTATTTTGGGAAATTTTGGATTTTTTTTTATTTTGGAAAATATTTTTAAGTGAAAAAAATCGAAATTTTTATGATATTTGACAAAATTTAACATATTTTAACTAAAAAGTCTTTCAAAACATTAGGGTCGGGGTAAAAAAAAAGGGTAGGTCGGGTTACCGGAATGCTACTATTTTTTTTCCTTGGCCTAATAAGTAATATACAGTGATTGTCTTTTGACCTCGTGTAATTGCGTGTAATTCTATATATATATATGTAAATCAATTTTAAATAAATCTCATATTATTTTACAACATTCATCTGTCTCATCGTACTTCTTAGCGGCACTAGGAACTTTTAGTTAACCGTCTCAGGGCTCGACAAATCACATAATACATTGAAATGACTTGTGCTGTCTATTTCTCAACATGGAAGTGCTTTCATGTTAGAGGAATTGCTTTCGAAATGGATGTGCGCGTGTTTGTCTGGGTTAGGGTGGGGTTTCTGGGGGGGGCCCCCCCCCCCCCCCCACACACACACCCACATGCGCCCGTGCCTGACTGATTGTTTATACACAGATGATATAGATGTGCGTTCAGTTTACTTGACGCACAGACAACAGATTCGTCTAGCCCTGAGTTATGACAATCGGAAATTAATCGATGTCTCAGAGATAGTTGTAAATTTGGGTTAACCATTTATTCTAGTCATCTGAAGCAATCGTATTCATTTTGGTTTCTATTACATTATGGGGAACCCTCTTGGTGGTTTCTACAGGCCTCAAAACATGGAATACAATCAAGTTGTTGAAACCTTTAGGCTTGTGTTCACAAGAGCGCTAAATTCCATTCTTTTCCAAGGTGGGAGACAGAAACTGTACCGCCTACACAAACTATATAATACTGCCTAAATCAGAATGAGAATACCTGTCTGACCCTTTACTGTTGGAATATTTTACATCCTATTCATTGATCCAAAAAGATAATTTTTCAACAGACTTTTCTCTTGTGTCCGATGTGCTTTGAGGCCTGATTTGAATAGAAATTGAAAAAAGGTGTCTGCCCGGCAAGGGTTTTCCTTAGGCACTTAGAGCCGGCTCTCTTGACCAGCTTTAACTAGTGTCTGGGATCGACCGTCTGTAGGTGGCCAAAGGTGGGTTAAAAATATTGAAGTATTGCAAGTACTCTTAAAAAATGGAATCATGATCGGCGTTTCGATCGTTGGATCACAAATGGCCGGCTCTAATTTTGTCCTGGGGAAAACCCTGCTTCAGGGAGCCCTTGGGATCGCGCTAAGGGTGGGTATATATTTTATTTTTGTTTTTTTTGTTCTTGAACTTTTTTTTTAAGGGAAGTACTAAAAATGGTGATGAAAGTCCTCAGTAAATATACTGATTTCAGTAAATTTACAAAGGAGTGACGTGTCAAAAAAAAAACGCCTTCGAACAAACAATTCTTTGAATTTTTTTCATTAAATCACTTTTGAAATTTTGAATTTAAATCCTCCTTAGTTCTTAATCCTAACCCACCTATTTCCAAATAGAGATTGCTACTAGCCCATCCTATTTCAGGAATATTTTTCACTGAACACTTTCATATATGCTCACTGAACACTTTCATCATTGTAATAGAAAAAGAAAACGAAAAAAAAAATGACAACATGAAACGAACAAAAAAAAAAGAAGAAAAAAAAAAGAAAGAAAAAAAAAGAATAGCAGTGTTCGAACTTAACTTTTTTGCCCTCGGCCATCAAGGCCGACTGTTAAAAAAATGGTTGGCTCTGCTTGACTTTTTGTCGGCCCTGATTTTACCTATAGGGAGCCCCTATTAAGCCTTTTTTATCTGCCGAAGAAAAGGATAGAATATTGCTGAAATCTTTTGGCCACCAGGGCAGAAAATACCTTACTTTTCTTCAAAAATGTTTGGCCCTCCTCTGAAATTTCCGGCCATTGGCCGATGGGCAGACTGTAATTTCGAACCCTGTTTAGTAGTATGTTTTACACTCACTCAGACATATATGGTACGAGATATGGTATGGTACGAGCCAAATTTGCTACCGTTTCCTTCCATAATTATTTTAACTCATCATGCACAACTTGGAAATAGGGGATTAACCTGCAAAATATATCTCAATTTGGCACATTTTAAGGTCTATCCCTTGTAGTGGTTCGTGTTTTTCCCCTACTACAAGATACTCAGTTTTTCCCCAAGTAACGGTAACTCTCTAGCTATGTGGCAAACATTATCACCGGCTTACATGTTCAAAAAGTAAATTCACATCCTTCAAATGCTAGAATGCAAGTAATGTATAACCATGCATGCAGTGGATTCTGGCTAAAGAAAAATACATTAAGCCCCGTAGTTTTGTTTCATGGTAATACTACAACTAGCCTATAGTGCTTTATAAAGCTGAGTCTAAAATTAATTTACCGCGGGGAAATCACGAATCACACAAGAGATTTAACAAATTTTTTGCCTTTTCAGCCGACAAATATTGGACTGATTGTAAACCAAATTATTTTTGGTATTTTTCACATGCAAATGTAAACTTTGCCTAGGAGTAGTTAGTCAGGCAGTTGTGAACTTGGCGCTTCAAGGAGATAACACAAGATCACCAAGAACTCTGAGGACAGCCACTGTATACCTGGAATCCAAAACGGAACTGCTGTTGTCATATCGCCAGGACAGTCATCCATGAACATATAAGTGTACACACCGATGTGTTTCTACGCTCGAAGGAACACCACCCAGCTCTTGTGATTGTGTATTATGGTAACATCAAATTATACATTTAATGACAATAATGAATCAAATCAGCCATTTCTTGTAACAGTGTTTTCCCCAGACGCTTTTAGCCGGCTGTGCCGACCAGCTTTAAATTCTGATCGACCAGCTTTGTTCTCCAGAAGATGACCGAAAAAGTATTGACAAATGGAAAGTTTTCTTGTAAAAATTCGTCCTAACCAGCTTGTAATTCGTAGGATCATAAATAGCCGGCTTTAAATTTGTCCTGGGGAAAACCCTGGCCCATCTTGGACACATACATATTGTCGCTGGCTTCCCTAGCCCACTTAAAAGGGTCTTAATCTCATCTTTCCTGTCCCCTCTGGTCTAGATCTGTGTACATCTGGGCAAGAATAGGTTCCCAGTATCCTCCGATTGTTGTGGTATATTAGGTAGATTAGTATATTCAAAGTTCTTCGGAACAGGTGAACATGTACACTTTGAAGACAATAGTCAGACAGTTGTGACCTTGTGAACTTTTTATGGTCGATTAGTTGTGAACTTTTGAACGTGTAACATATGAACATGTAACTCTTTGGGAGAAAATCGTGAAGTACTGTGAGAAAATACACAGTTGTGAACTTTGTCCAAGGAGGATAACGAAAGGCGAAAAGGAAATTAGTGAGGACAATGGAGACATGCCAAATGGAACGATTGAACTACAGTGGGGCGTGGTCGATGTGAACTACAATGGAGCCTGACTTGCCAAATGGAACGATTGAACTACAAGGGGGCCTGGCCGATGTGGAAAATGGATCAATGCAGCCTGTAGGACTGCAATGAGGCTGGGGGTGTGTGGCAATGGTGTGCATGCTTTAAGGAGGTGGCTGGGTTCTTCATGATGTCGTCTTTGTGCGGCATGTTGACTCTGGCAACGAGACAGCAAAACAGCGAAGCAGGATCTACTACCTATAGCTGGTAATGTACCTAGATGTTAGGTGCGCCCCGTTGGAGCAGAGACTGTTAAAAAAATAAATCATTATATCCCTTTCAGATCACAGATGCTGGTCCCCAAGTTCAGTGCATTGGCGTGACTCCTGGAAAACCGTTTAAAACCAAACTTAACTTGAAAAGTGATACTTTGCGTTTATTGCAGTCGGACCGTCCTCTTCGTTCCTGGTGAATTTTTTGAGAAAATCAAGTTTCTTGCAAGTGAAAACTGTGTTGCCGTGTCATGTCGTTTATGGTGTCGTCTCAGGTAGTGGGAAATGTTGCCATGGTTCAGAACTTACTAACATGTTTTGTTACTGCCTAACAATACATCATGATTGTGTGTTGTAGCAATTAAAGTTTGCACCTGGTCCGAGTACGTGCCAAGTACCATTTCGGACACTCGCTATGGTTTCATGTTGTTCGTTGCAGGCAAAATCATGTTGCCCACCTCCACCCCTATACACACACTGCCATGGAGCTACCCAAAGACCCCTGTCATCTGATTCTAGTTGACACTTGTTTCAGTAGAAAACTATCTCTTTAAGTAGTCGTAGTCCGTCCCTCCCTGCCTTCCCTCCTCTCACCCTCCAATTCCCCTTGTGCAAAGTTTATAGTTTTAAGATCATTAAAGTAATCCTTGCACATAAATGAATTATAACAATTTTTCAATTGTATGAGTGCTGTGTGCTATTTCATTCCTTAATGACTTACCTACCCTGCAATATTTGCCCATTATTTCTTTTGAAATAATTTTACGGTACCCAAAACAATAAATTTACGCAAAAATTATTTATCTCTTAATTTATGTGCAAGGGACCCTTCAAAGTAGCAAAACCACAAGCTGAATGTTTATGTTCAAAGACTCTTGAATACTTATGAGATACAACTGTTTCTGTCTTTATTCCGACCAATTTACTTGGATCAAATTTATTTGTTATAAACTTGAAACAGTGTTGTGGTATTGCAATTTTACGGTTGGCTAGTTTAGTCATATTTGTCTTGCACTTTAAAATTTAGTTGTCTTTCCCTAAAGCGTTAGGGTTGGCCGGTTTGGTTATCTTTGTGTTTTGTGTCACATTTTGAAAGTACCAGTTAAGGCGTAGACTAGTTTTGTTAATTTTCTAATCATGGCAGTAGTGGTAGATTAAAGTTAGATTAAAAACCTAATTTTCAATTTAACCTCTTCCGACAACCGAATTTTCACTTTCACCTCTTAGTGCCATTCTAATATTTAAACCTTATGGTGGTGGTAACTAGGTTAAATAAAAAAAAATAACAATTACTGTTTTTTATACCCTGACTGAACCCCTAAGACCACATTGTTTACTCTTTTTCTTACTGCCAATTTTTTGATATTTTGCAGTGCCGTCTGATGTTCGTGAATGAGAACTCATAGGGGGTAAGTAAAAGATAAATTCCCTTAACATTCATATTCGCAGCTTTATTGGTATTTTTTACATGTCGGTACTCTAAGTATCGGGGCCTCTGCTAGACATTTAATCAGATTTTATATATTACCAATTGTCCAATTCCGGCAGTATGACGTTTGGTTATTCTACTAAAACATGTACTTTGGCTAACATTGTCATTCTTCATTCAGGTACTCGAGCAGTTGGTCTGTGTGCAGGAGATGCGATTTAGCGAGCAATCTTCACAAGTCCTTCGTGACGCGAGCCAGCCTGCTTCATATGCCGTCCGGTTCGGGCTACTTGTCGAAGATGGTGAGTAGGCCATAATTAGTATCGGTTAGATGACATTACCTTGACTATGACATAGAGAGGCAGTTCCAGTAACTTCTGTTAGCAACATTACATACACTTGTGGGCGGGCTTCTTTAAACATCTGGACTTTTCACAAGTACACTGGTCGCGGAACGCTTGCAATGATTAGATTTCGGCCATCTGTCGAGGTGCAGCCACCAAATCGTCCGTTGATTCGGACGACTGGCAGGTAGGTTGCCCATGTTGGCGTCTCAAACTGTTTGCATTTCCACATTGTGATGGGTCGAATGTAATTTACCCTGTCTTCGTAGGGCTTGTACCACTTGACTACTGCAAACACATGTTCTCTCATTTCGCCAGTCTCCGGGATTTTCAGAGTGTGTTTCAGGAAATATTGGATCAGGCCTGGCCGCAACTCGCGATTGTCAGCTGTCATTCCATGCCAAATTGCCATAATCCAACTCAACCTATACTTGCGCTTAGAAGTAGCGCTGGCGTATAGCATGGGACCAACTTGCACCACTCCGTGCTTCAAGTAGACGCTAGGGACGTTGCTCATATCAAGTTCTGCAGCACAGGATGGATACATCTTTTTATACGTCCCCAACAGTAATTCACGCTCGTCGATATCCATGGCCCCAACAACGGCAACGCCTCCCAGTTTGACGCCACTCGTTGTTTTCCAGTGTGGTTCACAGTCGTGCAGATCCATTTCGGGAACAAGTGCCACATCTGGATCAAGGATCAAGGTTTCGTCACTTTTTTGAAGAATTGGGGCAAAATTTTGGGAAAACTCCTGTGGCAAGTGATGCTTCAAGTTTTCGACACTTTTCTGTATCAGAAACTTCCTCATGAACTGTTGTTCCACTTGTCGCTTGTTGGTCGGTTTATCCGAAATCTTCAGATTCATTCTTTCGAACGCGAAAAGCCAGTGGCTTGGAGGCGGTCCCATATCAATGACTGACTCCTTTATATGGTTATGCAAGTGAATGTTTGGCGTTATTATTTCATAGCCATATAGTTGTTGTGCTAGCCGACTAAACCGATTAAACTGGGTGTCTGCAAAGTCAAGTTTTTCCCGAGTAACGCATGCCGACGTTACTGCTTGACAGGCCAAAACGAAGCATTCCCACACCTTCAGATCTTCAGATGGTAGCAGTCCTTGGAGGCAATATCCAGAACTCACAGTCACAAAACTTAACCATTGCTGAGCTGTCCAAAATCCATAGTTTGAACCTATGTACGTCGCAGCACGTTCGTCGTCTGTTCCCACCTGGAATTGTAGCAAGCGCTCGTCCACGATAGAAATATCTGTTTTTGTCAGAAGCTCTTCTTCGCAACAGTACTTCCACATTTTTTTCGCTGTGCCCATATACAGATTGTGCATGATGTCGATTCCAAGGTGATCTATTGGTCTGAAGTATTCCAATTTCAGCAATGGGCTGTAGCGAATACCATACTTGCTTTCGAGGTTTTGTTTTGCTGCTTCGTTGCGAGCACCGTTTATCTCATCGATCCATTCCATGTGTTTCCGGTGGGTCCGTGCTTCCCATGTCGATCTGTTAAAGCCACCCAGATTTCTCATAAGTCCACCGCCAAATTCCTTGAGACACTTTGAACATCCCCGATTAGCAGCGTGTGAAAAAAACCCAACCAACTTACGAGCGGCAGGTAGGTCTGCAGCAACACTGAGAAGAGCTGCTCGGACTCTTTTCCCTTCTGGAAAGTTATGAGTTTTAAGGACAATTCCTTGTCTCCAAAATACCAGCAATTCGTCGACAAGTGGGTTTATAAAGCTTTTTAATGTGTGAGGTTCTTTCGGGAGATTTGGAATGATGCCAAGTAGAATAACGTTAGCCACTTTATATCGCTCGGTCCGCGGCAGATTCAAAACCACAAGGTAAATGGCTCCTATAGAAATATGACTCCGCCTAGTCCAAGGTTGGAACCAATCAACGTTGATTTGTAAAGCCAAGTTATTGTCGTTCTGAAGGAAACCGTTTGGGCCCGTGTGCTCTTTCCACAACCGTCCATCATAGATGTCTGCCAAAATGTTTGAGGGAATGCGGCGGTCTTTCCATTTCCTACATTGGTTCTCGAAATTTGGCCTCAACAAGAGGCTTTCCAAACTTTCTGATAGTGGTCTATAGCAATACGTGTAGATCGGGATAAATTGTTTTTCGCCATTGGCCACGGCCACTTCTGTGAACAATCTCGTATTGCAAATTTTGCCATCACGCGATTCGTGAAGGCAGTTTCTAACGCGGACCCTACCGCGGTTGTCAGTGTATTTGAGTCTGTCTATTGAATCATAAATACTGTAGCATTGGCCACAGCATATAAATTTTTGGAAATCATTTCGGTCAACGCCAAGCCATTTGTATAACATGTACATGCTTCCTGGAAGGACCCTTTTTATCATGGTCGAATACTGTGGGATCCCAGCCACAACTAGAATTTCGCAGACAAACTTCAGTAGTGTAGTCACTGCCGTGTCAGAGACGCAGTTTGACAACTGCCACTGCAAAATAACAAATAGAATCCAGGTCACCACACTCTGCAATTTTTTAGCACGATCACCACTGACCACTCTTATACGAGGACAAATGTCTTGTGAACCTGTTAATATGTCTCCAAGCATTTCGTCCGGGGTCCCATCGGTTGCATCGTCTGTGTCCAGAGTGACCTGAAATAGATGACATACATGTCAATTTTGTATAGGTACAAGAGGGAGAAATACACCTTTTTCAAGCAGGGAATATAGATAAAAGTATTCATCACCAACACGCGATAGAGTGGACTCTAAACTTATCACTCAGCAAATTTACATAAATCCTATAAGAACTATTTACGGGCATTATTGAAGTCAGGCAAAATGTCCGAGTTTTAGTTAATATTTAATAATACAAACATCTAATAAAGAACTGACCTGTTACAGAAAATGTGAAAAATATCTGTTTAAATGCACAGGAAAATAAAAGTAAGAAACATTCTGGGAAAGTGATGGATGCATGGAGCTAGTACTCTGCCGCTGCTACATGTCACTGTCGCCAGCTGAAAAACCACAACCTAGAAGGGAGTAGGAGTATCGGCAGGCTTCTGATGCAGGGCTATCAAGTGCCGCCTATTTGGATTTAATGCCACCTGAAACACGCAGATTGTAATGGGAAGGATTCCTCACCTGGTTACATTCGTTGTATGTCCTTTTCCTAGACGCAGCTGATCTTCCTGAGCTCACAGAATTCGCTTCATGTACCACAGAGCTCCCCACCACAGAATGGGCTTGGTATACCTCTGAGCTCCCCACCACAGAATTCGCTTGCTGTACCTCATTTGGTCGAGCGGCACCCAGTTCTACAGACAATGGGCGATTGTTAAGTCCACCGTCACAGTTGTCCTGAGGCACTACTGTCTTCTGAGCTAGGTCGTGGGTATGAAGTTGTTTAAATTTTCTTCTTGGCGCTGCTACTTCACAGACAAAACAGAATTGATGCGTTTTATGGTTCATGGAGAGACGTGCTCTTTTGCCAGCCTCGGATAAACCTTTGAACGCGGCCATGATGTAAATAAATACAACATTGACATGTAAACGGAGGTGTGCCGTCTTTATACTGCCTGGCTCACATGGTGAAGGGTTGGTGTCAGCCTATAGCGCCCAGATACACTGGCACTAACGCCGAGCACTGACACCATGTGCCTTCAAAGGTGTGCGCAACTTACAAGTGCCACAACACTTAGTAACCGCTACTCACCGACACACTGTGCTACTGAGTCCAGGTAAGCATCTAGTTAGCTGACATGTTCATTTGTTAACGGGCTTATAGCGCCCACAAACAACGCCATCACAGCAGTGTCAGTGAACTAATAAGATAGAAAACAAATCTTATGTTTGTATTGAGAGCGAGCAGCCCTTTTCACGCCCCAACCACTGGTGTCTATCCTTAACTAGCTGTTAAGAGAAGTGTCATTGGTTTGACATGTCAATGCTATACATGTCGTATCACGTGTCAATCCGTTTGGCATGTAGTCTACCATAGATATAGTGGTTGAGTACAATGCACAGCCATTCTATTACACAAGGTCAAGCCAGGTACTCTAATCGAAGTGCAGAGTACAAGATGGACACGAAATGTGAGCAATTATTTATATTTCTTTTATTTTCTTTTTCTTTTTTTCTTTAACAATCTATACTAGCAGTGTTTTCCCCAGACCATTTTAGTTGACTGTGCCTAGCAGGGTTGAATTATCATCGATCACATTTCGTAACATGAATGTGGTGAAACCTGTATCGAAGTATGAAAAGTGAAAAGTACTCTTGTATAATTTTAGCCGGCCTTACATTTGTCCTGGGGAGAAACCTGCTGGCAGTAGGTTAAAAAACTGTATTTGCCTAACAGAGGTTTCGTTCCGGCGATGGAACTTTAAGGGCCTAGAAAACATATTTCTGATCTTAGGAACAATTTGAAAAAATACAAATATGAAGGCAAACACCTCTTCTATTGATATGGCAAATATGAAATTCCAGAAAAAATCCCTTCTCAATTTCTTCCTCTTTGACAAGTGGTGGATCTGGCTTCTGTCTGTATAATCTTATGTAAGAGAAGTGTTTTGATCTGCAAGAAATCATTGTTTCTTATTCAATATATTATTACAGCAGAAAATAGGGTGGGTCTAGTTGGTCATGTAGAAATCTTTAGTGCAAAATTCAGCCTGATAATTTTGTAATTGGTCTTTGAAAATGACTGCAATGATAGAAAAAAAGTAGGTGGAACCTCACCATCTCAGCTAATCTCGTGGCCGAGACTCAGCACCTCTGTTCGGCGACTGCAGTTTGTCTGTCGTCGTCCACCCTCCTCCAGTCAGCTGTGACCCGGCCCCTGGCTGGCCCGTTTTTTTCTTTTTAATTTTTTCTTTTTAATTTACTCTATTTTTTCTCTTTTAACCAAACTCATATTCCACTAGCCCGACTTAATAGCCTTTCTAAATATATTATAACATTTTAGGATCCTGTCTATAGTTGTGGATATTATTAACGACCGAACGGTCATGTATAGCTGTCGGGACCAGGGATGCCATTTTCCTTTTCTTGTTCATAGAGTGGCACCTCGGAGGTAATGCGTTTAACATATGATATGTTTTCCACTAGCCCACCGAGCTAGCAGCTCCATATTTCATTAGCCCGACCTACTTTATACTAGTACCCGGTACTAGTAACCCTATGTTAAGTTCAAACCCTGAGTCGTTCCTACTTCGTACAAGCGACCAACGATGGCCCTTATTTTACGTTAAATATTCCTACCAGTCCCCATTGGCCTAAAGACACATACACTTTATTTTTCAGTTGTGCTGTTGCTCTTCGTTTTTACATTCACCACCCAAAGTACATGTACTACGCTCAGCATTACTCAAACCAGCCGCAGTCTGTCAACCCAAAACAACACACTGCCACGACTGGTTAACCATCGTCTGACAAGTGCACGCTTAGGTTCATCAAGGATACGCCACCACCGCACTTTTCTACGCAAAGCACAACTGGCATATTCGTCAAATGCAACAACTATATCGAGTCGCAATTCCAGTGGAAAGCATTCCTCAAAGGAAGGGTCATCCGGATGTACCAGGGTAGTCATCACAGGGAAACAGTTATGTATTTGATGGCCATCGTGACCACGGTAACCATGCTATCGGTAATTTGGAGGATCTCTAAATGTGTATTCATTCGGGCTATTGGTTGCAGCACCAACAGGACATTTGATCTTTATATGCGTGTGTCAGGGAGATATACACTATGCCTTAAAATAGGCACCCTCCAAGGCGACATTTCAGACTATGTATTTGAAGCACACGAAGCTGCAAATCTACATCTGACAGATCTTAAAGGACATTTCTTCCATACCGTTGTTCTAAGTGCACCGCTTTATGCCACCGACTGTACAACCGACAATACTAAGAAAATGAACAGTGTACTGAAAGTCGGGCCAGTCCAGGCAGTGTTTCTTCGCTCACTCCTAAAAAGTGATATCGTCCGTTTTAATATTGTAAGTGTTGCTGCCGGAGAGCCGGGTTACTTTATGACAATCGGCGATAAGGTTTGATTACATTTTAGGCCAACACCTGTGTTTACATCTGGAAACCTGAAGTTCATTGGGTCAATTGTCGGTCTGCCTATCATTACATCTGGATATTGAATAAAATTATGTTGTCTTTTTCCTCCTACAGCACAAATGTTTGTTCTGTTCTTTGTCCTCTCTCTGATACTGTGCCATATGTGGTGTTTGCAGGAGAATGAAACAAGCCTTACGGGCTTGGAGAGTGTACACATGGCAATGCCAGAAAGACGCACATTCAATCTAGGATTTATTGCATTCTTTCTCAAAGAATGGATTTTTTAAAATCATTATTCATGACCGAAAAAACAAGATCCTTTTATTATTTGTAAGCTATGTTATTATATCACTTGTTGTGTTTGTTGGAAATAGCACTATTTGAAGTCCCTATGATAATCGATTCAGCCATATTATGTTCTCAAATGAATTTTTGGACTAGCACTCAATGCAAAATTTAATCATCAAAATCTGTTGATATAGCATTGCAGCGTCAGCCCACGCATAGTTTTCCTAATTTCAGTACTAGAATAACCATTGGACTATAGAACAATGCTCTAAGAAAGGTTGACTTTTTCTTCCTCTTACACACATATATGAAACATGTAAATCACACCATAGGAATCGTAAATATCTCATTTATCTACAAAGTTAGTGATGTTTGAAAAAAATGCTTTGTTCCATGACTTTTTTTGTCACCCTTTCTTGGTGTGTAGGTCTATAGTTATGAAATTATTTGCGCTTTGATTATATTAACTATGTGCTTGTAATTTAACTGATGATACACTAATTCTCTGTGTCATAGATGAACCGAACACGATAATATAATATAATTGCTTTTATTATTTATCAACAAGTTCATTTTTAAAGTTTCCTATTTCACATAAAGTATAACATGAAGAGAAAATAACATTTAACATAAATATCTGTACACCCCAATTAACTGCTTAAGCTACTGTCCAGGCGGGTGCACCTGGCGGGGGAACAGGTCGGCTGTTGTCGACCTCGTCATTGTACCGCAGGGACATCCTTGTCCCCCCCCGCCGAGCCCGGCTGTGACGCCGTTCGGCAACCTGTAACTCCCGTTTGATTTCCCGTAGCTCCACACTCTCCCACGGAAGTCGACGTCCCAGTCGGAAGGCGGGCTCGTCATCGTTCTCGCCACGCTCGTCGTCGGATGTGTAGTCCGCCGTGAGGACCGCGCGTACCCGCTCCTTCTGCTCTTCGGACCAGTCCATCAGTGCCAGACCAGCCATCCGCCGCTTGATCTTCTGAACAAAGGAAAAAGAAAAACAAAAACCATGTAAGTAACCAGCAGACGATTCTAAGCAATGTGTAAGATAAAACAATTGCTTTATGGCGAATGTTATACAGAAAGATCTACATGGTTCACCCAGGATGAAAAATAAGAGCATAAATTAAGAACAGAAATTAAACAACTGGTTACCTGCGACCGATAGTAACGTCCGATTGTCTGGCCCTTAACCTTCTCCTGGGTGCCTAGCCTGGCCACACGCGCTCTGGCCTGTATCGTTTTCCAATAGGCCCTGCAGCAGACTGCATGAAATACAAAGGCAACGGTTTTAGCATTTATGAAAACCATTTTCATGACAGACCACAATATAATTTAATGTTCATGAAAAGTAGTTAATTAGGGATGTCAAGTACGACCTCTAGATAGACCGAAAAACAAATTGTCCTAGCCAACAAAACTGAAAACCCTAAATAGGGTTCCGCCCCAGTCAAAGGTGTAGTCCCAACCCGCCAATGTAGAACTAGTGTGTTAGAGGTCGACAGGGTATAAGGATATTTGCTACAGTAACAAACCACTATAAAGACTTAAAAGTACAAGTGTATTATTTTCCACTACTGTTTAACTGAATTACCTTCTATGTCAGAAACATCCAGGCGAGGGGACAACGCCCGGACGTTCTCAAGGAGCTTGGCCGTGATGACTCTGTTCTGGGCATCCGCGAACTTGTCACTGTGAGTAGAAGAAGGCATTCATTTCAGCAAAACAAAAAAATAATCAAACAGTTTGCAGATTTCCGTTCTCACAGTCAAGAAACATGAATCATCTAAGAACAGTTACAACATATATTTACTAGATTCAGGAAACGAAACTGTGATTTACAAATGTAGCACTAAGTGCCTCCTATCACAGACACATTTTTATTCTCAATTAGTCAGCGACGTTCTGAACAAGTGAGCGACAACTTTGAAACGAAAAAGAATATTTCAAATTTCATATGTCTGGTCATCTTACCCTAAGTCGGCCTTGTATGGACGTATCTCTTCCACCCTGATAAGCTGTTTGTACGCTTCACGTACCATCGCCTGTGACAAAAGAAAGTACAAGCTGGCCTTAAGAGCATCCTTCAGAAACCCGTACACATTTTCAATATCCAAAGAAATATCAGAGAAAGGTTGATGTTTTTTTTAAAAAATCCTAGGAACAAAAATGAGCATGCTTACTCAGGAAATAACTTAATTATTTATTTGTCGAGTACATTACTGTTGCAAAGTCAAAAATAATTTTTAAACTTACACTTATTTCTGGATTTGCTTTCCGATAGGCTGCCTTTGCCGCCGGCTGGGCTTGCCGCTGCTGAGCCAACTGCCCCTCGAGCTCTGCCTGCTTCAGGCGGAGGCTGGCCACCTCTTGTTGCTGCTTCGTCCCTTGGTCACGCAGCACTGTCATCTCCTGGATGAGGGTCTGCAGCAGCCCGCCCTGTTGGTCGTCGCCGACGTCCGAATCGTCCATCCTGAGGCAAAAAGCAGTCTCACGTACAGGGGTGGCTGGCGAGTCAAAAAGACTTGTACGCGGAAAGACACGTGGGCGGCTGGCCGGAGTCGACGTCATGGAGGATGAGCCAGAAGAACCCGACTCGGAGGTGAAGGTGTGGCCGGTGTCCATGTCTAGGATGCTGGTCTGAGAAATGTCCATGGTAGTTGATGATGTGGCAAGTTTGGAGAAAGAAGAGAAGTGACTAACTATGACGAAGCTCGGGGTTTAAGTAGCCAGCCGCCCAGTTGGAAAGAAGTCATTTCGGCTCCTAAGGTAGCTCTGTCTGGGCCGACTGGTACGCCCAGGGGGCCGGGTGTCGCACAAAGGCTGGACTGATACTTAGTCATCTCCATGAAGCCCTGTACACAGATTAGGTGTCGCCGGTAGCGCAACAAAGTGGACTTGCCGCCATGGGTGTGAAACGGCGGCTTGAAGCCTTTGAACATCTGTCGCCCCCTAACAGTGCGCCACACGTCGCCCAAGATGTAGAGAAGCCCCTTCACTCCTGAGGTAGCTTGGGCTGGGCTGACTGCTGCGTCCAGGGGCCCGGGTGTCGCACAAGGGCAGGACTGATACTTAGTCTTCTCCATGAAGCCCTGTACACAGATTAGGTGTCGCCTTTAGCGCAACAGTGAACTTGCCGACACGGGTGTGAAACGGCGGCTTGAAGCCTTTGAAGATCTGACGCCACTAAGAGTGCACCACACGCGATCCTACCCCAACTACACATGACCTGTGGGCTGGGCAAATGGTTCAGCCGACAGGGGTCCAAAGGGACTGCTTGGAGTCTTTGAAGATCTATCGCCACTGAGTGTAACCCACGCCGCTCAAGACTTAGAGAAGCCCTGCCGCTCATGAGGTAGTTTGTGCTCGGGCAGCTGGCCCTGCCCAGACACCACGTAACCTGTGCTGGCTGGGCTTGACCCTGACCATAAATACTGCAGTGCCTCTCCCATCTCGACATGTGCTCCTTGCAGCCACCCACACTCACACACAAAACAGACGACTATTTACTTGTCCAGGACTTCAAGAAACATGGACCTCCTTATGGACATCGACAGATTCCTCAACGAATCGTCAAGGCCGATTCCCAGAGCTGACATCCCTGCCTCATCCAAGTCAATGGGAAGCGGCCTGGTTGTTACAGCGGTCATCTTCCTTGCTGCCCTCCATCTGTTGAATCTATGGTGAGGATATACTTAAATAACATTCACACTTAACAATTCGATTAGAACTGTTTTTAATGTGATCATGCTCTTGAGACGCACTGGTTTCTCTGCTTTATATAATTTCAAACTGAATCAAAATCATTAATGTTTGTAATAGTTTCCCTATAAAAGAATATGTCAGACTTAGTTCCATAACAGAGACGTACATTTTCAGATATTAATCAGATTTCAGAATTGTCCACATTCTCACCGGAAATAATTTTCCAAGTCAATTATTTAACGGACATTGTAGAGCATTATAAGCATAATCACGTTTTCCACCTTATATTCATGCCACATAAAATTATCTGCTTCTATGTATTTTGTTGCAAGGATTAAAAATAAAGCGAACTTTTTATTAAACCTATTCCTACTTAACGTCACCTCAAGGCCTATTCAACAGAAATTCTATGTACAACATTCTCTGTAGGTTGTTTCAAGGAGTTAAAATTATAATTGTACTGGATAACTTTATATTCAGACTTGTTCCTGGTTAACGTCACCTCAAGGCCTACTCAAATTAAATTCACTGTATAACATTGAAAATAATGAGACATTATTTTGTTTGGATTTCAGTTTATCGTTGTGCAGACGGGTGAACCTCGCCAGACGCCGCCCAGAAGTGAGGGTACGGTGTGTCCTGGTCGTCTACAACCAGGACGAGACCTTGATGCTGCCTCTCAGCCCCGTCCACTGCGAAGCCAACTTCATCCTCTCAGCCGATTGTCCCAAGATGAGTGCATCGCGACCATCTGTCATCGCCTCCAGTCTCCGTATGTCGTGGTCCGGTCCGCTGGTACTTTGGGGCCCCGAACTACCATTGACATATGATCTCCCGACCAAGGTCAACATCCCCCCATAGAACGACTACAACTCAACACGTTCCTCCGACGCCGAGACTGCACGATGACCATCTGCCTCAAGTCAACAAACGACAGCACCTGTAGACAGCTGTGTCCAGCGGTGAATGTGTACAAAAGTAACACTTGGGTTTAGTTTAGAACTAGCTTGTGCAGCCTCAACATGTAAGAGTTCGCATAAATTTTTTTTTTCCTTAGTGCTAATTAGTATCCGAACTTGATGTACTTGGATTTTACAAATTGACGATTCGGCCGTAATTCTGGACAGTACCGCAGAGTCACTTCTTTAGGATTTTCTTTTATGTTTACACAAAGTAATGTAGCTAGGCCCTTGCGATATATGTATGTATATTAAATTAAACCCTGATTTTTTCTCTTTTCCATTTGCAGACATGTATTACAAAGTGTTTAAAAAAATTGAGTGAAACAAACAAATAAAAAACCACTAAAAGTGAATCTTTCACAGTATTTTTTTTTTCTCTTTGATACCAGAAAATGGTAGACCATTTTTAAACAGCAAGCAATTCTGTCCTCTGTAGAATAGTTTGGCATTATTATTTTTTTTTTTTTTTTACTTTTCTTTGGATGGAACATGTGATTTTTTTAATTGACTGCAATAGGGACTGTTTTCTGTGTGAGGGAATGTTGTCAGAATTTACATTAATGGAAAAAGATTTTTGTTGTTGTTGTTGTTGTACTTAAACCACATTCAATAGTAGATTGATCTTCCATGTAGGTGCAACTTATGTTTCAATTTCCTTAAATAGGACCTTTACTGTTTTCCAACAAATGCACAAAATTTACTTTGATGTAACGAGTTAGAAATCGGTCATATATAAATGTCCAAAAATACGTGCTTCAAAGGGCCTGCTCAAGTTTTAATATGATTATGAAAAGGTTGCTGTCATGTATTCATATGGAGGAATGAGAACCAAAATGCTCACGGTTGTGTTTTTTAGCACGTGCACATAAGATTATAATCAACAACAATGATAAAGGTGAAACCACAAAGGTCAATACTCGATTTGCCCAATAAGCGTATAAATTGTGACCGAAGTCCACTTGTAAATGGTCCAAATGTTCTCGGTTGAATTCTTTCTGATGTTGCGTTATTGCCTTTACATACTTCCCAAGGCTGATGTAATTGGAGTGTTCCTTGGCAAGTAAAATTTTCTGACGAGTCTGTATTTCTTCATTCAGGGAAGAGATCGGTATAGGTTCAGAGTACAGTCGAGCCGGATCTAAAATGTTTGTTAGTGTCATATTCAGGTGTTGCAGACTGGCCATGTTGACTGGATACAGAATTTTGGGTCCATGATCTTCGTGAACACAGCCATCGGCAGGTGTCCTCACATACCATGTATCTGCTGTGATCAAGCAGCCACAGGGAAAAGTGCGTACACAAGATGAACATCCCTTTTGTTGTACGGTCGAAGAATTACATGTGACATTGACAGTTTTAATGTTGGCTAGTAGGAAATGTATACTGTCAATCACATGAATCGACCCACTGCTATGTCCCGTTACTAAGCGAAAGTCACACAGAGACTTGACAGCAGTTCGATTAACATTAAATAACGCAGTGAGACACGTATCATTTTGCAAGTCACGTGTCAAAATATCCATGTAACACCTAGAGCCTGTACAGGCTGCGACTTGTGATGTGTCCGGTGTAGCCATATATTTCTGAGACTCCGATATTATCAAATATTCAGGTATATGAAAAAGTTGTGTGTAATGACCATGGAAGGGGAGTCGGAACTTGTTCACCTGATACAAATAAAAACTTTCTCCGTCAACGATCAGTGGAACTTTTAAACTCAGTTGTATAATTGTACCTTTTTCCGTTAACCGGGGTTCAGTCAACAATGATATCTCATCATACATTTCACTCACTGTAGGCAGGCGTATCCCAAGTTCCCTTAGGCGCTGGTGAGGCACGATGGTAGCAGCTGCTTGTAAAACTCTTTTCATCTCTTCTAAATTTATGAAACTTGGCTTTATGATCTTCTTTCCAAGAGCACGAACGTCAGAAGTTAGCCTAGTTAGTTGAGAATATAGAGCTTCATTTTCCATTTCCATTCGTAGAGTGTCCTGTCTTAACATGTCGGCTACATGTTTGCGGCGTTTGTAAATATCTAACTGCCTAGATAAATTAAGGAGGAATTCGGTATTTTCCAATACCGACTGCATTTGCAACTTCACATTATTTTGTGTGATATTTACCACAGCTTTCAGGGCATTTCCTAGGTATAGAATTTGACGGACATTAGTCTCATCTGCCAGTGCGACACTGTTTACAAGGGATTTCACTCCCTTTAGTTCAGCCACTGTTGCTGTGCCAAACATAAATTCAGAGACCTCACCCACGACTGGTAAAAGACCGTCCGACGAGCGTCTGGTCCGACTGGTTACATGTGAATTTACATCCAAAATTAATCCAATGTGTAACAGGGTATCCGTGATCATGTCATTGGCTTTTTTCTGCAAGGCCACGATATTCTGGAAATCGGTAATGAACTCCCTACATAGGTCAGGTCGCCGTATGTTTTTGCTCTGCAAATGTTGGCGACATGAGTTGACGTCGGAAACAATGATGGGCTTGAGTAATGTTGGCAAGGTAACATCCACAGGCACAATGACGTAGCTGTTCCGAATGAACACAGATTTTATGGGCTTAAATGTTACGCCGTAATTCAGGAGCATTTTTGCATCGGGCAATGCAAGGTTGCATGTAACTAATATTGAGAACACTATCCACATATAAGACTCCATGGTCAGTCTGCGTGAATGAGTATGAAATGAAAAAGTCACTTCCCTTATTTATATGTAAACAGTGGTGCCAAATCAGCTGCAGGTTCGCGTTGGAGGGGAATGCTAGCCGTGCCATCTATGGCACGGCGAGTTGTTGCAGAGTTCACAGTTTTCAGTACACCCTTTTGACACTTGAGAAAATGCAACACTGTATACTTCCTGCATTCTACTTATACTTTTGTACAAGCGAGCTAGCATGGAAAACAAAGCTGTCACCTGTAAAACACTTAATGTCAATGAGCATGTTGACACGCTAGCATGTAGAAAAACAATGCTGCCACCTGTAAAACACAGCATGTGACTGAGCATCTTAAGCTGACGTGAATAAAAAACAACTCGCACTTAAATCACCCTTGTTTGTGTTTGAATGCCACTCGAAAAAGAAACAACAGAGATGGATTAATACAATTATATTACATAAGATAACAACACTTTTGTTCTAAAGAAGTAATGAAAGATACAGTAAAAGATTAAAAAAAAAAAAAAGGAAAAAAAAATACACACAAAGGATAACCGGACGTCGGCATGAGCGGGTCAACAATACTAATTTAACTCAAGTATAATGCTAATCAGAAAATGTTTAATAATAGCCTTAATCCATTCAAACTAAACATTTTCTTATCAAATGAGACCTCCTAAAAAAGAATTTCAACATGAGAAAGCGCCCCATCTCAGTATTTTGCTGTAATTCACTGAAAACTATTGGTAACCATGGCAACAAAAGGTAACTTTTGGACCTATAGATCCATTTCTCAAGAAGGGGTCATTCATGAAGTTTTCTTAAGAGCTCTTTTGAATTCCCAAATGTCCAAACTCTTTCTGATTCAGATTCTGAATAATATGCACCATACTTTAGAAATTATCATATATTTTGGTGTTCATAAACATGCATTTTAGTTGCATTTTGTATAAAGTGATTCAAAGATAAATTCAAATGAACCCTCATTCAGTAGATAGGTTTATAGACAGGATTTGGTGGCTGGTCTACCTGTTGTCCTACCTCCCCCTGCTTTTCAATCGTAATATGTCTATCAGGGGGGAGGGAGTATCATTGAGAGAACAGCTGGAAGTGCAGAAGGCATTTGACAACTTTTTCCTATAAGATTTCTCAGCAAATACACAAAAGCCACACTTGGCGATTGCAGTGATTATTGTAGAGATAAATGGCTCTTAAACAAGCCTAATATTATGAAAATCGCTGGACTGCAAGTGCTGTAATCGCCATATTCATCTTCTAAGTTCAAGTCACAATCGCCGTTGCTAGGAGCGGCCGTTCCTTAGCAACGGCCGTTCCCGACACAATCTCCGACCATTCCATCAATCTCCAGACAGAGTTTGGGTAATTTTCCCGCCCAGGGAGCGTGTCAGGGCCGTTGGTAGTGTGTGGGTGCCTTGGGTAGTGTGTGAGAGCCGTGGGTAGTGTGTGAGAGCCATAGGTCGAGTTTGGGAACTGTAGGTCGTGTGTGAGAGCTGTAGGTCGACTGTGAGAGCTGTAGGTCGAGTGATAGTCCGACGGGGCCAGCCTCTCGTAGGCTACAGACGTGGACTAGTCGAGTGAGGGAGCTGTAGGTCGAGTCAGACTACTTCATTATCCACAGGGCAGGGCCCTTCCGGTCGTGCATGCTTCTTTATACATATTCGGGGCGCCGCCGGATAACGTTTCCCGCCTCTGGGAGCCATGTAGACTTTCTAGTACGGCCCACTGATCGTCAGGAGGCGGCCATGTAATAGGCTAGGAGCCATGGGCAGTATGTGGGGGCCGTGGGTAGTGTGTTGGACCTATAGGTCGAGTGTGGGAGGTGTAAGTCGAGTTTTGGAGGTGTAGGTCGAGTGTGGGAGCTGTAGGTCGAGTGTAGGAGCTGTAGGTCGAGTGTAGGTCGAGTCTGATAATCGCCGTTGCTAAGGGCGGCCGTTGCTTAGCAACGGCCGCCGACGCTTAGTAACGGCCGCCGTACTCCAAGCACACTCGCTCTCCAACCACAGTTTTGGTCCTTTTCCCGCCCTGAGTGTTGTAGGGACGAGTTGGGGCTGTGGGTGGTGTGTAGAGGCGGTGGGTGGTGTGTCAGTGGCGTACCCAGGGGGGGTTCCGAGGGTGTCTGGAACCCCCTCAGATTTCTCTAAGTTTATCTAATTAAACTACAAATATAGTCAATTATATCAAAATAAAGGGTTTTGGAACCCCTTCAGATTTATCAAAGTTTATATGATTTAACTACAAATATAGGGAATTTTATGAAAAATAACTAGTCGGAACCCCCTCAGTTTTGCATAGAACCCCCTTGATTTACCTGGAACCCCCTGAGATTTTAGGGCTGGGTACGCCCCTGTGTGTAGAGGCGTTGGGTGGTGTGTAGAGGCGGTGGGGAATGTGTAGAGGCTGTGGGGAGTGTGGGGAGGTTGTAAGGATTGTGTAGAGGTGATGAGGAGTGTGTAGAGGTGGTGGGTGGTTTGCAGAGGCGGTAGGGAGTGTGTGGGTGGATGTGATTGTATAGGGGAATTACTCTGCAGAAGGTCCATAGCATTATACTTGAGACCGGTTCTAGCTTGTAAGAACAACAATAATCATAATAATATTAATAATAATAAAAAAGGCATTTCTCACCAAAACTTTACATTTAGACACTATTTTGCCTATATATTACCAGGGTTAAGCACACTTGTTAGCGTTATGCCAGCCAAAACTTGTAAGCCTATAATGGATCTGCATTTCTTAACCTATTTGACAAACATGGAAGGGCATGTAACATTGTTTCAATTTTGACATACACCAAAACGTATCTAGTTATTTCTGTCCTTTTTCTTTTTTACAAATACATTCAAAATACTTTTGTGAAAGACAACAGGAAAGGACTTATAATTTGCTTTCTGTCCAGCCAACCATGTCCTGATTGAAGTTTATTATAACCCCAACTTTTCTTCATCAATTTTCACTTCTGAAAGCGGTAGCCGCGCTGGGGAGTGAAACCACTCTTAACGATCGGAATTCTTATCCAGACGGTGGGTCGCGTTCCTACATGGGCAGCATTAACGCTTCTTACTGAGTTCTAAAGTATGGCATCGTAGATGCTTACGGGGCGTTTTTTGTGCTACGCTCCTTCTGCTACAAAGTGCGTTTAGGCCAAGCCCATATGACCATCGCCTGTGCGACCATGGTAAACGGCGTGGGAGTGCGACCTGGACTTGAGCGCTGTCTAGCGTCAGGCTACGTTGACACTTTGACACTTAAGGAAACGCTGTGACATGGTGCGCGCCTTAACTATTTAGGTGGCAGCCCATCATTAAGTCCCGCCTGGCCTTTAACACTGACGCAAAATAATGGGCTAATTTTGTATTATCATACAATCAGATAAGGTGAAATTCGAGCTGTGTGTGTTATTACTGTGTCACCATACATAATATTGAAACAATCATTTGCGCATGTCTTGGCTCTGAATATTGAAAAAAATGTTTTCATACAATATTTTCAACATCAGTGTAAATAATAAGTAAAACCATATATTGATTTGGAGAAGACAGTATACTTATCAAAAGATGCACATAACCAACAAATATGAATATTATTGAAGATATTTTTTACCAAACAGGTTATCTGTATATTTCTAAATTTCAATCAACAACTAACTATTGATTTGAGTAAGAAATACTCTCAAAAATGAAGGCAAGATCTAGAATAATTATTAGTCATTGTCCATAAACTACATTATATTGTCTGATAATAGCAATAATTCGTTTTAGAAATAGTAGGAAAAATACATCATGTGCCGGTGCAACTACCGGGCGTTTTTACATATAAAGAATTTTTTCAAAGAAAAACTACAGATAGTCCAAAATAAATGTTTCATCCTACATATATACTGCTCAAGCTATACATATTTTATATTAAAACCATACAAGGACTATGTACCTTACATCTCAGAAATTGTGAACATGTCAAAGCGATGACAAAATACATTTGTAATGTCAATGCTAACATAGATACTAATCATATAAATGCAAAGAGCCTATTCATTAAATAGTTTGAACCACTGGTGATAGATCTTGTTAATCAAGTTTGTACTTACACTCACTCCCAAAACTGTCCTTGAAGATCTTCTGTCCTAACACTAGGTTTCCAAGACTACTCTTTCCTGCTCCAGTTTTTCCAAGTAGGACTAGTCTTAAATAGAAAATTGATATTTGATTTGAAGAAAAAAGGAAAATGCTTTCCCTTTATGAAAAAGATATTTTTTTACAAATAGTGTGTTCTGTATCTTTCATACTCCTCATTCTTACTTACAATAAACTAATTCTAATTCTATGTAAAAGCTATCGCAGATGATAAGACCCTTGATTCCACTGGTGTTCTCTTAAGCTGGGCATTTCATCATAATGTTCCCTAACAGTCTTCCCTATTGCACTGATGTCTCTTTCGTACCTGTGCGTACCTGTGTAGGGGTGAACTAACTCAGTTACAATTGTCCCGGCGTGGGGGCGCCATCATCTACGACAACCTTATACACTATGCCTAAGCCACAGGACAGTGGCGCCTCGCTCATACACTAGCGTCACTTGATTCACAATGTACTCTTGCCAGTACTCAAAGGTTTATGACATTTAACATTAATTCCTAAAGAATATAATAATTCTTTTGCACTGTATTTCAGTGCAATTTTCTCACCATTCGAGAGAGTAAATAGTATTTTGTTGCAATGAACTGTAACTCAATTTTTATATTCGCAACTTGTAGTGAGGGTTACACAAAGTATTTATAGATAAAGTATGACTTGTTCAAAGTATATTTGGTGTTATCATTTATCTTCACAATTATAATTGTGCATCTTTACTATTACAAGCACCTTGTATAATGGATGGTTAATTAGAACAGAAAAACAAATAGCTGGTTTTTGTTTTACAAAACAATATAATTTTGTTTTGAAGAGAACTAAAGATTCATTAATTCAAATCACATGAACAGCATGTTTGGTCTGAAATATATTGATATATCTGGATAAGAGAATTACCAGTTGACTAGTCATAGGGAAAATGGTGCTTTTTAGGTTAACAGAACAGAATCAATATAAATCAATCATTTTTCAATTGTTATGTGTGTATTTAAAACCATAGCTAGTGCTGATGGTTAAGTGTGTTACCTCAGCTCTTCGACACTGGTGGAGACTGGATCACGTCTGGTCAAGGTCATTGCATTGATGTTTGCATCCAGCCTTGCTAGTTCCTGAAATTAAGAAGAACAAACAGTAGTTAGAAGCTGTAGGGTATATAGAGACCACTGCCATAGGTTATGGATGGCATGAAGTTTTGTTTTCAACGACATCTTATATTCACTCCTGCTCACGTGAGCCTGGTTTTTAAGCCTTGTCTCAACTGAGATGGTATTGCACTGTCCCCTGGTGTTGCTAAACAGTACTATTAGTGGTTATGGCTAGACTAACATACAAGATACTTGTGTCGTTCTGATTTAGTTAAGTTGTGACTTAACCTAACCAGAACGTTACTGAGACATGATGATAAGGTGAGATTAAGCCTGAACTTAAGCACAACGTCACTGTGATGTCACAATTAGGTAGGGTTGAAACCTTATCTTTAAAGAATGTCACTGTGACATCATCATTAGGTATGGTTCAGACTATACCTAAACACAAAATTCTTTTGACATACTGTTAAGGTGCAGTTAAGACCTAGCCTAATAAATGAGATTCCAGACCATGCCACCTAGTGTGTAACTGAGGCCCAGAACTTCTGCCTAGACAAGCTGGGGATTAATTTCTCTTTGAGCATGTGTAAATCAGTCATATTCAATCCCTTACAACTTTTTAGGTATACAAGGTAAAAGAATGCTCTAACAATGGTCCCAAAGTGCCGATCTTGATCTTTTTGTTGATATAAAAAACATTACTGTGAACAGTGGCCTTGTATTTTTAAAACATTTTACAGTATCAAAAGTTTTGATTTAATTCTAGCCAATTGGAAGGGTGCTCAGAGGCCTTATCAGTATTATGTAATAGGCCCCACCAATCAGAGGTCGCGCTACCCGGACCACGTGGACTTGTTTTAAAATTAGAATGTCACAAAGACATCACAATTTTGGTTGCAGCAGCGTTTCTGGGAGCCATCAAATAAAAGTCGGTGCAACGTCAAAATCTCAAGTAACAAGAACGTCTCTTTAAGTATGGTTAAAACTTCACTCAGTCAGTACATATCAGTTCTGTACTTTTTAAGTTATGTCTCCATATCACCTAATCAACACATCATAACTACATTCTTTTTAGGTTTGGTCATAACCACACATAATTAGTTTGTATCAGTTATGTTCTGTTTGAGTAATGTCTCGACCACACCTGATTGACAGGCACTGTGATGTTACATTGTCAGGTGGTTCTAACCTGATGTTCATAGAACGTCATTATTATGATCGTTTTATGCGATGGCAAAGCATCCCCCTAAAATCACATTGCATAATTTTATGTGGGTTATAAACCGACCAAACTGGTACGGTTGCAGAATGGTTCTGTTACGTCAGTTCTTGCCTGGGAGAACTTTTTCAGGATGGACTAATAGGCGGCAGGCTTTGCACACTAAACAAAAGCACTTAAACACTTTATTTCACAGCCCTGGCTTATTATCAATAAGTGTAACATTTTATATAATGGCATGGTGGTGCAGCAGTGCATATATAAGGGCATTTGGAATGAAATATGTACTACTGCTCAGGAGGTAAATACATACTGGGTTTTCAGAGGCAGATCCAGGATTTTCAAAAGGAGGGGGTCAGCATATAGGCTAAGTATTAAAAGTGCATGTATTCACACATACACAATGATACACATGAATCATTTTTCTCTCTTTACCTAGTCTAGGGTCCACCAAAAGGAGGGGGTCAGGACCCCCTGGACCCCCCCTCTGGATCAGCCCCTGGTTTTATCAACCGCCCAGCTGACGAGCGGTGCGTTTTATGGGCAGTGCGTATTGCCATGCTGTATGCACCGCTCATTGAACACTATTTGCTGTCAGTAATTTCTAACAGATTTTGATGATTTCTTGGGTGATAAAATAAAGAAGGCCCAGGGAGGCCGTCCTTGGGGGGCTGTACGGCCCTGGCACCCCCCGACGGCCCAAGCCCATTTAATATGTACCACTGCCCAGTTCAAATTTCAGAAGGTAAGTGTCGTTGCTACTTTCTTTTTCAAATAAATGAATTATGTTCCATATATTTACACATCATACAATATAATAAAATGGCAAACTGTGACTAATTTGACAAATTTGACAAAATGACGGCTGCAACTGCACAGTTTTGTAGGTGTTGTGTAGCAACCTGTCCCTTGTTTCGTACAAAATGATATATTGATGCATCTAATCATTTTCACATGTGAAGCATCACATAAATTAAAGAAGACACTTTTATGGAGTATTTGGTCAGATATATTTACATATAGGTCAATTTCGTTTGACCTACAAGTAAATAATTGTATCTTACTGGATATTAAGGACAATTTTGAGAAGCATGGACCACGGGGATGGACAGATAATGCTACTTCGGGAGCCGTTACTGAGAAAGTGCATACCTCGGCCCCGATAATGCATACCTCCGAGGCTCCCGCAATTTTACGACAAAAACAAAGTGTTCTTTTTCATAAAATACAAATATTATTGTATTCTGAATAACCCACGGAATGCATCATTGGTTCTAGATATAGATTCAGACATGAAATATATTTTGTTGATTGTTAATTTACAAGAAAAGTGTGGGATTTCACAGTGTTTGTTCAGACCCAACTTTTCCCCAATCCAGACATTTTGTCCCACACTATTCTCATGTAAGTACATTAATTTCCCAAAATATCTTGGTAAATATATGAGGCTTATACCCATAAATATTCCGTGGGCAAGGTAGATGTCACACATATTTGGTATTGTGAAAGATAACAGTGAAATTGCGTGCCCGGCATTTCGAAAACCGCCTCCAGAAGTAGCATTATCGGGGCCGAGGTACGCACTTTCCGTGCGCTGCCTCCGGAATATGCATTATCTGTCCACCAGCGTGTGGACTCTCAACCCAAAGAAACTTAAATCCTAAGATATGTTGGTTCTAAGGTGGCCATCCAAGTATTGTACTATCTTAAGATGTGATAGGAGGGTTAACTTAGAAGAGAAATTGAAACTAGATTTAGAAGTCTTCTTATCTTAGAAAATGGGTTTCTTAGGCCTAAAAGAACATTGTTGTGTTCTGCATGGTAACCTGAGGTACCCTAAAATTTTGGCTCTATCCTTACTTTATTTGAAGTTTTTTTCTTAAAAAACATCAAAATGTAATAAGAATTAGAAAAGGTAAAGGAAATGGTATATTGAACGCTGGTTGTTGTTATGGGTATTTACTTATTAACTGGGGAACTGCTGTTACTTATTGTCCGAATCGCCTTAGTTGAACGTTTTTTATTCTTGCTAGTCAAGTAGTAGACTGATCCACAAAATGGGCACTCATATCCATAATGCAGACAGCACTTGGTTGAGAGTCAAGTTTATTAGTGGATATATCAATTGCATACAATTGCCGGTGTTGCCACAGCCTGTCTTAATTCTAGGTTCACAACAACACTGCTAGAAAGCAAGCTTCTTCTGTAGAGTCCACCCGACTTCGTGCAGTCATGCAACATGCAATAGTTTCGTCACTAGTCACCAGATGTCTGCTTAACCACAGATTCCCATATATATATATATTGGTCTGATTATTGATTTTCTTCCAAGCAGTGCTGCTCACTGGGAGGTGTAGCCTGTCTGCCTTAACTGAACATGTATATTACACCTACCAGAAGTCCCTGTTGTGTTTACATTATGTACTGCAGTAATTTGTATAATTCCGAATACCTTTTATGATGTATCTTCTTTGATCTGGTGACTGTTTCTTTATCTCACTTACGTACTACTGATTATATGTGCAAGGTGTTTTTGCTAGGTACCTTTGTGCAATATAATTGATCGAGTAATGTTTTTTCAGATGCTAGAAATTGTTGCAGAGCGAAGCTGGAATGGTTTATAAATTTTCAAGAATGCGTGAGTCTATTTGTTTAAGTTTAGAAAAAAATGTGAAAAAAAGATGAAAAAAACATCGACCTACCTACCCTATTTTTGTTTTTTACCTATGTCAAAAACCTATGAGCCTATGATTACCTATGATCACAACCTTTTTTTTTGTCTTATCTTAATACAAAGGAAGGATGATTTTCAATATTTTAGGGACCTGCAGGTTAATTTGGCCTAATTTTGTCTACAAAAGGCAGGGAAATATAGAGAAAATATACCAAAATTGACTATATATCTCTTTATAATGAATGAATATTCAAACCACTTTAGGAAATAGTAAAGACATACTGACACAAAATGAAAAATAGTCAATTATAATTGTCAATGATATTATACCACAAATTAGGCCATGATTAATGAAAATGTCTATAGTAAAGCCTTGTGTTTTGTCGACATATTACCCAAGATGCACTGTAATTTGGGATAGTCTGCAGGTAAAACATAGGATACCTGCTATCCGTGGTGGGGAGAATTCCTGGATGCGTCCCTGTTTTTTTTTGTCAAACTTAGATGTTTTGATCCAAAATTTTGGAAATAGGGGGCCACTCCCCCTCCCTGTATTTCAGTGTGCCCCCACCTTTTCTAAAAGCTGCATCTGCCACTGCCCGGGATTATTTTGCTGGCAGATGGTTTTTTATGTACTTTAGTAATATGCCAAAGAAAATGGAAACTAAAGGAAAATTGCAATATTCAGAAATATTGTCAAAACTTGAATAATACATTTTAATAGCTAATAATCAGTACATCCCCCAGGCCAAACTTGGGCTCCCCACTGCCCCATGTTAGCTTTTTACTCACCCGATTGTGGACCTTGTCAATCTGGGCAGGTGTGAATTCGTCCTCCAGTAACTGTTGGACCCTCTCTGCGGTCAGTCCTGGGTAGGAGGAGGAGGCCATAGTCAGTCAGAACGTCTCCTCCTGGTGTGTATGGGGATGGTGTCGGGGTGGTGTCTGCCTAGGGAATGGTGTACTGACTGGTACCTGGGCAGTTGGGGGAGCTGCCTTTTTGGGGCTCCCCCATGCAGCAGGGAGGAGGGGGGTTCATGTTACCATGACCAAACATATGACAAGGGAGGGAGGGGGGTCATGTGGTGCATGAACAAATTTCCATTTAATGAATTTCAGAGAAAAATCTAACATTGAATAAGGATATTGAATGCTGAAGTTTCTATTTTCAGTTAAGGTCTGGTACTGAAAATGGTCAAAAATAGCATGACGTCATTTAAGGATGGCTCCTATATGGATTTCGATTTTAATTTCAGTCCCAATAAAAATAACGATCGTATGGCCCTCGAGGCTAGACTCTCAATATCAAAAGGGTATTTATTTTTCCTTTACTTTTATGACACACGCAAGGGGTTGAGAAAACTATAACAATAGATGTGGTATTCCTTAATGTCAACAGACCTAGGATATCATGTATCTTACGGTCGACATGGCTTTATTCTTATTAGTTCTTAAACTCAGCGAGGCAACATAGAGCCCGCCTTCTAGGGCCTACACCAACGTAGCCTAGATATGGGTGACAAGTTCAGACACCAAGGTTGCTATGGACGAGAAGGGTGGGGGAGGGGGGGGGACCTGACCCGGCTATAAGGATGTGAAACTGGAAGTAGTATCAAAGAATGGACCTGAAACTACAACCACGGCTGTTTTCAAGAAGCGTTCGTGTTGCCTCCATTCAGACTGTTTTCTGCTATCTACTTAACCTTAACCCTCCCCTCCCCCCCCCCTCCCCCTCACCTCCACCTTCCCTATGACCCCCACCTGCCCTACCTGATCTTTCAATCTATAAAATAAGCCCTTTTTACGTGGGAACTACTAAATGAGATGTGTTACTACCAATACTTCAAAGGGCACCAGATAAGTAAACCTCCCCCCAAAAATGCATAGAACATATCTGAGTTCATAACAATACAGTTTGTATATTGAAGTTCTGTTAGGCATATAAACAAACTAGATCTCAACAGTTCGTTGTTGCCTACGATAGCTATGAATCTGTTCAATAATTTCTATAGAATCAATTGTATGATTTTGTTCTTTTGTATGATATAATATATGGAATAACACACAACAACATTAGTGACCATGTACCAATATACTTTAATGGTAAACAAGTTAAGAACACTAACAAAAACTGTGAAAATTTCAAAGGTAGAAGCTACAAACACCTCTCTATCGACTCATTGACTGACGAACTGAATAAATTTAATGGGACACACAGGACCACCTTGGAATACTGATGATATTGATATTATATGGGGAACATTGTTGATAAGATTATTGGTGTACTTGATATTATTAAAACAAAGCAAGCCCCAGCGGTTATCAAACTATTTGATTTCTTTAATGAAGGACAGCGACAGGGCTGCTAGGTTGTTTTTTTTAAATCGAAAAATGAAGAGGATAAGATCATCATGAGACGAATTAGAAATTTAGTAAATTTATCTGTCAGATGTGCTAGATCTGATTGTCTTAAGGAACACTGGGGGGGGGGGGGGGTGTTCGAATGTGATCCTAGGATTCACTCTTAGATCCTAAGATATGTTGGTTCCAATGTGGCCACCTTAGTGTTATAATATCATATGATGTGATAAGCGAGCCAACTTAGGAGCTAAAATTAAACTAGATTTAAAGCACTTATCTTAGTAAATGGGTTTCTTATCTTAGTACAAAGGAAGAATGACATTGTGACCAAAATATCTTAGGATGATTTTATGGCAAAATTTAGGATAGGATGATTGTCTTAAGATTACATTGGAACGCCCTACAGCTTAATAAACATAGGATAGATCCTAAGAAATTCTGGAAAAGCCTAAATTCGTTGGGTCTAGTAAATAGACCCAGAATCATGCAGGCAAAAACCTAAACTCACGAAGCTACGATGACCAAAATGCATGGTGATTGTAACTTTATGAAACGCAAAACTCACATAGCAGTAAAAACTTTATTATGAAACAGTGGGCAGTCTATATCTGGTCATAAGCCTCAATAGCTCAATGGTAGAGCACATGCTGCATATAGAGTGCGGGGTCTCAGCAGGGGTCCCAGTGGGGGTCCCAGGATCATGACTCAGCCACTCAAGTTGTCAGACTACAAAAAAGCAGCAGAGATAAATCAAAGCAGAACAGACTGCCTGTTGGCTGTATTACAGAAGCAATAATGATTGACTAGGGCCATTTAAGTTAATACGCAGCCAAGGATATGACGTTCTAATAGAGTTGCAGCAACATTCTGGCTTGATTCTTGTTATGTCACACTGTTAGGTTACAGCAACGTTCTTTTGATGACTCCCAATTACGCAACCAACTGTTGCGACGTGACATTGTGACGTTTTGACAATGTTCTTGTAATGTTAATTATGAGGCTGAGACTTAATAAGAATCTCACAATAACATTCTGTTTAGGTGTGGTTGAGACCTCACTGAATGAGGATGTCACAATAACATTCTGTTTAGGTTAGGGTGACATCTAATCTAATAAGATGGTTACATCAAGGGCCCCAAGCATTTTTCATTGATCGTATTTCATCCATAACCGACTATCTTCTCAGGCCGTGTTCTTTTTAGGAGGCAGCTGAAAAAGCAGATCAATGTTTTCACGATACATACTGGGCCAGCCAGTTGGGACGCCTTAAGGACTATGTTATATTCTTTTGTTATAAAGTGGTGGCAGGTGGAAGATCAATAAAGTCGATTCTAATAAAAATGAATAGGACAAATAGAATCTATATGACTAGATAGACACGTGTAAGCCATATAGGTAATAACTGTAAAGACCAGGTTTGCAATGAAGCATAGTGTGACTTGATTAATATTATGGTACTTCAGCTTGATACCTGTTTTTTTTAATGTGTCTATCAGTCAGGATTAGCACTTTGTGATATGATTGAGGAATATGATTTCTTTTTAAAACTGAATATATTCAAAGCAATTTGTTTTCAAAGTCAAAGGTTCATAAGTAGGTACCAACATAAATAGACTGAACCTAATTACATTAGCAGGGTTATCAGATATCTTTCAGATGGGCATATACCTTTCCTGGTCAAAGGTTAAAACAATATATATATATATATATATTGTTTTAAGATTACAACCTCTAGTTATTACTTCAGAAACTATATATATATATACATATATATATATGATTTTATAAAACAACACAAAGCAAACATTATTTTTTCTAATATAAAATTGATACCATGGGGGGAGGTCACTAGGACTCTTTTCTTTATATAGGTACCCTCCCTTTCCAGGACATTGTAAGGTTTCATCTATTGTTATATGCTATGAAATCATTATCGGTATCCGTGCATATCAAGTGAATCCTGCTATTGATAGAGACTCTGTGTATGGAGGCTCATATCCACACAAAGAACACTCACTTGACGAGGTAAAGTTTATTACATCCACTAAAAGATACACATAGATAGTCTCATCGTGTTCCGTACATGACATACCTTCATTCTCTTTTACTCTGACAACATCAGTTACAATCCAACCATGTATAGTTCACAATGAGCTTCATCTTTCTGGGACCGTAATACTGCTTGCTTCCTCATGGCAGGCGGTGTAATGAGCTGGGCGGGGGGGACAGGGGTGCCAGGCACAGGGCCGCACCAGGGTGAGACAGGGTATGAATAAATTATAAGGACAAGGCACCAGGTGGGGTAAGTTGTTACTAAAGTGTCCACCAAGCGGCCCAATGAGGCAGCAAGCGCTAAAAAGGCTTGCCAACACACCGGAAGCATTGCTCCCCAAGCTCTGCCGGAGTCCGCGACTTGATATTTTTTGCTAATATCTTTTGTTATAATTGAATTCCGACTCTTGGCGTAATAGTGCAATATTTGATTTGGAATTTCACATTAAGTCATTTAATATTTTTCTATCAAAAATAGGTTTGTAAAATCTGCAATACAATGCTTACATGCACGATACAACAACAACCCATTGGTTTTTATTCATGTGAACAGGATCTCACCTTTAAAAATGACAATTTCCAGGCCTGTACTATACATTTTGGGGCCTAATGACATGTGACATGGGATTTTTTAGAATTTGTGACAGGGGACATTGCAATTTTTGAAATTTGACAGAGCAATATGGTCATTTCCCAAATAGAATTTGACATGATGACATTGCCATTTTCTTAAATTCAACATGCAGCATCCAAAGCCCCCCATCAAGAATTTTTCATTGATCGTATTTCATCCATAACCAACTACCTTCTCAGGCCGTGTTCTTTTTAGGAGGCAGATGAAAAACCAGATCCATGTTTTCAGCATACATACTGGGCCAGCTCAGTCGGGACACTTTATGGACTATATTATATTCTTTTGTTATAAAGTGGTGGCAGGTGGAAGATCAATAAAGTCGATTCTAATAAAAATGAATAGGACAAATAGAATCTATATGACTAGATAGACACGTGTAAGCCATATAGGTAATAACTGTAAAGACCAGGTTTGCAGTGTAGCATAGTGTGACTTGATTAATATTATGGTACTTCAGCTTGATACCTGTTTTTTTTAATGTGTCTATCAGTCAGGATTAGTACTTTGTGATATGATTGAGGAATATGATTTCTTTTTAAAACTGACTATATTCAAAGCAATTTGTTTTCAAAGTCAAAGGTTCATAAGTAGGTACCAACATAAATAGACTGAACCTAATTACATTAGCAGGGTTATCAGATATCTTTCAGATGGGCATATACCTTTCCTGGTCAAAGGTTAAAACTATATATATATATATATATAATGTGTATTTGTTATAAATATAATTATAAATAATGGGAGTACTACTCACTAGGTGGGGCCACCATTTAGGTCCACCACCAGCCAGGTACCAGCTTGTTGTTAGTTACCTTCAGCCTGGCAGCCATACTGTTTTCACAACTTACTCCCATTTATTGCTGGTTTATTACCAGAATGCCTTTGTAATAAAATCTATAATATATATATATATATATATATTGTTATATATTAGGTGCGCGATATAACCCACAGTCCCCCTAGTTCACTATTCCTCCCACCTGTACTTCTCAAAGGTTGGTGTAGTCTGCTCCCCTAGCTCTTGAACATGCCCTTATATAACGTCAGCCATAATATATCTTAGATAACTTTTGTCAGCAAAGGCTAGGTCATGAAAAGGCCATAGCAATCAAAATTCTCATTTTTCACTGTTTGTGAAAAAAGTTATTAGGCCTACATAATAAAGAAAATAACCCTTTACCATTGATTTCAATGGGAAAAATGACATATTCCCCCACAGTAAACAAACTACCAACAATATCCTTATCAAACTTGGTAGCTACTTACTATAGGTAGCAAGGTAAAACTAGCTTAAGTTATTTAGATATTGACCATTCCTAAGAAAAGTTACAATGAAAATTGTTGAAATACAGAGGTGAGCAGCTACTTCAAAATATGCAATTATTGTTAATTAAGTTTCCCTTATCAATATATTCATTTAATTTGGATGTACACACTCCAAAAATGCATATATTTACAATTAGATTTTAGTTCTCTGATGACCCACCAGGTGGCATCTAGGTGAACGGCATCTAATACATTTAAGGCCGTATTCCACATACCAATTTTGATGCTGCCGATTTTGCATTTGGTTGATTTCCTTTGAGAACATGGCATTAATCCTTACATGTTATATATCATTTGAAAGAGAATCATCAGACCTTTCTAATGATGTATTACATTTCTACTTTTGACCTCAGTATGACCTCAGTATGTGGAATACGGCCTTTACATTCTTTATTCTTGTCAATGTTCACACAGCGCTCTTCCCAGGCAAGAATGTGATGTAAGTATAACTTTGCAGTGACATTCTATTTGATTCTGATTTGGTTCTTGTTATGTTATTTTGATGACATCCAATAACATCTTTAGAACCTAACATTGTGATTTTGCATTGTGATGTTATTATAACATTCTGGTTTAATTTCATTACCTCATGCAAAAATTATTACAACATTCTGTATTGGTAAGGCATGAACTTCACCAGAATATAGCGCTATTGTAACACTCTGTCTTTGAGTCTCAACCTATAACATAAAGTGATGAAACTGTTATGTGAATATTGAGCATGTGACGGACTGACTTAAAAAGTATGGTCACCGAACATGCTTGTTACGGTACTGTTTGCCTGGGCTACTCCTTAATCAAATCTGGCCCCCAGCTGTATGCAAGGAGGGACTGTGCTGCCACCTGTTGTTGATGATGTCCACCACCTTGGGAGATGCTCATCAGCAGTGGTGGATCCAGAGGGGGGGGGGGGGGGCGTGGGGGCACACACCCCTCCCTTTTTTTCCAGAAAATTTTCTAATATAAAATTCGGCCAAAAAGTAATTAAGGGATTTTTTTTTCAATAGCACCCCCCCTCTTTTCAAAACCCTGGATCCGCCAGTGATAAGAGCGACTTTGTCGGTATGTACACATTTATAAATATTTCAGACTTTTAGTGATGCCACCCCAGCCAAATTGTACCAGTGCTAGATGTAGTCGGTCTTTTACATACTGTGATGGCAAGTAACAGTTACATTACGTTGATGGTGAATTTGAAACCTCACTAAATCAGAACTTTATTATAATGTTAATTATGATTTCTTAGGAAAATGGCAATTCCACCGAAAAAGTCTGTAAGGAAATATTTTTCCAGTAGTGCATCCCCCCTTTGAAAATCCTGGATCTGCTATTCGTAGGTCCTGTTCGGTGAAGTATCCCTAATCAGGGAGCCGATACCCTGACATTTTACGCAGAATTCATATTTAAAAATCATCAAATACAAAGCAAATTATTCAATCATGGACATTTTTACGATGCAAAAAAGGTGCATTTTGTATGATTAATAAATTTTACAAAGAAGCAAAAATGCATCGAAAATGCTTAAATATACGATCACAAATATTGTGATTGTATATTTTTAGGTGTGAAAATTATACAAACATACCCTTCCAAAAAGATAGAAATTGATATCATTTTACTAATTCTATGCTGTATACCAGGAAGTATGAGGTCTAAACTGATTGTTTTAAAATTTACAAATTATGATTCATAAATCTACACATCATTTACAAAGCATTTTCTTGTGGATTTTTAACGAATCAGGCCTTTCTGTTGCTTCATATATTTGAAATACAAGGCATTCCATAAATTTTCTGTGGGTTGTCATCAAGAGGCAATCAAACATCTTTCGGTTACCTGTGTACTATAAGACCCTGTTCACTATAGCCTCATTTGCCCTGGCTGATCAGGCTCCCAGCAAAATTATTCAGTATGTCGGGTATTTCCATAGCCCACCTGTGCAGTTCTATATGAGATTACATGCAAAGTGATTACATCTGATTGCAAGGTACCCTGCCTGTCAGTCTAAATACCATTTGTTCTATTTTGCCTGTGATCATTTTCTCGCCCATGAGATCATTTTTGTATTCGTGAGATAAATCTTTTACATGCTTCTGAAACCAGACAATCAACCAGGACGAACAGGCCTTCAATGGCATATTCTAATAATAAAATATCCTAACATAGTCTGATGGGAATGAAAAATATCACAGGCTTGCACAGTCAAAAATTGGCATTCATACTACAAGAGAAGGTCCTCGTGATTATTTCCACAATGATTTTCACTTTTGATCTCAAGAATGACAAATAAACAAATTCAATAAATTATATCTTAATTTTGGACGTTTTAAATTTGTAATGAGGCTGGCTAAAAATTTACCATTTTCAACAGTTGAAGATTCTAGAGAATATCTTCAAACAGTTTGACAAACATTGATAACTAACACATCTCAGATTTGATTTAATATATTTTATTTCAATCAATGATGTGTATTCTATATTATGGTGTGGCACACAGGTTTTAGTACATGACCAAATTATATACACTGTAACTTGATTATAGTTCTTAAAAAATCATCTAATTAACTATTCAAGTAGGAGGTTCGTAAGCTGTTCTCATTATATTGCAGACTATGTGAATGCCAACAAATTGCTAACCTGATAAGTAATTCAAGATGGCTCAAACATTTTATTTTGATGACCAGGTTTGGGGCTTTCCATGATGTATGTATGCACATTTTCAAAACATACAGACCCCCTCTTTTGTTCAACTATGCATTGGAGTTGAACAGGAGCACATGAAAATATTCAACAATCTTATACCCTTCCCCTTCATGCACTCATTCTTAACACAAGGTCCCTCTACAAATGTCATCTCAAATGAATATTTGATCAAGTTTTGGTAATTTACTAGATATTTACTTGACGCAGTATTCCATACTGGTATTATTTACACAAGGAAATCTCACTTTAACAAAACTATTCCTTGTGACTTTGACCTAATAATACTATGTTAATATTTGCCATCTGGTAGAACAAATCTATCACAAACATGTGGATGAATTCTGGTAGCAATGCCTCCGATGATGCATTGCAGCTTATTAATCAGGAAAAATTGGCAAGCCAAACATACAAAAGAGTGTAATGTTAAAATGATCTCAAACAATGATCATATAAGCAGTAACTTTCACCTGGATAGATACTGTAGTTAATGAGGCCTGTCTACAACTACTTTGCCAAAATGTAAATACAATGTTCAGGTTTATTGTATTGTACCAAATGTGTACCTGTATTGGCATACATATACTCAATTAAATGAACATATTGACCATTAACAAGTAATACCAGATATTAACAGGTCAATTGAAGCTTTCGCAATCAAAAGCTAGCTAGACACTTAATGTTTTATTCTTAATTTTTGAACTACAATTTCTTAAAACTAAGTGTTTTAAGCATAGACTTTGAATGTATCATTTTTCCCATAATAAAAAGGTACAAGGAATAGGAAATTTGCAATTATACATTTAACAATTCACTGAAATTACATTTACTTTTCCAATCCTGATGAAGACACTAACCTGTTGAAACATGTCGATTCAGCCTATCAATCATTGAATAAAAGTCAACTTTTCAATTTATACTGTCGTCGAGTTGGATGTACATCAACACTTCACATTTACTTTTTGGGAAAGATCAGAAGGTTAGTACACTTAAATTTTTGGGGCATTTTTAGATTAATTTCCAAGAATAAAATTGACAAATCCCATGGCCGCTGAACCTACAGCTCCGACAACTGAGGCGATACCTTCAAGCACAGACAGTACCATCTGTCCGGCTGCAGTGAGCAGACCAACGGCAAAGTCTGCCACCTTCTGCAGAAAGCTGGGGTCAGTCAGTCTCTTTATCTTTTCAGTGAGGGCGATGTTTAGTGCATCCCTTATCATGTCCTCCATGCCGGGCTGGGCCTTCCAATGCTGCATTACCTGAGATAGATTGCAGGATAGTTATAGCAATTATCCTAGACATAGATCCAGTGTATTTTCGGTACAGGGGCCTTAAATTAGTTAAGTACTTTTCTACATTTCCACAACGTTATAAAAAAAAGTGTATCAATATATTTTACAAGAATGTGGTATCAGCTGCCCCCAAAAAAGTGCCATATAAAAATGTATTGTATAGCATTAACTTGGGAGATATGAAAATTTACATTGACTGCAACCTTTGACCACATCCTAAGTGATCATGTTTTTATGCTTAGTAGTGGCTTTGCTTCAAATATATCCTAAAAGAAAAAAAGTATTACAAAATTGTTTGACAGTTTGAACCTGTTTTTGAAGACTTGAAAGATATGTGGAACAAAAATAGCGTATACAAAACAGTAAAGACTTACCTTCTCAAGGGCTGATTCAATGATGGTTGTTCTCATTGCTGGAGTCATCCCCTTTATGCGTTCATGAGGCAGTCTCTTTAACTCATCAAAGAGTGCAGCTTCTATTTCTGGGGCCAGTTTCCTGACACCCTCCTTAAACCTGGCAGCAGTGGCCTCCTGGTCCACCTTATACTGTAATAGGTAAAGCAGTTGTATCAGTTTAGTACATTACAGTTCTCTAGAACTTGAAGCATGTAGTCAACAGATCACAACCATTACACATTAATTAAGACAGTGGCAGATACAGGATTTCGAAAATGTGGTGGTATGCATATAGGCTAAGTACTGAAATGTTGCACATGGGCATTGGCATGCACTTGAATGATGTTTTGTTCTTTTTATGAAGTATAAGCAGTATAAGGCTCTACAAAAAAGAGGGGGTGGGGGGTCAGGACCCCCTGGACACACACATATATTAATATATGGTTACATGAGCCACCATACCTTACCCTTCAGCTATGACTTTGTATAAAGGTAATGAGCAAAGAACCTGATAATAAACCTATCCCTTTATGTGTAAAGGTTCAAATAGACAGGACAGACGTGCATGCATTGGTATCCAACAAGTAAAGCACATGTCTAGTGTCTTAACAATTATAAAGCAACTTCAAAATGGACAGAACTTATGGGGAGGCAGTCTTTACTTAAATGATACAAAGTACATTGATAACTGATAATAGAATGGAGGTCACTTTGATGTCCCGGGACATTCTGACATAATAGCCTTCAGTTAGGGGTATAGGTTAGCAAAGAGGTGAGGTTAAAAGTATCAAACAACAAAATTTCAAATTTGTTAGTATAAGCCACTCCCTATCCGTCCAACACAAGATATAATTACACCAACTATTTTCATTACACACCTCGTTTAAAGCTTCATTGGTGTAAACCCCGTTAATGTTGGCAACGATCATCCTGATGACCTGTTGCCTCTGTTCTGACCTCCCGTATGCAGTCTCCTCAGAATTCTCAACCGCGATGACTTTTCTTCCTATAGTGTTATTCAGGAGATGGCCAAAATCAGACATTCTCTCTCCGTCCAGGTAGGCTGTCAGGGTTGTCTTGCTGTATAGATTTGACCCATTTGTTATCACTACAAAACAGTGGTCCAAGAATTTCGGACCAAACAATCCCTGCAAAATGAATGAAGATCCAGTTTTAATTTCTTGTATCATTTTTAAGCATTCATTTTGTAGGGAAAAGTGTGAATTTAACATACACTGTTATATATGGATATATATATCTATATAAGCACACAAAGGCCTGCATATACCTTTCCTAAAGCTATCCAACTCTAGTAAGCTTTTTTAGATTTGTAACATGTGACAATTGCAAACAATAACTTAAGTGAATGTGCCTAGGTAGATTTTCAACATTTTTATCTCAGTTTTATTTAGACTGGTCCCAATCAGAAAAAGAAAATACAATTCTTTTCTGGTCTACTTTGAGGTCCAGTACTACTTACAAAAGAATTAATCAGATATATATGTATAACTAGGTGAAGATGGGATGATGGATAAAATGTTATTATACTACCCAAAAATTGCTAATTATTGTCTACACGCTATACTCATGTATTCACATGTATGGAATAATTTCACTTTTGAATTGTTGACCATTGTCCAGATTCCTAATATGGGCAGGTAAACTATTCAAATTTGTTAACAGACTCAAATAAATTCAGCACATGAGCCATCAAGCTAACCCACATAGCCTTTATAAACTAACCTTATGTAGTCTATGTAATGAAAACAACGAACAATGAGTTGGGCGGAAATCCCAGTGGTTTATTTTACTCATAACTGGGAAAAGCAAACAAGGAAAAAATTTTAATAATGTCCCTTCGAGGTGGAGCTGGATAGTGGTTGTAGAAGCACCCCCTGGTGATAGTCCGAGCTGTATTGTCCAAGACACCAGGTGGCAGCACCGACTCTCCAGTTATATTTTATAGCTCAATAGAATAATCTATTGAACCCATAAACTAACCTTATGTAGTCTATGTAATGAAAACAACGAACAATGAGTTGGGCGGAAATCCCAGTGGTTTATTTTACTCATAACTGGGAAAAGCAGCCAAACCGCCCAAAACAAGTTCAAGTAGTTCAAGGCAAGCGCAAGAAGGCATACCGTAACTAAGTGAAGCTAATGAAATAAGGATTTAGCGACACGGTAATCCAAGTCAATCTTCGAATCCAGGGATCTAGTAAGGTAACATAGGACGGACATACTTTTCCAGTCACCTAGGTTGCGAATGTCTATGAGTGAAAACCCAGCGTTTGCCATCGCTGAAGCTCCACCACGACGCAACGAGTGAGATGTGAATTGATCCAGCCCTAAACGTTGACAAGTTAATTTGATACGCTTACACAACCACAAGTAAGTACCCCGGACAACATTATTATCCTTGACATAAGAAATAAGTTGTGAATCGGATCGATGCTCTACCATAGAAGTCAATAACTTAAGATAGTGATGTACACAAAAGGGTGAACCAGGCAGGGCAACCATTGGAATTTGCAAAGTGCGTTCCCCAAAGCTAATGGTCTTTGTACGACGAATGTTAAGGAGAATCCCCCAATCATAGACACATATATCACTCATGAGAATAGCTAAACCTTTCTCTACGACGTTCGATTTCCTAAGTAGAGCACGAAAACATATGATCAAACACAACCAAAAGGCTACATCCTCAGAGACAGAGAAGTCTAGTGCTGAATGAATAACAAATAGCTCATGAACTGAAATTGGCCTGGCCTGGTTACGTTCATCACCTTTGACCCTACGAATACCACGCAAAGTCATTTGGATTTGAAATTCCTTGGGGTTGACATGCTCGTAGCCATTAATCTTATGTAATAGCCAAACGGCAGAAAGATAATTAATAATTGTAACGTATTTACAAGTCTTGGATAAATGAGCTAAATATAACAAAATTGTGTCCAAAGAAGCAGGGAGAGGCTCTCTTTCATAAGTTTGACAAAAAGTCAAAAAACTCTTCCACTGGCTATTTCTAGTTTTGATGGACGAATCTGCCATCCAGTTCCTCTGTAGGAATGTCAAGTGGGTCCTGAGCTCGTCCGTGCCTGAAACAGCATAATTCAGACCGTAAGTGGAGGGGGATAGTACTCCTACGCTTATTGTCAGAGATACGGGATAAGAAATCCGGGACAACATTATCTTCCGATCTGATATGGCTAGCTACTATGTGAAAATTAAACAAAAAACTCAGCCAAAAAAGCTCTCTAATCCATCTCATACAAAAGACACGTTTGCTTCTACCAGTGTTCACAGCTGACATAACCTGAGTATTATCAGTACGGAGTCTAATCTTTTTGTTCCTCCATTTCCAGCCCCATCTGTAGACTGATTCTATCACTGGCCACATTTCAAGACAATTGATATCCAAATCTGATGTATATTCAGATGGGGAGCTAGCGACATGATGTAGAGGAATGCCAGGAATTGGGCCTACAGAATCCCAAGTACCGAGAAACCAACTATCGCTACATCTACCACCAAAACCTGTCATCGACGAATCGGTTTCTAGTACAACTTCCTCAATAGACGTATTATGAATGATTGAAGCTTTACCATTAAAGACACGAATAAAACTGTGCCACCATTCTAAGTCCTCAAGAAACCATCCCGGTAATTCACATCTATCCGAACGATCGGCCATGTATTTGGTCAGGTTGATGACACGTCTCGAGAAGGTGCGACCACCTCTAACCACCTTACTGGCGTGGGCTAAATGCCCAGACAAACGCTGAAGGTCCTTCAAAGTACAGGATGAACGGCCCTTAAATTCCTCAACTAAACTAGTTAACTTATCTAACTTGGCAGGAGGTAATCTAACTTCCATGGCCTCACTGTCAATTTCTATACCCAAATAAGTAACAAGTCGGCTAGGAGGAACCACTTTCTTCCATGACACTGTGAAGCCAAGTTGGGACAACAAATCTATAAGCAATGACATATCCCATTTACATTGCAATTCGGAATCAGCAATGACCACGAAATCATCCAGATAGCCAAAAACCCTGCTTACACCTCTGCGATTCATACATCGAATGATGAACTCTGTGACCTGGGTATACAAATATGGCGCACAACGCAGACCAAAGCAAATGCAATTATCCTGTAAGTAGTGATCTGTACCGTTCAAATTCCAAGATAAACCTTGAAACCTGCGATGAGAAGGATGGATATTGACAGTACGATATGCTGACTTAATATCCAATATCGACAGAAAATCACCCGGGAAAACAACATCCGTTACCTGATCAAAGGAAATGTAAGAGAATTCTTTACAAGTTGTCGCCATAAAGTTATTAATACTTCTAGTGAGTGGACGCTTGCAATCCGTGATCGGTCAAACCCCTCCATCAGATTTCTGTACTGCCCCCAAAGAATGGACACACTGCGGACAACTATCTACGATAGACAATTTATCATTAGACAATTCCGTTTTGATGATACGATTCACCTCATGGAAAGCCGAACCTTCCAATACTGACCTATAATTATCACAGAAATAAGAATCATCAAAATCAGCATCTACTATTTTGAATCCATCCTTTACACTATGAAAAATGAAATCAGCATTAGGATCTATAGTTTCATACCCGTAACATTCATCAAAGAAGGCGCACGGATTTAATTGCATACGACAACCAGACAGATAATGAACACCAGAACACAGTCTACCACATGGACGAAGAATAATGTTAGAATTACTACAACTCCAGATCTGGGTAACACCAACAGGTTCACGGACAAGTCTATCTAACTCAGAACAGAAAACTGGCTCGGATTCCATAAAATAGGTGAAAGAATCAGAATTACCTACTACAGGATCATTATCCGTAATGTTACCCACAGTTTCCGTCTCTGGGTCACAATCAGGAATAGAAGTACCTCTAACATCCTTGATCGAACATTGATAAAAATCATTGTCAAAGGAGGGATCCATTTCTATGTCTTGGGAATCAATTTCAGGATTATTCTCAAAGTTTGAATGGGAAAGCTCAAAATCGCAGTCAACTACCGGAACAGAAGACACCGCAGAGTCCCGTAAGGACTCTACATCCTCAACACACAGTGGGTGACCAGTGAGTAAGGCAGGAGACTCAAAAATAAACGAAAGAGGATTCGATGAATCCACGACCCTTACGCCGGGAGTCTGCAGGCCACCAGACCGGTTAAGGTCCCCCGCAAAAGATGAAAAACCAACATCCTTGTTAGTATCCAAACACCCAACAACCTCAGTTTCATCCAAATAGTTAGTCTCCGAGCCTACTTCAAAAGAATCAGTGTCCACAAAAGAATGGCCACTACTATAAATAGTAGTTGTTGCCACTACTATAAATAGTAGTGGCAACAAAATCCTATCTTTTAGACTTACACTCCTGGAGAGGATGGGGACCAGAACATTCCTTACACTCATGGCGATAGGGACAACTCTCCTTCTTGCACCCTCGGGAATCGTTGAAATGCCAACAAAGTCCAACTTGTCTCTTGTTCTTAGCTTTGCCATTTGTTTGGCCAAAAGACCCCGATTGCTTTGGTTTTGGCTTCAGGTTCTCTACCCCTAAATGGGTATGATATAACTCATGATCCCCATATAGAAAGACCGAAGGACCCAATAATTCTGCCTTCTCACGGACTGATTGATCGTATTTAATCAGGGCTGCGCTAGTGAAAAATTTTGCCTTGTCACAAAGAAATCGAATGTGCTTAGCAAAACCCCCCACCTGAATTCCCAACAAAGTCAAAGACTCCAATAACGACATGTTAGCTGAGATGACATCATCGATTGTAGCGTTTTTAACATTGTCAACGTTCATATGGGACTCAAGATCAAACACAACGCACTTACGTCGCTTCGTGGCAGACTTGATCCCAGATGCATCCACCAGAACCGTCAGAGGAGTAGATGCAGCCGCCCCGGCCGACGCCTGAAGAGTCGATGACCACGGTTGTAGACGTTTGGAGCCCGGAGTGAAGGTCGTCATGGAGGCATCCCCCGTAGAAAGGATCGTCAGAGGAGGAATCCCTACGTTCGGCAGCCCAGAAGATCCCGTAGCCGGAGCGCTAGATCCAGCCGAAGCGCCCGTTGCCGCGGCCGCCTGGACAGTCATGGGTTGATCAGCCATCCATGACGGGAGACCCAGCCAGCCAGACGTGACTGCCGGAGCCGTTGAACTAGTGGAAACAGTAGTTGGAAAAGACCAAGCAACAGTAGTATTAGCTGAAGTAGTATGAGACAAAGCCGAAGTAATGGGTGCAGACTGAGTAGGGCCTGTAGTAGTATTAGGCGTTTGACACATAGGGGCCATCGGCCGGTCCGTAACCAAGGACGCTGTTGTTGACCTAGCCGCCATTTTGACCGGCGCCATGTTACCGGCCAATTCTGACACGGCCAAAGTTAAATCAGACATTTGGCCAATAAGTACTGCCATCTGACGTTGGTTTTCATCCATATGTTTCTTACATTCCATGTTATCACGAACAATAGCCTGCACATCTTCGGTAGTAAAAACCAAAGTAGGCTTACCGGGTGAACTGCCACCACCGGCCGTACCTACAAGTGGTTTATAGTCTCCTACCTCTAACTCGTCCAGCTCCGAGAGAAACTGTCTGTAGTCCTCCAAAGGGTATCCATGCGACTTACAATATTCCACGGCAGCCTTGGAATATAAACATTTAGAATTCACTGGTCGTTCATGTTTCCTAGAACAGGAATTACAGTCAGCAGGAGCCATCATGGCCACGTCCTGTCCCTTCGAGGTGGAGCTGGAGAGTGGTTGTAGAAGCACCCCCTGGTGATAGTCCGAGCTGTATTGTCCAAGACACCAGGTGGCAGCACCGACTCTCCAGTTATATTTTATAGCTCAATAGAATAATCTATTGAACCCATTAAGGTAACATATTTCTGACAGTCATCATGTGGGGGTATTTAAGGTTATGCACATATATTATTAGGTTTATAGAAATGCCACTCAGGAGAGATGAAAAATCTGGAAAAGTAGGAAGGACATTTCTGGATTTTCAGTTTAAAAACTAAAAGGGTGGAAAAAGTCACTACAAAAAGGAAACATATTGTTTAATTAGTCTAAAATTGATAAAGTAATAATTTGAAAACTAAATTGGAAATTTAGTTATAGAGAATTGTCATTTTTATTTCTATACTGAACTGGCAAAAAAACAGAAATTAAATCCAAAATTCTTACTGCATAAAAACCATCAGTACTTACTCCTTCTATCTGTTGGAAAGCTTTCTTTTCTTCTGTTGTAAAGCGGGGATTTCCTAGGTTGAACACAAAAAGAAACCCATGGATCCCATTGCTGAAACCATCAACGACCTGAAAATATTCCAAACAAGTTATCATGAACACAAAAAGTTATCTTTAAAGCCATGCTCTTGTCCTACTGTTATTAGGCTTATGTCTGCTGACATTAACCTAGCAAAGACACATCTTTGCATAGCATAATCTTCTTTGCATAGCATAATCTTCCAAAAGATAAACAGGCACATCTGTGTAATGATATATGTGCCACCCTCTAGTGAACTTGAGATTATTTTGGTATAATGATTGAGAACGCGATTGACTTACTTTGGCAAAGCGATTGACTTACTTTGGCAACCTCTGTCAGGATTGAGTCATTACTCCTCCCAGTGTCGATGAGACCGGGCGTATCAATCAGCTTGACATGGATGTTGTCTACGTCACATGATGCCTGGTCTATTGTAGAGGTACAGGCTGACAGTGGGAACATTGAACAAAGTGAAAATTTGAGTATAACATTTGCGGCACATGAAGAATGGTTGTTCAAAACAAAACACTTAGTGCACATTGATAAAAACGCTGGAAGAATAAGTCAGTGTACTGCTAATGGTTAATGGTATGTTTATTTGGATTCCCTAGACATTATGATTGGCTCATTTAAGAAATAGAGTGTGAATGGTAAAATTCATCATCTATCTATGATTTAATCTTTATAATTTAAAACACTGATGTTTTATTCTTATGTGTTATTACTGTGTCAGCATACATAATATTGAAACAATCATTTGCCCATGTCATGGCTCTGAATATTGAAGAAATGTTTTCATACAATATTTTCAACATCAGTGTAAATAATAAGTAATACCATAATTATTATATTGATTTGGAGAAGGAAGTATACTTATTAAAAGAAACACAAAACCAAAAAAATATGAATATTAACTAAGGATTGACTGTATATTTCAAAATTTCAACCAACTACTATCTATTGATTTGAATTAGAAATACCCTAAAAAATAAAGACAAAGATCTAGAATGTTTCATTGTATATAAACTACACTATATTTGTCTAATAATAGCAAAATGTAGTTTAATAACAGCAGAAAAATACAAGAATACATATATCATGTGTCGGTGCAACTACCAGAACGTTTTTAAACATCAACAATTTTTCAAAGAAAAACTACTTTTAGTCCAAAATAAATGTTTCATCCTACATATATTGCTCGGGCTATACATAATATGTATGATATTATAACCATACATATATTAACAAGGATTGGATCATACAACTCAAAGATTGTGAATGTGTCAAAGCGATGACAAAATACATTTGTTATATCAATATCTCCAGCTTATGGAGCTTATGGTTGTCAATGTGTCACCATAACTATACTACTATCACCTGCAAAAATGTAACACAAAAGATAATTCAAGAATTCTGATGATAAGTGTGTAAAGCTTGGGAGCATTATTTGGACTTACATGAAACTAAATCTAAATATAGATTCTAGCCCTCTTTGACACCCTTCCGTGAGAACTGGCCATATGGATGTAGTTTTTCATCAACTTTGCATTTTTAGTTTTGTTATTGAGGTTCTTGAAATTTAATGCATTCTATTCCATTTGTTATGATAACATAGATACTAATCATATATATGAAAAGAGCCTATTCATGCAATAGTTTGAACCACTGGTGATAGATCTTGTGAATCAAGTTCATACTTACACTCACTCCCAAAACTGTCCTTGAAGGTCTTCTGTCCTAACACTAGGTTTCCAAGACTACTCTTTCCTGCTCCAGTTTTTCCAAGTAGGACTAGTCTTAAATAGAAAATTGATGTTTGATTTGAAGAAAAAAGGAAAATACTTTCCCTTTATGAAAAAGATATTTTTTTACAAAAAGAAATCAGATTACAGCTGTTTGTATGAAACATTTTAGTTTCTGTGGCTAAAGTCATAAGGTGGGCTTCCATTTTGCTAGAAAGAACAATGTTACGCAATACCATTATGAGAGTTTCCTTGAAAAGAGGTAACTTAATTATATCCATTTAGACAGTCTGAAGATACAAGTACTCCTCATTCTTACTTACAATAAACTAATTCTAATTCAAATTCTACGTAAAAGCTATCGCAGATGATAAGACCCTTGATTCCACTGGTGTTCTCTTAAGCTGGGCATTTCATCATAATGTTCCCTAACAATCTTCCCTATTGCACTGATGTCTCTTTCGTACCTGTGCGTACCTGTGTAGGAGTGAACTAACTCAGTTACAACTGTCCCCGCATGGGGGCGCCATCATCTACGACAACCTCATACACTATGCCTAAGCCACAGGACAGTGGCGCCTCGCTCATACACTAGCGTCACTTGATTCACAATGTACTCTTGCCAGTACTCAAAGGTTTATGACATTTAACATTAATTCCTAAAGAATATAATAATTCTTTTGCACTGGACTTTTCTCACCATTTGAGAGAGTAAATAGTATTTTGTTGCAATGAACTGTAACTCAATTTTTATATTCGCAACTTATGTCTCACTATGTAGTGAGGGTTACACAAAGTATTTATAGATAAAGTATGACTTGTTCAAAGTATATTTGGTGTTATCATTTATCTTCACAATTATAATTGTGCATCTTTACTATTACAAGCACCTTGTATAATGGATGGTTAATTAGAACAGAAAAACAAATAGCTGGTTTTTGATTTATAAAACAATATAATTCTGTTTTGAAGAGAACTAAAGATTCATTAATTCAAATCACATGAACAACATGTTTGGTCTGAAATATATTGATATATCTGGATAAGAGAATTACCAGTTGACTATTCATAGGGAATATGGTGCTTTTTAGGTTAACAGAACAGAATCAATATAAATCAATCATTTTTCAATTGTTATGTGTGTATTTAAAACCCTAGCTAGTGCTGATGGTTAAGTGTGTTCCCTCAGCTCTTCGACACTGGTGGAGACGGGATCACGTCTGGTCAAGGTCATTGCATTGATGTTTGCATCCAGCCTTGCTAGTTCCTGAAATTAAGAGGAACAAACAATAGTTTGCAGCTGTAGGGTATATAGAGACCACTGCCATGTTACGGATGCCATGAAGTTTTGTTTTCACTGACATCTTATATTCACTGATGCTCACGTGAGCCTGGTTTTTAAGCCTTGTCTCAACTGAGATGGTATTGCACTGTCCCCTGGTGTTGATAAACAGTACTATCAGTGCTTATGGCTAGACTAAGATACAAGATACCTGTGACGTTCTGATTTAGTTAAGTTGTGACTTAACCTAACCAGAATGTTACTGAGACATGATGATAAGGTGAGATTAAGCCTGAACTTAAGCACAACGTCACTGTGATGTCACAATTAGGTAGGGTTGAAACCTTACTTAAAGGAATGTCACTGTGACATCATCATTAGGTATGGTTCAGACTAAACCTAAACACAAAATTCTTTTGACATACTGTTAAGGTGCAGTTAAGACCTAGCCTAATAAATGAGATTCCAGACCACGTGTGTAACTGAGGCCCAGAACTTCTGCCTACACAAGCTGGGGGCTAATTTCTCTTTGAGCATGTGTAAATCAGTCATATTCAATCCCTTACAACTTTTTAGGTATACAAGGTAAAAGAATGCTCTAACAATGATCCCAAAGTGTCGATCTTGATCTTTTTGTTGATATAAAAAACATAACTGTGAACAGTGGCCTTGTATTTTTAAAACATTTTACAGTATTAAAAGTTTTGATTTAATTCTGGCCAATGGGAAGGGTGCTCAGAGGCCTTATCAGTATTATGTAATAGGCCCCCACCAATCAGAGGTCGCGCTACCCGGACCATGTGGACTTGTTTGCCCAGCCTTAACTGAAGCGAGATGGAGGCGGGAGGTCGGGATAAGACTCAATTAGAATGTCACAAAGACAACGTGCAACGTCAAAATCTCAAGTAACAAGAACGTCTCTATAGGTATGGTTACAACTTCACTCAGTCAGTACGTATCAGTTATGTACTTTTTAAGTTATGTCTCCATGTCACCTAATCAACACATCATAACTACATTCTTTTTAGGTTTGGTCATAACCACACATAATTAGTTTGTATCAGTTATGTTCTGTTTGAGTAATGTCTCGACCACACCTGATTGGCACGCACTGTGATGTTACATTGTCAGGTGGTTCTAACCTGATGTTCATAGAATGTCATTATTATGTTCGTTTTATGCAATGTCAAAGCATCCCCCTAAAATCACATTGCATTATTTTATGTGGGTTATAAACTGACCAAACTGGTACGTTTGCAGAATGGTTCTGTTACGTCAGTTCTTGCCTGGGAGAACTTTTTCAGGATGGACTAATAGGCTGCAGGCTTTGCACACTAAACAAAAGCACTTAAACACTTTATTTCACAGCCCTGGCTTATTATCAATAAGTGTAACATTTTATATAATGGCATGGTGGTGCAGCAGTGCATATATAAGGGCATTTGGAATGAAATATGTACTGCTGCTCAGGAGGTAAATACATACTGGGTTTTCAGAGGCAGATCCAGGATTTTCAAAAGGAGGGGGTCAGCATATAGGCTAAGTATTAAAAGTGCATGTATTCACACATACACAATGATACACATGAATCATTTTTCTCTCTTTACCTAGTCTAGGGTCCACCAAAAGGAGGGGGTCAGGACCCCCTGGACCCCCCCTCTGGATCAGCCCCTGGTTTTATCACCCGCCCAGCTGACGAGCGGTGCGTTTTATGGGCAGTGCGTATTGCCATGCTGTATGCACCGCTCATTGAACACTATTTGCTGTCAGTAATTTCTAACAGATTTTGATGATTTCTTGGGTGATAAAATAAAGAAGGCCCAGGGAGGCCGTCCTTGGGGGGCTGTACGGCCCTGGCACCCCCCGACGGCCCAAGCCCATTTAATATGTACCACTGCCCAGTTCAAATTTCAGAAGGTAAGTGTCGTTGCTACTTTCTTTTTCAAATAAATGAATCATGTTCCATATATTTACACATCATACAATATAATAAAATGGCAAACTGTGACTAATTTGACAAATTTGACAAAATGACGGCTGCAACTGCACAGTTTTGTAGGTGTTGTGTAGCAACCTGTCCCTTGTTTCGTACAAAATGATATATTGATGCATCTAATCATTTTCACATGTGAAGCATCACATAAATTAAAGAAGACACTTTTATGGAGTATTTGGTCAGACCTACGCCTTAGTTGAACGTTTTTTATTCTTGCTAGTCAAGTAGTAGACTGATCCACAAAATGGGCACTCATATCCATAATGCAGACAGCACTTGGTTGAGAGTCAAGTTTGTTAGTGGATATATCAATTGCATACAATTGCCGGTGTTGCCACAGCCTGTCTTAATTCTAGGTTCACAACAACACTGCTAGAAAGCAAGCTTCTTCTGTAGAGTCCACCCGACTTCGTGCAGTCATGCAACATGCAATAGTTTCGTCACTAGTCACCAGATGTCTGCTTAACCACAGATTCCCATATATATATATATTGGTCTGATTATTGATTTTCTCCCAAGCAGTGCTGCTCACTGAGAGGTGTAGCCTGTCTGCCTTAACTGAACAGGTATATTACACCTACCAGAAGTCCCTGTTGTGTTTACATTATGTACTGCAGTAATTTGTATAATTCCGAATACCTTTTATGATGTATCTTCTTTGATCTGGTGACTGTTTCTTTATCTCACTTACGTACTACTGATTATATGTGCAAGGTGTTTTTGCTAGGTACCTTTGTGCAATATAATTGATCGAGTAATGTTTTTTCAGATGCTAGAAATTGTTGCAGAGCGAAGCTGGAATGGTTTATAAATTTTCAAGAATGCGTGAGTCTATTTGTTTAAGTTTAGAAAAAAATGTGAAAAAAAGATGAAAAAAACATCGACCTACCTACCCTATTTTTGTTTTTTACCTATGTCAAAAACCTATGAGACTATGATTACCTATGATCAAAACCTTTTTTTTTTGTCTTATCTTAATACAAAGGAAGGATGATTTTCAATATTTTAGGGACCTGCAGGTTAATTTGGCCTAATTTTGTCTACAAAAGGCAGGGAAATATAGAGAAAATATACCAAAATTGACTATATATCTCTTTATAATGAATGAATATTCAAACCACTTTAGGAAATAGTAAAGACATACTGACACAAAATGAAAAATAGTCAATTATAATTTTCAATGATATTATACCACAAATTAGGCCATGATTAATGAAAATGTCTATAGTAAAGCCTTGTGTTTTGTCGACATATTACCCAAGATGCACTGTAATTTGGGATAGTCTGCAGGTAAAACATAGGATACCTGCTATCCGTGGTGGGGAGAATTCCTGGATGCGTCCCTGTTTTTTTTTTGTCAAACTTAGATGTTTTGATCCAAAATTTTGGAAATAGGGGGCCACTCCCCCTCCCTTTATTTCAGTGTGCCCCCACCTTTTCTAAAAGCTGCATCTGCCACTGCCCGGGATTATTTTGCTGGCATATGGTTTTTTATGTACTTTAGTAATATGCCAAAGAAAATGGAAACTAAAGGAAAATTGCAATATTCAGAAATATTGTCAAAACTTGAATAATACATTTTAATAGCTAATAATCAGTACATCCCCCAGGCCAAACTTGGGCTCCCCACTGCCCCATGCTAGCTTTTTACTCACCCGATTGTGGACCTTGTCAATCTGGGCAGGTGTGAATTCGTCCTCCAGTAACTGTTGGACCCTCTCTGCGGTCAGTCCCGGGTAGGAGGAGGAGGAGGCCATAGTCAGTCAGAATGTCTTCTCCTGGTGTGTATGGGGATGGTGTCGGGGTGGCGTCTGCCTAGGGAATGGTGTACTGACTGGTACCTGGGCAGTTGGGCTGACTCGGCTATAAGGATGTGAAACTGGAAGTAGTATCAAAGAATGGACCTGAAACTACAACCACGGCTGTTTTCAAGAAGCGTTCGCGTTGCCTCCATTCAGACTGTTTTCTGCTATCTACTCCTACCTTAACCCTCCCCCCCCCTCCCCCTCACCCCCACCTTCCCTATGACCCCCACCTGCCCTACCTGATCTTTCAATCTATAAAATAAGCCCTTTTTACGTGGGAACTACTAAATGAGATGTGTTACTACCAATACTTCAAAGGGCACCAGATAAGTAAACCTCCCCCCAAAAATGCATAGAACATATCTGAGTTCATAACAATACAGTTTGTATATTGAAGTTCTGTTAGGCATATAAACAAACTAGATCTCAACAGTTCGTTGTTGCCTACGATAGCTATGAATCTGTTCAATAATTTCTAAAGAATCAATTGTATGATTTTGTTCTTTTGTATGATATGATATATGGAATAACACACAACAACATTAGTGACCATGTACCAATATACTTTAATGGTAAACAAGTTAAGAACACTAACAAAAACTGTGAAAATTTCAAAGGTAGAAGCTACAAACACCTCTCTATCGACTCATTGACTGACGAACTGAATAAATTTGATGGGACACACAGGACCACCTTGGAATACTGATGATATTGATATTATATGAGGAACATTGTTGATAAGATTATTTGTGTACTTGATATTATTAAAACAAAGCAAGCCCCAGCGGTTATCAAACTATTTGATTTCTTTAATGAAGGACAGCGACAGAGCTGCTAGGTTGTTTTTTTTAAATCGAAAAATGAAGAGGATAAGATCATCATGAGACGAATTAGAAATTTAGTAAATGTATCTGACAGATGTGCTAGATCTGATTGTCTTAAGGAACACTGGGGGGGGGGGGGGGTGTTCCAATGTGATCCTAGGATTCACTCTTAGATCCTAAGATATGTTGGTTCCAATGTGGCCACCTTAGTCTTATAATATCATATGATGTGATAAGCGAGCCAACTTTGGAGCTAAAATTAAACTAGATTTAAAGCACTTATCTTAGTAAATGGGTTTCTTATCTTAGTACAAAGGAAGAATGACATTGTGACCAAAATATCTTAGGATGATTTTATGGCAAAATTTAGGATAGGATGATTGTCTTAAGATTACATTGGAACGCCCTACAGCTTAATAAATATAGGATAGTTCCTAAGAAATTCTGGAAAAGCCTAAATTCGTTGGGTCTAGTAAATGGACCCAGAATCATGCAGGCAAAAACCAAAACTCAAGAAGCTACGATGACCAAAATGCATGGTGATTGTAACTTTATGAAACGCAAAACTCACATAGCAGTAAAAACTTTATTATGAAACAGTGGGCAGTCTATATCTGGTCATAAGCCTCAATAGCTCAATGGTAGAGCACATGCTGCATATAGAGTGGGGGGTCTCAGCAGGGGTCCCAGTGGGGGTCCCAGGATCATGACTCAGCTGCTCAAGTTGTCAGACTGCAAAAAAGCAGCAGAGATAAATCAAAGCAGAACAGACTGCCTGTTGGCTGTATTACAGAAGCAATAATGATTGACTAGGGCCATTTAAGTTAATACGCAGCCAAGGATATGACGTTCTAATAACGTTGCAGCAACATTCTGGCTTGATTCTTGTTACGTTACACTGTTAGGTTACAGTGACGTTCTTTTGATGACTCCCAATTATGCAACCAACTGTTGCGACGTGACATTGTGACATTTTGACAACGTTCTTGTAACGTTATTTATGAGGCTGAGACTTAATAAAAATGTCAGAATAACATTCTGTTTAGGTGTGATTGTTACCTCACTGAATGAGGATGTCACAATAACATTCTGTTTAGGTTAGGGTGACGTCTAACCTAATAAGATGGTTACAGTAACTTTCTGTTTAGGTAAAGTTAAGACCTGATGTAATCAGAACATCACAATAATGTTCTGTTTAAGTAAGGTAAGAATCCCTGGTCAGGAGGTCACAACAAAGTTCTGTTTAAGTCAGGTCTAGACCTCACCTAATCAGAATGTCATGATGACATTCTATTTTGATTTGATCTCGACCTAACCTCAGGAGAATGTTATGATAACGATCTGTTTTGGTTAGGTCTCAACCTCACAGAAAAATAATGTAACAGTTACTTGACATTTTAGTAAGTAACAGACAAACCAAAAAAGTATGGTTGCATAACGTGACCATTATGTCACATCTTGGCTGGGTAACATCCAGCAAGAATATAGCCCTAGACCCCTCAATTTGACTTTTACATGGGGACTTTTGGGGCCTAATGACATGTGACATGGGATTTTTTAGAATTTGTGACAGGGGACATTGCAATTTTTGAAATTTGACAGAGCAATATGGTCATTTCTCAAATAGAATTTGACATGATGACATTGCCATTTTCTTAAATTCAACATGCAGCATCCAAAGCCCCCCATCAAGAATTTTTCATTGATCGTATTTCATCCATAACCAACTACCTTCTCAGGCCGTGTTCTTTTTAGGCAGATGAAAAACCAGATCCATGTTTTCAGCATACATACTGGGCCAGCTCAGTCGGGACACTTTATGGACTATATTATATTCTTTTGTTATAAAGTGGTGGCAGGTGGAAGATCAATAAAGTCGATTCTAATAAAAATGAATAGGACAAATAGAATCTATATGACTAGATAGACACGTGTAAGCCATATAGGTAATAACTGTAAAGACCAGGTTTGCAATGTAGCATAGTGTGACTTGATTAATATTATGGTACTTCAGCTTGATACCTGTTTTTTTTAATGTGTCTATCAGTCAGGATTAGTACTTTGTGATATGATTGAGGAATATGATTTTTTTTTAAAACTGACTATATTCAAAGCAATTTGTTTTCAAAGTCAAAGGTTCATAAGTAGGTACCAACATAAATAGACTGAACCTAATTACATTAGCAGGGTTATCAGATATCTTTCAGATGGGCATATACCTTTCCTGGTCAAAGGTTAAAACAATATATATATATATATATATATATTGTTTTAAGATTACAACCTCTAGTTATTACTTCAGAAACTATATATATATATATATATATATATGATTTTATAAAACAACACAAAGTAAACATTATTTTTTCTAATATAAAATTGATACCATGGGGGGAGGTCACTAGGACTTTTTTCTTAATATGGGTACCCTCCCTTTCCAGGACATTGCAGGGTTTCATCTATTGTTATATGCTATGAAATCATTATCGGTATCCGTGCATATCAAGTGAATCCTGCTATTGATAGAGACTCTGTGTATGGAGGCTCATATCCACACAAAGAACACTCACTTGACGAGGTAAAGTTTATTACATCCACTAAAGATACACATAGATAGTCTCATCGTGTTCCGTACATGACATACCTTCATTCTCTTTTACTCTGACAACATCAGTTACAATCCAACTATGTATAGTTCACAATGAGCTACATCTTTCGAGGACCGTAATACCGCTTGCTTCCTCATGGCAGGCGGTGTAATGAGCCGGGCCGGGGGGACAGGGGTTCCAGGCACAGGGCCACACCGGTTGGTTGGTTGGTTATTGGGGTTTAACGCCGTAGCAACATCTAAGGTCATATCACGGCGAGAACAGGATTTGACAATTCTGTCTTTGATGATCGTATCTATGGAATGAACGAATCTATGAGAAGATAGAGACCATACCCCTACACATTTACCGAGGTAGGTGTTCTTTAATGTGCATGGTCCCATAGACAGGGCCACACACACAACAGCCGGTGACTCTCTAGGAGTCTTTGATAACCCAGTTGTTGCCACTGGGAGACATGTAGAGGGGAGCAGCAGCCAGCCCACCCGGGTCGCACCGGGGTGAGACAGGGTATGAATAAATTATAAGGACAAGGCACCAGGTGGGGTAAGTTGTTACTAAAGTGTCCACCAAGCAGCCCAATGAGGCAGCAAGAGCTAAAAAGGCTTGTCAACACACCGGAAGCATTGCTCCCCAAGCTCTGCCGGAGTCCGCGACTTGATATTTTTTGCTAATATCTTTTGTTATAATTGAATTCCAACTCTTGGCGTAATACTGCAATATTTGATTTGGAATTTCACATTAAATCATTTAATATTTTACTATCAAAAATAGGTTTGTAAAATCCGCAATACAATGCTTACATGCACGATACAACAACAACCCATTGGTTTTTATTCATGTGAACAGGATCTCACCTTTAAAAATGACAATTTCCACGCTTGTACTATATATTTGTACACCAACTTACTCACATTTATATATATCAACACAAGTTGAAATGGGTTACATAGCATTTAGGAAATGTAATTCCTTTCCTGGATGCCGTTTTTTTCTCCTATCACACCAGAAATATTATCTTGGAGTTCATTTACTTCTGCAGCATTTACTCATGTTGTTATATCGCGCATTAGGTGCGCGATATAACCCACATTCCCCCTAGTTAACTATTCCTCCCACCTGTACTTCTCAAAGGTTGGTGTAGTCTGCTCCCCTAGCTCTTGAATCATGCCCTTATATAACGTCAGCCATAATATATCTTAGATAACTTTTGTCAGCAAAGGCTAGGTCATGAAAAGGCCATAGCAATCAACATTTTCATTTTTCACTGTTTGTGAAAAAAGTTATTAGGCCTACATAATAAAGAAAATAACCCTTTACCATTGATTTCAATGGGAAAAATGACATATTCCCCCACAGTAAACAAACTACCAACAATATCCTTATCAAACTTGGTAGCTACTTACTATAGGTAGCAAGGTAAAACTAGCTTAAGCTATTTAGATATTGACCATTTCTAAGAAAAGTTACAATGAAAATTGTTGAAATACAGAGGTGAGCAGCTACTTTAAAATATGCAATTATTGTTAATTAAAGTTCCCTTATCAATATATTCATTTAATTTGGATGTACACACTCCAAAAATGCAGATTTTAGTTCTCTGATAACCCACCAGGTGGCATCTAGGTGAACAGCATCTAATACATTTAAGGCTGTATTCCACATACCAATTTTGATGCTGTCTATTTTGGCATTTGGTTGATTTTCTTTGAGAACATGGCATTAATCCTTGCATGTTATATATCATTTGAAAGAGAATCATCTGACCTTTCTAATGATGTATTACGTTTCTACTTTTGACCTCACTATGACCTCAGTATGTGGAATGCTGCCTTTACATTATTTATTCTTGTCAATGTTCACACAGCGCTTTTCCCAGGCAAGAATGTAATGTTAATATAACTTTGCAGTGACATTCTATTTGATTCTGATTTGGTTCTTGTTATGTTATTTTGATGACATCCAATAATATCTTTAGAACCTAATATTGTGACTTTGCATTGTGATGTTATTACAACATTCTGGTTTTATTGCTTCATGCACAAAATATTACAACATTCTCTATTGGTAAGGTATCAACTTCATCATAGTATAGTGTTATTGTAACACTGTGTCTTTGAGTCTCAACCTCTAACATCAAGTGATGTAACTGTTATGTGAAAATTGACCAGCAAACAGACTGACTAAAAACGTATGCTCATAGAATGTGCTTGCTACAGTTCTGCTTGCCTGGCCATGGGTTACTCCTTAATCAAAACTGGCCCCCCAGCTCTATGCAAGGAGGGACTGTGCTGCCACCTGTTGTTGGTGATGCCCACCACACAGGGAGATGCTCATCAGAGCCAATGTGTCAGTATATGTGCACACATTTTCAAATATTTCAGACTCGTAAGACCCATACCCACTAGGCGATTTTACCGGCGACTGGCGACCAGCGACGAGTGCTGGTGACATAATCAGCGGTCCCCAGCTGCGGGGCAATCATAATCGCCAGGTGATTCCCTGTCGGTATGGTGTGTATTCTTGGCGCCTGGCGACGGACAACAGGATCACTGGGAAAATCACCGGGAAAATCACCAGGGAACTATCAAACTTGTCAGCGATTACCATCGCCGGCGACAACAACGGCCATTATTCCAGTTTACCATCGCCCAGCGACCGTAAAATCACTTAGTGGGTATGGCCCTTTAGCGATGCCACCCCAGCGAAGTTGTGATGTACCAGTACTATAGATGTAGTCAGTCTGTTACATACTGAGATGACAAGTAACAGTTAGGTTACGTTGATGGTGAAGTAGAAATCAGGAGAGCTAAAAGAAATTTTATTCAAAATGAATTAGATGATGATAACATTTCCAACAAGAAATTCTGGGAAAAAATAAATTATATTTTACCAAAAAATAGTGGTCGAAGCTCAATTAAATTAGAAGATCAAATTACAAATATCCTGATCCCAGAAGGAGATACAGCTGAATAAATAAATGAGTTCTTCACTTCTATAGGTAAAAACCTTGATTCTAAAATACATGAGAGATTAGATACAACTAGAACTCATTCAGTTCCCAGATCGTACATGAACAACTTTAGAACAACAGTTGATGAGGTGGTTGAAATAGTGAATAAAAACGATATTTACAAATCATCTGCTATTGATGGTCTATCCTCCAGGATCATAAAGGATGCCTTCTCTGTGATCCCAACTCATATTACTTATCTGATGAATTGTTCTTTGATGTATAGTGTTTTTCCTGATAAATGGAAATGCGCGACAGTGATTCCCTTGCAGAAGGAAGGTAACTCTTTGGATGTAAATAATCTGAGACCTGTATCTCTGCTTCCTCTTCCAGGTAAAATTATAGAACGCATTGTGCATAATAAATTGAGCAAATTTTTGGAAGACAATTTACTTTTATCAGAACATCAGGGTGGATTCAGGAAAAATAGATCAACAATAAATACAGTTGCTGAATTCACGTATGATATAGCCCTGGGGTTAAACGATAAAGAATACACTGTTGCATCATTCATAGATCTGAGGAAAGCTTTTGACACGGTAAACCATACTCTACTAATAAACAAATTATTTAATTTTGGAATATCTGTGGAAATGATTAAATGGTTTGAAAGTTATTTGATAAATAGACAACAGTGTATATTTGTAAATGGTTTGAAATCAAATTTCAGAACAATCTCTTGTGGTGTTCCCCAGGGTTCTATCTTAGGACCCACACTTTTCCTGATGTATATAAATGATCTGGAACTCTGTCTGCGAAATACCAAGGTGAAATTGTATGCGGATGATACCATCATCTATTCCACTAATACATTTGAACTTGAAGCGCATGGAAATGTTGTGAAAGACCTAATATTTTTGAAAAAATGGTGTGATACAAACCACCTGACTGTAAATATTAAGAAAACTAAAATGATGGTATTTGGAACTAGAAATATGTTAAAGAATACTAAAAAAATTAATGCATGTATTGGAGAGGAAATCTTACAGTATGTAAGTGACTTTAACTATTTGGGTGTGAAACTTGATTGTGGACTCACTTTTGAGAAAACATGCGCAGGAATGTATAAGAATGGTCTCTCACAAAAATTACATGCTATCCAAAATACGGAAATATATTTCAGACTCTCAGGCTTTGACTATATTTAAAAGTAAAATTTCCCCATATTTTGATTATGGAAATATATTTTGTCATAAGGTGACATCAAAAACCAAAGATAAATTACAAAAATTGCAAAACCGAAGCCTTAGAATCTGTACAAATAGGAGAAATCGATGTAATGTTTCTGATCTGCACAAAGATTGTATGGTTGCCTATGTTGAAGATAGACAGATCATGCACATGCTGAATTTTATGCATAAAAGGCGAAACAATCCTATGTACATACAGGTAGGGAATAGACATCTGAGACGATATGAAGCTGTGATTTTTAATGAAATCCAATGTAAAAATTGCACCTTTGAAAGGTGTATTCAATGTCAAGGTCCATTATTATGGAATCAGCTACCAGTGGAAATACGGAATACAGAGGAGTGTAGGTCTTTTAAATATAAACAAAAATGTCTGTTAAAAGGAAAAATTGCTACTTATTAGATGAAGTTTCACTATCATCCTAAAGTGAATTCCTGAAACCTTTTGCCCTCCCAAACAAAATTAAAAAAAACTAAACAAAACAATGTTTTGTCCAATGGTATACAATAATTTGTAATAGTCATCTTTAGGATGGTTAAGATCTGGGTAAGCAATATCTAAAATGTGCTGAAGTGTGGTGCCTAGTTGTTTTTGTTTTCTTTTTCTTTTGTGGGAGATTATATAATTGAAAACTTGTTTAGTAAAAGTGTTAAGATTAATTTATGTTTACATGTGATATATGAAATTGCGTACCTATTTGTGTAAAGGCAACTGCTGGAATTACAATGAAAACTAGCATATATTTGCTAACTGTAACCCAAGACAAAATAAAAGTATTTAAAAAAAAAAAAAAAAAAAAAAAAAAAAAACCTCTCCAAATCAGAACTTTATTATAATGTTAATTATGATTTCTTAGGAAAGTTACAATTCCACCAAATCATCTTTAAGGAAATATTTTTCCAGTAGTGCATCCCCCTTTGAAAACCCTGGATCTGCTATTGGTAGGTCCTGTTTGGTGAAGTATCCCTAATCAGGGAGCCGATACCCTGACATTTTACGCAGAATTCATATTTAAAAATAATTGAATACAAAGCAAATTATTCAATCATTTTAAGATGCAAAAAAGGTACATTTTGTATGATTCATAAATTTTACAAAGCAGCAAAAATGCAGTGAAGATGCTTAAATATACGATCACAAATATTGTGATTGTATATTTTATGGTGTCAAAATTATACAAAGATACTCTTCCAAAATGAGAGAAATTAATAGTAATTTACTAATTCTATACTAGATATCAAGAGGTACGAGGTCTAAACTGATTGTTTTAATGTTTTCAAATTATGATTCATAAATCTACAAAGCATTTTCTTGTGCATTTTTACGAATCAGGCCTTTCCTTTGTTAAAAAAAAAAAATTGCTTCATATATTTGAAATACAAGGCATTCCATAAATTTTCCATGGATCACCACCCAAAAGCAATCAAACATCCATTCTTTCGGTTACCTGTGTACTATAAGATATGTAGTAAAACCCTGTTTACTATAGCCTTATTCGCCCTGGCTGAGGCTCCCAGCAAAATTATAAAGTATGTCGGATATTTCCATAGTACACGAGTGCAGTTCTATATGAGATTACTTGCAAAGTGATTTCATCTGATCGCAAGGTACCCTGCCTCCCAGTTAGAATGCCAATTGTTTAATTGTGTCTGTGATCGTGTTCTTGCCTATGAGATCATTATTGTATGTGTGAGATAAATCTTTTACATTCCTCTGCAACCAAAACAGCAATCAGTATGAATGGGCCTTCATTGGCACATTCTAATGATAAAATATCCTAACATAGTCTGATGGGAATGAAAAATATCACTGGCTTGCACAATTGAAAATTAGCATTCACCCTTTGAGAGGAGGTCCTCACGATTTTCACTTCTGATTTCAAGGATGACACATAAACGAATCCAATACATTATATCTTAGTGAATTGCAATTTTGGATGTTTTGTAATGAGGCTGACTAAAAATTTACCATTTTCAACAGTTCTAGATTCTAGAGAATATTTTCAAATAGTTTGACAAACAATGATAACTAAGACATCTCAGATCTAATTGAATTTGTTTTATTTCACTCAATGATGTATATTCTGTCTCATGGTGTGGCACACAGGATTTGGTACATGACCAATTTAAATACACAGTAACTTGATTATAGTTCATAAAAACCATCTAATGAACTATCCAAGTAGGATGTTTATAAGCTATCCTCTTTATATTGCAGAAAATGTGAATGCGAATAAATTGCTAACCTGATAAGTAATTCAAGATGGCTCAAACATTTTATTTTGATGACCATGTTTGGGGCCTTCAATGATGTGTGTACACATGCACATTTCCAAAACATACAGACCCGCTCTTTCGTTCAACTATGCCTTGGAGTTGAACAGGAGCACATGTAAATTTTCACTGATCTTATACCCTCCCCCCTTCATGCGCTTATACTTAACACAGATATCCTCTCAATGAATATTTGATAATGTTCGGGTAATTCTCCATACCACAGATAGCTAAATAACACAATTTTATGCACCTGCAGGCCAATTTACACTAATTTTGTCGACAAAATCCCTTGAAAAACTATAGAAAATTAATCAATAATTGTGATAAATCCATGTATAATTAATTAATTTTCAAACAACTTGGAAAATATTTTATGTTTATGGATACAAATTCAAAGAATAAAGACCTTTAGTTTTTCTTAATTTCAAACTTGAAATAATGGTATGATTAATGACAATTCCTATGTTAAAACTGTGTGAGTTGTCGACATATTACCCAGCATGCATAATGATTAAGGCTAACCTGCAGGTAAAAGTCAAGAAATTTGCTATCCGTGGTAGGGAGAATTTACTAGTTATTTACTTAATGCAGTATTCTATGCACCTTTCTCATTAAAGTGTGGTGCCCCTAGTGAATTAAATTGAAACATTTTTTTAGGTCTTTCCCTATAGTTAACCTATATGCTTCACTTCATATAGGTTAACTATAGGAAAAGACCTAAAAGATGTGTTTCACACATAATTCACCAGGGCGGCGCTATCCTAATGAAAAAGATGTATGTACTGGTATTTTTCACACAGGGAAGTCTCATTTTAACAAGACTATTCCTTGTGACTATTCCTTGTGAACTAATAATACTATGTTTATATTTCTGGAAAAACAAATCTTTGACAACCATGTGGATGAATTCTGGTAGCAATTCTTCCGATGATGCATTGCAGCTTGTGAATCAGGAACAATTGGCAGGCCAAACATATGATAGAGTGTAATGTTATTAGATCTCAAACAATGATCACATAAGCAGTAACTTGCACCTGGATAGATACTGTAGCGAATGAGACCCATCTACAACTACTTTGCCAATTGTAAATACATTGCTCAGGTTAATTGTATTGTGCCAAGTGTGTACCTGTATTGGCATATATATTCAGCAATTAAATTACCAAATTGACCATTAACAAGTAATACCAGATATCATCAGGTTGATTGAAGCTTTAGCAATCAACAGCTAACTAGACACAGAATGTTTCATTTTTGGAACTACAATTTCTACTTAAGTGTTTTGAGCTAAGACTTTGAATGTATCATTTTTTCCCCTAAAAAGGGTACAAGGATTGGGAAATTTGCAAGTATACATTCAACAATTTAGTTTTTGTGAAATATCAGAAGGCTTGTAGACTTAAATTTTTGGGCCATTTTTAGTTTAATTTCCAAGAATAAAATTGACAAATCCCATGGCCGCTGAACCTACAGCTCCGACAACTGAGGCGATACCTTCAAGCACAGACAGTACCATCTGTCCAGCCGCAGTGAGCAGACCAAGGGCAAAGTCTGCCACCTTCTGCAGAAAGCTGGGGTCAGTCAGTCTCTTTATCTTTTCTGTGAGGGCGATGTTTAGCGCATCCCTTATCATGTCCTCCATGCCGGGCTGGGCCTTCCAATGCTGCATCACCTGGGGTAGATTGCAGGATAGATATAGCAATTATCCTAGACATAGATCCAGTGTATTTTCGGTACAGGGGCCTTAAATTAGTTAAGTACTTTTCTGCATTTCCACAACTTTATAAAATAGTGTATCAATATAATTAACAAGAATGTGGTATCAGTTGCCCAAAGAAAAGTTATTGCAATGCAACATCTCCAAGAATTTGGCATATAAAAATGTATGGTACAGCATTAACTTAGGAGATATGAAAATTTACATTGACCACAACCTTTGACCACATCCTAAGTAATCATGTTTTTATGCTTAGTAGTGGCTTTGCTTCAAATATATCCTAAGAGAAAAAAAGTATTACAAAATTGTTTGACAGTTTGAACCTGTTTTTGAAGACTTGAAAGATATGTGGAACAAAAATAGCATATACAAAACAGTAAAGACTTACCTTCTCAAGGGCTGATTCAATGATTGTTGTTCTCATTGCTGAAGTCATCCCCTTTATTCGTTCATGAGGCAGTCTCTTTAACTCTTCAAAGAGTGCAGCTTCTATTTCTGGGGCCAGTTCCCGGACACTCTCCTTAAACCTGGCAGCAGTGGCCTCCTGGTCTGCCTTATACTGTAAGAGGTAAAGCAGTTGTATTAGTTTAGTATGTTATAATTCTCTAGAACTTGAAGCATGTAGTCAACAATTCACGACCATTACACATTTATCAAGACAAGGGCAGAGACAGGATTTTAGAAATGTGATGGTCGGTATATAGGTTAAGTACTGAAATGTTGCGCATTGGTAATGGCATGCACTTGCATGACGTTTTGTTCTTTCTATGGAGTAAAAAGCTCCACAAAAAAGGGGGGTCAGGACCCCCTGGATCTGCCCCTGTAGGATACTATCATACCAGCAACTAAGCCCCTTACTATACAATAATTGCCCAACAATTTTATTCAACATCTTGAACCATTTTTATCAACTTTATTCAATATCTCCTAGCAAGCACATCCTATTCTTGTTATAAAACATATAGGTGTAACCTTTTTGAGATGTCTTATTCAGTTTTTCTGAATGCCTATAGACAGAAGGATGTAGATGCCCTTTGAATAGCGTTTGCTAAACAGAAGTCATGTAAACAGCTTATTTTATTTTTTCTAATTTTGATGTTTAATGTGTGCATGTGGATGTCTGTTTAAGCTGATCCCGCAATCAATGTTTCTCTTTTAAAATGACATTATTTGACAGGCAACAAACACACACATTATAACATTCATTGATGTTATTGAGCCCCTATTAAAATACCTGTTTCACGATAATTCATGTGGGTGCAGCCACGTGTAGCGAGCATAAGACTAAGAGGCAGAAGATGTGTACTGTCCAAGTATCTTTGGTTGAATGACAAAGATGTAAGGTATGCGCTCCTATTTTTGGGTGCGTTTGAGACATGCACATGCGTACACATGATTTTACATGGGCTTACAACTTTGCGTGAAGTTAATTAGCAAAGAACTGGATAATAAACCTATCCCTTTATTTGTAAAGGTTTGAATAGACAGGACAGATGTGGATGCATTGGTATCCAACAAGTAAAGCATAATATGTTGAGTGTCTTAACATTAAAATCCAACTTCAATATGGACAGCATGTATGGGGAGGCAGTCTTTACTTTAAGCGTACAAAGTATGTTGATAATTGATTACAGAATGCAGGTCATTTTGATGTTCAGGGACATTCTGACATAATAGCCTTCAGTTAGGGTATAGGTTAGCAAACAGGTGAGGTTAAAAGTATCAAAGAGCAAGATTTCAAGTTTGTTAGTATAAGCCACTCCCTTTCCATCCAACACAAGAGAAAATTACACCAACCGTTTTCAGTACGCACCTCGTTTAAGGCTTCATTGGTGTAAACCCCGTTAATGTTGGCAACGATCATCCTGATAACCTGCTGCCTCTGTTCTGACCTTCCATATGCAGTCTCCTCAGAATTCTCAACTGCGATGACTTTTCTTCCTATAGTGTTATTCAGGAGATGGCCAAAGTCAGACCTTCTCTCTCCGTCCAGGTAGGCTGTCAGGGTTGTCTTGCTGTAAAGGTTTGACCCATTTGTTATCACTACAAAACAGTGGTCCAAGAATTTTGGACCAAACAATCCCTGCAAAATGAACGAAGATCCGGTTTTAATTTCTTGCATCATTTTTAAGCATTCATTTTGTAGGGAAAAGTGTGAGTTTATCACACACTGTTATATATGAATACATATATCTATATAAACACACATAGGCCTGTATATACCTTTCTTAAAGATATCCATCTCTAGTTAGTTTTTTTAGATTAGTAACATGTGACAAACAATAACTTAAGTGAATGTGCCTAGGAAGATTTTTAACTTTTTAAACTCAGTTTTATTTAGACTGGTCTCAATCAGAAAAAGAAAATTTTTCTGGTCTACTTTGAGGGCCAGTACTACTTACAATAAAATTAATCAGATAATATAAGTGTAACTAGGTGAAGATGGGATGATGGATAATATGTTATTATACTACCCAAAAATTGTTAATTATTGTCTACACACTATATCTATTCACACGTATGGAATAATTTCACTTTTGAATTGCTGACTATTGTCCAGATTCCTAATATGGGCATCTATTCAACTTTGTAAACAGAAATATATTGTTTAAATAGATTGATATTGATAAAGAATCATATGAAAGCTAAATTGGAAATTTAGTTATAGAGACCTGTCAGAACTTTATTTTTATACTGAACTGGCAAAAATTAAGAAATCTGAAATTCTTCCTGCATAAAAGCCATCAATACTTACTCCTTCTATCTGTTGGAAAGCTTTCTTTTCTTCTGTTGTAAAGCGGGGATTTCCTAGGTTGAACACAAAAAGAAACCCATGGATCCCATTGCTGAAACTCTCAACGACCTGAAAATATTCCAAACAAGTTATCATGAACACAAAAAGTTATCTTTAAAGCCATGCTCTTGTCCTACTGTTATTAGGCTTATGTCTGCTGACATTAACCTAGCAAAGACACATCTTTGCATAGCATAATCTTCTTTGCATAGCATAATCTTCCAAAAGATAAACAGGCACATCTGTGTAATAATATATATGTGCCACCCTCTAGTGAACTTAAGATTACTTTGGTATAATGATTGAGAACACGATTGACTTACTTTGGCAACCTCTGTCAGGATTGAGTCGGTACTCCTCCCAGTGTCGATGAGACCAGGCGTATCAATCAGCTTGACATGGATGTTGTCTACGTCACATGATGCCTGGTCTATTGTAGAGGTGCAGGCTGGGAACATGGAACAATGTTGAAATTTGATTTATTTATAATTCAATCTTTTGTGATGAAAAACACTGATGTTTTATTGTTATGTGTTATTACTGTGTCACCATACATAATATTGAAACAATTATTTGCACATGTCTTGGCTCTTAGTATTGAAAAAATGTTTTCATACAGTCTAAATAATAAGTAAAACCATATATTGATTTGGAGAAGACAGTATACTTATTAAAAGAAGCACAAAGCCAACAAAAATGAATATTATTGAAGATATTTTTACCAAACAGGTTATGTGTATATTTATAAATTTCAACCAACTATTAACTATTGATTTGAATAGGAAATACTCTCAAAAATGAAGGCAAGATCTAGAATAATAATAGAGCAACTACCAGGACGTTTTTACATATAAAGAATTTTTTCAAAGAAAAACTACAGTTAGTCCAAAATAAATGTTTCATCCTACATATATACTGCTCAAGCTATACATATTTTATATTAAAACCATACAAGGACTATGTATCTTACATCTCAGAAATTGTGAACATGTCAAAGCGATGACAAAATACATTTGTAATGTCAATGCTAACATAGATACTAATCACATAAATGCAAAGAGCCTATTCATTAAATAGTTTGAACCACTGGTGATAGATCTTGTGAATCAAGTTTGTACTTACACTCACTCCCAAAACTGTCCTTGAAGATCTTCTGTCCTAAGACTAGGTTTCCAAGACTACTCTTTCCTGCTCCAGTTTTTCCAAGTAGGACTAGTCTTGAACAGAAAATTAATATTTGATTTGAAGAAAAAAGAAGGAAAAAGCTTTACCTTTATAAGAAAAGTGTTTTTTTTTGTAACTTATCAATTTCAGTTGGGTTGGATAGAACTTGATGAACAACATTTGAGAACAAACAGTTGAATAGGAAATTACTTTTAAACATCATATATACAGTGCACTGTGGATATAGTTGACATGGATATAGTAGACAGTCGGATATAGTGGACATTCGGGACAGAATCCTTTCCCTTTAGTCTAGTTCACATAATTCAGATATAATGGACAGGCACTTCGGATATGGTGGACAACTGAGAATCCTACTTATCAAGAACCGATCCAAAAATCACCTTGGAAGTGTCATATAAGTGTCAAATACTTTAAGATATATATTTTAGTGATTCAATGCCATATTTGGTTCATCATGATAGTGCAAATTAACAGAAAAATATTGTATTTTTAACCCTAGCTAGTGCTGATGGTTAAGAGTGTTACCTCAGCTCTCCGACGCTCGTGGAGACTGGACCACGTCTGGTCAAGGTCATTGCATTGATATTTGCATCCAGCCTTGTTAGTTCCTGAAATTAAGAGGAACAAACAATAGAAGCTCTCTGTAGGGTAGAGATTGCTATCATAGGTTACACCCTTGTTATGCCCTTCAAGAAGAAAACACTGAGGTTTCTTCTAGGAGAAGAGGAGAAAGTGTGGATAAGGTGCGAACAATAACAATTAGAAGGCAAGTTTGCTCTAAGAAGTGGTGTTATTCTGCTCACATGGCTCTAATGTTTGCGCTGATCATACTAGTGTAAAATACAGATTCTGAATGCTTTAAACAGAATCGGCAGTCCTCAAATGGAACGATACCACTTCATTACATCTCCCCCCTTCTTAATTAGGAAGACCATATGTACATACAGATTATTACTTTTGTAGCTTTTAACACTTTAAGTAGTATGTTTTAGCAATGTTTTTTTCTTTCTTCTTTGAGCATCAACAAATGTCTTTAGAATGTTCATATGGGCACTCATGTATGTTTAGTTACCACATATTTTTACTTGATAATAAAAATGTACATGTTTTAAAACCATGTTTCATAAAGAAACAAATTTTACGATTCAATGAAATAGAAAATGTCAGTTTTCTTAGGCATAGTCTTTTGAACTTTTCTTCTTAAGCTTAGTCTTTAGCATATATCAACACGCATGTGTAGGGGTAGAAGCAGTTTCCACAGTAAATGATATGGCTCAGCAGCCTTAGGTAAATCAACTGCAATATCACCTATTTTTTGAGTATTTCCAGTATAAATGGAAGGCACACGTTTTTCCACAGCACGCAGCTGCAGTCATCCTGCACTTTGTATCAGCACAGCATTACCCTCCTTTCGGATCACTTCAGAGGGGACAGGCTCATAATTTGGTGAAAGTTTCAAGTAAAGACCTAAATCTAAATTTTGAGACACTCTACCCTCGGGAAGAATATTTTTGACATAAATGTGAAGTGTTGTAATCATAGAATTATTATGAAATGAGAAATCATTGTTAAAAAAAAGTTAAAATATTCATTTTTTAACTTTCTTCAAAATTTTCACTCTTAATTTCAAGTTTAGATAAAACACTAATAATATCACTTGAAAGTAGAGACATTCAGCTTTCATTTGATGTATAATATGGATAAAAAGACGAAGAAATAGCAGAATTATGAGTAAACACGCACACCTGTCCCAATTTGGAAGCTTGTCACCCCACTCTAACCTCAAGTTAGAACCTATACAATGGCGGATCCAGAGAGGGGCCCTTTTTTATTTTTTAGGAAAATTTAGTGTTTTATAATGAAAAAGTCGGCCAAAAAGTCATTAAGGAACATTTTTACCAACACCATGCCCCCTCCTTTTCAAAATCGTGGATCCGCCGGTGAACCACTCATTGGCACAAAATTGACAAATTTTAACATGCATGTAAGTGTGCCTAGCCAAGCTTGGGGGCGGGGGTGACGCTTACCCCCCCCCCCCCACACTAGATACGGGCCTGGATATATATAGATAGATATATGGACCCAGTGGCGGATCCAGGTTTTCAAAAAGGGGGGGGGGGGCGCGCTAATGAATTCTTTTTCCCTTTAATTACCTTTTGGGCGAGTTTTACATTAAAAAAATCTAAAATCGGCCCAAAAAAAGGGGGGGGGGGGGGCGCGCGCCCCCGCGCCCCCCCTCTAAATCCGCAACTGGGACCGCGGGAGATAAGAGGCCCAGGAGAAGCAACATTTTCGCAAAACGCCTGTGGTTGTGGTTTCGGGTCCAGTTCTCCATTCTTGATTCTACTTTCAGTTTCACTTTCACAACCTACTTGTGGATACCATGCCGGGGCCGGGCAGGGACTAGGACTAAGATAACGGGCTGGGTGTGGACGTCATTCTAACTACAGATGACAGCTTCCGATCCAGGATTTTGAAAAGTAAGGGGGGTAGGGAGCGCTATTGTGAAAAAGTTGTCCTTACTCACCTTTGGCCCGAATTTTAAATTAACAAAAATCTAAATTTTGCAAAAAACCAAAACAAATAAAAAGACAAAAAAAAAAAAAAAAGGGGGGGGGAGGGGGAGGGGGCACAACCGAAACTACTGAATTGTAATTGTCAGAAAGATTGTCAAAATTATAATGACATATTTTAATGGATAATAATCCGTACACTTCTATGCCAAACCTGGGTTCACCTCTAGATCTGCCCCATCCCGACGTTCTCAGAGTGGACATGAGACCTATAGACGTTGTGCACATGACGTCACACATCCCAAATTTAGATGGCCGGCATTTTGGTGATCAGCTTATGATTATCATTATCCATAGTTCTACAACATCTATGATGTAGAATTGTTTTTTTATTTGATCAAATGTATCCACAAAAAATCATAATTACAAATTATCTATGAATTATGGATATAGTTAATAGCCACGTGGGTGTGCAGTGGTGACCACATGGTGACCACAATTGACACGGGACATTGCTGGTCCTGACCCCCCCTAGTCCACCTAGTGTGACCGATCTCCGTTCCTGACTCACCCGTTTGTTGACCTTGTCGATCTGGGCAGGTGTGAATTCATCCTCCAGCAGTTGTTGGACCTTCTCCTCGGTCAGTCCTGGGTAGGGGGAGGAGGAGGAGGCCATGGTTGTCTCTTCCTGGTGTGTGTGGGGATGGGGTCAGTGTGGTGTCTGTCTAGGGAATGGCCCACTGGTACTGGGCAGTTGGCATAGGAAAGTGGCTGCTTGGTTTCACTCCTAGTTTCGATCCCAATATCAGTAACAGATTTGGAGGGGGGCCTTCTAGCCTAGATGTGGTCGACATCTTCAGACACCAACAGGGGCTGATCCAGGAATTTAGAAAAAAAAAAAAAAAAAAGGGGGGGGGGGGGGGCATGCTATAGGAAAATTTCCATGGCACCCTCTGGCTGCTTGAATTTCGCAATGAAAAGATCAATATTTGTTCAAAAATGGGGCGGGGGGGGGGGGGGGGCTAAGATACGCATGGGCGGATTCAGAGGGGAGGGGGGAGGGGAGGACGCACCACTCTTTTTTTCAGAAAATGTTGCATTTGTTTAATGTAAAACTCGACCAAAAAGTAATTAAGGAAAATGTTTTCCAATAGCCCCTCCTTTTCAAAATCCTGGGTCTGCCAGTGAATACGCACCTGACCAAGACTGCTATGGCCGCCGCCACTCTGCTCGGCTGACAGACATATTTATATCTATATATATTTTAACTAAGTTTATATATCCCGCAAAATACAATTAGCTTGCCCTAGTTTTCATCCATTTCCAGCCAACTAATGAATTCATAGTTAACACTTGACCGGCTTGGGCTGGTGAGCGTAATAAATTTCATCCTACATAATATCAAAATGTGGGAATTACAAGATATTGATATAGATACTAATAATATACATACAGTACATTAATTAAGTACACTTAATAATCACATTGCTATAATTATTACTATTTACAAAAATCTGCATTCACAACAAAAGAATAGGGTGTAAACAAACTCGTAAAAGAACTAGAACAATAATAATAACATACTAAATGATGCACAGGGATTCGAATTTACGAATTCTCCATATATACATATAGATTGAAATTACTATGCCCACCCCGTGTCTACAACTCGCAGAAAAATGGGAGAGATGGAGCCTTTGATTATTTCCATCTGACACGCTTCTCAGAAGTGGCGGATACAGTGGGGGACGCGCTTTTGGCAATTTTGTCCCCCTTAATTAACTTTCGGGCGAGTTTTACATTAAAAATGTAAATTGAAAAAAAGGGGGGGCTCGTACCCCCGCCCCTCTAAATCCGCCACTGCTCAGTGCTTGGGAAATTAGACAATGGGCAAAGAATGGGACGCCTGATAAGAATAATTATTCTAAAATTTGGTATGTACTCGATCATGTATTATCGAGTACATACCAAATTTTAGTAGTATCATTGACGGTTCAAGCAATATGAAAATGGGGTGTACTTTTAGATACCCATTCCATAATGGATTTTTGGGTAAAGTTTATTTCAAAAATGCCCCCCCCCCAACGTATGCCCCTTGGATCAGCCTCACAACATATATGTATCTTCATTGACGAGTTTATAAGATAAGAAGTGTGTTTGTCTAGATTTGCGATAAACTGAATTGATCGCACATACTCAGGCACTCAATTTCAAGTTCAAAGTGAGTTCAAAGTTTCAAATAGTTTCAGACATAGAGACGACGGTATTTATGAGGTTTGACAAGTCGCAGGAGCGAATCCAGGATTTTGAAAAAGGAGGCATGGCGTGCTTTAGCAAAATTTTTGCCCGAGGCCTCCAGGCACAGGAAATTTACCCCCCCCCCCCAAATCCGTAGACACAGGGTGGACATAGTAATTTCAGTATATATAATGCATACAATGTTGACAGTCTCCTCAAAATATTGCACAAATTTCGGATAAGATATTCAGTACTCAGATATTTAAAAGGGGGGGTTTTTGACGGACGTTTAGCGTTTAAATAAGGTCTTTGGTTGGCGCCAACCTTCAATTGAGGGAAAACATCAATCGTATTCCTGTCAATGTAGCAATAACGTTACCAACTACTGGGTTCTCCTAAAGTAGTACTCTTAGTCTTATACATGCCTTTCTATGGTTATATTATTATACGCCTTGTGGAGTTCAGGGGAACATGTGTGAGTAACTCTTTAAATGTAGGTACCAACTGCGAAACTACAGTCCCCTCCTTTTTGGGCTATTTCAGGGACAGCCCCTCCAAAAAAGCATGTGTTTATAAATGTTGTCATTATTTTGATATCAATAATTTTTTTAAGAACCAATTGAATTGCATACAATAAACTTTTAATAGAGTATTAAGGATAATATATCATTGACAGCTCCCCCCAAAATGATCTGACTATTTGACAAAATTGGCAATTCACAGCTACAGCCCCCAGAGGTTACAACCACAGTTGGTACCCATTTCCGGACTGAGTGCCCCCCCTAGGGCCAAGATACATGTGTATAATAAGATAAAGGATTGGGTTAAAACCACACTCTGAGTGTCATAAAAACCAAGAAGACACTGTACTTGGGCCAAAGTCCCTCTATCCCCTGTTTATCTTCGCTAACTATCGTGTGGTGGGCATTCTCGAAAAAAGGAAACATAAATTCATGTTGACCTATACACAGAACCAGCAGTGGCAGGTTTAGAAGTGTGTGAAGTATTTGAAATGTTAGAGGTGCTCATGTGTACTGCAAATGCACTGACGGAGTTTGAAAAGGAGGGGTGGAGGGGGGCGCAATTGGAAATCATTTCCCATAATTTCTTTTGGGCAGAGTTTTATATCAAACAAGTGGCTTCGCCAGGATTTGAATCCACAACCTTTGGGTTTGGAGGTGAGGGTCTTAACCACTACACTTTGCACATGGAGCATGAGGCTGGAACTAAGAAATGGGGTCATGACCCAATTCGCTGGTTCCCTTGGTCCCCACATTAAAGTGTTTGCAAATCCGTAGTACATATGGACAGGCTGGTCCCCTATGGCACCGCTGGTAACTGGTGGGACACAGTGTGGACTAATAGGTCTGCATGTGCCGTCGAAGCAACAAAGATTTAGAACAAGTAGGGTAACAAATGCAAAATTTTCCGGAAAAAGGGAGGGGTGTGCATCCCTGCGGCCCCCCCCCCCTCCCCCTTTGGATCTGCCCATGAAATGAGGACAGGCTACTCTACTCTATGTTGTTACCCAAACTATAATAAAAAATATGTGACATTTTGATACTGTAAATGAGAATCGGTTCATACAGTTTCACAAAACTGAGGTCAGTACATACCGCCATCATGCTGTGTGGGTGGTACAAACTGAAAACTGTTTTCAGGGGCAGATACAGGATTTTCGAATGGTGGGGGGGGTCAGTATAAAGGCTAAGTACTGAAACTGCGTGCAATTACGCATATATACACACGTGGCATTGTCATCTCTTTTTGCTGTTTAGGGGTGCACCAAAATTGGGGGGGGGGGGGGGGTCAGAACCCCCAGGACCCCCCTGGATCTGCCTGAGATTTTATGTAGCCTATGTCACAGCCAGCCATAACGTCACAAGACACGTTAATAATGTTGCAGTGCGTCACAGGACCTATATTTTGACCGTGAGGCATAATGTTTCTTTAGACTTATATAAGCAATCGATAAATCCGAGTCTATGTCACCCAATAGAAATAATTCAAACAGGCTTCATACAACCAGCTGGACACGCCGTGTAGCTAATAGTTGAACTTTCATGAATGTAATGTCGTAATCGACGCGGGAACGCCCCCGGCGCCACCTGTGGCAGAAACGAGAACTAGAGATCACCGCATGGCGGCCCGACGATCGGCACAGCATGTCTGAGTAATAAATCCAAGTTTAAAGTCATCTACTGCTCAAATCATTACAATGACTAACCTAAGACCAGGGGTTTTCCAACGTAGCATAACTTGACTTGATTATTATGGTACTTGATATTTGTAATTCTGTTGTTTATTGTGTTTAACAGTGAAGATTAATACTGTAACATATAACTTAGGAACAGGATTAAAATGAATTAATAATACTTTCAAAGCAGTTTTTTTTCATAAGTATATATATCTACGGAGATAAGTAGGGCAGCTTTGACCTAAATTACCTTATTAGGGTTACCATATATCTTTCTTGTTCTAAGATCACATTATTTGGTTACTCTAGCTATGAGTTCAAAAGGATTTATGATTTTGTAAATATCAATGCACTACTTGCAAACATCCGCCATATAGGTAAACCCATGGCCATATCTCAAAACGAGGCAAGCTTAAGAACAACACTGGCGGATCCAGGGTTTCGGAAAGGGGAGGGGGGGGGGGCGCCATTGGCATTCTTTTTTCTTTAAATACCTTTTGACCGAATTTTACATCACAGAAGACAAAGTTTTCTGAAAAAAGGGAAGGGAGCATGGCCCCCCTCCCCGCCCCCAGGGGCGGATCCAGGAATTTTCAAAAGGGGGGGCTATTTTGAAAAAAAATTTCGGCCCCTCAGGCAGGATTATTTTATATTAAGAAAATCTAAATTTTGGCCAGAAAAAAAAGGAGGGGGGGGGGGCGCACCCCCCACGCTCCCCCTAAATCCGTGACTGCCCCCTCTGGATCAGCCCATACCAAGGCTAATCCTATCTTGTAGATCCGTTGTTTGTAGACGAACCCTTGAAAGAACGTACCTGCATCCCAGACATTTATAGAGATTATGCTTAGTTCTGCGGGGGTGGATTCAGGAGAAGGGTTGGGTGGTAAAGGGGGTCCTGACCCCCCCCCCCCACACCCCTCCCCTATTAAGGTGGGGACTTAAATATGACAATTTACGTTTCACATGTGTGCACCAATGTGCAGCGCTTTATAATTAGCACTCAGACTGTATAATATTATATGTTGACCCCCTCTTCTGGAATCCTGTAGCCAACCTTGTACTATTACATTATATTACAGGAGAAATGGATGTGCGTAGCTTGAAATCACTAAGCATCAATAAAACTGAGACAAGTACTTTGTTTATTCTTGTCAATGTTCGCACAGTGCTCTTACCCTTTGGTAGTGTGACCTCCAGGTACATGCAAGGAGGGATTGTGCTGCCATCTGGTGTTGAAGGTGTCCACCACATAGGGAGATGCTCCTGACACCAAGTGACAAAAGACAAAAGGTTGTCACTTAGTGCCATTGTGTGACCAGGCAAGCCCGTATCCAGGGGGGGGGGGGGGGAGGGGGGAGGGTGACGTGGGGTATGCGTCACCCCCCCTTGGCCAGGGTAGGTCCACTTTTTGGAAAGAGGATTTCATTATCTGTTTACATTTAAACTTAATTTCAAAAAGGGAGAGCACCCTAATGTACAATTTGAGGTGCCCCATCCTACGGCTAGAATTTTACATTAAAAAGTCTAAATTTGGCAAAAGAATATGGGGGGGGGGGGGTGGGGCACATACATGGGGCACATGAGGCAAGACAAATGATTCTTTTTAAACTTCTGCATGCTAGATAATTAGAAGCATATTTAACCTCTTACTTTTTCAAATACATCATACATGTATCTATATCACTATGGTGATGTATGTTGAAAACGAAAGCTCCTTCCTAAGAATATTTAGGAGTATACTGAATATATTCAATCTTGATATGTATTTAAGATGCTTTCCTATAGACATATTACTCAATCTTGACAGTGGCACTAAGTCACAAAACTGTATTTTTTGTGGGTTAGAGACTTTGTATGATTTAAGCCCCATACCCACTAGGCCACTTTTTGTTGAATCGGCGTCGGCGTCGGCGTCCTCGTCGGCGTCCTCGTCGGCCGATGAGGACGCCGACGAGGATACCCACACAGAATCGGCGGTCCCGTCGGCGGTCCCGACGCCGACGGGACCGCCGATCCTTATTAAGCATGTTTGATAATTTTACACCGACGAGTAGGCCGACGAGTAGGCCGACGAGTAGGCCGACGCGTAGGCCGACGCTGATTGCCGTCGGCCGACGCAAAATCGCCAAGTGGGTATGGCCCTTTAGTGTCTTAACAAATGTCGCTTTAGGTCGCTAGGTCATTTATCAATTCTCCCAACCATGGATCTTTTTGAAGTTTACTTGTAGGTTAGCCTAGCTCTGGATGCATGCAAGGTAACATGTCAACAAACAACAAGGCTTTAGCATAGTAATTTCTATTTATATCTTAATTTGTAGTTAAGCATGGATAACAAAACAGTGATCATTATTTATTAAACTGGTATACATGTATATTCATCATTATCTAGGTTGTTTGAAAATTGATTTATAATACATGTAGGTTGATTTATAACAATCATTTCTTTATATCCTAGATATTTTACCGGGGTTTTGTTGACAAAATCAATCCAAATTAGACTGCAGGTGCTGAAAATGCTGAAAATCAGCTATTTGTAGAAGGAAAGAATTGTTTGTTCAACTCGTTAACAGCTAGTACAATGTGCCCTTATATATTTTGTTCTTCAAAAAGTGGCGATTCCCTGGTCTTTAGAATCTAAAACAATTAGAAGTTCTCCTGCACTAGATCTCTTAGATCGCAGGGAACCTCGTCGGCCAGGGTCAATGGGCCTTGAAGTACGTCACACTGTAGAAATACCCCTTTTGCCCTAGGCCTACTTACTGTTATACTGCACAAAGGTAGAGATTAACTCATTCACTTTGCGCATGATAATTGAAATAGTGTAAAGGTCACCAGTTGAATACAAGTGGACAATAAGAATTCTTCAAAATTACTTAGCTTATGGTAATACCTAGTATAAATATGGCAGGTGCCGCTGGTAGGTGTAAATATACCTGATGACAATGCTCAGCGGGGTACACCTCCCAACAGGCATCGATGCCTGGGGTAAAAATCAATACCAGACTGCTAAAAGAGCAGGAACGCAGTGTAAGAGAGGGAGAGAAATCATTAACGTTTGGACAATATGGATCGAGAGATTCGAGGGGTTTAGATAGCTACGCAACCACAGGGACATCTGGTGACTTACACGGTACTACCGCACTACGGCTGGAGGTGAGACTGCACTGAGGTACAGTGCAAGAAAAACTAGAATAAATATATAATAGAATATTGTAAACTCGTTTGTATTGGCAAGAATATTTAATTGATATATGAGAGCTGTGCTTACTGCCTCATAAGACATTTATTTACCTGAAGTTATGCTAACTGCATCTATTTGATCAAAAATCGTTGACTAATTATGTACCAAACTATATTTTTCTATCTAGTCTTAAGTGTATCTGATTTCTTGGGGGAGCCTCAGTCATATTATGGGAACAATTGAGACTACGTTCATTAAATTATGTTTGGTACATACTTGACGCAGCGCGTTCCAACGAATAATTCACTTATAGTGATATTATTCTTGGTGGTAGTGATCCTTGATTACAAAGCATCGCTCCCAACTGTAAATATGTTATTGTTCCTCACTCATCATATCATTATTTTCACCACATATTTTTCATACGGAAAATATACCATAATAATTCCGGTAATACTCCCCAATGGCTAAGTCGGGTTTCAATATGGTGATGCTTAATATTCGCAGTTTGTTCTCACATATAGATGAATTAAAGTTGCATTTCCATGAATACGACATTGTGTGTTTGTGTGAAACATGGTTGAATGATAATTATACTAACTCGTTAATAGAATTTCCAGGTTTTAAAATTCATAGATTAGATAGGTGCACTAGCTCCACTCCAAATAAAAAACGTGGAGGAGGGTTGGTGATCTATACTAAAGATAATATCTCTGACTATGTCAGTGTTATAAAAGATTGTTCCAAAATCTCTAAACATTTAGAACAATTATGGATAAGTATTTCAGTCCCTCATCATAGGCACCAATTAGTTGGAATAATTTACCGTCCTCCAGATGGTAAGGTTCAAATATGCCTTGATGAACTATCCCATAGTGTTGATTATTTACAAAGTAATTCCCCTGCGGAACTAACAATTCTAGGTGATTTCAATATCGATTACAATAAACGAAATTCCGGTGAATACAAACTTTTAAAACATTTTGAAAGAGAATTTCAATTGATGCAACTAATAACTGACTATACTCGAATTACTCCATTTACAAAATCAACCATAGATTTGATCTTAACCAATATGCAATATATTAATAATTCTGGAACATTAGACCTTGCAATTAGTGATCATTTACCAGTTTATGTACAAAAAAAAAGAAGTTGAAATTAAAATCGGAATTTCATACAATAAAGGGACGTTCATACAGGGATTATAATGAAATTTTAATACAGCAATCTATATCAAAAAGGGATTGGAAAGCATTCTGGAAATTGTCTGCAGATGATGTAAACGGTCAATGGGAATATATTTTGGATATTATACGAGATGTGGCTGACATTAATTGTCCTTTGATTGATATGAAAATCCAGACTGACAATCCGGTATGGTTTTCACGGGAGATTATTGAACAAATTAAAGAAAAAAATAATAGATGGAAATATTTTCAATTAAATAAATCAACAGAAAGTTGGGCACATTTTGTGGAACAAAAGAAAATGGTCAAAACTTTGATCAAAAATGCAAAGAATGAATTTATACAAGGCTGCATTGACCAGGAAACAGGAAATCCTAGGAAATTTTGGAGAGAAATAAATAAACATTTTGGTCTTGGTAAATCGAAATCTGGTCAAAAATTTTCTGAGGTCAATGACCAAGACGGTAAATTACTATCTGGACAAGCAGCCATAGATTATATTAATGACTATTATTGTCATGCTGGTGAGCGCCTTGCAAACAATATTGATAGTACTTGGGAATCAAATGTATACTTGAACAATATTAAGACAGAATTTAAGTTTAAAACTATTACTACTGACGATGTTGATAAGTTGGTAAAAAATATTAAAATTTTTAAATCTTCAGCTGTTGAGAACATAAGCTCCAAAATTTTTAAAGATGCCTTTGTAAGTTTAATAGAAGAATTAACGTATCTATTTCATAATTGTTTGACTTTCGGTAAATTTCCCCTGAAATGGGGTCTTTCTTGTGTCACTCCCATACCTAAAGAAGGAGATTCTCATATCGCAAAAAATTGGCGTCCGATTAGTCAAATACCATTACCTGGTAAAATATTAGAGAGAATAATACACTCACAAATATCAACATATATGGAACAAAACCATTATTTACATATTGAACAACATGGGTTTAGGCCAAACTATAGTACCACTACTGCCATTTTTCATGTGCTTCTAAAACTGTTTGACTGTTGGAATAAGAAGTTACACAGTAGTTGCATTTATGTCGACTACGCCAAAGCTTTTGATACAATTAATCATTCCATTATGTTAAAAAAACTAAAATTGTATGGGTTTGATAAAATTTCTTTAAGGTTTCTTACTTCGTATTTTGCCTCGAGAAAACAATTTGTATCTGTAGGAAATCTTAGATCTGAAGTGAGTGACATAAGATGTGGTGTACCCCAGGGATCTATTATAGGTCCTCTGTTATTTATAATTTATACTAATGATTTATTCTCAATTTTAAATGATGAAACTAGTGCTTTTATGTATGCCGACGATACCCTGTTAATTTCTTCTGATTCTAAAATTGATGATGCGATTGTCAAAAGTGAACATACATTAAATAGGGTACACCAGTGGTGTTGTATGAACAAGCTCTCTATGAATGTGGACAAGACAAAACATATGATTGTGTCGCAATTGAATCAGGATGAAAAAATGCATGTAAACCTCGCTGGTAAAAATCTGTCAAATATTAGTAGGTACAAATATTTAGGTGTACTTATTGATGATAAATTAAACATGACCCCTCAAATAGATTCAATAATAAAAAATGTAAATTCAAAATTATATACGTTTGCCATTATACGACGTTTTATAAGCGAAAGTACTGCTATACAACTTTTTAAAACTATGATATTACCACACTTCGATTATGTCGATTTTATAATAGATTCGGGATTGCAACGGAAAATAGACAAATTAAACAGATTATATTGGCGAGGTATCCGGAAAATTGAGAATTCATGTGACTATGAAAATCGATGTGATAAGAATGTTTTGTTGACTCGATACAATTTGGTGGACTTAATAACTCGCCGAAAACATCATTTATCATCAATAATGTACAATATGAGCCATTCAGAAATATATCTAGATCAATATAGACCAACGACTAACTTGAGAAGCTCTTCAAAATTGAAATTTAAATGTCCACTTAAGAAACTATCAAAGGTTCAAAAAAGCCCCTTTTATAGGGGAGTTGTTCTATGGAACACATTGCCAGAGTCCATACAACGAGCTACAACTAAATGTAAATTCAAAACTGAGGTGAAAAAGTATTTCTCTTGAAATGGTGTTCTCTATATAGGCCTATATAGTCATTTTTTATTATTGTACATAAGGAAATTGCGGTGCGTACTGCAATAGTCAAATTTGTACCATAATTATGATGTATCCCATGATGATATTATTGGTATATCCGCGGTACATACTGTGGTTCTCAATGGACAGAGTGATCATATTGAGCTTAATACATGTCATATGTGTAATACTGCTTGACAGGACTATATAATAGTTATTTTCGGTTATTAAAACTATCAAGAAATTTCCAAACATAATGTTAAGTCATTGTAAATATCATTAATTTCACACCTCGATGTACATTAACCATACCATATTTCATATAACACACCTTGTACCACTGGAAGATCTTATGTATTCGTAGGAAGTGGACAAATAAAAAAAAAAAAAAAAAAAAATATTATAGTGGAACTTGTAACGCTGATTCGTGTGCTAAACGCCAGGCGGCGACATCGTTTAGTGGCATAGTTAGAGTATATGGAGAGTGGCAAAGCCCCCAGGCGTAAGGACTGCGGCCGGGCTGAGGAACGTCCTGCAGGTACACACAGGTGTGACAAATGACGATGGAGACCTGTAAGGGTACGTTATGGATCGAAACATCTAGCTAAAAGATATTAAGGACAGCAGGCCTCGTCGTCAACATTAGTTATATGATAGCTAGAAATAGAATTAGTTTATGTGAGTAAGAGTGGGCAGTATGAGAGATAAGTAAGACTTCGTTAGGTAATAGTGTAAATGAGTATAGCGACAAGCCTTTTGGCTGTCGCTATATAAGCGGTATGAGACTTGAGATAGACGAGCAGACCAAGATAGAGTTCGAACAGAACACATGGAGCAATAGTCTTACATACGGATCACACGGGTAGTGTTAAGATGGTAGTAACCACAAAGAACAGGTGATAGTAAGGATTGGGACAGCTTAGGCTTAGCCTTACGGGCTGCGTGCTGGAAGTGACGGAGATCCTACCAATGGTCTTCGTTACCGGTAGACGAGAGGTGACTCTCTCAACAGTGTAAGAGCGTATATACCTTGCGAAAGGGGAAGCTGGACGAAAGCTATACCTGGTTGGATTGTTACTGATGTGTTTGAATTGTGAAATGAAAGGGAAAGAACTGTATGGATGGAGAATTGTATACCTGTACCTTCGGAATATCATCGTGAATGTAATAAACTGACCTCTTGCCAAGTGCGTGTTCTTTGTATAGGATTGAGCCCCTTTACTTAGAATCTCTACCACTAAGAACTGAATCATGATCCAGGATAACATCAATCTGGAGAGAGCTAGCTACTTCAACGAATAATCACTAAGAACTCCCCATTATCTTAGTATAACACCTTTATTAACATCTTCAAGTAAGCGAAGTATCCACGATAAGTGATGTAATATCACGCAGTCGAGTAATGAATAAACGTATCAGTACAGGATATGAACAAGTACGAACTTTAAAAGGGATACTCCCCAATAAATAGACTAACATCAAAAATATAACCACTCAGCTCAAGACTAGGCGGACTCTGAGGAGGAAGCCTACTCTACCCTGAATTAGAATTGTAACACCTAGGAACTTATCATCTCTTCACTGGCAATTGTACGCATCACCATATCCATCAATAAACTTACCCTACTGCCAAGCGTTGTTCATGTTATGGATTGAGCGCCCATCTCGCGGACTTACTTACCACTAGACTAGCACCCATTAAGAATGATATTAATAACAGTGATAATCTCAGACAATGCACTATAATTATAATTAACCATAAACAATACAATAGCGTTCAATACTTTAATTCTCCCTACCACAAATAGTTGATTTGCGGTGTTTTAGTCACCTGCAGGTTAATTGTAACTGAGTTTGTAGACAAACTATCTGGACAAATTATATACAGTTTAGAAAAAAATGCGTAATACGCATTGTACAGGGACAACTCTCAGGTGAGGAGGTAACATGCGAGAGAATATTCCTATTTAGTCATGTAATATGGAAGAACATTATCATAAGGTTGTTGAATATGACGGTCACCTAGCTCTATGGCTTGGCTATATATCTTTGCTTTAGCTATGCATCCTTTGTATACGGTCATGCTTTAAGCCCTAATATGCACTACCGGGTAATTGATCGTGTAGGGTTCAAGTATAGTAACACAAGATTCGAGTTCAGGCCATATTACACTATGCGTTTGGCCCAACTCAAAGTATAATATACTGAGCATTTTGGGGTTGCGTTGAGGTTTGTGTCGGGTTACATTGGGTAGTACAAAGGCAAGATTAATGACTGTATTACGTTTAGTTGTGACGTTGTCGATGATGGCGCCATCTAGGAGACACCGTGCTAACAGCTACAAATAACAAAACAAGCCATCTTTTTCCTTTTTTTCCAAAACGTAAACAAATGGCGATGATGTCACGAAAACGGCAAAAAGAGACGGCACGTCATTACTGGTTGCACGGACTCCCCTAGACGGTGCCACCATCACATGTACAACATCACAAAATTCATGTAGGCAATGGCACAAGTCACTCATCTTTGTGTAGCTATATCATTTTTGGTCTCGTTGAGTTGCTTTCGTGCAATCTTGCCATATTACATTATGCGCTGAGTGCTTTGGTATGCATCGGCTATTCGTGCTTAGACAAAATTGCCAAAACAAGAAGCAGCCGATGCGTAGTGTAATATGGCCTTTACATGCACTTTGCACGAGGTCATAGTCTTCATGCTCCAGTAACAGGCTGGCAGCATTTCCCAGCTCTTCAATCATTAATGGAAGGGATGCATGACCAACAAATAATTCATTGTCGTTCAGAACAGCAACAAACAGGTACTTATAAGATTCACGGACCGGTGATTGTCACCAGGGCCCATAGCTTTTGTAACCGATTTTTGTGATTAGGCTAATCAGCTGAAATTTGATTAGCGTTGCAAAATTCTGCCGCCAAAAGTAACCTTGGGTACAATTTCAAAATAACTATGAAAAGGGATTGTTAGATGAAGTTACTTTGATTGAGAGACAGAATAAATATATGAATGAAACCCTAATCAAAATTCAAATGATTATAAACTAGTATCTGAAATTAGTTCCCAAAATATGGCCCCTGGCTGATTGGGTGTGTGTGTGCTCAACTCTAAGATCGTCTTTCTATGTATGAACAGCATCTCATCTTGATATTTAAGATATGAGAAAGTCATTTACTACTAGTGTGAAATGTGCCTTCAGTCTGGGGAGGTTAGCATTTATGGTTGGACCTCTGAGAAGCTGTAACTGCAGGGCCCATATCTTCATAACTAATTTGGTTGATCAAGGAAAACTTGATCACCGTCTCAGGATTAGAGATTCTGTCTATTATGAATAAATTTTTATATCTGAGTATCACTCTTTGATACTATTTTGCAATAACACTATTTGTTTTGGTAAAACACAAAATTGCTGATCTTGAGTCCCTAATCAAAATTTCCCTGATCAGCCAAATTAGTTACGAAGATATGGGACCTGGTCACCAATATGGCTTGGCTTGGGGTTGTCAATCAATCAAATCATCTTTTCCGGGATGCATTGGGGGTTGCTAAAACTCCCTAATGGTGCGGTAAAACATACATTATGTCACAGCATGAACCACTACCTATTCCTTATTTTCCCAATTTAGGCATATATGGTTGATGACTCATGAAATCTTTAAAGGTCCTTCCATTAACTATGTATGAACTAAGAGGGTGGATCTGGGGCTGTAATGTACCAAAGTGTGGATAGGTACTTAATCAAAGACCCCTAAATTAGACAAATTCCAAAGGTCAACATATTTAATCAGTGTCTATAACATATTAATTAAACTGTTTTGTTTTCATATTTCAGTATTAACATTGGTAGAGACTGGGGTGTGGAGCAATTGTATATTAACATCTACATAAAAAGTTCCAGCTAAGTATATGACGGTGAAGATCGTACTAATACTATTGCAGAATGATGATAATTACACTGTTACAGAATGTCAGCCTCACGTCTACACAGACTAGGATGAAGGGTATTATGTAGTTTAATGGTGCACTCAACTTTTTGGAGAGAGACCACATCTTAAACACATGTGTGAATTGAATATTTATTTTAAATGCACCTTACACGATTGATTCGTTGTGATCTAGATAAAAACCAATAACGAATGAATTAGTTATTGCTTCGGAGAATTCTCAGAACATTGAAATATTCAAAAGTTTCTTCGAAGCATAGTCTATAAATAAAGTACACTCATTGATCCGGAAAAAGTCACCTTTCTGAGTAACTCTAACCATAGCAACTTCAGTTTGGATGTTGTTTGCAAATATGTCAACTAGTGATGGGAAGAGTTAAAGTCACACCAATAATGAAGCGATTAACCTTAGTCCTCAGCAAAACTCTGATTGCGGTCATGATACTCACAGGACGTGGTAAGGCCTTTTTCTTATCACTAGTGTGATTTCTATGTGTTTAGAAGCTTGCATAATAAGCCCATCCCAGATATACATGAACTTCAAATTTTAGCATGAAATTACATAACAAATTCTTTCTGATTTAATCCCCAAAGATAGAAATGTAAAAAAAAATGGACCATGGTGTTTTGGTTGACAAACTGCTCCTAAAATTTATAAAATGCAGCTTTGTATATTGGCATTTTCCCCATAGGAACCAATGTTAAAGCCTGTCAGCCCAACCCATAATGTCCAACCCTATTTTCCCTAAAATGCAGCATTTTGATTCGATGGCAAACCTGTAAATCTGTCGATTGGTAAAATTTAAGAAATCATAATGTTTTAGCAATACCTGGGGATATAGAAAAACATAATTCTTAGTTATTCCAGTAATCCCAACTCTTGGAGACAAGCATCACTTATAGAGTAATTTTGTCCAACCCTGGGATATACCCAATGTGGGATGGGCTTATTATGCTGTTTTGACATTAAAAAGTGGCAATGTGTTAGAGACATCTAAAGAAGAAGCTGAGATTAACAGTAGGTGTTCAGGGATTAAGTTATATGCTTAACTGCTGAGTATTTGCTTAGGTACATAGAAGGTACCTCTAATTGGTCGTTGGATCTCCAAGAAAATGTTGAGAGAACCAACCTCTCAATAACCTTCACACTGTCAGGTAATCAAGGGGTCTAAATGTTCAATGCACAGCCATTATAATTCAAATATATCTAATTATTTTTTTCTTTTGATGTGACTGTTTGCATGGAGCATGTGTCATTGGAATGAAATAGTAACGACTTTCCCATAAATTTTGCTAGTTTCTGCATAATTTAACTGTTTCTATCATTGTTTTACCAAAACTCTCTTAGATATAAATAGGACTGTAGGAACTCTGTCTGAACCTGTCTTATTATGTCTTAAATCATTATGAACACATCAGTATTGGTCCTTTGCACAAACAAAGGTCGAACGATACCTTCAAATTTGAAATATTGAAACCTGAAAACAAAGTGTTATTGTGAAATGTACAAGAGCAAATTCAACGATTCCTGAAACTGTGAAAGGATGAAAAGGTTGCTCTTCCTTATTTTCTTTCATATCAACAAATACAACAAATAAAAAAAAAAAATTTTTATTTGAAGAATTATTAGAATTATCAATTAGATCCTGACAATGTTCTGTTTCAGGGGATTGTCGCGACATCTGTTATTTCCGGTCCAACCACCGGGAGACTAACCATGGGGCCCGGGAGGAGTGTACTGACTGGGGCGGGCGGCTTGCCAGGATGATGGATGATGGGGAGCTTCAAGAAGTCCATGACCTCATACAGTGAGAACCTTTTTCTGATATTTTTCTTTTTTTGATATTTTTCTTGCTTCGGTTACCTGTGGACTACCCCTAAGGGTCGTCTATATTTTATCACCCAAACAATGATCGAAATATCCTTAAAATAGTGAAAATCACAAGTGGCACGTATGGCTAGTCAGTACTTACTGCCCCTTATATGGACCGCTCGGATGCCATGCGGGTGTTAAATATTCGTACAGTAATGTTAATTGAAACTAAATTAACAATTAAACGTAAATAGAACAAATATACAATGTTTGTTTTTTGATAGACAGACTTCGATTTTAACCCTGAGGTAAGTTAATTGGAGTTTATGAGGAAGTATGTACGAGGAATAAAAAGGTGAAGAAGTATGAGATGGAGTATGAGTAATTGAGTCTGGGGAAAGGCTCTAACATAGTGAACTTAGCGCTCAATGTATATTCACTACTGGGAGAGCATCACGGGAAGATTTTGATCTCATACTATAAGCAGACTTGGCCCTGTTTGAATCAGTTTGCTATATGCCGTGTCAATCAGTGTAAGGGTTGTGTACACATATGTACACATTTGTGTGTCAATATATGGGGTGTTAATTGTATTGGTGCACATTCACACTCTTGCAGTGTCAATGGTATGGCCCATTACATTAGGATACATAACAGCCTCCCCAGCCGCCCAGCTGGGGACTTCTATAATTAGCACTATGTTTGGTTGGCTCATTTTAGTTATTTCCCAGCCCTTTCTATGTCTGACCAGAGGCTAGGGCCAGTGCATCCCCCTGACCTCTTCCCGGCCCCCTACCCCTCCTAACCCCGTCAGCACCACAGAGGAACGCACGGGGAGACCAGGGCCGTCCCCCTGACCTCTTCCCGGCCCCCTACTCCCCCTAACCCCGTCAGCATCACAGAGCAATGCACGGGGAGACCAGGGCCGTCCCCCTGACCTCTTCCCGGCCCCCTACCCCTCCTAACCCCGTCAGCATCACAGAGGAATACACGGGGGGACCAGGGCCGTCCCCCTGTCCTCTTCCCGGCCCCCTACTCCCCTAACCCCGTCAGCATCACAGAGCAACGCACGGGGGGACCAGGGCCGTCCGGCATGGGCTATCCCGGCGATAATGTACCCCCTGTCGCCTGCAGAAGTTTTCCTTGTACAGGCGAGTAGGGGGTCGCCTGTGGACTTAAACGTTATACAGGCGCCCCTATCAGGGCTGCCTCCCATCGTTCTTTGGTTCTGGGAACGCTTGCAAGTCATCCACTAGTGGATATATGCTACAGTTTACGGAGGCTAGGTTCCAAAGTACATATCAGACAATTCACCTTCATATTTACAGACCCCAAGTCTATTTTAGTGGTAGATATAGCACCAGACAGTGGGTATACTTGATACATGGTCTCGGCTGGCGCCTTGACTTTATGTTGCTCTCTGTATCTATATATATACTGATATATACATATATACATGTGTGTCTATATATGTATATATATTTTGTTAATTGTTTATTATATCAAATTTCATTTACCTTTAATGTTACTATATGTATATATATACACACTGTATATATATATATTATACATATAACAGTAAAGGTAGATCGTATATATGTACAAATATCTACATATATATGATATATATTCATACTTATATAGGCCTAATATATATGTATGTACGTTACATGTATTTATCATATCCGTATTTTTTCAAGAACTAAGGGATCTTCCTAAAAAAGTATTTTGAGTATACTAACCCCATCAGGCTTATTCTCAAAGGGGCATTTCTTGAAAAAAACGTCGGCTTTGAATATCTCTGTGGTCTTTAATGTGGGAATGGCCCCTGAACCTAGTGCAGAATTTTTTTGGTGCATAAATTCTATTCAGTAACAAACATCAGAGTTGCCTCTGTTTTTCATTTCATTACAAAGGAAAAAAAGGCGATATACAGGATTATAGGTAATACCAGTGGTCAATAATTTTTATGCAAAATATTCTAACAATTATAATCATACGTCCAACAGATCAACATAGTGATTATTGCATTCCTGGGGCAGGATTCCCGCATCCAAACATCTAGGAAAATCCCTGCATGCATGAAAACGAGTTAGATGTTGAATAAAGGTCTATAGGTCCCATGTTGATAGAATAATTTAACAGGCCCATACCCAGGCCCCCCCCCCCCCCCACAACAGAAATTTTTCCAAAAGATTTTTAGGTATTAAATGTATTTTATGTCAAATGTATAAATCTGTGCGATATACCATGGTGCATGATACAAACCTATACATTTTACCATTACCGCCCCCCACCCATCCTGCTAACATGATCTCATGTCAACATAATGACTCAGACTCCCATCCCCAACCAACCACTACATCACTGCAAGTCTACATCTGAACTCCCATTGGGTCAAACTTAAAGACGAGGCAAATATGTAATATATGTGTGTGCATATAAATAGGCCTTAGGGTAATTTTACGCAGGTGTCTAATTTCACGCACAATATTACTTTAAGGCCTATATATCTCAATTCAGGGATGTAAGTTTTCAGATTTTTGTCGGATTTCCGATTTTCTCTCTCCAGTGCCTACAAAAATCAGTTCTTATATTTGATATTTATAACACGTTTTACAACATCTTAGGAAGCATTATATTCTGATTTCCTTAATGGTGTTTCCGATTTTTTTCACTGTCCCCGCCTCATAGATCATAGTATTACAAAAAAATATTCAGGAAACCATGCAGCGTGGCCAATATTTCACTGTCAATTATGACTTTTGTATATCTGATCAAAGACATTTTTTATGATGAAATTTCAAATATATTGTGTTTCTTTTCCTCAAGTTTATGCTATCCCTTATAAACATACATATCTGTTTTTTCAAGATTGGAATATTTTAAACTAAAAAAATGTCCTTTACAATAATTTTACATAAATCAAAAGACATTGCAGTATCGTCTTTTTTGCCCATAGAAATACATAGTGCGTGAAATTACAACAGCTGCGTGAATTTAGACTAATGACATGTCCTAATTTCACGCACATATAGACAACTAAGATTACAAAGGTATTACATTGGCTACGACCCAACTCAGCACGAAATACAATAATCCATTAAAAAAGCTGTATTCTGTACCTTACAATCATTTTGAGCATGTATCATACCTACAGCCATCTTGATTATCTATTTTCATTATTCACTCATGAAAATACCTTGTTAAAGTAATTGCTGACCTACTAACTTGTCTAATTTCACGCAATAGGTGCGTGTAAGTACTCCTTCTACAGGCGAGTGGATGCAATAGTTTAAATAGATATTTCGGACCTCAATAATACATATCATATAGATCTACCTATATAAATATAAGGTCGCCTGTGCAAACGAATCATGAACAGTATAACCTTTTTTAGTTATCATACAACCCCTACATTATAGTTCCTAGTCAGGATGCGTAACCCTTACAATACAAATAACATGGCTTTGTTGCCTGTACTAATTTTTTGTACACAGGCGACCTTTGAATATTTGGAAACATTTGGCCCTCCATACTACACACTTGTCGCCTGTATAAGGGTTAGTATCACAGGCGACCTCCATGGTCACCTGTACAAGGCAAATGTTTACAGGTGAGGTCGCCAAGGCGAGGTCGCCTGTATAGCCCTTCCGGGGCCGTCCCCCTGACCTCTTCCCGGCCCTCTACTCCCCCTAACCCCGTCAGCATCACAGAGGAACGCACGGGGAGTCCAGGGCCGTCCCCCTGACCTCTTCCCGGCCCCCTACTCCCCCTAACCCCGTCCTAACCTTTCTGTTTTTCAACAAAATTTAGAATGCAAACGATACCCAAAGAATACCAAAGAATATACCTTACCTTTATTTGCTTTTGCTATGGAATTTTGTAAGCTAAATATTGATTGTATTTGATTCTTGATTTCTTGTTTGTATTTGCTATATTATCTAGGTCATTGGGTCAACTTAAGGAGGTGAAAGTTTGGTGGCAGCTCCAGGGTTACAGGCAAGAGGGGGGGGGACTGTTATGCAACCTCCTGTGGCCCTGTGTGCCAACATTGCTAAACTTTGCAGCTGCAGTGTCGATAGTATATATGCACATTTAATGCAACAGTCATATTGCAGTGTTTGTCACGGAAAAGAGTAAAGTAGACCAACCACTATGCAAGTCTGCTTAGTGTATGAGATCAAAATCTTCCTGTGCATGCTATACTGTGAAATATTTTTGAAAAAAAGGATAATAAAAAAAAAGGAGCAGATCCAGTTGGGGGTGGCGGGGTGGAGGGTCCAGAGGGTCATATAGAGAAAGAAATGTTGTGTGTGTACAAATGCATGATGTTTTTGGTATTTAGCCTATATATGCAGGCCCTGTCCCCCCCTTTTGAAATGTGGTATCCAACCCTGTACTCTACTCCAACTGAATAGCTGTTGCTATGACGGATCCGGTAGACCTGTTGCTCCACTCAGTCGTCCTTCTATAGATCTGGGACGCAAAATACAACTAAAAAACCTGAGCATTTTCTGCCAACTCCTGTTAGTTCATCTTTTCCTATGTTCTCATTAATTCACCAAAATTCACCTCTGATGGCACTTTCAAAGTGTGATGACAATAAATTATGTCCTGTTAATGTACAACACTTCATGTAAATTAACCTTTACAATATCTAGATAGAACTCATAACTGGCAGAACACTGGTACCAGCAGCAAGCAAAAGCAATTCGTATTGTGGGTGGTGCATATTGACAGGCCATACGCACTGCTCCACCTTCTCAGTATATTCTCAACAATTTAAGGATTGTTTGCGTGATGAAATAAAGACGCACCTTAGGGGTCATCCTTCGGGGGCTGAGCGACCCATGGCGATTGCATGAGCCTCGGGCTTCACCCTTGGTATGTGACAATCCCCTGTGGATTCTTCAGCCACCCTTGGACGCCCCCTGCATTGCTTCTTATTATAATACCCATACTGTGGTCCCTCACTGCAGCTGAATCAACGATGGTCTCGTAGGCAAAACGCTGTTATAGCATAAGTATTTGACATAATGTTCTAACTCTGCAAAGTTTTCAGCCACATTTGACTTGCTTACTCTTTTGAATCTTCATGAGTTTTACATGCACCAAAGTCACAAACCTGGCCTGGAAAGTATATAAATCATCATATATATTATATGTTAAACTATAAATGTCTTTTTTCTAGTAAATTAATGTATGATGAAGAGTGAGGTGGGGTGCTGCCACCTACTGTGTCTTTGTACAGGTACTGGGAGCTTAGCAACACCACCATATTGTTTGTTTTGTTTATACCTGGGCAGTCACTCCTCCCTCACTGCTGGTTATGTTCTTCATTCATCATTAATAAATGGCCTTATGAAAAAAAAAAAATGCACTGCTCACCGGTCGTGCGGGTGATAAATATATAGATGTACTCTCAGCTTTATGTCTTAGGTGTAAGGCATTCAGCAAAATTAATATTAATCATTTTGTACTTCAGAGGGCTGGCTGGAGATGATGTGTGGATCAACGGTCTTAAAGCATATCGCGGAAGACCTTGGAAGTACATGGATGATGTAGAAGATGAACCGTTCTCCTTCACTAACTGGGTCGATGGCGGGTATGATGTAGGTGGTACTTTGAATTTTCTCCTACCTCCCAACAAGAAATAAGAAATGTATACTTATTCTTCAAAAGACACCAGAGACAGATCCAGAGAGGGGGGTGGGGGCTTATGTACACATTTGAGGTGCCCCATCCATGGTCTAGAATCTTACATTAAAAAATCTAAATTTGGCAAGAATTTCGGGGGGGGGGGGGAGGAGGATGGGGATGCACCCTCTAAATCCCCTCCTGATTACAAATCATTTAAATCTAGTACATAAGTGATTGGAACATAGTGATTGGAAAAGATTGCACTGGAGTGCCACCTGGTGTACCTCTCCGAAAGTTAGTTAACATGAGCAATGAAACTTGATTTTGAATTTTCTTGAATGTTTTTTGGCCTCTAGGATCAGGGTATGAAGTGTCAGTTCCTATTCATTGTAACACTGTTACACTTTTTGCCTTTTTTATCACTACTTGCACTCATTTTTCCTCTTAAATGTTATATATAATGCATAATCCTTTTCATAATTAACATTTAAACCATTCCAAATACTTCTTAACTCCTTATTTCCCTCCTCTTCCAAAATAGCAAAACAGTGTTACAGTGAAAAGCAAAACAGGCTGTGTAAATACAAATCATTTTATGCAAATCTCCCTTCGCCTCCCCCTGGTGCAGGCATGGGGGATTACATAACCTTTCATAACAGGGGGTGGATTTTCACTTCTTTGGTTGGGTTTATGAGGGGAAACATGTGGAATTGCTTAACATTAGTTGCTTTTGCCACTGAAGTGATAGGAAATTTACATGAAATGATTTGTATTTATACAGCCTGATTTCCATTTCACTGTTACCCAGTTTGGCTATTTAGCAGGTACAGGGTATTAAGGAGTAAAGAGTGGATCTAATCCTAAATGTGAAAAGGATTATGCATCAGATTTAGGATTTAAAGGGAAAATAGTGAGAAAAAAAAAAAGGCAAACAGGGTTACAGGAATACAGTGGAATAGAACTGACACTTCATACCCTGATCCTCTAGCCCTAACTATCACATCTGCCTTTTTTTGTTTTTGAATTTCAATGGGATTAGTCCAATAAAGCTAAGTGAATGTGTTTCCAAACCTGACTTACATCATTGTAGTCAATACCATGTCTTGGTTTGATTCAGGTGTCTCTCTCGCTATCTCTTCCCCACAGGATACTCAAAATACCCTGAGAATGTCCATCGCGACTGGCAAATGGAATAGTCGTCCATGGCATTATCCTCATTATTTTGTTTGTGAGAAGGAGAAAGGTAATAATTTTTCTGACCTTGTGAAATACTGGAGCCCAAGTATGTCTCCAAACAACAATAACATCTGACATTTTTATCATTCCGAACATTATTCCATTAAACCCTCTCAATTTAGTTTTTGTTCTGTGTGATCATATATTATTGTACCGGAAACCATTATTTGGTATCAAAAATATTTAACACAAAAACTGTGAAGTGATTGATGATAAAAGATTGGACAAATGTGTATTATTCTTTGCCAACTTAACAAGGAATTCGAAAACAATAAACACAAATTGAAGCAGTGTATAGATGTATGCAGGACAAGAGATCCAAAAGTGTCCATCAAGGTCATTTCCGGTCAATTGCGTAATTAATGATGTTTTGGATTTTGATACAAAAACCTAACAGGACACTTTGAATGAGAAACCCTCACATTAAAGGGGCTGTCTCGTCCGTGGGTTGTTAGGCTTACATACGCTGACGTTAACCTAACGACGTGACGGCCGGTGCCCTATTTTGCCCTTTCAGAACGTAATAACGCAACGTGATTGGTCACGTCGCGAAATTGGCGGGGTGTTAGGGGGGTTACAACGTAGCTAATTACGGCCGTCTCACGGACGAGAACGTCCCTTTAAAACAGCACATATGATAAATTATGTGCCTGTTCCCTGACAGTGACAGAGGTGTCAACTAACAGCTCCTGCTACCAGGCCCCTCCTGATGTGGACAATGCAGACCGGTTGGAGAATGGCACCCATGTCACCTACTCATGTCACCAAGGCTACCACTTCGTAGACGGTAACCTTACCAAGACTTACGACTGTGGGTGTGCCTCAATGGCAGACATGCTTCCATGTGTAGGTAGGTAAAATTATTTTTTCTTAAGCTTGTTCCCATATTTCATCACATGTTGATGTTAATTGTTTTAGAAACTAATGTTGCAAGTTTCTTAAGTATGCTAGCAACAAAGGGTGTTCGGGGGGGCCTGTATTCTGTGAATTTCTGTATAAACTGAATGTTTACTTCAGAATTGGCAGGGCCCTTCCTGTAGGAGTACTTGAAATCAAGTTGTGACATTCATTACAGAGAGATAATGTGCTTAAGGATATTGAAGGCAAAATATGTTGATAACATTTCTTAAAACTTAATTCAAAGTTACACTTAATATCAAAGTATAAATAACCAATATATTTCATATTTTCAGAAATTCAGCGTGATGTTTGCTTCGCGCTCTCAGATGACTTTAGAGTGCTCTTTACTGATGCCTACTTGAGATGCCATGCGTATGGCGGACAGCTCCCAAAGATCCTTACCCAGCAGGAAAACGACAAACTACAGGCAATGCTTGAAGGGTAGGTGTCATATTGCTAAAGTCATTATGTATATTTTCTGTACAGAAATTGTATTGTTGAAAATGAAATGTAGTAAGAAGTATAGAAGCATAAGAGATATCACAATGGAGGAATCAACCTTAACTTGGATGCAAAGATAAACCCATGTATCTTAAGAGTATAGCAGACATATGACACACTGACGCAAGTGTGAACACAGGGTTTTATGTGGTATAAATTGAAGAGAAGACTTGAAGGCAGGAGATGTGGTTGATGTTAAATATATTCCCTACAGTCTCAGGAGTGCAGGCCTAAAGGCTTGTTGTTGCTTAGTTATTACACATTGTCTGTTCTGCTGCTGGACCCAGAGTGTCTTACAGCATACCTGCACCTCCCACCTGACCTCTGGTCAGTGACCTAATTACAACTGACCAATAAGGGCAGGGGGAGTGCTAACTGATTACCATAAACTCTATAATGTAGAACCCTATTTAAATATATTTCATATATCTTTTGATTATTATTTAGGAAATTATAATATTAATATAGTTGATATAATAAGCCTAGTAAATACTTGTAATCATTAGAGGAAGGATATGCCATGCCTAAACTTAGATATGACACAAGCATAGTAGCAGTCTGTGTCACACAAACCACCCACAGAAGCTGGGATTCCCCATGACAAACCAGGGACATGCTGATGAGGCATAATTGTGGGTGAAAATTCAGGATGTGACATAATCATCTTGCATCAAGCTTATAAGATATCAAGCCATCCAACACCTGTAGCTCAGTCAATAGTAGTTGGTCAGGAACAACTAAAAACACCATCACCAAGTAGCCATAAGGAGACTCAAGGAGCTCAAAGGTCAAAGTGTGAACTTCAAAATAAAACCTATATCATGTTCTACACATGAACAACAACTATCTGAAGGTCCTTCAATATTAAACCAGTACTGAAAAGGTCATGGAAAACTGGTTAACTTTGTCAGTCAACAATAGATTGAAGAAACACTAGCATAGGTTTAGTAAATCAGGGATGGATGGGATGGTGGGGGAGGTCATGGGGGTCCTGATCCCTTTTTGGTGGGGATTTACACTTGTCAAAAAGAAAATAAAACATTGCATGCATGTTTGCCACCTTTGGCAAATCAAACACTATTTTCTACCTTTGATACTTTGAGTACTGTGACTTTCTAATGAAGGTTCCCTATCCTAAATCTACTACAGAAATCTACACATCTGTCTGGATATACACTGGATGGCTAATGCTGACTGGAGGATGAGGTGGGAGACGGCTGGGCCTGACATGTACTACATGAACTTTTGGGAGGGCCATTCCTCCTACCGAACCCCGCCTGCCACCATACTCCTGTACACGGGCGATGGGAAGTGGACCATAGCCAGCCCACGCCACAGCCTGTGTAGAGTTGTCTGCGAATACCCGAAAGGTACCCCGAACAAAAATATGATGTTATAATTACGTTAATTTAGCTTTCTGTTTAGTTCTGCTCTGGTTCTTGTTACGCTATTTTGATGGCACCCCAAAACGTCTTTGGGCTGTTGCACTGTGATGTTATTGTGACATTCATGTAATGTTCTTTCATGTCATAATAACAATAATATTATTATGATCTTCTTTATAAGTAAGGCCTGAACTTCACTAAAAAACTATGTTATTGTAACATTCTTTTTTAGTGGGTCTCACCTTTACCCAAAATAACATAACTGTTCTGCGAAAATTGGTCATGCTACAGACTAACTAAAAAAGCACGGTCGCAGAACTGGTCTGGCCCCTTGTACCATACTGATTGCAACAAGTGGTTGCTAAAAAGCAGAACTTTTTCCTTGACCAAAATGATTGCCATTTGGGCACTTTGGACACCCCAAAAAAACCTATTTAGAGTGAAGTGTTCTTAAAATGTTTGGTGCTATAATTAGACAATGTATAATGCGGTATTACTTTTGAAAATCATGCTCTGTTGTTACTGTAAAAAGACAGTAGGAACATGGCATCCTTCATATGCCACATTTACTCTGGGCTAAATAAACCTGTGGATACTGTATAAAGGCACTAATGGACTAAGGCACAAGTACCAAGTTTGAAATAACTCTTTAGTTTATCTTGAAATCAATAGAGTATCTAAGAATAATTGCTGTGTCTTTTGTTAGATGTTGCCATGACGGCTCCTACCCCTGACTTGCCCCATGCAACCAAGACAGAGAATACAACACATGTTACGTACAGCTGTGAGACGGGCTACACCATGACAGACGGCAGCACGGGCAGGACCTATGGCCGGGACTGTGCAGCCACAGCACGGCTCAACCAATGCCACAGTAACCCGACTTTACATCCTAGTCCTTATACAGTTATCCACCATTACAAACCTAGCCTTTTATCTGAGCTTTAATCCGTTATCCACCGTAACCTAACTTTATGTCCTAGTCTTTAATCCATTATCCACTACAAGCTAACTTTATGTCATAGTCTTTAATCCATTATCTACAGCAACCTAAGTTTATGTCCTAGTCTTTAATCCATTATCTACAGCGACCTAAGTTTATGTCCTAGTCTTTAATCCATTATCCACCATAACCTAACTTATTGTCCTAGTCTTTAATCCATTATCTACCACAACCTAAGTTTATGTCCTAGTCTTTAATTCATTATCTACCACGACCTAACTTTATATCTTAGTCTTTAATACATTATCCACTGTAACTTAACTGGATGTCCTAGTCTTTAATCCATCATCCACTGTAACCTAACTTTATGTCCTAGTCTTTAATCCATCATCCACCATAACCTAACTTTATGTCCTAGTCTTTAATACATTATTCACTCTATCCCAACCTTATGTCCTAGTCTGCTATCCACCGTAACCCATTATTACGTCCTAGTCTATAATCCGCTATCCATTGTAATCCACCTTTAAATCCTAGTATTTAATTCTTCATCAGCAACGTTTGCTCAAGGATGAAGAAGTTGTCCCCATGATATTCATAGGTATACTTATAAAATATTTCAAATGTTCAGTTTCCTTGATTTCGTCAATATAACCTAAAGCATGTGAACCCGTTATTCAGTCAGGGTACAGGTTATTTCCTTGTGGTTTTATACCTTTTACACATGGATGGTCATGCTCATGAGAGTTGCTACAACTAGCATCTACTTTATCTCAGTTACGCCTGATATGTTTCTTTCACTAACATTATGGTAATAACAAACTACATAGCTTACTGAAACACTTTTAACCTTGGATCTATTATCATACCTTTTCATCAAAAATATTATAGCTACACAAAGATGGGCAAGTCTGAACGGTACCAAGTCTGAAAGTGACGTTGGCAATAGTAGAACCCTCTATGAACGTCCATGCAAACCGGTTACTATGCGTCAGCACTTTTGCCATTTTCGTGATATCATCGCTGTACAGTCGAAAAAGACAGTCTGCTGTACATTTTTGTATCTGGTTGCACAAACTCTCATAGGGGGCGCCACTATCAATGACGTTCATAATAAAAATACTACAGTCTTTAATCTTTCCTTTGTACTATTGTTATTCTCATTAACAGCCTTTCAACGAGACATCTGCCTCCAACCAGTCAGAATCCTGTTACCCTTATCCACAGCTGAGTCTGAATGCAATAAAGCCAATGCTACTCTTGCCAAGATTATCAACGATGAAGAACGTTCAAGAGTCCTTCCATCGTTAATGTGAGTATAATTATCGTGATATAAATGCATACCCAGCCAGCTTGTGACATAACAGAAATGTTCTGCAACCATACTATTTTCTAAGATGGCACGTAACAATAATGTTATTGATGGTGAGGCTGAAACCTCACCAAATTAGATCATTATGATAACATTATTTTCTGGTGAGGTTAGGAAGAAACCAAAACAGAACATTATACGAACATTCTGTTTAGGTCAAAGAACATAACCAGAATGTTATAATAACGTTGCGGTGAAACATTGCAGCAGTAGAACACAGTGACGTAATTGGGAGTCATCAAAAGAACGTATCAAGAACCAAACCAGAAGCAAATAGAAGGTTACTGCAATGTCATTATAATGTCACACCTCTGGCTGGGATCGCATGCAGTGTACAAGCCAAATATCAAATCTCAAAGCTTTAAAGATCTAATTTTATGCTTTATGACGTCACATTGATGGTCTCAGAGATGTGTTTGGGAGCCATTCAATCTATGTCTATAGAACATCAAAATGCAATGTTACATGAATGAAAAAATAATGTAACTAACATTATCATAACATCATATTATAGCTTGGGTATGTTTATACATATATATAGTTAGTTGATTGTTCGCAAAATATCATAGGAAAGACATAGAGATACATACACACATGCCAACCTCCCTCGAACTAATGATACATCATCAGCCTTACAACCTGCCTTACACTGATCACACATCACCAGCCTTACAAGCTCCCCTAAAGGTGACGTGCAGATGAATAAACAAAAATCCAAAATATAGTACAAACCTCTTGATGTATATTTGAAGCAGCATTAGACTTGAATTAGCACACATGGATAAAACAATAAGCTAAATAAGCTATTGTTAGGATTGTGAATACACACCTGATCTCACAGGGCTGTGATGTCATCTAGGCACACATCACCAGCCTTTCAACATCCCTTAAACTGATGACATGTTAGCCGCCTTACAATATCCCTTAAAGATCACATATTACTATAGATCTGGGACACAAGGAACAACCCAAAACCTGAACATTTTCTGTCACCTCCTGTAAGTTTGTCTTTTCCTATGTTCTCCTAAATGTACCAAACTGCAACTCTATAATGGCATATTCAAAGTGTAATGACAATATTTGTCTTGTTAATGTACACCGCTTCATATTAAATAACATGTATAATATCTAGCCGCAATTCTTAACTAGGGCTATGTCACAATAAAAGGAACAAGCTGTTTCTTGCTGACCAAATCTATAGCATATTGGCGCATCATTCACTCCAAGTATTATCTTTCGACAGTGGTCATACGCTAACTTCTGGGAGGCGACAGAATGGCACATGGATGTGGGGAGATGGCACCCCCATCACCACCCTGGCCTGGACCCACCGACAGCCCACGGAAACAGATCTCGACACCTCGAGAACCCTGTATGCCACGCTTTGGGTTTCTGGAATATGGTTTTCCCAAATAAATGGAGAAAATTTTTACTACTTTATCTGTGAGAAAGAACCAGGTAGGTTGTCACTGAAGTTGTATAGGAAAACACACAGAGGTTGACAGTACAACCCTGAATACCAGGTGGGTATATAAAAAAAATACTCCCCAAGGCTGTTAGGCTGAGGGCTGTAATTTTGATGACATCCCACTGAGTATACAGGGTTGTACTGTCAACTGAGGTAAGTTTTCCTTATATTATATACCATATTTTGTAAGTCATAAGCAACATAGAAAGGAAATTACCAGATGAGCAAAGTGGGCAGTATCACAATGTCTTGACTATGCACACACTTTGACTGGTCTAAAGCAGTTTACCCTAATATTCTTAATTTTTTCTTTATTATAGGGCTATCACTATCTCCATCTAATCAGACTGTATCATTTTACCTGACATTAAATAACAATCATTAAAATCCATTCAGAATATACATAACTGCCCACTGTGCCAATGCACCAAAAATACTGAATGGCAGTGTCCGGTTAGTATTCATAACTTATCCTGGCATGCATAGTACATAATATTACACCATATTGACCAGTCAAATAATCTTTTCTCATGCATACATGCATGTTGAATTAGGCCTAAATAGGACATTGTAAAGTATCAATCAAGTTGTATTCCATGTGCAAGTTCTGAAAATTATGTTGTTCAGTTGCAATACTGGAAAGAAGCTCTATAGTTGTCATGATAATTATGATAACGAAAGTGCTTCCCTCTACTATCTGCGCACATATATATATATATATTTATTCTATACCAGGATTCTACTGCCTAAACCTCACCATCGTCCTGCCCTTTCAGAAACCAGTGAATAAAAGATCTGTTATTGCCCCTGGGGGCAATCATGTCTGTCTGTGAATCCTAGTGCCAATTTTCGTGTTTTCAGTAAAGAAAATTCAATATTTCTCTGTGTACTTGATATAGAATTAATCAATTGCACATCGCAGGGGCACTCAGCAATTATTGTTATTGCTCTTTTTTGCATACACCTATGTCTCAGGCTAAAGCCCTCAACTGTATGTGCAAACCAGGGCCACAACAATTGCTTCGTGCACCCTAGGTCTATACTATGTATGTATACATAAACATATATCTTAATATTCAATTTTATAGGTTTGCATTATCTTACAACAACCGCCTTTAACACACACAAAACAAATAACATTAACAATCAAATTAAATGAACTAAATATCGGGGGTCAGGGTGGCAAATGTCGTTGAGGTGTTGGTACCACTCGTTGGTATTGGCACTGCATAGGTTTGAGTCCCATGCAGTGCAGCATGAAAAAGGACATTTGGATGACCCCTGCACGGAATTTCGCCCAAATGTTCTGCAGGACTGCAGTGGAAGAACACATTTCATAAAGTGAACTCAACCTATATAAAAATCCAATATAATTTTTTTTTTTACCTTTTCCTTCTTGTGTAATGAAAGTTGTCCCCTCTTTCCCAACCGCAGAGGCAGCCTGTCCTACCGAGGTCCCCTCTGTCCCCCACGCATCAGGAGTGGTCTCGGGCTGTAACATCACCTACACCTGTCATACCGGCTACGCCTTCGATGATGGAACCACAGTGAAAATAGTGGATGCGCGATGTGCTGGAATCATAAGGCTTTCAGGATGTTTTAGTGAGTGCTTGTGTATATGAGTCTTTTCAATAAAACCAGAGCTTTCATCAACCAAATGCAACCTTGGGCTAGATGAAGTAAGGCAATTGTTTATTATTTGTTCAGGTCAGAAATCGTGATAGCAGGGTCCACAGCCCAGGCAAGAAGCGACGTAACAGAACCGTTCTGCGACCATACCATTTTGGTCGGTTTATAACCCACATAAAACTAGGTAACAGTTATGTGATTTTATTGGGATGTTATGACATCCCATAAAAAGAATGTTATAATAATGTTCTACGAACATCAGGTTAGAACCCCCTTACAATGTAACATCACAGTGACATGCCACTCAGGTCTGGTTGAGACATAACTCAAACAGAAGGTAACTGATACAAACTAATTATGTATGGTTATGACCAAACCTAAAAAGAATGTAGTTATGACGTGTTGATTAGGTGACATAGAGACCTAACTGAAAAAGTACATAACTGATATGTACTGACTGAGTGAAGTTGTAGCCAAACCTAAAGAGACATTCTTGTTACGTGAGATTTCGACGTTGTAGCGACGTCTATTTGATGGCTCCCAGAAACGTCGCTGCGACCAAAATTGTGATGTCTTTGTGACATTCTAATTAGGTTAGGTCTTAACTACACCTTAACAGTACATCGAAAGAACGTTGTGTTCAGGTTGGTCTGAACCATACCTAATGATGTCACAGTGACGTTCTTTTAAGGTAAGGTTTCAACCCTACCTAATTGTGACATCACAGTGATGTTGTGCTTAGGTTAAGTCACAACTTGACTAAATCAGAACGTCACAAGTACCTTGTTTCCTAGTCTAGCCATAACCATTGATAGTACTGTTTTTCAACACCAGGGGACAGTGCAATACCATTTAAGTTGAGAAAGGCTAAAGTTCAAGGTTTTTTGGTTTATATCACTATTTTTCAAATATGTTTAAATGCTGCTGAAACACTCTTCTTTATGAAATATCAAACTATCTTCTAGAAACGTATTTATGGTTTAGTTTAATTGTTTTGGCTGAAATAAATGACCAGTACCATAAAAACACCTTTTTCAATCTTTCACAATGGGATACTGAGTGGGTCTATCCTCTGGTCTGATATCTGACATTTGCCAGCTATAGAAAGGGCCTGGGTACACAAGTACTTACTTAAAAGGCCTCAAGTCACTGTGACCAAAGCTGGAAACCAAGATTTCTTGTCTTGGGAAAGTTACAGTATGATGTATAGTGTAATGTTTGGTCATAGGTGGGTCACAAAATAACCTTAACAGAACCTGTCACAAAATAACCTTATTGGAATATAATTTGGGTTACACTATGATTTTATAATCATGTCGCCAGTATGTCATGATGCAACGTCGCAGGAGAAGTTTCTAATCCACATAATCATTCTTTGAAAGTTGCAATGTGAAGTCGCAGAAACACATACCAAGAATGTAATTTTGTGACGCCGCAGAAACATGTGATAAGAATGTCATTTTGCAACGTCGCATTGGAAGTCTCAGAGACGTGATTGGGTGCCCTCAAATCTACGTCTATAGAACGTCAAAATGCGATGTAACAAGAACCAAAAAATGACGTCGCAATAACGTTATTATAACGTCATATTCTTGCCTGGGAGTAGTTTCACACAGGGAACATTGCTGAATGATATCAAAAATAGCGTATAATTCGTAAGCCCTAATTATACTACCCAAACAAGAATATGACGTTATAATAACGTTGCAGCAACGTTCTGTTTAGATCTGGTTTGGTTCTTGTTACGTTCTTTTGAGGGCACCCAAAAACGTCTTTAGAACCTAATGTTGCGACGTGACACTAGAACGTTGTTGTGACATTCTTGTAATGTTATTTCACGTTACAATAATGTTATTATAACGTTCTTTATTAGTTTGGTCTCAACTTTACCAAAATAGAATGTTATTATAACGTTCTTTTTCAGTAAGTCTAAACCTTACCCAAATAACATTATTGTTACATGAAAATAGGCCAGGTCTCAGACCAATTAAAAAAGTACCGTTGCAGAACGTTCTTGTTACGTTACTGCTCGCCTGGGTATGCTTCAGGTCTAGGGTCACACCCAACATGACTGATTCTCATAGGACAATATCGCACTACATGCTGGGTCATGTTGGGTTCCAACGCAACCCAACGCAAACTATATTACACTTCGCATTTTGGGTCGCATTGTGGATGTATTGGGTCACATTGGGCAAGAAGTTTGCGTCGGGTTTTACAAACATGTTGGTAAAATAAAACAAATCAGATGCGTTGGGAAACGCAACCCAATGCGAACATTACCCGACGCTAAGTGTAATATGGCCTTTACATTACTATACTAGGCCACAACAATGCTTTGATTATTTTGTTATAGTCATCATGTTCTATTTTCAGGGACATATCGCCATGTATGCTTTGCTCAGAGCCTGATGAAGCTCAACTTTACTGCAGCAAAAGCCTATTGTGAGTCAGTTGGGGCTACAATAGCTAAATGTTTGAATGCTGAAGAGCAGAGTCGTTTTGAGGACCTATAGTAAGTATTATATGTGAAGGATTCATGAGATATTCAGACTTTGGCCAAGTGATTCAATAACTTGTGAAGTAGTCATACATCAAATAATATTATTCCAGTCTGTACCAAAAACCTTTTCACATGTCAGACATTTGTTCAACATTCAACACTTTAATATAGAAACTTTGATCAGCTTACGTTGGACATACGTTGGACATGTCCGGATGTCTAGCATTATTGGTGAACACTGTTATCAGATTGTTTACTGCACCTGCCCTCAGTTATGAAATATCCAACCGGCGCAGATGATTCTTCAGCCTGTGTTGATATGTATTTTGTTAAAGTATCAGAGCCGTGTCTTTGATGCTTTAAGGTTTATCAGAAAGGTTATCAAATAATTGAACATGGAATGCATGAAACCAAGAAACCTTGTCAAACTGGTTTGAAGCCTTTCAAATATGTAGCTAGCTATAGTTCATCGTACATCTCTAAAGATATAAAATTTATTCAAGCACCTCAAGCTTATTCAAGTTACATTTTTCTTATAGGGAGCCAAAATCAATGTTATGTCAAAAGATGCAAAATTTTGTAACTTCAAATATCTATGAAAATACATTCTAATCATCTAACATCATGATAACTAGCTTTAAGTTCACTTAAATTCCATAATACTCATGCCATGCATACCTGAAAACAGCAATGTTTTTAAACAAATCAATTTCGATGGGTCACTGAAATTGACCTAGGATGAGTTTTCATCTATTTTAATGTAGTTAAAGTCTGTATTCACAACCTATACTTTACCACAGGCCTAGACTATGGCCATAGAGCATATTTCAATAGTCAACAGGCTTTGCAAAAGTTTCCCACATTGCGTTTGGCTGCCTTTAATGTAGATTGCATATTAGGTATTTGAGGTCTTATAACATTGCAGAACAGACATGGCTGGTATTTCACCTCCTTCGACATATTTTCTCATTAATTGTACATTTAATAGAGAAACTGTGTGCACAATGTGCCTTTGTTCGAAAGTTGCACCCAGTTGTTTATGTGTATTTACATGTGACTTTGTGATGGGAGATTGTACAGATTCTCTTTGAGGTGGATGTCAGCTTTAAAGAATAGGAGACTATGTTTTGTTGAAATATTACACTGCGCACTCATTGATGACTAGAGCTGATATCTACTCTGTACATGTTTGAATGAATTGTCATGCCTAGCTCCCTGTGGGGACTAAAGGTTCCTCCGGGAACTCCCTGGGAACAATAGGTTCCTAGCACTCTCTTGCTGATCATCAGAGGTGACAAATGGGGAATCACACTAAAATCATTGCATAGATCCACTCATCCTGGACTAAATATGCACAAACTTGTTGTTCAGGACTGACAGTAAAACTAGTTTTTACCATGAAAATGACCGTAAATTTGGTTCAGGTAATACACCAAATACTCACTCACTCACTCACTCACTCACTTATGCCTAGCTAATGATGTAAACATCCTTTGGCAGCATGCTCCAGTACTCCGTCAGTTGGATAGGTGCGAAGTGGAATGCGACGTTCATGCGATGGCAATGGGAAAATGGCGATTTTGTTGTTTACAATAATTGGTATTCTCTGTCTTTGGACACAGTTACTTTTCCATTTGGTATGTTCTCCTACAATGGCAGATGGGACAATGCTATTACAGGGGCAAACTCAGCATCCTTCATATGTGAAAAAGAATATGGTACGTAAAACAACTTTTCTAGTTTATAATAACTCTGTCCTCTCAGTGCTGAACATATATATGATTTGCATGTAAGCATTCTGTCAAAAAAATGGTGTATCAACACCAAGGCCTTTCACTGACTACATAACATAGACATTTTTGTTCAAACACAAACTTACATTGAAACTAGTTTGTTGACAGCTGTTGTTACTCGTTATTGTTAATACCAGTCCAAGAATCTACCTGAATCATTTTCAGATCGACTCTTGAACTAGTATTCTTAAGGGCCATACCCACTTAGTAACTATAGTGGTGACAGCCAACGGGTGACTGGGTCATCATCATTGGGCAACTGTTATATTAAGTAAGTTTGAAATTTTACTGGCAAATGTACTGATGATTTTACTGCCAATTCTGTCAACCATCACTCATCACCAAGAATCTGCATCATACCCGTGGGGAGTTGCCCAGAAATCCTGAGTTGGCGGGCAACTTAACTGGTGATTCTCCTAGTCACCTGTCGCTGGTAGAATCACATAGCGATTAGGGGTTAATATTTTGTGCTTGCTAATCACTTGGATCTCAACATTGATGGTTTTGATGATTTATCTGTAGATGGAGATGCCATTGTGTGCCCCAGTGCTCCTCCGGTGATCAGACATGGCAGTGTGTCGGTGAACACCACCCATGTCACCTACACCTGTGATGAGGGTTACGCCTTCCCGGACACTATTGTGACAAAGTCTTTTGTCTGTGGTTGTGAGATGCTAGTTAACGTGTCACCCTGCAGAGGTAATACATACATATAACAAACTGAGAAAAGGGTACTAGAGTGGGGGGTTAGCACCCAGAGGCTGGACCCTGATATCAGCCTAAGGGCAGGGCCTGCAGGGTGAACTTGGGGTCCACCCTAGGAGTGCTGATTCCCTAAGGACTCCCAGATTTGATACGGCATGTTTTTGCTCTTATAACTACTAAATGTGTATCACCCTTAAGTAAATATGTATAACCAATTGGGGATAAGGTGTGTCAGGGACATCAGACAGAGGGCAGGGCCAGCCCAGCTGATTTTCTTGACACACCTAGGGTTGATAAACTACTGAGGACCTCCTTCCTGGTTGGTTATGGATTCACATACTCTGTCAATATTGCGAAGTGAAATCTTAAAGTTTAAAATAACTGAACAAGCGGAACCCTTTTCTAAATAATGCCAGTTGTGCTTTTCAATACATAATATGTGTTATACAAACATGTTTGCCACACTTTAAAATATTCATTGAAATTTGAATAGATTGTTACTTGTTTGTGGTTCTTATTGTCTACAGTGTCAAAGCGCAACATGTTCTATATCAGGACAACCTTCGATGCCAGCCTACCCATATCTAGAAAGATATGCGAAGACCATGGAGGAAATCTACCGAAGATCTATACTTTAGAGACACATCGAACAGTCCTGAATTACATGTGAGTTATAGTGTTGCTTTGCTTATGTTTATATTTTTCTGAGTAGTCAATTGTACTATACGCTCTATGGTGAGTAGTTACGTTTAGAATTTAAACATGTTAAGGTGCTAAACATGTTTAGAATCTAAACACAAGAAGTCTCATGTATTTAAAAGCTAATCACTTGTCATTCCTAAACATGTATGGATTAGATATGTTTAGAATATAAACACATGAAATTGCAGGTGTTTAAAACCTAAACACTGTCTAATCCTAAACATGTATTGGATTAAATATGCTTAGAATCTGAACACATGAAATTGCAGGTGTTTAAAACCTAAACACTTTCTTCTTCTAAACCTGTATTGGATTTACCATGTGTGTAGTTAAACTGTACTCCACCAGGTGATACTCTATGCCAACGCTCTGTAGTTCTTAGAGATTTCTTCTAAATGTTGATATAAATTCATTATAAAAGAAACGGAATTAATTAGGTACTGTAGAGTGTTTAAGAAATGTATATGTAATACATTAGAAGTATTTTGAATTTGAGGAAAATTATCTTGTTCAAGGTTTTGAAGATGTACTTTGTTTAGACACCTTTTCCATATGCAGACAGACATAATTATGGACTAGGGTATGGGTCTAAAGGTTCTGTGACCCACTAGAGGTAGTGGCTAAGCCCTACCTCAGTTCAGAAGTCAATTCTGCATTTCTCCGTGCATAATATTGAAAGAGGTTTAACTATAGGCTTGAATTTTACCTCTTTGTTGATCAATTGAGATCAGGAAACATGTTTTCCTCTCTGAATTATAGGTACATAACATTCTAGAATAATATCAGTGAAAATTACCAAAGAAATTGGTGTATTGACTTAAATGCCATGTAGTCTAAATACTTTGAAGCTAAAAATTATTTGCTAAACATCAATTAAATCCTAAGCATTTAGACTACAAACACATTGAAGACCTAAACACTTCAAGGTAAACACCTAAACATCACACATTTCTAAACACTTAACCCTAAACACCAATAATTTAAACATGTTTAGGGAAATAAAGTGTTCCAAAACTGGATGCCCCGAAGTGTTTAGGAAAGTGTTTAGGTTCTAAACACTTGTTTTAACAGTGTACATGTCTACTCAACATCCACAAACTCAAAATTCATTCGTAGAGAAAGAATAGCACTTGCAAATATTTTTAGGACTAGATCAGATTGTAAATCATTATAGAATTACATTCCATAGGATACTAAGAAGAAAATAATCAAAATTATATTATTATCTATATTGTATTTTCTGTAAATCACATATTTTGATTTAACATAACCAGAAACCTGATGTTTATAAGAAATGGGTTGTGCCTGTGTGTGTGAGAAAAACAACATTAAGGTTGAACAGTGGTTTTTATGGCCTAGCTGTCAACATGTTAGAATCAGATGGGGAAGATCTGGGGTTGAAATCCTGAACTACTATTTTTTTTCACTTACAGGTACAGCCAATGCATATTACAAATGCAGTATACAATGTTAAATCAACATAAGGATGCAAGTCACAGTGCAATTCATTAACTAATATATATATATATATATATATGTACATACATGTGATTCCTCTACACCTCATCCCGACCCCCTACACCTCATCCTGGCCCGCTACACCTCATCACCATCCTCTACACCTCATCCTGGCCCCCTACATCTCACTACGGCTCTCATCCCAGCCCCCTACACCTCATCCCTGCCCCCTACACCTCATCCCAGCCCCCTTCACCTCATCCCGGCCCCCTACACCTCATCCCAGCTCCCTACACCTCATCCCGGCCCCCTACACCTAATCCTGGCTCCCTACACCTCATCCCGGCCCCCTACACCTCAACCTGGCCCCCTACACCTCATCCCGGCCTTCTGCACCTCATCCCGGCCCCCTACACCTCAACCTGGCCCCCTACACCTCATCCCAGCCCCCTACACCTCATCCCGGCCCCCTACACCTCAACCTGGCCCCTACACCTCATCCCAGCCCCCTACACCTCATCCCAGCCCTCTACACCTCATCCCAGCCCCCTATACCTCATCCCAGCCCCCTACACCTCATCCCGGCCCCCTACACCTCATCCCAGCCCTCTACACCTCATCCCAGCCCCCTATACCTCATCCCAGCCCCCTAACCCTCACCTAGACCCCTACACCTCATCCCAGCCCTCTACACCTCATCCTGGCCTCCCACATCTCTTTACGGCCCTCTACACCTCATCTCCGCCCTCTCAACTTCTCCTAGACCCTCTACACCTCATCCCGCCCCCTACACCTCATCCTAACCCTCTACACCTCATCCCGGCCGTCTACACCTCATCCCAAATCAATACCACCCATCCTTGCCCCCTAGACCTCATCCTGGCACCCTATCCAGACCCACATCTAAACCTCACCTAGACCCTATACACCTCATCCCGCTCCCCTACACCTCATCCCGTCCCTCTGCACCTCCTCCCCACCCTCCACACCTCATCACCATCCTGTACATCTCATCCCGGCCCCCTACACCTCATCTAAACCTTCTACACCTCATCCCAGCCATCTATACCTCATCCCAGCCCCCTACACCCTATTCAGGCCCCCACCTATCCTGGCTCCCTACACCTCATCCCTGCTCCCTACACCTCATTGGGGCCCCCTATACCTCACCTAGACCCTCTACACCTCATTCCAGCCCCCTACACATCATCCTGGCCCTCTACACCTCATACTAGCCCCTACACCTCATCCCGTCCATCTATACCTCATCCCGGCCCCCTACACCCTATTCAGGCCCCCACCTATCCTGGCCCCCTACACCTCATTGGGGCCCCCTACACCTCATTGGGGCCCCCTATACATCACCTAGACCCTCTACACCTCATTCCAGCCCTCTACACATCATCCTGGCCCTCTACACCTCGTCATTTTCCCTACACCTCATCCCGGCCTTCTACACCTCATCCCAGCCCCCTACACATCATCCTGGCCCTCTACACCTCATCCCGGCCTTCTGCACCTCAGCCCAGCCTTCTACACCTCATCCCATCCCCCTTCACCTCATCGCGACTCTCTACACATCATCCTGGCTCTCTACACCTCATCCTTTTCCCTACACCTTATCCCGGCCTTCTACACCTCATCCCTGCCCCCTACACCTCATCCCATCCCCTTTCACCTCATCGCGGCCCTCTACACCTCATCCTAGCCCCCTACACATCATCCTGACCCTCTACACCTCTTCCTAGCTCTCTACACATCATGCTTAAACTATTATTATATATATTAAAAAACATTGCCCCTCCTCCCTAAAGGTATGTAAGGTGTTCCAGATTTCAACCATCACAGGTTGGCAGGCTTGACCAATCCCAGCCCTGCCCAGCCCCTCATACCCCCACTAACACTGTATTCCTCACCCTGACTCCCTCGTGACCCCTTCATTCTCTTCTGACCCCTTCATAGCCCTGCTCTTCCTCTCAGAGTCACACCCCTGACACTTCATTCCCACCCCCTCCCCCCACCCCCACTTTCAGGGGATCATGAACGGTATGAGGGGGCCACCCTGCCCCTCCCCATCCCAGGTGACAGTTGAAGTTCAATGTTCATCCAATGCCATTTGAGGGAAGCGCCAACCTCTTTCAAAGAGTGACCACTTACTAGGTCATCACACACCAGTATAAGGCAGGGAGCCTATATGTGTACTCTATGGAGATGGTGCTATCTGGAGTAGTTGGTGAATGACAAAAGCACAACAAGAGGATACAGAATCATCACAGAATCATCACAAAATCACAACAGAAGCATAACAAAAGTAAAACCGAAACACAATAGAATGCCCCTCCCTTTTTCTTGTAAATGTTTACCAGTAGCGCGCCCCTGACCTTTTCAAAATCCTGGATCTGCCAGTGTTCAGTGAACCTATAACATTTAATTTTCATTTGAAATGAATGCTACAACTATGTAGGGTACCATGAATACACTCACACACAAATAATACAGGTTCAAATCCCATTTTGCTGTGAGTTTGTTCCGCTGGATCCAGTGTGATGGCTGGGAAGTGTACTGTAAGCATAGATCTGAAAGGAGATTGTATGATGTCATTTTACCAATGCGGCAGCACCAATTATCTGGTGAAAACCTAAAGAAGATGCATCAGAATCTTTAAAATTCCATTCTGAAATTAAAGACTGAATAATGTAGCAAAGTATATCAATTAAAGAATCAGACTCAAAGAATGAAAAATTATATGATCCATTATGAAAGAAAGGTTCAGAAAATTGCTAAGATAAAAGCTACAGATATTACAACACATATATGTCAACTACAAAAGGCCATACCCACTGAGCGATTATGCCTGAGTTGGCCAACAGATTGGTTCTAAGATTAGCCGATTCTGCCCTTAGAATTGGCTGATTTTACCAGCGACTGAGATCAAACCTACACATTTCAAGTACTATACTAACAGGGGATCAAAGGAGTCGGTCGATTATGTCCATTTCCCATCATTGGTCGCTGGTAAAATCACCTATTGGGTATGGGGCTTAACATTTACTCTGAGACACTCCAATCAACATAAGTTAAAGAAGAAAAGCTTCCTTTTGTCTAAAGGAAAACTATTATATGACATACCTAGAGATGTCTATGTAATATGTATTTCGTCTGTTTAATCTTTATTTAAATTCTTAGTGATTCAGGTAAGTCAGCATACCTACATGCCTACAGAGACCCTGACACTAGCAGGTTTGTCTGGGGCAAGGATGACCCCGTGGAATGGAACCTCTTTCGATATAGAGAACCATATTGGAATGCATTGGAAAAGGGCCATAATGCAGTTTCTGTATCCCATCCACATGATATTTGGGATTTAGGTACCGTGACCTATAGAAGGAATGTTGTTTGTGAAAAAGAAATTAGTGAGTAGATAACAGTTACTATTTCCATTCAGAATTGCAGCCTAAAAGGCATAAAAAAGCTGAATACATAAACGTCGAGCTGAAGTTTGAACTCAATACTTTCTCTGGCTGTTTACATATGTATTAGAAAATATCAAAAACTGTTTAAGTGACCACATAACTATGACACATTAGATTATTATAATGTTTTACATTATAAAAAGAACTTAGGATGAAGATGTGTGACATCACACAGATTTGTATTTTTCTAAGAATCAGAGGAATCAGACCTTTATTAATATTAAATCAGATTTTGTACATGAAGAAGTCAGTCACTGACTTACAAGCAATTAACATTTTTACAATAGCCTTAATGTTTAAATATAAAATGATAGTTGAAATTTCACTCCTCCCTCTCTTGAATGTGAGTGTCCATGAGGATAAATCTGACCAGAAAGAATCTATTTCAGGCAACTATACAGACTGCACTGCTGAGCCACCACCACCAATAGCAAATGGTATTGCTACCGCTAACGACACCCATGTGACGTACACCTGCAAAGACAACTTTGCGTTCCCTGACGGGTCGCTGACAAGGACGTACCCCTGCTCTGTGGCCAGCCTCGCCCCGCTCTACCCCTGCCATCCCTTTGGTAAGTCCCCTCCTCCAGGTCCCCCCAAAGGTCTGGATATGCAACAGATTTAATGAATGTATATTTCTCAATTCCCATTAACTCATGGACAAATTACTACCATGAAGTATTCTGTCTATGTAGTCTGATATCATCTTTACTTAAAGGAAACCTTGCACATGAAAGGATAAATATTTTAAGTGAAACTCTTTGAGCATGTATCATGTATCAATAACTAATAATGTTAGAAATATTCTAAAGATATTCCAAATGTAGACAGAGTTATGAGACTCTAATATTTGGTACTTTTTATGTATTTCTAAGGAAAATTCTCTCATTTGTGACGTCACAAGGACACCAACTGGGAATCCACAACTTCCAAAAAAGGGAATCCACAACTCTCAATAGTGTATAGAAAGGAATTTAGGTGTGACATTAGATATTTATATTAAGTAAACCACAGGCTACAAATACATGTATCTTTTACTCAGGTAAATTCATTTAATAACCTTAAATTTCTACGTTATTTTGAGAGGGATTTTCCTTAATTTTGACATAGCTAGGACAGAACTTAAAGCCCAGAAATCAGGAAATTCCCAAATTTAATTGTCTTTCCTTTATAATTCACTAATACTTTGGCATTTTCTATTTTGTTCTTTATAGTATTCTTAGAATAGCAAAGGGAAGTCAATTAGATAAAGAATAGGCTTTTGAAAATGTATGTGCAAGGAACCCTCTAAAATACCATTTGGCTTCAAGTGAAAAAATTACATTCATATCTCAAAGAACCAACCTAAACTTCATATATTCAGTTAGCTTGAAATGGTTTTTACCCTAATTTGGGTTTTCTATATGATTTCATTAAAGCACAAAGTTGATAACTTATATCTGAGTGATATACAGAAAAGACAAAAAGTGCATTAGAACAGTAAGGAACATTGCATTTTATGATAATGCATATACATATATATGTATATATATATATATATATATATATATATATATATATAATGGTTATCATATTCTCTTGATTCTTTCAAAACGCTTTGTTATCAGGTTTACAGAGGGACATATGTTGGATATATTACACTGTAAAAACAAATTTCACTTCGGCCTCTGACTTTTGCAAGACTCTCAATGCTAGTCTGTTGAGTATACGGAATGCAGAAGAGGAACAGCACCTTCTGGATATACGGTGAGGGTTGACCAATTTATCCGTAAACTTCCAAAGTCATCAAAAGTACATCTTACATAACTTAAGAATCCATCAAGCGTTACACCCAAATACTCATATGATTCAACATTCACAATCTTTGTTCTCTGCACAGCTTTTGCAGATACACCCTCTTTGACCATTTTCTTAGGACTTGATAATAATTATGTGTTTGGCTTTTTTCACACCATTTCATTACCTTTGATAATTGATCCTCACCTGGTTTTACAGCTATTATTTCATTTTCATGTGAACACAGTTTCCTCTGTGCACATGTTATGTAATCCTTTATGTCACATATATCAATCATTTAAATTACCTTGCATGACTCCATTCTTAGTTGGTACACTAGATGACAACATGATGCACGAACATGCCTTTGGATTATCCCTTTTAACGTAAAGACTGTTATGTATCATGCCCCATTTGGTTTTATCTATCAATTCACAAACATCCTTCTTTACCCTTCTAAATATATTCTAAGTTTTTTTGGTGGAAACAATAAAAAATATCAACTCCACAAATCCAAATCATAGAAATGTGATATCTTCTTGTACATGGTGAAGAAAACATGTTTGCTTGATATCACATTCTCAACTAATGACTAAATTGGCACCTATTGCCCCATAGTGGGGTTGTCACCTGCATATTGTCTATAGAGATTGCTATAATAGACCTTTTATTGTCACAGAGTTGGTAATTCGGGCACCTGGATCGATGCGTCCCAGTTTGAAGAGCAAGATGTGTGGAGGCACTCAGATGGGTCGCATGTCTACTACAACAAATATGTCGATCATGTATCTACCGATAGACCCTACCTCTACATATACCATGACGGACGGTGGTTTCTTGACAGAGATTATGGTTATCATGACTTTGGATGTGAAAGGCCACAAGGTGGGTCATATTATCATTTTCAATTGGAGTGGCATGTGGTTTTATAGGAAGGCATAGGAGGATTCTGGGTGGTGTGTTGTGGGGTCCTGCAGCCCATTTTAGAAGGGATTTTAACCAAAAATATTATAGCTACACAAGTTGCACTGTCGCCTACTTGTTTTTTTGGTGACATTGTTGATAGCAGAACCCCCTATGAACGTACAACCAGACATTTGTTTTAACTCATAACCTAGTCCAAAGGATTGTGTCAGAATTTGAGCAAACCCAGCCAAGGATGCGACATTATTGTAATGTTGCAGCAATGTTCTCGTCAGTTCTGTATTTGGTACTTGTTACATTCTTTTGATGACTCCCAATAACTTCACTGCAACATACTGCTGTGACATTGCACTGTGACATTATTGCAATGTTCTGGTTATATTCTTCAACCCAAACAGAATATTCTTAAATTCTGTTTTGGTTTCATCCTAACCTCACCAAAAAATTATGTTATAATATTATGATTTGGTGAGGTTTCAACCAGACTTAGTAAGTAACAAACTGAATACAAAAGTCTCGTTGCAGAACATTTCTGTTACGCCGCAAGCCGGCTGGGACTGCACTTTTGGATTCAAAATGCTTCCTATTGTACATGAATCAGTTCCTTAGGTGCAATATAAGGTCTTTTTTTTACCTTTTTTTGACCTCTCAATCGTACTTGAATGTATTGCTATATTTAGTTGGTGTGTAATCAAAAAAACAGCATATATCAAGAAAACTTGTACAAAGCAGCACTTTGTAGTGATGTCAAGGTCATTTCAGTAATTTTCACTTGGTAAAAATTGGTAGAATAGTGAATCTAACTATGTGCACTTCTTATTTATTTAATGAAATAAGTCAAATTTCAATGGAAATGATAGATATGAATATTTTCAACAAATCACAACAAGGGTTCTTGATGCAATGTGATTGATGTACTATTAAACAGCTAATGATGCAAAATATCACATTTTTAAGGTATATGCCACCATGACCTATGGAGTCAATAATACCTGCTTCTGTATAGAGTCCCCCTCATGCCAACCCCCCTCCGTCCATGGCCCGCACCACCATGACATACAATGTGAGTCACTATTAGTTTCTCCTGTACAGAGTCTTTCGATGCCAACCCCCCTCCTGCAGCGACCCACCATACCATGGAGTACAACACGAGTCACTAATACTTTCTGTTGTACAGAGTCCTCCTATGCCGACCCCCTCCAGTGATGGCCCACGCTACCATGGCGTACAACGCAAGTCATATATACTTTCTCCATGCAGAGTCCTCCAATACCAATACCCCTCCAGCCATATGCATTGCCCATGCCACCATGTTGTAAAATGCAAGTCACTAATACCTTCTCCTGTTCACAGTCTCTCAATGATGACCCTCCCAACCATGGCCCACGCCACCATCAACTACAATGCAAGCCACTAATACCTTCTCCTGTACATGTACAGAGTCCCCCCTCAGGCCATGGCCCACATGACTATGACATACAACATGAGTCACTGATACTTTCTCGGTGCAGAGTCCTCCTATGCCGACCCCCCTCTGGCCATGGCCAATGCCACCATGACGTACAACGCGTGTCAATAATACCTTTTCTCATACAGAGTTCCCCTATGCTGACCCCTCTCAGGCCATGACCCACCCCACCATGACATACAGCACGAGTCACTAATACCTTCTCCATACAGAGTTCTACGATGACATACAACATGAGTCACTAATACCATCCTATGCCGACCCCTCCAGCCATGGCACACCCACCATGACATACAATGCGGGTCACTAATACTTTTTCCATGCAGAGTTCCCCTTTGGCGACCCTCGGCCATGGCTCGCCCTAAAATAAAGTAGAATGTGAGTCAATAATACCTTATTCTATACAGAGTCCCCCTATGCCTGCCCCGCCCTGGCCATGGCCCATGCCACCATGACATACAACACATGTCACTTATACCTTTTCTGGTACAGGGTCCTCCTATTCCCACCCCTCTCTGATCATGGCCCGCCCCACCATGAAGTACAATGCAAGTCACTAATACTTTCTCCATGCAGAGTTCCCCTACACCAACTTCCCTCCGGTGATGGCCCGCCCCACCATAAATTACAATGTGAGTCACCCCTTGCCACATGGCATACGATATGAGTCACCAATACCATCTTCTGTACAGAGCCCCCCTCAGGCCATGGCCCACATGATCATGACATACAATGCAAGTAACTAATACTTTCTTGATGCAGAGTTCACCTATACCAACCCCTCTCTGGCTATGACCTGCCCCACGATGAAGTAAAATACGAGTCACTAATAGTTTCTCCATGCAGAGTCCTCCTATGCTGACCCCCCTCTGGCCATGGCCCTAACCACTACGACAAACAATGTTAGTCACTAATAACTTCTGTACAGAGTCCTCCTATGCCTACCCCCCTCCAGCCATGGCCCACACCTCCATAACATACAATGCAGATCACAAATGGATTCTCTTGTACAGAGTTCCCCTATGCAGATTCCTCTCCAGCCACAGCCCATCCCACCATAAAGTACAATAAGAGTCACTAATACTTTCTCGATGCAGAGTTCACTTTTGCCAACCCTCCTCCGGCCATGGCCCATGCCACCATGACATACAACACGAGTCATGTGACCTACACCTGTACTAGTGATGCTAGTTTCTATGATGGGACGGACACCAGGACCTACACGCGGCAGTGTGCCTCCTTCCAGGTCAACCAGTACTGCATCCGTGAGTCAAGCTTAGCCCACAACTTTAAAAAAAAGTGACATGTTATGTCAATTATTTCCATTGAAGTCTGAAGCAGGTTTAGAAAAGTTTATAAAGCATTATATGTATGTATTAGTTATTAGCTAAGTAATTCTGGGTAATGGTGTGAGGCTATACTGATTAATATGTATTATCGGTTACTTGACAAATCAGTCTTGGACATCTCTCCAGTAATTTGTAGTTTTCTATGACTTTTTTTATGAGTTAGCCCCTAATTATTGTAGAAATACAATTTTGGTGTCAAAATGAAGCTCTTTTTGAGGCGAACAATATATCTAACTAACTCAAAGTTGGATTTCTGTGACATGCGACCCATTATGTCAGATTGGGTCAAACATAGTTATATAAGACTTAAAACAAAGCAGTTTCAAATGTAACTCTTTGAGCTATTAGCAGCCTTATGGAAATTCTTTTGTCACTATATCTATGAAATTAATGTGTTCGTCCATTGTTCACTTTCATCACTGTTTTGAACACCAACTGATTTCAGAACACACTCGCAATGTCTGCTATAAGACGATGCCTATCAGGCGGCATGGTGATAAACAGGAGATTGTATGTAACATGTACAACAAAACTCTGGCCAAGGTTCTTAACCCTCAGGAAGTTAATATGGTAGTTCAACACATGTAAGTACTACTTGAGCTTAATCGTTCAGCTGATATAAACATGTTAATGACCCAGCTGTACCGGTTTTCAAAAATAATAACATGCACACACAACAAACTAGACTCTAATGGGAAAGGGGAAGATTATATTCTCCATACCACAAGATCATGTAAGGGGATAGTACATAGATTCCATAAAAGTTGCTCTGACAATGGCACAGAATCAGAATATAATATACTGAAATAGGAATGGGTTTCATCACATAGGTTCGACCGATTGATTCGTGAATAGAGGACACAAACAATGTGACTCAATTTGACAAATATATTGTGACCAAAAGACAGAAATACAGACAAATGGCAATTCAAAATGACCAGTGACAAAAGCTTCTTACAATGAATAAACAGGTACAGACGTAGATATATGGTGAGTTGGCGGTGGATTTGGGGTAGACTAGCTGGGCAGTGTTGTACACAGTCAGTCAAATGTTCCAAATCTGGCTCCTCTAGGGAGAGCTCCTGGGGGAGTTCGGATATCCCTCCAGATTATGAAGGGGGTTTCTGATTGGCCAAGGCAGGGGTTTGTACCTTCCTAGAATTCAAAGGAAGGGCTCAACCACTCTGATTGGCTAAGGTTAACCAATCAGAGTGGGAGGTCTAGACTCCCAGCCAGGATTGCTGTCAATTACTACCGAGAAGGGTGACTGACCATCCCCAGCCTAGCAAGCCACCCATGGAATTAAGGGGTGGTAAAGGGGACGGAGGAACTCATCCCCTCTTCTTGCCTTCACAGGAGGCCTGGTGAACAGTGGATCATCATCGGGGCTAGTGGGAGGCATATCCCTGGGTTGTACACGTGGCCCGATGGCTCCCTTGTGCTGTGGGACTTCCTCATGAGCCGTTACAGAGTGGCACAGTGGATGACTATTGTGGTCATATCGCACAGTGGGTCTGTTGCACCTTCACACGCCGCACCAAACTACAGGGGCATATGTGAGGTGGAAGGAGGTGAGAAAGTGTCTATTGTTTTTTGTTGGAAACAGTTTTTACCCATTTAGAATGATTTCCCCTGGTTGGGAACTTTCAGAAATTTTAGATCTAAATCTCTATTTTTCAAAATAGAATTAAAATTGGCCCAGTAGAACAGCCACAACTCAACAGTGGGACCCGTTACAAAAGCGACATCTCTGTTGTGAACTCTTGCTGTTGCGGTCACTTGGTTATGTGACTGACCACTTGGGTTTACTTGTTATTTCAGATTTTGCCTGTGCTGCTGCCCCTGATGTAGAGAATGCCATCAGGACCAGCACGGAGACGGAAGTGACATATACGTGTGAGGCGAACCACAAGTTCCCGGATGGGACGACCCAGAGGACGTATACGTGTCTGTGTGTCCAGCTGGCCATAATGGAGACCTGCATACGTAAGGATATGTGTGACCGATCATGATAATAATCATAATATGAACACTCTAAGCATGTTTTTGTAATATTTGCCATAACCTTTGATAGGAGTGCTTAAAGATATCTTAATTAGAACAAAAAATATAGCATTTTGTTGTAGTTATGTATCACACTACTTGTATTCTGCTCTACATATAACCCTTTGTATCTCGCCTGGTATTCTTTGATAAATATTGTTTATGGATTTATGGTGTCCCACGCTATCATATTCAGGAACCAATATCTCAGCTTCTACTCGGAATATTCAAAAGCTGTCTTTCTCATTAGAAATTTGGAGACTTCTTCTACATTAATCATGTTGTGATGAATGTCTATTCATCACGTGTCAAGCAAAACGCCGCGATAGAGTTGAAAGTGTATTTTGTAGCGGGCCCGAAAAGCCCGAAACTTGAAGCCCGAAACCAGAAAAGCTATGTAAACCGGAAATGACGTCAGTATGATCACGTGATAACCACGTGACAAGAGATAGCCAATCAGAGTTGACCTGTAGACTATAAAAGGGGCGGTGAGGCCCGAAAATAAAGAGTTCCTTCGTAGTACTCCTGGTGTTCAGACGTGTCTTCTTCCTCTAGCGGCCTCTTAGGAGGGATTCCAGTCAATAACATGATTAAATAAGGACTAAGTAACAGGAAAATATAAGTGATAGTGGTAGAATTATAGGAAACTTAGACGAAAATTAGCATAAGGCCCGAAGGCCCGAGAGACCGACATATGGCCCGAAGGTCCGGAACAGCCCAACCGACATCCCGAGAACGGAAGACCGGCCAAGTACGAAAGCCCGAAATAGTCGGCGGTGGTATGACAACCGGAGGTATCAAGGCGCGACCGGCTCGGCCCCACGCTACCAAACAATAGGCGACTGTCGGCCCGAGTCCTCCGGCAGAACGTGCGAGGAGGTAGACCCCCGGCTGGACTGATAAGGCACGAAGATCAAGCACCGGCCCAGCCCCTACCCCAAAATATATTTTGCCCTCCGCCATCCTCCGCCAGATGGCTGAAACCCCTCGGTCCCATCCGACCAACACCACCTCCCCCTTGCAACGAATACCGATCCCCTGACAGACCCACTCGACCCCCCTCGTGCGCGAGGCACGACTCTTAATCTCACATCTCAGCTTCTTGCTCGGCCTTCGTGCCCAGCTGAGAACCGAAATAACCCCCATGTACCTCGACGGCAGAACCCGGCAACCCCGAACGACCGAGGAACGTCACAATGTCATTAAGCCCCAAAATCACATGGAATGTTATTTTTAATCCAATTACTAAAAGAACATATTGGAAAAGGATGTTTGTTGTTTTCATGTACCTCAATTTGTCTCTCTAGCTCAAAGTCGACCGTTATGTTTGCTGCCTGTCTACCTCAGTGTGTACCAACCGGCAGCCTCCGCCCTCTGCCACAGTGTCAGCGCCACCTTGGCCAAAATGATCAACGAGGAGGAATATCAAATCATGAGATCATATGGGTAGGTCTAAACATTCAACAAGTAGGAAGTTGTTAAATTTGCCACTTTCAAGCATGTTTATCCTCGTAGGGTGTTATGATTTGTAATTCTAATTTCCTTTTTCAAAGCATTCCCACTCATACATGGCCTAACAAAATGTTTCGTCGTTAGACTTACAATATATCCAGAAACACCTATACACACACCCATACCTATGCCAACACTCAAGCCAACACCCATGCCCATGGTCATCACCACACCCATGCCCATGCCCATGCCCATGCCCATGCCCATGCCCATGCCCATGCCCATGCCCATGCCCATGCCCAGATCTGGAGATTTATGAAGGAAACACCGTTTAACTTTTATTGTCAATCTTATCGTCCTCTTGTTGTCTATAAAGGCTATTGATGAACGTTTGAGGCCTAGGTATCTTCCAGAAAACTATACCATATTGGTTCTGATATACAATGTAAAGTAAAGATTCCAATGATTCCTTTAGAGATATGCAACACACATATAAATGATGTGTGCAGTTTATCACATATAACACTCAAAGACATAAAATACAGGGACTCATCCCTTAAGCCCCATACCCACTAGGTGATTTTACCGGTGATGGGCAATGGGCAACTGGGAGAATCGGCCAATTCTAATGATCACCTGTTAGTATAGTATATTGAAATGTGCAGGTTTGATATGAGTCGGTGCTAAAATTGGCCAATTCTACTCCTAGATATGGCCAATTTTAGTGCCACTCAGTCAGCCGATTGTGTAAAAGTTGCCTAGTGGGTGTGGGGCTTTATTGTCTGTTTTACCACCTAGATCCCATGACTTTTGGCTTGACGGGACAACCACAGCAGTTAAACAAGTCCTCACCTTCTCAGATGGGTCACTCGTTAACTGGCTGGGCCACTACCGTTATGAGGCCGACCCAATTATTTTCGACTATGGAAACAACATTTATCGAGCTTTGCACAGTAAGGGCACCTGGAACGTGGTAAACAAATGGGACAAAGAAAAATTTGTGTGTGAAAAACCAAGAGGTAGGAGAGCTTAAATTTGATGTTAAAACCAATCTGAGATTTCCTGATGGTTTCGGTTCATCGTAATTGTGCACATGGAATATTTGAATCAAGCTTTCATAGTTCTTTGTCTCTCAATAAACCTTCCTTACTTTTCCTAATTATATTATATAGCATATATCTCATAGTTCCACCAGTATTTAAAAAGACTCAATTATGAAAAAGTAAGACTTAAGTTATGACTTGATGCTCTGGTAATCAGAGTTTAAAGACTCATAAATTGATGAGACGTTCCTTGTACTCTTCATTAACAGTACACTATTCACATGAATCATCCTTTTGTCACTGTACATCCAAATGAGAAATGTTTGCAAAAGAAAAAAAAGAAGAAAAAAAGAAAAATTCTTTTCAGACTCAGCCCACAATGAGCCTATTCCAGAGCTGGCTCATGCCACCCAATTGGTCAACTCTTCCCACGTGACTTACATATGTGAGAGCGGGTTCAAGTACCGAGACTCCACCACAGTGAAGACCTACAGCAGGGACTGTGTGGGGCTGGCCGGGCTCGAACCGTGTTACGGTAAACACTTATTATCATGATCTACAGGTGCACCCTATACACCTATACTCTCCTTCTATATGAAGAAGACATAAAGGAGGTCTCTACTTGTTAAAGGAGTCTAATTTCGTACCCCAACCTAACATGAGGCTCAAATGCTGAGACCTGCTTCTTCGAGGAGAGATGTGTGAATTGGTCTCACACAATGAAAAAGCAGGTCTCAGCATTTTCACTAACAAGTCAATGTTCAATCTGTGACAATGTTTGAGTTAAGCACTTCTTCAGGACTACCACAAATACCACCCCTGTTAGGATACTGTATTTGTAATTATAATGCCCTGTGCATTGTTTCAACACCAGACTCAGTACCTCAGTTGGTAGGGTGCCTGCTTCAAGTGTTAAAGGTCGTGGGTTCAAACCCCAGCTAAGTGACACCAATTGCTTAAAAATGGAAGGGGTTGCTGTTTGTCTGGCACTTGGTATGAATATAGAACAAAAAAAACAGGTGGTTGGCTTGAATTCTGTATTATATGATTGGGTCGGGCATCATGTCGGCATATGATGCAATATCTGAGAGAGGCAGCACTACAAAGAGGGCATTGGGTCCCATTGCTTTACATAGGCACCAACCTTGATATAAGTATTGACCCAGGCAGTTAAGTAGCCCATAAAGCAACCAATAACCAACCAACCATTCTGTCCACATGGATAGGAAGTGTGTGTCACCTAATGTCCTCCATCCAACTCAACCTCAATATAGCAGGCCTAGGCCTGTTCTCAGGGATGTCAGTTTTAAGATTTTTGTCTGATTTCAGATTTTTAGAAATTCTATGAAATTACAGTTAAATGGTATGTAGTAACAGTAAAACAACAGTTAGATCTAGGTAGCAGTCAGACCTGAATTAGACAAGAATCAAACTTTTCGAAGCATTTGGCGGGCTCACAGAAGCTGTTTAGAACTTCAGATATCTTTTAGATTAAGTTCAGATTACATACAAAGTATGAAACCTGTGGAAGGGAGTTAATAGATTGGTTGGTTTTACTAAGAGTTTAACTTTACTGCAAAACTGCTCACATCCCTCACTCTCCAACCATAGACTTTAGTTTTCAGATTTTGACCTTCATCCCTGTGTTTTGCGTGTGACAGGCACAGGAAAATCTGATACTTGCGTCTTTGCCGCAATTTGCTGTGTGCGTTCACATTTTACCAGACAGGCGTCAGTTTGTGTCAATACTACTGATGCCCAGCTGCGTCAGTATTACTGATGCCTGAATGGCATCATTACTATTGACACGATACAGCAGGCAAAGTTTGGGTAAAATTTAGCTATGCCCTGACCCACTGCATCAGTATGACTGATGCCTTAATGGTGTCATTACTATTGACGCCATACAGCAGGCAAAGTTTGGGCAAAGTTTAGCTGTGCCCTGTTTAGGCGCAGTAGGCCGGCAGTTGGATGCCACTGATTACATAATACATCCCCCACCCCCCTGAGCCTGCCCATTATTTCACCCCCGATACAAAGTCACCTATCTTTTAACACTGAGGAACACCTGCGAGCAGGCCAGGGCAATACAGGGTCTGTATTGCCCTGGTGTGAAGTCATGCCAGGGCAATCCAGGTTGCCGCAGTGCCAGGTAAACAAAACGTAAATAAATGTGAACAACTACGCATAAAATTAACAGAAAACATGCATTATTCCTTTCAAAAACGTTTTATTAGTAAACAAATATTCGCCGTAAGTATGCGAATGTGCACCGTTAGTATGTAAGGTGGCATCATAGGTACGCTTTGCAAATGATTTCGCAAAATATGTGGAAAATACCTATAACAAATGTAGAATTAAGGCACAATAATGCGTGAGGAGGTGAAATAAATACAATACTGACCTTGGTTGTGTCCCCACGCTGCTGGATTTCGTCTTGGGGTTGTGTTCGCTGAGGGGCCGCTAGAGGGCCTTAATCCAGCACGCGGGAACACGCCCTGGTCAGTATTTACTTAGTAGGACCTAACGGGCACAGTACGCCGGCAGTGGGATGCCACTGGTTACATAATACACCCCCCAAGATTGCAGCAAAGACACAAGTTTCAGATTTTCATGTGAGGGCACACCCCTACCCAGTGGGTCTTCTTATACTGAGAGATGCTTTAATATTTTCCTCTATTGAGTATGATACCCTGTGCATTCTTCCCACAGGAGAGAGACACATATGTTACATGGAGTCCTCCATCCAACTCAGCCTCCATACAGCAGGCCGGTTCAGTATGCTACACGTCACATGCCTACCCCACGGGTCTTCTTATATTAGCGATGATTTTTTTTCTTTATTAAGTATGATACCCTGTGCATTCTTTCCACAGGAGAGAGACGCATATGTTACATGGAGTCCTCCATTCAACTCAGCCTCCATACAGCAGGCCTGTTCGGTCTGCTGCACGTCACATGCCTACCCCACGGGTCTTCTTATATTAGCGATGTTTTTTTTTTCTGTATTAAGTATGATACCCTGTGCATTCTTTCCACAGGAGAGAGACGCGTATGTTACATGGAGTCCTCCATCAGACTCAGCCTCGGTACAGCAGGCCTGTTCTGTGCGCAACATGACACACGTCTGGGTAGAGTACTCAACTACGAGGAGAGAATTATTGCTCGATCAGAGTAAGCAGCACAACATGATACATAATAATTTTCACTAACTTTTTATCTCAGAGAAAATTCAGTACACATAAGAAGAGGCGAACCCATTGAGCAATTAATTCAAATTCTGGTTCACCCAATGCATTTCACCCTTTCACTCAGTTATTCATTATACAGTATCTTTCCTCAATTATATTGAACGGTGTTACTCTTACCCAATATATCAAAATTACATTTTTCTATTCTGAAGAATTACATCATTTTCTAAAAAAATGCTTGTTTTCATTGTATCTAACTAATACTCTAAATCTTTTGGTTCTCTTCCATGTAGAATACAACATCATGCCTTCATTTCCGCAACTGATTTTGACGAAGAGAAGGTCTTCAGGTACGTAATCATTCTAAAACAGATAATCAATATTTACTGCTTCTCAAACTGCTGTGGCCTGACAGCTATAAGTTGTGATTCTGTGATATTTTTGGGGGAGTTGTTACTATGATGTATCCACAAACCAATTACACTGAATTTACTGGTTGTAAATTTGTATGCTTAAAGGGAGCCAACTAACTTGCTATAACTTCAATTAAATTACATAATACTCATGCCGTGTATGCCTGAAAACAGGAATGTGTGTAAACAAACCAATTTTGTGGGTCAGCAAAATTGACCTGGCATGAGTTTTAGGATAGTTTAATGTAGTTTAAGTCTGTATTCACAGTTTATAATTTACCACAGGCCTAGGTTATGATCATAGAATATATTTCAATAGTTAACAGAATTTACAAAATGTTGACCCCACATTGCTTTTGGCTCTGTTTAAGGCTTCATTTCTTCTTCCAGGTGGGATGATGGAACACTCCTCACCTACTTTGGTTGGCATAACAATCAAGAAGAAGGACAACATGCAATTGTCCTAACGTAAGGAATACAATAAGAAGCACAGCAGGGGTCATCTGAGAGTGGCGTCCAAAGGTAGCTGTACAACGCATAGGGGATAGTCACATACTGAGGGCAAAGCCCTAGGTTCATACAATCCCCATAGGTTGTACAGCCACCTAGCTGAGGATGACCCATAAGGTGCTTCTTTATTTCATCACCCAAACAATTCTCAAATTCTTAAGAAAATGCTGACTATATGTGGCGGTGCATAGACGTCAGTCAATATGCCCTGCAAACAATATGCACCACTCGCCGACATGACATGAAAACTTACATCCATCATTCGAAAGAGAACTGTAATACCTTTCTACTGATGTATAACATGTCTATACTTGACGCTTATTTTCATTTCGGATTTTAAAAATTGGCAGCAAAATCTATAATCATGTGGAATAAAGGCTTTAACCAGCTATCTGGTTAACATTTTTACTTTACGATAAATGTTCCCCTGAACGCTAGTTGTTGTTTATAGTATTGATTAATAAATGGGGAACTGTTTATTGTATTCCACCCTATACAGTTAGACTCTTTCTCTTTAAGGAGAAGAGAAAGGTTTCCCCTCTTCCTCTTTAAGACCAAAGATTCTCCCTGTTATATCTCACATAAGGCTCATAAGGTGAGGTTTTCTTCTTGAAGCATAGAGGTTTAGTATTGATGTATACCACCAGGGGGTGCATATATATTCTCTTTTTCTTGAAGCGAAATCCCTCACCAAATGAGCCAACCATAAGTATAATAGGGAGTGAAAGGTGTGCTTCAAGAGGATGAGGGGAAACATTTCTCCTCTCCTTCAAGAGAAAGAGTCTAGGTGTATGGGGTGTGTATTCGCAGTCTCTGTTGTTACTTATTCCTTTAATCGTTGCTAGTCAAGTGGTGAGTGAGTTCACGAGATGGGCGCTCAATCCATAACATGAACAAAGCTTGGCAGTAAGTCAGGTTTATTTGGCGGATACGGTGATGCATACATGTGCCAGTGAGATGATGATAAGTCTCCTAAGTTTCACAATTCCAATCCAATTGAGCGTAAGCTTTCCCCAAAGAGTCTGCTTGGCTCACATCCAGCAATAACACAGTAGATCTTCTATTAGTCACCAGATGTCCCTTTGTCAATGTATAGCTATCCAAAACCCCTCGAATCTCTCGATCTGTATGGTCCAAATGGTAAGTGGTTCTCTTCCCCTTACGATGAGCATACTGCTCATTATATAGCAGTTTAGTATTGATTTTCCCAGGCATCACACCCGCTGGGAGGTGTGTCCTGTCGGCTATCGTTCGCCAAGTATATTTACACCTACCAGTGGCTCGTGCCCTATTTATACTATGTGATGTGGTAATTTATATATTTTGGAATGCTTGGTTATCCCCTTATGTACATCTGGTAACATCCTTTCCATTTCGTTTTCATACAATTGGTTATATGCACAAAGTGAACGGGATACTTTCTACCTTTGTGCACCCCTACACTAATGATACCTGGTACTTAAAACAATTTAATGTCAGTTAAATGAAACTGAGCCAAACTATTAGTTGAATGTTTTAGGAGTGTATTCTAAATTCAATCTGATTTAAGGCTGTTTTAAGCAAGATTTCTTAAGCTTCTGGTTATGGTTTAAGCATTAAGCCAGAAATTATTTTGTTAAATCTCACCAGCTGAACCCAATAAAAGATTGTAGTATGTCCATCAAATATGACTGACAAGTTATATTATTATAACATGATGATTATAATATAACAGAAATAGAAAAAATGTAAAATACATAATATAAAATAAATTAATGTGAAAATTTAAAAAGAAAGAAAGAAAGTTTATAGGGAAGTTACATTAAATTTCTACACCTATCTAACTGACCCCTTCTCCCACTGTAGTTAACATTAAGCCAATTAGGTAGTTTAAACTATTTCAGGGAATGGAAGGTAAACACTAAATTCTGGAAACCACACCGCATTGACAGATATTTGCAATCTTGATTTAATATATTTGCAATTTAGTAAAGTAGAAAAGTGTCTAGCAATTTATACAGTTAAGAGCATTGACTAACATTTGTCTTTTTCTCCCTTTGCTGGCAGTGACTACCACGGCTACATGCATCACCACCACCAGAATGACTCCGCCCACTTCATCTGTGAAAAGGAACTACGTAAGGCTTTGAAATGTTTTGGTACTCCCTTCTTTTATAATTACATGGTTTGATTTTAAATGCATCGGAATGACTTGTATAATTAGTGACAACATTCTAAAGATGTGATATTATAGTTGTGGGACTGGCAACCACTGGAAGAATGGCTACATACTGCCAAGCCAAAGTGTTGTATGAGTTTCAAATGCAATAAAAAAGAAAAGGAAAAGAAAATATCCTCATGTTGCAGCCCGTCCCAGCTGCGTGATGCCCCAGGCTGAGCGGACCGTCCATCCTTACAGCACCAACTCAGGGTGTAGGGACAACGCCTACTACTGAGAGTAATTATATCCTCATGTTGCAGTAATTATATCCTCATGTTGCAGCCTGTCCCAGCTGCACGGTGCCCAAGGCTGAGCGGACCACCCGTCCTTACAGCGCCAACTCAGAGTGTAGGGACAACACCTACTACTGACAGTAATTATATCCTCATGTTGCAGTAATTATATTCTCATGTTGCAGCCCGTCCCAGCTGCGTGGTGCCACAAGCTGAGTGGACTGCCCGTCCTTACAGCACCGACTCAGAGTGTAGGGACAACGCCTTCTGATGGCAGTCATTATATTCTCATGTTGCATTAATTATATCCTCATGTTGCAGTTATTGTATCCTCACGCTGCAGTGATTATATCCTCATGTTGCAGCGCGTCCGAGCTGCGCAGTGCCCCAGGCTGAGAGGACCGCCCGACCTTACAGCACCGACTCAGAGTGTAGGGACAATGCCTACTGCTGGCAGGTCCCAACCCCGCCCGCAGACAACGTCCCCAGCTGCTTCGATCCTGTCATCATAGGTGGGTTCTGTGGAATATTTTCCAACTATTTTGAGTTCACAAATAATATTCCCCTGCTATTGATTATAGGTGGGTTCTGTGGAACATTTTGCAACCATTTCATTTAGACACTAATATTAATGTGCTGCAGTTGATCCATAATTTGACTCTCCCAAAGTAGGTTACAGTCAGATTCTTTGATGTGATACCTTAAAGATATCTTAGTGACAGGATTCTCTCATTACCACATTTGTCTCAACTATACATAAGCAATGCATAATAATTCAAAATAGACTATATTTTTCTATTTTGAAACTCATTATATTTCAGAAGCTAATATGTAAATGCCTAGTAATTGATTCAAAGTCAGACATCTCTGAACCAGCTTATTGTTTGGCAGCACTGTCTTTATATAGTTAAGTTATGGTGAATGAATGAAAGTCTTTGCATGAATGTAATGGGGTTGATATCAGGTGTCAGTTGAAAAGATTCTCTCACAACCACAAAAGTCACCTCAACCAAACAGGTGTTTCACCTGACGTGGTGTTGTCGATGTCATTTCTACTAGAGACAGGACACTAGATGTTGTAAGACAGACAATTCATGTGACAACAATAAAACCACCAGTAAATTCCCATTTCTATAATACTGCTAATGTATCGTGTGTATAATAGAATTCCTACAGGTAACAAGGTATATATTAGGTATATACACATACCCTCTGAACATCAAACCAGCCATACAGGTGATGTCCATGTGATGCTTTTGTGTTACAAGTGTTAAACACACATCGTCACTTGTATGAGATCAGCTATTTAGTCGACAGCCTCCAAAGTACTGTTCTATGCACTGCATGAACTTTGATATTTACTTATCTTTACAATCTGCTTAAGGTCTCAGAGAACTAAATGTGGCGCCATCTGTAGTGTCATATACCTTTCTGGACCGCAGTGAATACTTTGCTGGGATCTGGTTGGTCCATGTTAGAATGAAAAATCTAGTGAAAAATAAAGGAAAAATGCAGGATGCTCCCCAACTATTCCTGATTTGATTTGTATATCATACAGTCTGGTATCTGACTGTTAGAATTTTTGAGAATGCCTTTAGGACAGGGTGTATTCTAAGTGCATTGTGGCAGTGCGGACCTGTCAAAATGAGGGTAGGTACACATTCTTGGCCCTTATTCAAGATTTTCAGGGTTAACCTATGCTGGAATTTGATATGTTGTGTATGAAAGGTCTGTCTAGAGTTTTAGAATTGAATTTTTGGGCAACACTCTTTCTGAATATTTTTTATTGGATGCCGCGTTACATTAAACTATACAGAATAACATTTAGTTCCCTGAGACCTTAAACATTATGGAAAGTTAGGGAAAGAATCCCTAATTTAAGTTTATTAAATCAGCTTTACACTTTCAATGCTTTGTGGATTGTCATAAGTGTAATGGAAAAGTGTAAAGATAGAGTAAATAAGGTGTAATTGACACTTGCTTTTGTCAGTACCTTTACTGATACTATGAAAGTTCCAACCATGACCTTTACATGATAAACAAAATAAGTTGTATCTTTGAAGGTCCATTGTTGGTTTCAATAAAGATGCATTCATGACCTTTACATATAAGGTAAATCTCATTGCATGGACTTTTATCCACCTCCCCTGAGGCCCAGGGGGCAGGTAAAGGGGCAGGGAGGCCGGGGACACCTCCCCTGAGGCCCAAGGGGGCAGGGAGGCTGGGGACACCTCCCCTGAGACCCAAGGGGGCAGGGAAAGGGGCAGGGAGGCCGGGGACACCTCCCCTGAGGCCTGAGGGGGCAGGGAAAGGGGCAGGGAGGCCGGGGACACCTCCCCTGAGGCCCGAGGGGGCGGGGAAAGGGGCAGGGAGGCCGGGGACACCTCCCCTGAGGCCCGAGGGGGCGGGGAAAGGGGCAGGGAGGCCGGGGACACCTCCCCTGAGGCCCGAGGGGGCAGGGAAAATGGCAGGGAGGCCGGGGACACCTCCCCTGAGGCCCGAGGGGGCGGGGAAAGGGGCAGGGAGGCCGGGGACACCACCCCTGAGGCCCGAGGGGGCGGGGAAAGGGGCAGGGAGGCCGGGGACACCTCCCCTGAGGCCCGAGGGGGCAGGGAAAGGGGCAGGCAGGCCAGGGACACCTCCCCTGGGGCCAAAGGGGGCAGGTAGGCCGGGGACACCTCCCCTGAGGCCCCTGGCGGCGGGGAAAGGGGCAGGGAGGCCGGGGACACCTCCCCTGAGGCCCGAGGGGGCGGGGAAAGGGGCAGGGAGGCCGGGGACACCTCCCCTGAGGCCCAAGGGGGCGGGGAAAGGGGCAGGGAGGCCTTGGACACCTCCCCTGAGGCCCGAGGGGGTGGGGAAAGGGGCAGGGAGGCCGTGGACACCTCCCCTGAGGCCCGAGGGGGCGGGGAAAGGGGCAGGGAGGCCGGGGACACCTCCCCTGAGGCCCCTGGCGGCGGGGAAAGGGGCAGGGAGGCCGGGGACACCTCCCCTGAGGCCCGAGGGGGTGGGGAAAGGGGCAGGGAGGCCGTGGACACCTCCCCTGAGGCCCGAGGGGGCGGGGAAAGGGGCAGGGAGGCCAGGGACACCTCCCCTGAGGCCCCTGGCGGCGGGGAAAGGGGCAGGGAGGCCGGGGACACCTCCCCTGAGGTCTTGGGGGCGGGGAAAGGGGTAGGGAGGCCGGGGACACCTCCCCTGAGGCCCGTGGGGGCAGGGAAAGGGGCAGGGAGGCCGGGGACACCTCCCCTGAGGCCCGAGGGGGCGGGGAAAGGGGCAGGGAGACCGGGGACACCTCCCCTGAGGCCCGAGGGGGCGGGGAAAGGGGCAGGGAGGCCGGGGACAACTCCCCTGAGGCCTGAGGGGGCAGGGAAAGGGGCAGGGAGGCCGGGGACTCCTCCCCTGAGGCCCGAGGGGGCGGGGAAAGGCACAGGGATGCCGTGGACACCCCCCCTGAGGCCCGAGGGGGCAGGGAAAGGGGCAGGGAGGCCGTGGACACCTCCCCTAAGGCCTGAGGGGGCGGGAGAAGGAGTATGGGTGTTCATTGATGTTTACTAGGTAACTTAAATAGCCAGGAAAGGATTGCAAAGTTTAACCCCCACAGGTGTCCATTGTAGCTAACATCTGTATATGGGTCAGGGGCAATCACACCTGGACGAGCCTGGAATAATGGGGGTGCTAAGCTTCCACCTGGCTAAGGCAGGGCTGACTAACTGGGGTCTGGCTGGTAAGGGGTTATTGGAGTCTCAGTTGTACCTAGACCCAGTAGACTAAGTGGACTTGGGGGCTGGCTGGTGAGGCTGGGAGGGGTGTTGTAGCAGTGTAGGGCTTTATAGTAAAACTTTAGCCTTAGAAGGATAGGTAAATAGGGATCAGATCTAATATAAGCTAACGCAGAGTCAGGTGAACATACCTTCATCTTTTTCACTGTATTCTGTAATAAATGATAATTCTGCCCCCTGTCCCAGCCCCCTGGAGGCCCCAGGGCCGGCCTGCCCCCTGTCCCGGCCCCCTGGAGGCCCCAGGGCCGGCCTGCCCCCTGTCCCGGCCCCCTGGAGGCCCCAGGGCCGGCCTGCCCCCTGTCCCGGCCCCCCGGAGGCCCCAGGGCCGGCATACTCCCTGTCCCAGTCCCCTGGAGGCCCAAGGGCGGGCCTGCCCCCTGTCCCGGCCCCCCAGAGGCCCCAGGGCCGGCCTGCCCCCTGTCCCGGCCCCCTGGAGGCCCCAGGGCCGGCCTGCCCCCTGTCCCAGCCCCCTGGAGGCCCCAGGACCGGCCTGCCCCCTGTCCCGGCCCCCTGGAGGCCCCAGAGCTGGCCTGCCCCCTGTCCCGGCCCCCTGGAGGCCCCAGGGCCGGCCTGCCCCCTGTCCCGGCCCCCTGGAGGCCCCAGGACCGGCCTGCCCCCTGTCCCGGCCCCCTGGAGGCCCCAGAGCTGGCCTGCCCCCTGTCCCAGCCCCCTGGAGGCCCCAGGGCCGGCCTGCCCCCTGTCCCGGCCCCCTGGAGGCCCCAGGACCGGCCTGCCCCCTGTCCCGGCCCCCTGGAGGCCCCAGAGCTGGCCTGCCCCCTGTCCCGGCCCCCCGGAGGCCCCAGGGCCGGCCTGCCCCCTGTCCCAGCCCCCTGGAGGCTCCAATGCCGGCCTGCCCCCTTTTCCAAGCCCCCTGCAGCCCCCAGGGCCGGCCTGCCCCCTGTCCCGGCCCCCTGGGGCCTATATACAGCCTCTTTGGCCGGTATACAGCCCCCTGTGCCAGCCCGCAGCCCCCTGGGCCGGCCCGCAACCCCCAGTTACATTTAAAGACATTAACATTTTGTGAGAAGCACATCTAAACTCTAATTTTAAGAAGCGGAATTGGGGGACATTGCTGACTTTGATTCAGCACTTAAAGCTGAGTAAAAACTCACCTTTAAGACATTTACTTTTCCATGCCAAGATGAAGTAAATACTATGTAATAGGAACTAAAGTTGGTCTTTGAGCACCTTTACATAGTAAGTCAAGGCCTTGTAAATGTTAAATTTCGTACAGTGATTTTTACTACTAACACGTTAAGGGTAAATTCACTACCATAAGGTCCTGTAAATTGTCAAGTCAATGCAGGTGACTTACAATGCTTTTGTTATCTAGGGGTATTGCAAATATTATAAGATACATAATGTGAACAGGACATTAAATGTGCTTAACCTGTTTTGAATTCCCATTTCAATATACTACTGACATCGTCGTGCATAGATGGTCCATTCAATTCACCAGTTTTTGTTGTGTAAAGTGTGGATCTAATACATCATTTTCATTAATCTGGTGCCGCCCCGATGGATTAAGAATTAAACAACTTTTTTTTGGTTTTCCTATAGGGCCTTTTATTTATATGTATGCATCCAAGGGGGGAGGCAGGGTCCGAGATTTAGTTGGATCATACTAAAGACCCATGCTCTAAGAAGGGTTTTCTTTTTCATCCTTTGACAGCCATTTATGAAGTATGTAAATCACACCATAGGAACATTAGATTCATTTTTTGGATATCTGAGGATGTAGAAGACATTATTGTCTTTCCCTTAAGTGTTTATATAACATTGTAATCCAATTTTTAATGATTTAATGTGCAAAAGACCTTTCATATCACAAATTTTCACATTTACAACTATAGGTCAGGTGGGCAAATAGCGGACTTGAAACTAGTTTTTCTGTACCATGAATATACATAGCAGCCACTAACATTATACATCGTTGTAATCTTAAAGTAAAGACAGTTATGCCTAATGAATTTATTGTCACATATCACAAATTTAACAATCTTTCTATAGAGCCTCAAATCAGATAGTAGGACTTAATGATAAAAGTTTTTTTTTCATTTTTCTGATTTTGGTTTTAAATCGAATGTTTTCATTCTATGATATGTTTTACAAAACAAGTCTGGATGGATTGTCCAATTCCTTCTGAATCCTATGGTATAGGAAGTATCTTTTTTTTAAAATTTGTTTATTTATACTGAAAATATGAGTTATCAAATAAATGCTAGTTTACATCATCTTCCAGTGTCCTTGTTTATACAGATACAAATCATTTTACAATCACATATGTTTTCAATTTAACAGTATATTATATAGAGCGAAATCTGAAAATTTAGATATTCTTATGTCCGATTTTCTCATATACAATTTACTTGTATATGAGAAAATCGGACATAAGCATATCATAAATCATTGTAATAACACTAAATTTCATCAATTCAAAGCGTCAACACATACAGTGAATGTTATCACACAATTATAGTATTAAGTAACAATTTTTTCTGTACGTTCTTAAAGTGTATATAAGTATCAATTTTTCTTTATTTAACATTTAAGGAGTTCCACTCAACAGGACCCTTATAAAAAACATTTCTCTTATACTATTCACAATTTGGTTTAGTAGTTTTAAATACTGGAGCATCATGTAATCTAGTTATGATATTACGTGTATTTACAAACCGTACATTATTTAATTGTTTATACGTAAACAGTCTTAGAGACATGACTCTTCTATAAGATAACATAGCAATATTACATGCAGAATATAACACCACAGTAGAAATATGCTTATGAATATTTACACAATCACGTAGTGCTCTATCTTGTAAAGTTTGCAATCTATTTACAGATTTATGATTAGCACCATAATTATACAGCCGTATTCAAGTATTGGTAAAATCATTGTTTTGTAAATTTTGGTTGCTGTATGTTCATTTATGTATCTTCTGATTTTAATACTGTAGCTAATTTACCTAGAAAGTTATGGTTGTTTGAAAATAATGCCCTTTTCCATAACTTTTAAAGTCACCCTTTCTTGCATAGGTCTATAGGAGTAATAAATGTTTCAAATCTGGAAATTTTTCTAACTGCTCAAATAGGTATAAACACCCTATTAAATGATTCCTTTCTTCCATAAGTCATCTGCTCCTTGAATCCTAAGATTACAGGATGTAAATACCTTGTAAATGTAACATTTCCATTACATTTCCTTTGCTTGTAAAGGTTGTCTTTAAGTATTTAGTTCTAAACTAACCACCAGAGGGGACATGAGTAAATCATTATCATTTTTGTTGTAATATCATATCCAGAAATGATCTTTGCCTTGTGTTTAATCTTTGGAAATCAAATTAAAATACCATGAACTACTTTCATTACATGGGGGGTTAGAGATTTGAAACCAAAATATTTGTAATAGTTTTTATAATGCCTCTAAGTAATGATCTTTTTGATAGACACCTTTTCTGTTCAAATCCACTGGAGTGACTAGGTGCTCTTCCTCTAACTCTATGTCAAACTTGAAATGAGACAAACTGAGAGATAGATCTCTCAGTGATTGGAAAGATGACCATTTTGGTTATCTCCAAACTCATCACTCAGGTATATACCTCAGGTACTATAATGGAAAGAGGCTCATTATTTAGACAAACATCTCAGAGGTATTGGAAAGATGACCATTGAGTTATTTCCAAACTCATCAAATATGGCCTCTCAGTAACTTTACAATATCACAAAACATGGCCTTTCCAAACACATCTACACTTTTCACTGATAATGAGACAGGCTGCTCAGGGGTATTGGAAACAAGTCCCAAAATGATTAGTCCTAGAACCTCAACAAACTTTCTTAAACTCTGTGGGCAATGTTGGTGTTCAATAACTTCACCATGGTATCTAAAAGTAATTTCAATAGAAACTCTGAAACCAGCTTTACAAGACATGTGATAGAATGTAAAGATACTCAGATAGATAATTGAAAATTGATATAAATACCATTGTGAACAATTTGATTTAAAGGTTACTTACAAATTGTAAAGACTACTTTTCTAAAAGGTGTGCTAGCCATTGATCTTGACCCTTGGGCTTTAAATTCATTTCATAACCATAGAAGTGGACCTTTACAAAATAAAACTAAACATGATGCAAATATCACCTGTGTTGTATACCTTCCTAAGATCTTCACTGATATCAAAGGTGTTTTTTCTAAGACTTTTAAGCTGGTGGAAATGTCATCTTGATGCATGACCTTGAATACATATTTGTTGTCACTAAAGTTTATGCTACTCTTTAATGAACCATTACTAAGGATTTACAAATTACAAATACAATATATATATTATCTTGGAATGGAAAAGTTATTTAAAGGAAAACTTGCACATAAATTCACGAACTGCTATTTTTTGTGTATTTGACTGGACTTAGGGAACCTACAAAAAATCCAGAAGTAATAATATGAAAATGTCAAGGTCCTAGGGAATTATTGAGGAAAGGAATTTTATTTTGGGAATTCCCTAATTGCTGGGCTGCTCAGTACTCCCCTTGCTACGTCACACCTATGGGAATTCCTTCTAAATTTATTTTGGAATTCCCTGGTTAATTAATGGTAATGAATGGATATGTATTTTGATTTGTTATGAGTTGCATTGGGCTAAATATGTATAATTTGGTTTAGAGGGCATAACCCTTACTACAAATTCTACAGGGATGGGGATTCCCTTTTAAGGGCAGATGGGATTCCCCAAGAACTCCCCTTGCTATGTCATAGATTAGAGGATTCCCCTTAAAAATGAATTTAAATACAAGTTTTTTTTATGTCCCATAACTGTGTGTAAACTGGGAATTTTCCTGCAATTCTTCTTATATTTATATTGCAAGTTGTGAATAACATGCTGGATTGAATTCATTAGAAAAAAACTATGCTGCAGTTATGTGCAAGCTTTCCTTTAAAACAAAGTGAAAGTTCATAAATAGCCTTATCCACCTTTACAAAACCTTTACTATGCATGGAAACCTTTGGAAAGCACTTTTTTCGTGCAATGTGACTTGCTCCTTCACCCACACGCCTACAAGTGTAATATTTAATATATTAATTTTGTTGTCCTTACAGACCCCCTGCCCACAGACGCTGCCCTCTGTGGATCTCCCCCTTTAGTTCCTCATGCCTCGTTCACCCAGACGGCCACTACTATAACCTACATGTGTGACCCGGGCACCGCCTTCTATGATGGGTCTACAGTAAAGACCTACACCTGTGACTGTGTCAGCATGGCCACAATCAGACCCTGTGCATGTAAGGATGTTTCTTTTGTGTTAATTTTCTTATTTATTTCTAATATCAAATCCTATATTGCTGCTTGATTTCAATTTCATGCCATTCTTGATGCAATAAGTCACTTTTTTTGAGTTTCACCTTATAAATGACAATTTTTCAAAATGTTGTACCTCATGATGAGTATAAATCTAGCCTTTTTATTTAGGATTGATGCAATTGTTAATATGTTGTACGTAGTTCCTATAACCCTCCAGTTGGTTCCTAATTTGTGTATCACTTCATTTTTATAGGCAGAGAACTGACTAATTTTTCCAGTTATAACTAGAGATTCCCAATTTTGAATAATGCTAAATAACTCTGTATGCATTATTTACAAACTCACTCAATCATAACCGACCTTTTTTTATCATTTCCAATTTACAAAATTTCATCACCCCATGGCAATAACCAAAATGTGATCAAGATCTGTGTGAAAATGGCCATTGTTTGTTATCTCTTGTGTTGACTGGAGAAATGAACTTTATCCTGCAAAACATTTTTGTTGGGGTGCAAACCATTGCATTTATAGCAAAAATCAGAAAGATCTGACTTGTTGACAATCAATTGATTATAGGGTCTTTAAAATGTTTAGATATAACTCTCTAAGAACAAAGCAACTATTATGATTGCTGGGTACACCTTACACAATTACTTTGTTTCAGCTAGATCATTTTGTTTTGAAAGCGTACGGAAACTGCCCGGAGTTTGTTGGTGTCCCAATAAGAAATTGATTTTCTTTACACTGAGTCAAAATCCAAGAGGTGCCACCACCCCTTCAATAAAAATGTATCTCAACTAAATTTAGGTTAAACACTGTGGGCTTGCTAACATTTACTTGTTTAATTTCCATTGGTCCAGTGACAACCCGCCCTGAGGTGTGTCTGATAGAGGTCACCATGAAGGCAACCTGGGAGGAGGCCCATGACTACTGTACCAAGCACGGGGCACACCTGCCCATTGTGTACAGCGAGGAGGAGCAGGACCGACTACTGTCTATTTCGTAAGTTTGGTGTGAGCACCCTATACACTTGGGTTCTTTCTCTTTAATCTTCTTGAAGCATACCTTTTACTCCCTGTAATACTTATGTTTGGCTCATTTGGTGAGGGATTTCGCTTCAAGTAAAAGAGGACATACATGCACCCCCTGGTGGTATACATCAATACTAAACCTCTATGTACATGTGTCAAAGAAGAAAACCTCACCTTATAAGCCTCATGTGAGATATAACCGGGAGAAAATTTGCTCTTAACCCTTTCCAGACTGCTGGGAAGCTGTTTATTTACATGTTCGATCAAAACTATTAAAATGATAATGGATTTTATAGCCTGTATTTGAGTGTAAATTACAACAAATCATATATCAATGGAAAGCCCATAACTTATAAGGATTTTAGATGTTATATTGGAATTATGAAATTCTAATTACCTGGTCACATGATCAGGGTCATGTGACCTACAAATTTCCAGAAAAATGGGGAATTTCTGGTCAATTTGTTAGAAATCAGGCTAAAAAGAGTTAAATATAGATTTTTTAACCAAGTTTAGTGTTAAGAAAATGTAGTACATGGTAAAAGGAAGAAAATGATGTATCAGTTGGTTTTCTGCATGTAGGCTGTAACATAAATAATTACCAATGATAGAATACATGTTTGACATGAAAATTTGGGTAAATAGACAATTTCTCTACATTTTCAACAATTTAGGGCAACAGAACCTTTAAAAATAAAGCAAATAAATTAATAAATAGATAAAGCCTATCTTTTGTGCCATATTTTATAGCCTATTAGTCAAACCAGTAATGTCCGACCCTATTTTGTCATGAAATACATCATTTTGATTGGCTGAGAAACCTGTATGTCTGCCAATTCGGTAAAATAAGAAAAAAAATATTATTCAAACATTAGAGACTCATACTCGTTCAGTATTCTTAATACAGCCTGCCTTTGTTACAGTGTATCGGAGACCCTGTGGCTGGATGGGTCTGACACCAAGGATGAGGAGCTGTGGACCTGGAGCACAGGCGACCTGGTCATGTGGCAGGGCTTTGAGGGCCCGATCCCCTACAACAGGACGCGGAACAGCCTGGTCGTGCACAGGGGGACACGGGCCTGGAGGGACGCTGAGGGGCACGAGAGGCACGGCTTGGTCTGTGAGGCTGAACCAGGTAGGGACGTCAGGGATGGTGTAAAGGGGGGGGGGGGCCAGGGCCTGAAGGGATGCTGAGGGACACGAGATGCACGGCTTGGTCTGTGAGGCTGGACCAGGTAGGGACATCAGGGATGGTGTAAAGGGGGGGGGGGGGGCAGGGCCTGAAGGGATGCTGAGGGACACGAGAGGCACGGCTTGGTCTGTGAGGCTGGACCAGGTAGGGACGTCAGGGATGGTGTAAAGGGGGCGGGGGAGACAGGGCCTGGAGGGACGCTGAGGGACACGCGAGGCATGGTTTGGTGTGTGAGGCTGGACCAGGTAGGGACGTCAGGGATGGTGTAAAGGGGTAGACAGGGCCTGGAGGGACACTGAGGGACATGAGGCACGGCTCGGTCTGTGAAGCTGGACCAGGTAGGGACGTCAGGGATGGTGTAAAGGGGGGACAGGGCCTGGAGGGACACTGAGGGACATGAGGCACGGCTCGGTCTGTGAAGCTGGACCAGGTGGGGACGTCAGGGATGGTGTAAAGGGGGGACAGGGCCTGGAGGGACGCTGAGGGACACGCGAGGCATGGTTTGGTCTGTGAGGCTGGACCAGGTAGGGACGTCAGGGATGGTGTAAAGGGGTAGACAGGGCCTGGAGGGACACTGAGGGACATGAGGCAAGGCTCGGTCTGTGAAGCTGGACCAGGTAGGGACGTCAGGGATGGTGTAAAGGGGGGACAGGGCCTGGAGGGACGCTGAGGGACACGCGAGGCATGGTTTGGTCTGTGAGGCTGGACCAGGTAGGGACGTCAGGGATGGTGTAAAGGGGGGACAGGGCCTGGAGGGACGCTGAGGGACATGAGAGACATGACCTGGTCTGTGAGGCTGGACCAGGTAGGGACGTCAGGGATGGTGTAAAGGGGGGACAGGGCCTGGAGGGACGCTGAGGGACATGAGAGACATGACCTGGTCTGTGAGGCTGCACCAGGTAGGGATGTCAGGGATGGTGTAAAGGGGGGGCATAGCCTGGAGGGACGCTGAGGGACACGAGAGGCACGGCTTGGTCTGTGAGGGTGGACTAGGTAGGGACGTCAGGGATGGTGTAAAGGGGGGGGGGGGGGGGCAGGGCCTGGAGGGACACCGAGGGACACGAGAGGCACGGCTTGGTCTGTGAGGCTGAACCAGGTAGGGACGTCAGGGATGGTGTAAAGGGGGAACAGGGCCTGGAGGGAAGCTGAGAGACACAAGAGGCATGGCTTGGTCTGTGAGGTCGGACCAGGTAGGGACGTCAGGGATGGTGTAAAGGGGGGACAGGGCCTGGAGGGACGCTGAGGGACACGAGAGGCACGGCTTGGTCTGTGAGGCTGGACCAGGTAGGGACGTCAGGAATTAAAGAAGGCAGTGCTGAATAGATAGCTGGCATTTTCTTCAATGTCCCAATATATTCCTTTCTCAAGAAAATAAAATGGAACAGGTTATCCTTACCTGTCTCTCAGATAGAAGAGAATAATAAATTCAGAAACTGTTTTGGAGATGTTTTCAGCCCCCTCATGGAAAAAAACTGTAGTTGTTTGCTTAATCTTCTCTCACTTTTACTCTATAATTATTTCATATCATGTTAATGGCTAGAAGAGACTATAGTCTATAATATTACTGTTATAAACCACTCCACTAGAATTAGAATGTTTACCTGTATAGTGGGAGTGGATGGAAGATCAGGTATATTTAACACATTTGTCCTTTTGTTCTGAAGATTATGTTACAATTTCCAGACCCAGATTGTTCCACATCCCCTATTTTTGTGGGTAACGCTGAGCGGGCAGGGCTCACCTCCACTATGGTCACCTACCGCTGTCTGGACGGCCACCGCTTCCTGGACGGGTCCCTGCAGAAGACCTTAAACTGTACCTGCTTTAGTATCCTGGACATGCTGAAGTGCATCCGTAAGCGTTTTGATTTCTTTTTATAATTTCACAATGCATACACCAAAGAATGATTAAATCAAAAGAGATCAAAAGTAAAGTACACTATTTTATATATTTTGGTTGAAGTGTATCCGTCAAAATTGCTTTTTGTACTTCCTTTTTTGAAATGAAATGAAATGTTCTTGATATCTGGCAATACTAATCTGTACAGTGAAAATGAATAACAAATGTAAAATCCCAAAATGTGAGGCGTTGTTACAACAAACGATTCTATATATAAAGCACAAGTTTTGAAAAAAGGAAAAACATTATCTCAATGCAAAGTTTGATGAGTAAGAACATATGATGTACAAATTAATTAAATCCACATAGGACAGTATAAAGCTAAATTCCATTCCAAATTTTCATATACATTTTGTCATTCAAAAATAAAACCTTTTTTAATGATGCCTTTCTATCACAGAAGAGTAAATTTGTAATTGTCTCTCATGAATTGAGGTGATTGACTGTATCTTGCAGCGAGTACCCTTTACGTGTCGTCTTACCCTACAACATGGAGCGAGGCGGTAGAGACATGTACCCATCTGGGTGGACACCTGGCCCTGGTAGATGACCTTGCTTCAAGGAGACATATAATAAGCATCCTGTAAGTTTCAAGAATTACACTTCATGCCATAGCTAGTTCCATGGGGAAAGATTTGTAGACAAATTTCAAATGAGCAAAGCTAGTAAAGAAATTAGTATAATGTTCAAAATCTTAGTAAGAACAGATCATTGAACAGTCCCGCTCAAATCGTTTTGGGAACTTCCATTTAGTATGTACGCACATTTTCAGAAATTTCAGCCCCCCCCGCACCCCCATGGGGCAAAAAATATGCATTATATTTATAATGAAACTCATGCACATTTAAAACAATTTCAGAGCCCGCTTCCCCTTTGATGCGTATGTACCTAATGTATGTACATGTTTATTATGACTTCACGCTATTACATGATTTTCCAGGCGCGTCATATGAACATATCTATTTACAAACATAATATTAATGGAAGGCCCCTTTGTCAAAAATTATATTTTTAACAGCGACATTAAAGAGAATCTTCTGACATGTCTCCAACATGCCTCAGACTTTTACATTAATTTAACCCAGAGACAAGTGGCGCCACCCCTCGGTGTGGGTGTCCCACCACTCGGCCCTCTCTGAAGCGCCCTCTGATGGGGACTGTGTCACCCTGACCTCTACCCGCGACTGGGGGAACCAAACCTGCTCAGACACCCACCACTTCACCTGTCAGTTTACTGCTCTTGGTATGTCAAGTATGCACAAAAAGCTATATAGGCCTAATATTTTCACATTAAAATTGTCTGCAAAATGACAAAATATAAATCAGCAGTGTATAGAAATAATATTATGAAGATAAAAATAAAACATCAAAAGAACAATAGCATATATTTTCCAGTTGCCACTTTCAGAAGAATCTTGGGGAAAACAACCACTGAGACACCATCACAGACTCAGTACACATACCATAAAGTAGGGGCTTAATCTAAAAGCAAGTTTATGATAAGGGCAAGTTAATATGATAGTATGCTAATTACACTCCTTATACTCCCTGCTGTAAAGTTTGGTAAATTTGCGATGCTCCAGTACAGAGATACTTTTAGTTCGTTCTATCTTCATGTGAGGTTTCCGTAAAGTTTTTGCATTTTGAAATATGTTTTCTTAATTTCAACTTAACATTATGGCAAAAGGATTCATGGCATTTAGAAGGAAGAAGGATCAGCAAAATGACAAAAATTATGAGCAAAATCTGTTGCCAGAATTGAGAACTAATTAATATTAAGGAAAATATATGCAATTAGAGAATATTTTATGATAAATTGAAAGTGTACCTGGTCCAAGTATAGGCAGTAAGGGTGTCAAAGAGTTTGTTCTGCCCTCAGACATAGATTGTGGCCTGATGAGCACAACCTGAAAATACCTGATTGAAAATGATCAAACATGGATTACAGTATAAAGATCATCTTATGTTCAATTCCAGGATTGATAATGTAACTAAGATCTTGAATATGCATATTATTCCTATTTCAATGCAAATAGTTTACTTTTGTTGTTGTTGACATGCCTCCATCTAAATATAGATATTCATATTCCAACCCTGGAACGTTGTCAGATCTAAGCATGTACTTTTATCCCCTGTAGATGTAACTAATCTAACACTGACTGTCAAGAAGGTTGTGTCCTGCTGGAGCATCAATGGACTACTGCTGGAGGTCGCAGGTAGGATACCCAGCCAAGTTGCAACATAACAGAACCTTCTGCGACCATTCTTTTTGGGTCAGTCTGTTACTTAATGAGATGGGACATAACAGTTATGTTATTGATAAAGAAGATTATTATAAAGTCATTTTTTAGTGAGGTTAAAACCAAACCATAACGGAATGTTATAAGAACATTCTGTTTGGGTTGAAGAATGTAACCAGAATGTTGTGATAACATCACAGTGCAATGTCACAGCAGTAGGTTGCAGCAACATAGTTGGGAGTCATAAAAAGAACATAACAATAACTAATCCAAAACCAACCAGAATGTTACTGCTCCATTATAATAACGTCACATCCTTTGCTGAGTAACACAGTCTTGATCTCATCCACAATGGATTCCCTCTGGAAATATTTAAACAACTAATATCCCAAGCAAGAATGGGACGTCACTATAACATTGCAGCAATTTCTGTTTAGATTTGCTTTGGTTCCTTTTACATTCTTTTGATATGGGGACGTCATATTATTGTAACACTCTGTATTAGCAAGGTCTGAACTTCACTAAAATGTAATCTTATCATAACACTCTTATTTAGTCAGTCTCAACCAGACCTAAAAGCGTAACTGTTATGTGAAAATTATGTGAACAAGTAACAGACTAACCAAAGCGGTATAGTTGCAGCATATGCCCGTAACATCGCTGCTTGCTTTGGATATAGTATCTTAAATGTTACTATTTTAAACTGAGATTAACATGCCTGCATAACAGCCAGGCTATGATTCTGGTACAAACTACGGTGGCATGCATGATTAATCCTTCTGTAGCTACGGAAGGAATGGGATTTAACTTGAAGTATATTGGATAAAAATGTCATGTACTGCTACTCATTCAGTTCAGAGGAACAAACTAAAATGCAACACTGTTAATGGTATCCTTTATCTACCTACATTATATGAATTCATCTAATCCTATGGAGTTAACATGTATATCAACTTAGTGAATCCGAAAAGAAGTCCTGGCTTCCTAAGCCATTTCAACACAGACTGGCATCATGTAATGAACAAAAAAATGACATTAGAAACATTGTTTGCACCAGTCTATACTAAAATTCCCAAGCAAGAATATGATTTTATTATAACATTCTGCTTAGTTCTGATTTGATTCTTGTTACGTTATTTTGTTGGAACCAAAAAATCTCTTTATAACGTAACATTGCGACATTGCACTGTGACGTTATTGTGACATTCTTGTAATAATAATAACATTATTATAACGATCTTTATAAGTAAGATCTGAACTTCACTAAAATATAATGTTAGTATAACATTCTTATTTAGCAAGTCTCATACTTACCTAAAATAGTATAACTGTTTCGTAAAGATTTGGCAGGTTACAGACTAACTAAAAAAAATATGGTCACAGAACATGCTAGTTATGTCGCTGCTCGCCTGGGTTCACACAGGTGAAACAATAAGCCCATCCCGCATTGGGTATATCCCAGGGTTGGACAAGGGTTGGACAACATTACTGTATAAGCCATCCTTGTCTTCTAGAGTTTGGATTACTGAAATAAAAGAATTATGTTTTCCTATATCTCCAAGTACTGATAAAATATTATGATTTCTTATACTTTACCATTTGACAGATGTGCAGGTTTGCCAGCCAATCAAAATGCTGCATTTTAAAGGTTGGGCTGACAGGCTTTAACATTGGTTCCTATGGGAAAAAGGCTATTATATAAAGCTGGACTTTACCCATTTTAGGAGCAATTTGTCAACCAAAGCACCATGGTTCATTTTGTTTTACACTTCTATCTTTGGGGATTAAATCAGAGAGAAATTGCTACATAATTTTATGGTAAAATGTGATGTTGATGTATACTGGGATGGGCTTATTGTTAATAATGATAAATTATGTATAAAAGCTATTCCCTCTTGCTTGTAGAGTACCTGGTGGAGGACCCGTGTCCCCGGTCCTTGGTATACTTCACCCACACAGCCCCAGCCGCCTGGGACCAGGCCCGGGATGCCTGCGTCTCGGCAGGGGGCGTGCTGGCCAGGGCCGTGTCTGACGAAGAGGTCCTTCTCCTGACTGCCTTCATGTGAGAAATCAATAATCTTTGTAAATTCATTGACAGGATAAATCTCAAAACTTAAGGCTAATAGCCGCTACGCAATTTTTACACAGTCGGCCAACCAATCGGCGATGAAATCGGCCGATTTTAGGGAAGAATCAACCGACTTTAGCACCGATTCATATCAAACACATACATCTCAATAATGATATACTTACAGGTGATCACAGGAATTGACTGATTTATTGCTGCCTCTTCGGCTGATTGTGTAAAAGTGTCCCAGCAGGTATAGGGCTTTGCTTAGTGTAAATACAATTTAGACATATTGCCTACAAGGCTTCTGAAAACCATAATTATTGTAATATGCCTGAGCAGGAATGTATTACTATGAAGTTTATTATGTGACCTATTGATTAAACTGTTGAAAAAGCAATATGACTTGTGAGAATCCAGAGCCTTTATATCTGGTAGATCTACTGTATACATTGGAATCTAATGTAGATGGAAATTTAAAACAATGTGGTATTTTTTTTACATTCCCTGAAAGCTACATCCCCTGAAAATCCCCTGAAAATCCCTGAAAATCTCCAATGTAAGTCAGATTGTCCACAAATCATGTGAATTCTATTTAACTCAGGCAAAGGTACAAGCTGGACAGTGTTAGGGTTGATGGTAAAGAGGACTCTGGTGTAATGAGGTGGTCCACTGGTAAGGAGGTGACAGTCCCAGGTTCTGTCACCCTGACCCTGCCCCCTGCTTTCCCTGGGGGCTGCCTGCAGGTGGTGGGTAGGACCTGGACTGTGGAGAGCTGTGACACCCCTCAGCACTATGTCTGTGAAATGGTCCAAGGTGAGTAGACTTTAACATTATCTGAGAAATCATTGGAGTACTTCCAACAGTCTTCATTGAATACAAAACTTCCTGTATTGTACCTGCAGATGAACCTAGATTAAGATACATCTTGGTTAATATGCAGACAAGTGAGAGACCATAAGCAATAACATCTTTCATTGACCATGTAATTGTTTGTTGTTTAACATAGCAAAACTAGTAATGAATATTTCTTTCAATTTCATCGATATACACTTTTTTTCGAGGTTGGTCTGGACATGAATCAATAGCAGATAGAAACATGGGAAATATCTGTATATTTTCTACAGATTCTCATATAACCAAGTATTTAAATTACTGAAAATTAGCTTTCTGTAAGTACATGCTACATCTGATGGTTATATTGTACAAACCAGGTGAAGGTTGGCCTTCTCACAGTTCGTGTTTGTGGAGGCAGGACTCTACGATGACCTGGTCTGAGGCCGACGCGTATTGTGTGACACATGGGGTACGCCTGGCCTGGGTGGACCATAGCTGGGACTTCAGCAACATCATGCACCAAAGGTAAATGTACAGGCTCCTGTTTAAAAACATGAGAAGGTTCTAGGAGTAAATATGGTAAATAATACAAAGACCCGTGGGGGGTGTCCGAGGGTGGCCGTGCGAGCCATAGGAGATATACCGAGGGTGAAACCCGAGGTTTGTATGATCCCCATGGGTTGTAAGGCCAACCAAGGACAATCCCTTTTTTATTCTTATCATCCAAGAAATCATCAAAATCTATTAAAATTATTGACCACAAAGCCCACAAAGAGTGTTCACTGAGCAGTACATACCACCTGTTGAGATCCCCCCCCCCCCCCCACAATAAGCACCGCTGTGTTGTTGTAGCAAAATATAGCAATAATAATATTATTCTCTATATCTTTCCCTTGTATTTGAGTACAAACATTGGTCCAAATTGACCTGCAGATGCTCAGAGTACTATAAATTTGCTATCCATGGTAGGGAGAATCAAGCTAATAGTAACTATGTTTCTCCTGTTGGCAGTCCCATCCTGTGGCTGGGTGGGTCTGAGGTGGCAGCCTCCAGCTGGTCATGGAGTGATGGTGCTGCTGTTACCTGGAGTCTGTGGGGAGAGGGCGCCCAGAGCATCAGTACCCTGGGCTGTATGGTCTTTGACAGCTCAACCAGGAGGATGAGAGAAGAGCCCTGTGACTCTGATCAAGTTACTGCTTTTCTGTGCAAAAAGTCAGGTAATGTTTCTAATTCACTTTCTTTAAGATGTCCTCTGTATGGAGTCATGTTGTGGCAAACTGAGGTTCATTAATCCTTTCTTCATTATAGACATTTCATTTGCCAAAAGTTTGCAATTAGACCACTTTAAGTTTAAAATTAGATCATGTTAAGAATGTTGATAGAGGTATCATTTTTATGTAGTTAAAGAGTAAAACAAAAAACACAAAAGAAAATGAATACAAAGTTATATTCTAGCCCTTCATCTGGCAAAAAAATACAATAGCTGGAAAATTATTTTATTAACCTGTTTTGATTATATTTCAAAGATACTATTCACTTGACCAAATCTTCCTAATTGGTTTCATCAATTTCCATCTGATTTTAATGAGCATATGACAATATGTATTTTCATTCCAGTTCCCATGACTGTGGAACACACAAATGTGATAAAGAGAACTGAGGATGGTTTAGTTGTCAGCTGCTCACAAGGATATGCTTTCTCAGATGGGACTCAGTCAAAAACCATTCCCATGGACCAGACATGTAGCGCAACAACTGACTGGACAGAGGCTACACAAGCTAATGCAACATGCTACCGTAATCCTAATTTCCATTTGATATAATGATACATATTGCTAACATCACAATCAATTTCTCTGAGGTGCTAAATGGTTTGAATATGAAAAATGTACCTAACTTGAGCAGAGCCCATTAACTGTTATAGTAGTAATTAATCAACAATGGAACATGACTATATGTATATAGAATTGAAAAGAACATTTATTTACTTCATTTATTTACTTCAAACCACTGTTTTAAGATTACTTAAAACCCCAGTTATACAACAATATTCAAAATGAATGATAAATGTTGAGGTTCGGGTGGATTATCATGCTTCTGATATACATTTATATACAAAAAGTAAACATGAACTGTATACCAATATAAAGTATACGTAAATATAGCAAACTTAAATTCAAATACATATAAATGCCTTGACCATAGATGACACTTGTTACAAAAACATTGGATAGTTATCTATCAATCAATTTGACTGTGATAAGGCATGACCTTTGCTAGTTTTAGGAGTACAAATTAATCAAAATAAGAGAAGGTTTGTGCAATGCACTCACTTACAACTTATATACTTCTGTTTAATTTCAGCAACTAATGACTTTCTAATGAAATACCTTGGGAACTACAAACCTGAAGATGAGATATCACTTAGAGATGGCAATGACGAAACGTGTACTGATTTCCTTTCGATTTGGTCCCATGGTCCCCACCATACATACTTCAGAATAACATGGGGCGCTTCAACTACATTCAACATCACCATCACAATGAATGAAGGACTAACTTCACTACTGACTAATCTAACTAAAAACAGATTGTCAATGAGAGTTATGGTTGGAAAGGAAGAGAACTTTGTCAGGAATCAGCTGGGACTAAGGCACACTTTTGTAGATTGTGACTTTTTCTCTGGTTTTATTTATACATGTACTTGTGAGTTAGAGGTGTGCTCAGTGTACATGACACTGACCATCAGAGACCAGTCCATTTTCTACAATATAGACAGCCTTAGAATATGTGAAATTACAATATCTGCTACTTAAGAAATGAGCATTTATTAAGTCTCTTTACATATTTGCCAAGTGAAGAGAGTTTGTACAATCTTTCAATTTGCCGTGACTTGCAAGGACGACAGAAAGAAACATGTACATGAAATATTCTGATTTTGTGTGCTTCACAATATGTGATTTACCAGAAATTTACTCTGAAAATAAGACTACTCTAAGATGACCATGATATGATAGGCTTATTTTTATTGTTACCATTTGCCATTGTCGTGCTGTATTGGAGCAGTTGTAGAGTAATATTTTAACAACTCGATGTCAGGTTTTATAACCAAAAATTATCATAGCATGTGTTAATCACCAGTGGCCCCTTGCACAATGACTTTTTGTAACAACGTTAAATTTCAAATGACGACAACGAAATGTTTCCTTACAAAGATTGCAACCTGGTTCATGAAGGGGCAATGTACATCTGTGTGCTGAAAAAATTACAGCACATTTACAGAACTTTAAATACCTATTTTCAGGGGGTGAAAAACTGCCCGACAATGATAAAGATTGACCAGGGACACTTTCCTCGTCACGAGAACGTTCATTGTTATGAAATTCATTGTGCAACGGGCGAGAGGAATATCATTTGGAAAAACAAATGAACTCCTATGAATAATAATAATAAAAAGCAATCTTTTAATCTATTCTGTGGGTCTTTATACATTGAAAATTGATGCACTATTTTCAGGGGTTACCCAGCAAACAGCACACATGTTTAACACCAGTCTAACTCATGTCAAAGTTGTCTAATACTGGTTTAATTACAATCCCTGTGTATTGCCAGTATATTCAGCTGTTTGAGACATTGGTTTACTCCAAGAAAATTGTTTTTGTGATTTTTAATGTCTAAACGTGCAAATCTATTTTACATTATTGGAGGCATCATAATATATTTATATATAAGTTCAATGAATAAACTTATTTTTTGTAACATTATTTCATGCTTGTGTCAGAATAGTTGCAAACTGGTGTAGTGACAAACCCTGTGTATTCTTCATGTAATTCCCATGAATTGACCCAGTTTAGTCACTTGTTTTTATCTACTTACTGGTGTGAAACTGATGTAATTCAAATCCTGTGTTTTCTATGGGAAAACTGTATCTCTCTGACACCAACTTGGGCTAAGTTTATTCTCAGCATAAACTATGTATTTTACATATGAATCTAGGTTTGATATGACTTATAAGTGTGGTTTTAAAACACAAGTTTTCACATGTTATTCCCTTAGTTTCAAACACAAGTTTTCACATGTTATTCCCTCAGTACAAAGTATGAGCTTTCACACATTATTTCCCCAGTTAAAGACACTATATTCACAGACTATTCCCTCAGGTCAAACTATGGGTTTTCAGATGTAATTCCCCCAGTTTAAGACAGCATATTCCCAAAGTTTGATGGAAAACTTTAGACTACTTAAACAGCAGTCCAGGTCTGCTTACACACCCCTAACTACAAAAAAGGTGTGCAAGCTATATTTATGAAATCGAAATTGCAACCTATTAACAAATCGAATTATCATATTTCCCTTTGCTTGTAAAACAACATTAGTATTTTTGCAAATGCTCATTGAGTAAGTGGGTATAAGATTTAATATGCAACCCTTTATAATAACAGTTTCAATGGAGACAGTTATAGACACATTTTTTGTAGCCTGAGAGTGGAAGTCACCAGTTCTCTGAATGTTGTTGCCAGCATTCTTTGGTCAGGTGTATAACTGATGTTTAAATCATGTTTAACTGGGGTCTCACTTGTGCTTTAATGGTGTCAAACTGGTGTCAAACTGGTGTCAAACTGGTGTTAAACTGGTGTTAAACTGGTGTCTCACTGGTGACAAACTAGTGTCAAACTGGTGTCAAACTGGTGCTTCACTGGTGTTAAACTGGTGTTTAACTGGCGTCTAACTGTGCCTCTGACCAGTTTGTCAATTGCACTTTTATGGATTTACACTTAATTTGATTATACTACATATCCAGCAAAAAATGACAATTGATTTGGAAGTACAATGAGTATAATGAAAATTTTGTATGAAAATGGTTAAACATATCTACATTTTACTTAGACAAAGACAGTTTTTCCCATATTATAACACCAGTTTACTCACAGAAAACATCGACTTGAAAACTCGAGTTCAAAAAAAATGTTTAGAACACCAGAAATGCTGTTAACGAAATCCCGAGTCTTGGAGGAGTTTCATACACGTGTTTAACTCCATTTATCTCCTGTCCTCAAACCTCCACAACACGGAACTTTGTTTGCTGGGTACCCTACAGCAACAGCAAAAGATATCAGTTGTATCAGCCAGGTTAGATAAACTCAGTCATAGCGACCAAGTGACCTAGTTATTAGTATTAGCTATGCGCATCAGTGACTCCACTCTGTCCCGGTTAGCAGACAAATATTCCTTTCATACCTCTGCATCTATAACACACCGTACATCCAACTCAACACCCTTACACACATATCAATTCCCCTGCACAACCTTCAACACCATGGAATATACAGGGCTGAGGGAGGAAAAACTCCAAGAGCATCATGAGGATGATTTAACAACTGCCCAAATTGAGAAGCAGAATGCAGGGGTAAGTACACAAAGGGTAAAGACCTGTACTCACTTACCATTTTTACCGGATTTAAGGGGTGGGGGGTGGGGGGCTCAGGGGCACCCATCCCCTCCTTTTTTGGCCAGCACCCCTCCCACCTTTCTATTAGCCCCCCCCCCCCCCCCCAGCTTTTCAAAAAGCTGGATCCACCACTGTTTACTGGGGACTGCCGATCACAATCAATGACAGAATCTCTGGTCAAATTGTGGTGTGCCAGAAATGTTAAGTTTAATATTTGTCCGACAATTTAATGGCGATTTTGGCACCCAGACTGTTTTTGAGGGTACAGGTCATGGGGGAACAGCATCCACACCACAATTGTTGTCAAATAAAGTTGCCAGATGTCCATAAAGTTGCCTGGATATGGGGCTTAAATGAACTCTGCCCTGCAATTCTATAATACATTTAAATTTACTCTACAGGTCTGATGCAAACAAGACTTAGATACAAAAAAACTAATTCAGCCAAGGATTTAGAAAGTTGCAATACAAAATATCATAATTTATTAAGCGGAATTTCACACTCTTGAGTAATCAAATAGGCTCCAGGTCTATTGGTAAGCGTCCACCACTGAGCTAAATCTCCTGCATTCATATGTTGCTTGTTCTGATGTTACCAGTCTACACCTATCCATCTTCTGTCTACACTTATCCACGCATGACCTAGAAGCATGACACATATATGTGTCGTGCTTCTAGGTCAAGTGTGGAGTATATATGTCTCCTTGATACAAAGCTGGTGAAAAACTATGATGAATATCATGAAATAAGCTTTAAAGAAAAGAAGGGCTCTTTCATTGGGGATATAATGTGCAATAATAAGTGCCTATGCTTTGAGAGTAATGTAAAACATGGCCCTGAAAATCCATCTCTATTGTTAATGATTGAGAGAAGATTGCTTTTTGTTGTTTGAAGATTTATGTTTATTTCAGGCAATAGCCAAGCCCAGGTCTTCACAAAGACAGGAATATATCCCAGAACTTAGGTAACCTCTACCACTAACTTAATAAACTCACTTAACATTATAGGTCAGGTAGCAGACTTAAAGGTACTTGATGCTGTTTAGGGTGCCACCTGGGTCATAGATTGAGAACTACAAAAAAATATTTTGTTAAAGCTATTTTAAGCATCTTACATGTCAAATAATGCTAGGAGAAGTAAAGTTAAGGTGTTTTTGCTCAATAAGAATAGCAGGTTTTCAAATTACCATACTATAAATAGCCATAAAACCTCAATTTTTGTCAATGTTTTTCAGTATAATTTTTCTCACAAGCAGTGAATATTAATTTTTTTTTGTTTAGATATTTACACCTAGGTAAATGCTAAATATTTCAGAAGTTTCATGACAATTCCATTGGTAGTATTCTTCACAGAGAAAAAACTGATATTTCCCATTGAAATCGATGGTAGAGATCAAATTCTTTATCAAGCTGTAACTCTTATCAGAAACGATGAAAAGTGTTTATATTGTTACTATATATTGCTCTATATAGAAGCTAAAGTTCCTGCAAATTTGCAGCCGATTTGCATTGGTAATAACATTTATGCCAAACAACCCCAAGTACCTTTCAAACTAGTATTTCTGGACCAGCCTTTCTAATTTTAGAATAACTTTTCATGTAATGTGGCTACAATATTTGATATTGAATAATAAAACAATTTAAAGCTAGGAATTTACCTGATTTAGTGGGGTAACAGAAACCACAATTTAATAAAAGTTGCTGAAAATATTGGACATTCAATGGGTTATAGAAATATTTAAAAAAAATCCAATTGTTATAATATAGGATATAGGATGTGTTATAAGGATTATTTTGATATGTTACATGCTAATGAGGACCATTACAAATTATTCAGTTTTGAATGCCAACAGTTATTCAGTTTTGAATGCTAAAAATAAAAGTTCCGAAAACTTCCTTTTTTTCTCAGTTCCAAGCCTATACTACTGGTCAGTTGGACAAATAGGAGACTTCGGTAGTTACCTATTTTGTAGTGTCTTTTTGATAATCAAATTGATAAATAAGCGTCATAACATCTCAAATTCACTTAGATGATGTGCTGGAACACCAATTTCCTTCAAAATAATCAGAAAAAGATATTAAAACAAGTACTAGTATTCCATCATCAAAAGAAGACTACATATACATTTTGTATGAATGTTTCCAGCCTCAATTTGCTTAAAGATAATCATTTTTGACCATTATTTGGATTTTTTTTTAGTTTATTAGGCTTTATATGTAGCACAATACATATAATTTTACCTAGAATAGTATCTAATATTTCTACAGCAAATATTCTTGTCTGCTAACCTGAATTAAGCCTGGCACTGCTGTGAAAGCCTCAGGCAGTTTTAAGATTTAATATATTAGGTATATTATATTTTGTGATTCTTTATCTCAAGTTAATAAGCTAAATAAGTCAGCCTAGTGTACCTGATTACCATAGTTATTTAGTAATCACAATAGTACACACAAATATAACACTCATTTTAGAATCTAATCTATAAATAAACCATAAACTTCAATTTCAGGTTTCTGAACAAGAGTGCAAAATCCGTAAAAAAAAACCTGATGGTTGAAGAGTGAAATTGAATGACAAACCCACTTAATAGTCTTGATAATCACTAATTTTAGTATATTAAATCTTACAAAAATGGGTGTTGATTTCAGGCCAAAATTGAAAGTGTGAACTAAAGCATTGCAAAGTACATATTGTGCAATCTAAACGTCAGATTAATCATATGTTGCTTTGGAATTGTGTGACATTAGATATTGTGAAATGTAAAATATACTTAAGCCTTTTTAATCATCTACATTTTTCCCAGCATATAACTTGTTTTTTAAACTATAGAAAATAAGCCTCCCATAAATGGGAGAATTATGATATATGAATTCACATTTCTTTGTCCTTGTGATTGATTCAGGGTTTCAGCAATCACTTTGTAATTTCTAAAATAGTGCACTAGTTGATTTCTTCACTAGTTTATTAACTAGAAGTATGCATGTTAATAGCATGTTATATTCCATCATTCTAAGACTTTCGTTTATTTCAGCCATTCCCACAAATGTTCCCACAAAGTCCCACACAGTTGTTCCCACAGTACAAATTCTGCTCATTTGGCATAACTATTCATTAAGTTTTGCTACAAAGCAGTGAAAGCTGATTGGATTATAACTCCCAGACTAGGGTCATAAAGACATGTTACTGAGCCCAATCTCCAGCTTTATCTTTATATGTTTGTGTTATTGAGGGGAAACCCATCGACCTGTTCAATATGTCAAGTAAATGCTCTATAGAGTCGTGTCTAAAAATACTTCAGATATCCAACAGCTCATTACAAATAGAATTAACTCTATGAGAATCTCATGACAGACAGTGAACTATGGTGTAAGCTTTATAGGGCTACTTTTACAGCTACTAGGGAAACCAAACTCTAGTCATTGCAGTACAAGATACATCAAGAATTGTTCCATGTAGGTCGTTTCTATTTCAAAGAAAGAAGATTCTCTGGACTGCCTTTTTTGTGGTGATAAAGATGATATTATCCATGTTTTCTTAGAATGTCCAGATGTTAACTTCTTTTAGGAGATGGCGATAAAGTGGTTAAAAAGGGTCCTGGATATTGATATAACAGAGGAATTACAAAAAAGCATTCCTTTGATTAACCCTGCTGGACCTATTAAAGCAAAACTAAATTTGTGTAAAGAATTTTATTGTCCTTACTCTCAAATCTTTTATATAGGCCTATAGATAGAGACTGTTCCACTCTAATCATCTTGATATATTCTGGAATGGGCTATAGAATTTGAGGGGACAATAATTGTGGAAAAAAGCATAATTATGTCAACAAGAGAATAAAAGTAAAAACTTGTGATTGTGGGAAGATATTCTTGCGAAAATCCAAAAGGTACTCTTGAATAATTGCACACCCTCCTTTCATTCCAGCTCTTGTTGTACCGTCTGTCCTGTCCCCAGCTCTATATCATAATATTCATTTGTTGAAAAGTTTAAAGTATGAACCTACCATGCCACTTGACTAATTTTGAACTGCTGTGCTGTTTTGTCACTTTGTCCTGTCTGTCCTCGAGCTCTCCTTACATGTTATATACTAGAAAAACTGTAGTTTCTGGTAGTCCTTTATCAAGCGTAATGAGAAGTTGACAAGCAACGGAAAAAATACCACAGTTACAGATGTCTTCCATGCTATGTACTTTAGTATTCCTCGAGAAATAAGAGTGCTTTATAAAAAAAATAAAAAAAGACATGTTACTGCAGTTCTAAAAACATTCATATCTGCTATAAACTTGAATTGCCAATTATAACAAACTAACTGAACTTCTATCTTAATTTTGCAGCATATCTATGTCATAGCATATTGATTTTCTTTCAGCCAAGCCATATCTAGATCTGGTGAAACAGAAACTAACTTCAGATTGGGAGAACCAAACTACTTTATATACAGAAACATCCGTTTTGACTCATCTTTTGATGCTGAGGTCATAGAGCAATTGCATCAGCAGACGTTTGGTTCCCAAGATGTATTGATAGCATCTTTTCCAAAATCAGGTCCTTTTATGCCTTATTCTTTTAGACCCTAATTTGGTATTAATTGTATATTCTATTGCTTGCTCATACTTTTATGATATACAGATAAGTATTAAATATATTCAACCATGGTTGTCATGATATGATATATGGATTAATTTGGAAAAAAAAGACATACACAAGCCTTCTATGATGTTTTACCATAATCTTTAATATTTTTCTAGCTTTTCATTTATGAAAATTGGTAAACATTTAAGAGAAAAGACATTAAAGATAAGTATTATAATTCTCTACAAAAGATAATCAAATGTTTAACAGAAGCCCTGGCTACTCTGGTAATTGAGGCTGCCCATCTGTATTAATTTGTCAATCATTGGATATTCTTTATTTTGAAGATTTGTATGAATATAAGACAATTAATTGGAAATAATTATAGATACCAGAATCAGGGCATGTTACAAAAGAGTTGTATCTTCTATATTATTTATTCTCCAACAATAATATCTTTTTTCTTTGAATTTTTAGGCACAAATTGGATGGTTGCTCTAGTGACACTTATTCTCTCTAATAGCAAAGAGATTGGACACTTGTTCTCCTTTATACCAGAAAGATTCTTTATAAAGGAGAAAGCTGATGAGAAAAGGGTGTCCTCTTTAGAAGCAAGACTAGGGAAGGGGACTCCCAATTACTTCTACACACACCTTCCTTTCAACCTTCTGGAAAATTGCTTTAGGAGAAGTTGCCCAAAAGTTATCTACATGATGAGAAACCCATTTGACCAGCTTGTATCATACTATCACTATTACAAGATGTACAAGCCCTTTGGTCTGTATACAGGTTCCTGGGATGAGTTCTACAATGATCTATACAAAAAGGATAAACTATTTTTTGGCAATCACCTTGAGCATCTTGCTGGCTGGTGGAATGCAAGAGCAGATCATGAGGATCATATTCTGTATGTGAAGTATGAAGACATGATCAAAGACACTTGCAGAGTCCTTGTTCAAGTAGCCTCTTTCCTCGGCAAACAGCTGAGTGAAGATGTAATTTCATCTATTCTTGAGCAGTCATCATTTAAAAGCATGAAGAAAGATCAGAAAGTCAACAAAACAAATGATAAAAGGTATGAGCTGACCACTGTACCTTTTATGAGAAGGGGTGTCAAAGGAGACTGGACACATTTCTTCACAAAACAGCAAAAAGAGGAGGTTGAAGAAGAATACCAGAAAAAGATAGTAACTACTGGCTTATGCCTAGAGAGCTAAATGCCAAGAATTGTGATCAATCAAATTTTCATAAAAGCTTCTTTTTCCTGGAGTAATATCAAGAAAGATAAATGTGTAATGAATCAGCTCATCTAGGTTCATGTTAGCTGCTTTTATGAGAACATTCATACATCTTTTTCTTTGTCATTATGAATGCTCTGGGTGGGAGCTTTTGTGGAAAAGCTGTTGAGAAAATAGGCACATTTTGTTTTACAAAAGGAAGCCTCTATGATCCTTATTGACCTTTGCGACTTGTGAGAGTTTACATGATACCGACCAAATGCTTTTTGTTATGGAATTTACCATAAAGAGGTGCTTGGCTATTACTTCACATAATTTGTTACTCCAGCTTGTATGGGTACAGTTACATAGTTATATGCAGTATTATGAATAATGGAATGCATTTTTCTCTATCTTATGATATTACAGAATGTATAAAATAAGACTTATCTTGACATACCTTAGCTTTGAGGAAAGCTGCCACTACTATAATGGTCCAAAGAGTCCATGAAGCATATGATTGTTCGAGGCAACATTGCCACCAGATGACCGCTACCTGGAAGCACAGACAACCTGGCGGTCATTCCTCTCTGGGACTCAGCAGTGCATGGATCACCAACTCACTTCACTATCTTCCAGGTTGAGGGAAAAGAAAGAGATGTATTCAAGAATATTTTGTATGTAATTTTATTATTATTGTAATCACAGACATGATCCTTAGAATCTTGTTAGAGTTAAGAAAGATTTTTGTAATAAAATGGCCAGTGTTTTCTCAGTGATGCTAGACTGGCAGCAGTGCAATGTATGATTATTTCCTTAATAATATTATATTAATACGGTTATTATTCTATAATCAAAGAAATTATGGGTTAACGCGGCTTTAAGAAACATTGATTGATCTTGTGATGCTTTTCTTTATGGAAGTACAGGGGGTAGAATAACCACAGAAACTTAAAACACTGAATCATTTTTGCAGTGAAACAGTAGATAATTGACCTCAAATTATAACAGATTTTGTGTTAAAGTATATATATATATATATATTTACTGAGTTATATATAAATTCAAATTTTGTCGTCGTAAAAATTGCCAAATCGTGTCACAATTTAGGAGGGAGAAGCCATGAAATATTTGTACTAATTATTACAACAAATACATGAAATTGATTTATGTTTCTTAATATGATGCTAAAAATGAAAGATTACAAATACAACCTCAATAAAATAATGTATGTAAATGATATTTGAAAAGTGCATATTTTATAAGAAAATCTGAATTCCAAGGTTATGCACAAAGGTAGAGATTAAACATCTGCTTTGTGCATGCTTATTGAATTAGTGTAAGGGTCATCAGTTGAATACAAAATGATAAGAATTCCTCTAAATTACTAAGTCTATGAAAATATCTAGTAAGGGCAGGTGCCGCTGGTAGGTGTAAATATACCTGACGACAATGCTCACCGGGACACTTCCCCGCAAGCACCGATGCCTTGGGTAAAATCGATATCAGACTGCTTTATAAGCAATAGTGCAGGGTAAGAGAGGAGGAGAGACCAGTAGCGTTTGGATCATACGGATCGGGAGATTCGAAGGGGTTTTAGATAGCGATACAAGCAAAGGGACATCTGGTGACTTATACGGTACTACCGCACGACGGCCGGAGGTGAGACTCGGCGGACTCCACGGAGGAAGCTGACTCCACTCTAAACTGGAACTGTTATACCTTGGACTTATTGCCATCATGAGCAGCTGTACGCATCACTATATCTACCAATAAACTTACCGTACTGCCAAGCGTCGTTCATGTTATGGATTGAGCGCCCATCTCGTGAACTAACTCACCACTCGACTAGCAACCCATTAGAGACAATGTTGATAACGATAATCATCTCGGACAATGCACTATAAATATAGTTAACCCTAATTAACACATTAGCGTTCAGTTAGACACATAGGGACCCAACCTTTCATATAGATCCTCTCACCAAATTATGTCATCATATCACCAATTTAGTCGCCAGATACTAGTATGATACTAGTATGTAATGACACACACCAACACTGAAAGACACACACAAATGCAAATGATGTCAAACATGTTAAAAATAGGTCAGGAGGAACAGGTGCTGCTTTCCCCAGTTGGTGGAGGATGTATGATTGGTTGTGTTGCTAGGAAACCTCTCAACATGGGCTCTTGCACAAACTAGATTGCAGGACCTTTCTCTCTACATTCATTCATTAAATCATATATCTAGAGATTTGTATATCTATAGGTTTATATTTTTAGACATATAGATATATAAATGCACACATATATATCAAAGACCAATATTTGGAAATGGTGACCTAAGGAAGATTAGCTTGAATTGGAATTTACACCCCTTCTTTCAAACAATTTTTCGGTATTTAAATTAGAGGTTGAGATATCCCTGTTTACATTTTCCATCCCTGAACATGCAGATACTACTGTCTTATCAAACACTATTGAGTCACAAATATTCAGTTTTTCTTATCATGGAAGTTATTCAAAATTCAATAATTTCTTGAAGAGACCTTTATTGAACCAGTAGTTTCAGTGAGTGAAGAATAAGACTTTTATCAATACTTTTTCACTATTGATCACTCTATTTGACCGTCTCCTGAATTTCTGTATTTCAAATAATTTCTTTTAAACATAAAAAAAGTAATATGTAAGAAAACAGGAAATTGAGTATTCTAAGTTTTGTTGTAGTTATCTTATTCTAATGCATTCCATATATTGATCAAAGAGTTTGTGTCAAGAAACTCACATTTGAAAATAATGATTATATAAATAAAAGACTTGCCAATCTACTGCTTCAGCCAGACTAAACAGGTATAATGCATAAAGTATGTAATAATTATGGATATATGTATAAATGCCCTTGAAGCATCCTTATTCATGATAAGGTTGCCTCTATCATGGCAAGTCTATGCCCTAACGTTAGTTTCATGGCCTTCACATCGATTATCATAATTATCATAATTAGGGTACAAGTGAATACACTTAGTTAATTTGTGCTCATTTATCATAATTAGCCAAAATCCCACACTGAAGAGGTCTTGATTAACTGCTATTCATCATTGCACAAATGGGACAGATGATACATTGCTTGTCCCTTACTAAATGATAATAACCATGATACTATTATAGTTAAGTCAATTACTTCAACCTACATCCATATATACCCAAATGTCCTGTAATTATATCTAAAGGAGACTTATTATCAGCTCCCTGCTATGCTTGAAGCCCAAATATTATAGACATCCTGTGTAACATACCCTGTGGGCCAGGTTACCTTCAACTCCTGCTTGGTAAGAAAGTGTCCCGTGAAGGTAAGTGGTCTTGGAAGTTTTACTTAAAGTACTCATATATGTGTGCAGACCAAATTGTTTTAAGGAATTATTATCAGTCAAGCTTGACAAATGGGGATACTAATAATAAACTTATTTGTCATCCTTTTTAGTTTAGAGTTGGTGAAGACTATTTTAATGGATATGCATGGTTAGGGTAGAGTAACATGGCATTTAGAAATTATTTTTTCTCATTAGTTGTATCTGGATTAAAATCAATATAATTAGACATACTATAGAAATATGATATATTTTGTGTTGGACTCGATGAAATAAATAAAACATAAATGTTGATTTAAGGTTACTTGTTTCTTATTTGGTCTGCACAAATTACTGATAATTGATTGTTCAAATGTATGATAATAGATTATGTACACCTATGTCTGGAGCACCAAACACATCAGTATTTTGATAATTGTTTGCAGCACCAAAACATCTTTATTAAAAAAATGATTAAATTCTTTTTGATTAATATCAAAGTGTTGTTGCCCAATCAAACAGATAGAATCATTTACTTTTAAGTCAACTGTAACTTAGAACACTTTAATTCTTTTGATTTTGGTTTATTTCAAGTTTGTATATACTGGTTACAATTAGGGTAAAGATCAATCTCCTGGTTTCCCTTGCAATCCAGGTTTTCCAACAATAATAGCTTATCAACTTATTATGAAATTGAACATATAGGAATAATAATGTTGATTAGATGTCACTAATAGATTGGGAAACATCTAGTTTCCACTGGCATAGCATCTAGAAGTATTGAGTGACTGTTTGTTTAAATAAGTTCAAATAATTGATGGCAGCTCATTCTATAACTCTCTGCCTTCATGATAATTATAAAGGTGAATATTTGAATGCAGTGCTAGTAACATGATTCAATTTAACAACTCAAGCATCAAACATTCTTGGATTCATAAGATTACCTTCTTTAAGGCTGATACTCTTATTTACAATTCCTTACAAAATAGTACAAATCAACAGCTGTCTTTTTCATAATTATGCATCCTTACATGCAGTGCCCCTCAAAGAATGCTGTTTTGGTTGGTTGGTTGGTTATTAGATGCTTTACGCCCTAATCAACTGCCAGGGTCATATCAAGGGCGGTGATGGTGATCGAATCTATGAGAAGGAAGAGACCATACCCCTACACATTTACCGAAGTAGGTGTTCTTTAATGTGACACACAACAGCCGGTGGCACAAGGCCTTTGATATCCCAGTCGTTGTCACTCGGAGAAACACAGAGGGGTGTAGCAGCCCTGCCTGGCCCAGCCGAGAATCGAACCCAGCTCTCCCGCATGCCAATCGAATGCTCTAACCACTTCACCACCCCGTGCCCCTAAATGCTGTTTTGTCATACTTGTATCTCATCATTGTCTTGCTCGGGACAGATATCATGAAACATATTACACTAATGAAAATATGCTAAAATATATGCTAAAATCATAGATTTAACCACATCTGTTTTTGCTTTATTTGTAATTTGATTTCTCAATTTCTTAAATATATAGAATTTCTGAGAAATAATTCCATAACGATTTTTCATACATTCTCTAAATATTAGCTCCCTGTCCATGAGAAATCCCAGATACTTGTTGCCGTCTACACTGTTAATCATAGTTCCATGTTTTTACAATACCAGTATTAATGTATGAATTAATTAAATAATGGAATTGAGCGCCTAGTATCAGTAGCACATCATTCATAACTAGGGCAGAGATATATTGTATTCCTGATGACATATACTTAGGTATCGATACATTTTACATCAAATCCATTATCTGATCAAGTGCAGTCTCATGAATTTCCAATAGTCATTATCATTCTGTATTTTCTGGACATCCTTATCAGTTGTATTATAGTTTTTCAGCCCGGAATTATTCTAAATGTGTTCTTCAGCCTAAACTTGTCCTATCTATTTGAAGTACTGGTTTGTATACTTAATCAGATATGGTGTCTCCTACTTCATTGACTAGATTAAATTTAGATGCACCTGAATATGCATTATTGTTGGGGACAATATGCTGGGTAGGCTGCCAGTATATTGCCTAAGATTATCTCTATTATGGTCAAGTATACCTTAGTAGTAATAAGACTTAGCCTCCCTAGTGCATGTAATATTTCTCTGTATCCTAATATCTAGTATTTCCTTATAACATTAATTTTGTGTTCTTTTGTCAGTTTTGATAGCTTCATCTCTAGTATCAATTCATGATCAATTCCTACTTCTTTAGCTTGTTTGAAATGGAAGGGTTTCGTAGGACATTGACTAACGTTTCCAGTCTTTCACCTGCAATTGTTCCATGATAGTTTTGTTGCATTTTCTATGCATTCTATCAATGAACTCACATTAAACCTTATCATTTTTACTTTTTTATATAATCATATAAACTGGCAAGTAGTCATTAATATTGATAGATAGGATTCCCAATGATTTTATATATTTGGAGTCAGTTAAGATTAAGTTAATCAGTGTACGAACATAACTATGACATCCTTATGGGCTTCTCAATGATCCTTTTTGATTCACTTTCAATCTTTACTCAGAAATAGTCTAGTAATTTCACTTAATGGTAAACAATTCTTAATGTATATACACACGCCTCTACTTCTACTTACATGACCATGTGTGTTAATAGAATTTGTATCATTCCTAAACAGCCATATGCTATAAAATAATATAATTCCAAGGCATCTTCCAGGTTTCTTTTTTGTTTGGAAAACTTTAAACCCGTCTCTTTCTGTCAAATAGAATTGAACATTATTGATATGGCAATTGATAAACAGAAGATATTTAAAAGTGGCAATTTGCCTTTTGCACTTCACTCTACAGGCCAAGATCTTTGAATATGAGCAAAGATAGAAAAACATAGTATTCCAACATTTACATAGGTACATACCTTATGTAATGAAGAGGGTAATATTCCTGGTTTAAAACTATTGATCAGAAACTGTTAGCCATGGAATTTCAGGATTCAAACTTGCATGAAAACATAACATTTGTATGTACATTTACCTCTTAACCTCAGATTGTATGAAATCTTATTTTTACGATCATTTTGTAGACTTATGCTATAATATCTTTGCTTACTTTCAGGGTGGCCATGTCTCACAAAACATCTCACTTTAGTTTGGGTGAACCCAACTACTTTATGTACAACAACATTCGTTATCCTTCAACTATGGATAGTGAAGTCATTCAGCAAATGTGTGAGCACACATTTGACCCTTCGGACATTTTGGTGGCATCCTATCCAAAATCTGGTAGGTATATGCAGTGATCCTAAGACCCCAATCTGTTCACATATATATAATTCATTTACACATTATGGCTCTGGCATATTGCTTGGCAATGAATCCTATTAGTTTATTTGGGTACTCAATAGGATAAAATTACCTTTAAATGAGATGAAATGTATATGCCTTCCATAGTGCTTGAATATCAAGGAATATATCATTACTACTTCATTTCTTTAAAAAATAAATGAAAATACTAAGCAGAGAATATCAAACACAATAAATGTTTGTTGAAAAAGAAAAAGCCTCAGATTTTTTTTCTAAAAAGATATACAATGGCTGCAAAATCATATTTGTCAACTATTTTATAATCTTGAAGATATGCATTTTATATTTGATTTAATTTAACTTGATTTTGATTTTAATCCAAAATGGGTCAAATTTATATGCTTTGGTTTTAGTGTAACCTTCCATTTCTTTGATTTGTAGGCACATATTGGATGATTGCACTCGTGACACAAATTCTATCAGAAGGCAAAGAGATTGAGCACAATTTCTGCTTCATACCTGAAAGAAACAATAGGGAATCGTCTTTGGAAGTGGAACTGAGAAAAAAGGGCCCACATCATTTCTTCACACATCTCCCTTTCAACTTTCTGGAAGATTGCTTCAGCCGAAGTCGCCCCAAAGTTATCTACATGATGAGAAACCCATTTGACCAGCTTGTATCATACTATCACTACTACAAGATGTACAAGCCCTTTGGTCTGTATACAGGTTCCTGGGATGAGTTCTACAATGATTTGTATAAAAAGGACACGCTGTTCAATGGAAATCATCTCAATCATGTTGCTGGCTGGTGGGATGCAAGAGTAAATCGTGATGAACATATTCTATACGTGAAGTATGAGGATATGATAAAAGATCCTCGCAAGATTCTCATTCAAGTGGCCTCTTTCCTTGGCAGGGAGCTCAGTGGAGATATAATATCATCCATTCTAGAGCAGACATCATTTCGGAGCATGAAGAATAATCCAAAGGTCAACAATTCAAATGATCCAAGGAATGAAATGACCATCATCCCTTTTATGAGAAAGGGCGTTTCAGGAGACTGGGCAAATTTTTTCAGTGTTGAGCAACATAGAGAGGTTGAGAAGGAATATCAGAAACAGATAGTAGCTATTGGTTTAAAATTAGAGAGCTAAACGTCAAAAATCCTAATGAAGAACATGTTGCAAATTCCTTACTCTCAAGTATCAAAAGGTGGATGAATGATATAGATTAATTGAACTTCCTGTAAGTTGAAATAGGGATATGCTTTTCGAAAATTATAAATAGTATTTCAAAGCTCTATTGGAATAAAGTATTTTAAGAGTGTATCAATGCTTTTGGGATGTGTGTTAATGAACAAATGTGATGTTGTTAAAAATATTTGTATATTCCATTTTCGTTTTCCATAATATTGGTACAAATATTCATACATGTTGTCATCTAATGTACTGATTAGATAGATTATTCATATGTTACTAAAAGTACATCACAAACCACAAAAGTAATCCTGATGAAGACACTAACCAGTCGAAACATGTCGATTCACCCTACATATTATCAATAAAAGTCAACACTTCAATTTATTACTGTCATTGAGTTGGAAGTTTATTCACACATCACAATCACTGAAAGCAAAAACAATACAGATTTAAATTATTCTTGAAGTAACAAGAAAGTCAGTATGCCACAAAAAAGGGATAATATCGAAAATATGACCTGAAAGTATGCTCAAGAGCCTCAAATTGTCAATTGCCTCAAAAAATACAAGCTTTTGTAAATGACAACTATTTTAGTGTTCTGTTAGTGATCCATGTCAACCAATCAGCTGCCATGCACCTTTTGGCCACCTATAGCTCTTGTAGTAATAACATGGACGAATAACAATCAAGGGTGGGCAGTAATTGTGAAATTTATTGGCACATATAGCGCCCAATATAGAACAAAAAGACAAATAACTTGTGTAACAGCATGGTCAGTGTCTGGGGTGAGAGAGATCCAAGCAGTGTCTAGCCCCAGTTTATATAGTGAAGACTGCAGGGCCCCCTGGTGTCCAACACTGCAGAGTAATATGCCTGTAGGTGGCAGGTATGAGCCATGTCCAATCCTTAACATGCACTGGCTAGGCTGAGAGGGCCTCTGGTGTCCAAACCCACAGTGAGTGTGTGATGCCTGTAGGTGGAATAGCAGACCAGGCTGTGTCCATATGGAGCTATACTGATATAAGAGCCGGGTGCACTTGTATCACCCATAACCGTTTACTTGTTTCACTAAAATAGATAAGTGTCATCTTTGGTATCTACCTGTTGTTCACTTATGCTTGGGGAAATAAAATCGTGATGGTTGTATCGACCAAAGGATGGACCCAGAGAAAAGCCTGATGGTCCTAGTTACTTGACCAAACTGCATAGTATTTCTTCATTATCTTTGCAAATTTCAATTTATAGCTAACAGAAGAACCCCTATGCATATAATTATATCATATAGTCAAAATTTGAAAGTCTAGGTTTTGTGACTAAATTGATAAAACATACTTATTAAAGGTAATGTAATGCTTAAAGTGAAATCCTTTTAATTTCTCAATATACCAGGTCAATATCATGCGTTTGAATTACAGTCAACCCTATGGGCCCTTACCCCAAAAGTAGACAGCTGCCCAAGAGTAGTTTCTCCATGGCCAAAAAGGCTGTAGCCATTCAGAAAATTTACCAAAATGTCAATATTTCTCTGATCATTTTAAATGAGAACATGCTGAAAACCAATTTATCCACTGAGATGTCCTATATAAGAAATACAAACTTATTTCATCAGTGTGCTTCATCCTTAAACATCTTCCTTTGACAAGCCCATACACGTATGTATTATGACGTTTTATCATTGTGGATTTACAATAGTATTAGCAGAATATTGGCAACCTCTTAACACTATACCCCCATTATATGGTAATATCAATTAGTCCTAATAAATCAACAAAGTTTATTCATGAATTTGATAAACTGACAAGTAGTATTGCCTTCATACAAACAAGACATTCATTCCTGAGAAGCGTATAGGATCATGTTCAGCATGTTTATGTGTGCCCAATCTTCACTTCATTTTACACTTGGTGAACCTGATTATTTCACTTATAATGGAATCAGATATCCAGCCTTTAACAACGTGGAGCAGTTTAAGGACTTAAATCATTATACATTCAGCCAAACAGATGTATTTGTGGTATCTTATCCAAAATCAGGCACTTAGACTTTTCTCCAAATTCTTCTCTGTAATGTTAAATGTCACGTAGTTCACCCAATATCTACTAGTATGATTCATTCTCCAAATAATGATAATGTAAATTGCATCTGATATATCCACTAGTTCCACCACCACTAAACCAGTTTATATAGGAAAAATTTCAGTTTAACAATAAATACTACTTGATGTTGAATGTTTAGGAACACACTGGATGGCTTCACTCGTTACGCAGATTATGTCGGAGGGTAAGGAAATACAGCATTCTTTCACATGGCTGCCATTCAATATGGAATGTCCTGTGGAACAAACATTGAAAAAACTTCCACCACGGTACTTTTTAACACACCTACCTTATAAGGCCCTGGAGAACTGTGTCAGCAGAGGTCAGCCTAAAGTTATCTATGTCATGAGAAACCCATTCGATCAGCTTGTATCATATTATCACTATTATAAAATGTATAGGCCTTTCGGACTGTTTCATGGTACTTGGGATAACTTCTATGATGAAATTTATAAGAAGGAAAAATTGTTCTATGGGAGTTACTTTGATCATGTTGCTGGTTGGTGGAATACTAGGAAAGACCACGGTGAGAATATTCTGTTTATAAAGTTTGAGGATATGATCAACAATCTGCAAAGCATCCTTATTGAGGTGGCCTCTTTCCTTGACAAGAACCTATCTGAAGATGTCATGTCATCCATTCTAAAGCAGTTATCATTTGACAGTATGTACAAAAATCACAAAACCAACTTCGTTGATCATCCAGATTTTGAGAGTGACATATCCCCTTTCATGAGAAAGGGGATTATTGGTGACTGGAAGAACTTTTTTAGTAGAACCCAGAAGAAAGAAGTGGAGCGGTTGTATTTTGAACGAATTGTTACCCTTGGTTTGCACTTTCACATTGATGGCTAAGTACTTCTAAACCATGTATTGACCTTGAATTAATGATCTCATACAATGATCCACTTGCAGTATTCTTTGTATTGTAATATATAATGTGATTAAGCATTGTTCATGACATATAAATATAAAATGTAGTTACGTATTGTTCTTAATACTTGGACTAAACAAGAGAAAATCCATATGAATGACCTGCACGTAATAAGCCCATCCCACATTGGATATATCCAAGGGTTGGACAAGGATCTGGTCCGGACAGAATTACTGTATAGGCGATCCTTGTCTCCTAGGGTTGGGATTACTCAAATAACTAAGAAATATGTTTTTCTATATCCCCAAGTAGTAATAAAACATTATGATTTCTTAAATCTTACCAATTGACAGATTTACAGGTTTACCATCCAATCAAAATGCTGTATCTTATGGGAAAAAGGGTTGGACATTATAGATTGAGCTGACAGGCTTTAACATTGGTTCCTACAGGAAAAAAGCCAATATATAATGCTGCATTTTACAAATTTTAGGAGCAATTTGTCAACCAAACCACCATGGTACCTTTTGTTTTACACGTCTATCTTTGGGGATTCAATCAGAGAGAAATTGCTTTATGATTTCATTATAAAATGTTATGTTCATGTAAGTTGGGATGGGCTTATTGTATCTCTTTCAATATTCACTAAAATGCCTAACAGTATGCAAAAGAATCGATACTATCTATTTAAAATGTGAATCACTTAAAAAATTGTCATATTTTTTTGAACAGCCTCAACCTCATAAGCGAAGCACTTAACTGTGTCTGTTCCACATTAAATAGATCATTATCTAAACTGAATTTCATTTCAGTACAATGACAGTGACCAATGTGTCACTGAAATCATCTCATGAAAATGAACACTTACAGGTTGGCTTTGACCTGTTAGTTGCATTGAAAAGTATAGATGTACAGAAACTATTGTCTTGTTATGTTCATAATGCTTCCATAATGGTTACAACCTTATGAGAATTTAAGCATGATTATCTAGTTGGCAGGCATTGTTGTAAATGAAGAGCTCCTACATCCTCTGACGGCAACCGTGAAGTGGCAGGCATTATGAAATTATTATCAATTCTGTAAAGGTGGGCCTACTCATTTGACAGACTTTCTAAGTCATTTTGATGCTGGTGCCCTTTTAGGATGAAGAGTACCCCAGATGGTAGTAGCCCAACCGTCCTCTGTTGGCCTAACCTTTGGCAATTCTTTGGCATCCATGTTATTAACATGTTAATAGTGATTTGACAATAGTCACTGAGAGATTGACACAATTTTGTTACCAACTTTTATGTTTCATAATGAAATCCATGGATCCTTTTGGATAAAAACATTCTGCAGTGTTGTATGTAATTGTATGTGGCTTAAAGCATGAGCAGGTTTAGAACAAGCATCAATGTATATCAGTGTTATGAATTAGGAAATTAGGAAAGCAGTAACCCTGACTACTGATATGGCACCCTTTATAGAATGGTAACATTTTATAATTACTTTGTATCTGACTTATCAATAACTTCAATGAAAAAGGTGTGCAAAGGTTTTTTTTAGAAAATGAATTATATACGGTTTATAAAGTAGCATCCATTTACCATTGATTTTTGCATCACTTTTCTACAATTATCCAAAATGTATCTAAGACTACAGTCTCGCAGAAGTACATATATCTTACATAAAAGATATTTAGAATGGGATATGAATTGACCACATTAATTCTATTGTAATTATCTATTTTAACCCCTGTTAATTCTTAGGTACATAACAATTTTTAATTTTCACTGCCAATTCAACCAGATCAAAAGTTCATATACCTGACAATTGATTGATAAAAGTTTAACCCTGATGAAGGGCATTAAACCTGAAACATGTTGACTTCATATCACTATAGTGCACATGAATCAACGCCCACTATTCTACAATGACATAATGAAAAAGGTGAATGGAATCATCAAGCAAGGAAACATCTTGCATGTAGGAGTTAGTAATATGGATGTCTTGGAAGATAAAGATATATCAAAGAAACGTTGTCTTGTCATGCGTTCATAGTTGTTACATCATACTTGCAACCTTAGAAGAATTTGAGCATGGTCATCATAGTGAAGTTAGGTATTTTTAAAAATGAATAAAGGTATATAGAATGTGAGTATAAAAATGTATGGCAGGCGTGATGAAACTTTCAACAAACTCTCAAAACTATATCTATATTCAAAAACAAATAGTAAGATGATAAAAATGCTTGAATGATATAATGAGGCACGAAGTACAAAATGTATGGTGTATCAAAATAATAATTGGTTTCAGATAATCTCTTGTGTTAGTTTCATCAGAAAAGCTGCCCCATTCACCACACATTTCTATGACATCACATCTTTGCACTGTTCTGGGAAAAAGAAACAAGTGACATCTGAGATCAATATACCAGCATATATGCCTCATAGAATACATCCCGGTGCTTTTATTATATTAGAACAATCTATGTAGCATGGTGATGTGTTATTTGGATAGAAGAGGATGAATAATGACTATAACCATGTATTGTGGTCACTTAAAATATACTAACAATATATATGTCCGTTTCTGGCCAACTCTCTCAACATAATTAAAAAGTCATCAGATGCCAAAAACAGTTTTTCCCATCGATCATGAAATTGTTTTATTAAGAGATATATATTATATGATATGCCAAAGGTTGAACAGAATTCAGGATTGAATCTGAAAATTATTAAAAATTTGTCTTGTACCTGAATCAGGTTGGTTGTATCAGCCATATATTGCTGAATATTAATAAGAATAGAAAAAGTGCATTACAAACTATCGTTCACCTTTTAATTTCTCAATGTGCAAGGTCAATGTCATCAGTGTGAATTATAGTTAACCCATAGACCCTAACCCCAAAAGAAGACAGCTGCCCATGAATAATTTCTCTAATGAGGCTGTAGCAGCCAAGAAAAGCTACAAAAAAAATTATTATTTCTCTAGGTACTTTGAAGGAGAACATGCTGAAAACCCATTTGACCCCAGAAATCTTCTATATTTATAAGAAATAAAAGCCTGTCAATATGCTTCAGCTCAAAGTATTATCTTTTGACAAGCTCACACATTTTGTATGACATTTTCATCATTGTGGAAGTACAATAGTAACACTAGAATAGGGACATAGACTTTTCTTATCTCAAGTATGGGGGGTTAAAACTGTAATTATGTTTTGTTAAAAGTACAAACCTATATCTCAACATACTGTTAACAAATTTAAATTCAACATTGTTTGTATCAAATTGTAGTAGGTTGGTTGGTTATAGGGGTTTAACGCTGTATCTACATCTAAGGTCATATCATGGCTAGAACAAGATTTGACAATTCTGTCCTTGATGATCGTATCTATGAAAAGAACTTATCTATGAGAAGATAGAGACCATAGTCCTACACATTTACCGAGGCAGGTGTAAATTATAGTTGGTGACCTAAGCCTCTTAACAATATACCCCCATTATAGAATAATATCAATTGGTTGTAATGAATTAAAAGGATCAATGCTTATTCATTAATTTAATGAGCAGACAAATAGGATTGTCTTCATCTAAACAAATTATTCGTTCCTGAGAACAGTGTTGGGTTTTGTTTGGCATGAGTATCTGTGCCCAATCTGCACTTCGTTTTACACTTGGTGAACCTGAATATTTCACTTATAGTGGAATCAGATATCCAACCTATAACAATGTGGAACATTTCAAAGACGTCAAACAGTATACATTCAACCAAGCAGATGTATTTGTGGCATCTTATCCAAAATCAGGTACTTAGACTTTTTCTATATTCATTCCTGCAATGTTGGATGTCAGATTCTTAACCCAATGCCCAATAGGATAAGATCATACCACAACAAGTGTTAGTGTTTCAGTTGACTCTCATTTCCACTGCCACTTGTGTTTCCTATACACATGATGATACCTGGGCCAATATCTTAGTAAGTACTTGGTCAAACAGTATACATTCAACCAAACAGATGTGTTTGTGGCATCTTATTCTAAATCAGGTACTTAGACTTTTTCTATACCTTTCCTCCAATGTTTAATGTCAGATTCTTAACCAAATACCTACTAGGATATGATCATACCACAACGGGTGTTAGTGTTTCAAAGCGACTCTCCTTTATCCTCAGCCACTTTTGTTTCCTATACACATTATGATACCTGGGCCCATATCTTATTTGACTTATCAGGGAAAACATGATTAGCCTCTCATGGTACAATGTGTATCATGATTAAATCATACACCTAATAATCACTCTTAGAAGCTTTTTTACCGTAACACCATTAACTTTGATCAAAGACAAGATTGCCGATCTTGAGACTTTAATAAAAAATTTCCCTGGTTAGCCAATTATTCTCATAGAATTGGCCGATTCTAGTGATGATTCAGATAACCACTCAGTATGGTATATTGAAAGATACATGTTTGACATGAGTCAACCCTAAAATTGGCCAACTATTCTAGTAGAGTCAGCTGATTCTAGCACTGATGAGATGGTTGACTCGGGTCAAAGTCGCCTAGTGGGTAGGGGGTATAGGGGCCCTCACATCTGACATGAAAATACAACAACTTTTTAGACTGATATTCATCTAAGTAGTCTTCACTGTTGAAAAGTAAAAACATATTAGTAAAATATAAACTCAAATATTTTCTGATTTCTGAACATTTTTTTTTCTGTAGCCATGCAGCCATGTTGACAGTCATCTGTTTTAGAAATTACTAACAAAGCAATTTTAATAAATTAATAAAATGTGTTTGTGTTTATAATCCTATCCTCAGAGATATTCTGTCATGGTCAACATTTTTGGGAAATATGGATCACAAACTTGATTTTACAGAAGATTCACTTAACAAAGGACTTAAAGATTAAAAATAGCTAATATTCTGAGAGGTTACGAAAGAATGTGACTGGTTAAACTAATTAAGTTGAGGATATTCATCATATTGATGTTATAATTGTTAAAGTTCATGACTGAAAAACATGTTGATTATACCGATACTTTTATTGTTGAGTTATCATGATGAATAATATTATTGTCCATTTTTTGAAGTCGTTTGGTGTTATTCAACTTTGATTGTTATTCTACTGTCCCCACTGTATCCCGCATCCACCAATCCCTGTTAATTTCACGTTTAATTGTATAAGTTGTAAGATTATAATTTCTTTTATGTGAAAAATTATTTTAAATTTGATATTATTAGAATAGACGTTGCTCATGTAATAAGAAATCCAATTTATACAGAAACATATTCAGTTTATCAACAACAAAAACCTACTTTATGTTGAATGTTTAGGAACACTCTGGATGGCTGCGCTTACACAGATTATTTCAGATGGTGAGGAAATACAGCATTCTTTTACATGGCTGCCATTCAATGTGGAATCTCCTGAAGAACAAAATACTGAAAAAACTTCCACCATGTTACCTTTTGACACATGTACCTTATAAGACCCTGAAGCACTATTTCAGCAGAGGTCAGCCTAAAGTGATCTACGTGATGAGAAACCCATTTGATCAGATTGTATCATATTATCACCATTATAAAATGCACAGGCTTTTAGGACTGTATCTTGGTATTTGGGATAACTTCTATGATGAAATTAATAAAAAGGGAAAAATTTTCTATGGGAGTTTCTTTGATCATGTTGCTGGCTGGTGGCACCCTGAACAGTTTTGTGTACCTTTAACTATCAATTTAGCTTGAAACTTTTAATGGTCTCATACAAGGATTCCTTTACGCTTTTGTTTGCATCATACTCAAATGTGGTTCAGTATTGTTGAAAACATGTGGGCTGACCAAAAAAGAAATCCGTATGCATGGACTGCATTGTTTTGTATCCCTTTCAATATTCGATACAATGTCTTGAAGTACACAGAAGTATTGTTACTCTATGAATCTAAAGTAGAAGACAATATTTTAAGATCTTATAAACAGCCTGCATTAAGATGGATATAGAAGCATTAGTGCTCACATCCAAGTAGAGGGAACCTGACAGCAGAACAAACAAGAAGCCTGGTAAAAACCTATGTAATTCCAGCACATTTTGAATCATTTTTTCAGTTTGAAAATGTATTTATCAAGCTATTCATAGTATTTTTTTGAAAAGTAAACAAAGATGTTGATATTATTGAAAATACTGGAAGGAGATAACAAATGACATATGACATATCCATTTTTGTGGAAATTGGATGATGTTTCTGTAGCAATTTCATAAGTAAAAATAAGCTAATTGAGAAAATGTGCATGATGTTCAATATCTGTATTTCAACCTTATAGTTTTATTCTCTGAGCTCTTAACTGTCAAATCCAAATAAGTTAATTGTTTTGATGGAAGTATCTGTTCCAAATTAAATATATCGATTATACATCATAAACATTTCACATATATGTGATCCACATGTCCAAACAAATGTAATCTCTAGCCTCTCATTTGATGTATTCAAATGACTAATAAAAGCTTTCATTGAATCCATTATTGATTTTTCATATCATTTGATAGATGAGATTTCTTTGATTCAATTCATATGCATCTTAACTGAATTTGATTTTCCTACTATGGTATAATCATGGAGGGGAAACTGAAATCTTTTCAAGAAAATACACACTTATAGTTTGGCTTTGCTCTTTTCAGTTGCCCTGAAAAGAATAGATATAGATATACTATGCCTTGTTCTGTTCACAATGATTCCATCACACTTGCAACCTTACGAGAATTTAAACATGATTATCTTGGTAAATTTGATTGATTTGAAAAATGTATAAGTATGAAATATTGTAAAGTATGTAGAAGATTGCAATTGATGGCAAAGGGATAGGTGAAGGAAAAATAATTAATGCATGAAGATCGATTCCAATTGTAGATGAAAGAAGACCTCTGTATTATATTACATGTTCATTATCTAAAATTCAAGACATAGTTTATTAATCACACTGTTTACAGCTGTAGTAATGCTCAACGTAAATTTCCGCTGCATGAAATTAGAGTGAAACATTGAACTGCAGTTTGCTTAATTACATTTGGAATGCAACAGCCATTTTGGCAGAGTAAGCTAGGAAGTGCTAATAATGCTTACTTAGATTTAGAAATATGTCTTCATCTTCCCTAGGCTCTTGACAAATGATATAACATCATTATTCATTTTCGTCTTCATTGATTGAAGTATAGGAATGACAGAGTAACTCACTTGTAAGAGAATGTTTTTCATTTCTCGATATTGGAGTTATGTCACATTGCCATATTTATATTTAAGTACAAGTAATCAGATTCACACAATACACATGACAGGAAACTCTCCATTATCATCAACATCACAGTGTAAACAATCCATACAGTATTTCTTCCTTTGCAGCTAATCAATCCAGGTTCTATATTGAGTCCTAGTGCAGTAGTTGCACTGCTTCAGCATAAATAGTGGCCCAGGGTAGCTAAAAGGGATATAAGGACTCTATGTCTTTAAAAATTTACACATGTACATTATAGTCCCATAAGGTTCCTCCTTCCTCATCAAGTAATTCAATGCCTAATGTACAATTTATGTAGTACAACATTAATGTACCATATTTGAAAATTGTACATACTAATAATGACTTCCAAAGATTTCAAACAGTTGAACGCTATTGTAAGTTTATTGTTCATTATAGTTATAGTGAATTGTCCGAGATAATCATTGTCGTTAATATTATTTACTAATGGGTGCTAGTCGAGTGATAAGTGAGTCCACGAGATGGGCGCTCAATCCATAACATGAACAATGCTTGGCAGTAGGGTAAGTTTATTGGTGGATACGGTGATGCGTACAATTGCCAGTGAAGAGATGATAAGTTCCTAGGTGTTACAATTCCAATTCAGTGTAGAGTAAGCTTTCTCCACGGAGTCTGCCTAATCTCACCTTTAGCCGTAGTGCGGTAGTACCGTGTAAGTCACCAGATGTCCCTGTGATTTACGTAGCTATCTAAAACCCCTCGAATCTCTCGATCCGTATTGTCCAAACGATAATGATTTTCTCTCTGCTCTTACACTGCATTCTCGCTTCTTATAGCAGTCTGGTATTGATTTTTACCCCAGGCATCGACGCCTGTTGTGAGGTGTACCCTGCTGAACATTGCCATCAGGTATATTTACACCTACCAGCGGCACCTGCCATATTTAAACTGTGTATTATCATAAGCTAAGTAATTTGGAAGAATTCTTATTATCCTCTTGTATTCAACTGGTGACCTTTACACTATTTCGATAATCATGCACAAAGTAAATGAGTTAATTTCTACCTTTGTGCACAGTTTAACTGTCAGTGGTAAAAGAATTAAGCAACATGTACATGCATTTCTATACATGCATTTCTATCATATACACTACTAGTACAAGAAGATTAAGTATTAGTTGGCAAAACTACTACATGCTGCAGCCTTAGAATGAAATGCACATTGGATACTTCAAGAGTGCAAAAGGGATTCCCATTCCCAAATGAATGTGAATTTGTAATTTTGAAATGATAGAAAACAACCACTTGACTGATATAATATAGTATAAACTAACAAAGATATGGTATATGAAACTTATAGACTTTAGATAATCCTTTGTGTCTATTTCCTCAGAAATCTATCACATTTTTCACACATTTCTATGACATCACATCTCTAGTAATATGCACTGTACTTGAACAAAGGACAACTGACATCTGAGTTCAATATACCAGCATATGCTTCATAACATCCATACTGGTCCCTGTGATTTACGTAGCTATCTAAAACCCCTCGAATCTCTCGATCCGTATTGTCCAAACGATAATGATTTTCTCTCTGCTCTTACACTGCGTTTTCGCTTCTTATAGCAGTCTGGTATTGATTTTTACCCCAGGCATCGACGCCTGTTGTGAGGTGTACCCTGCTGAACATTGCCATCAGGTATATTTACACCTACCAGCGGCACCTGCCATATTTATACTGTGTATTATCATAAGCTAAGTAATTTGGAAGAATTCTTATTATCCTCTTGTATTCAACTGGTGACCTTTACACTATTTCGATAATCATGCACAAAGTAAATGAGTTAATTTCTACCTTTGTGCACAGTTTAACTGTCAGTGGTAAAAGAATTAAGCAACATGTACATGCATTTCTATACATGCATTTCTATCATATACACTACTAGTACAAGAAGATTAAGTATTAGTTGGCAAAACTACTACATGCTGCAGCCTTAGAATGAAATGCACATTGGATACTTCAAGAGTGCAAAAGGGATTCCCATTCCCAAATGAATGTGAATTTGTAATTTTGAAATGATAGAAAACAACCACTTGACTGATATAATATAGTATAAACTAACAAAGATATGGTATATGAAACTTATAGACTTTAGATAATCCTTTGTGTCTATTTCCTCAGAAATCTATCACATTTTCACACATTTCTATGACATCACATCTCTAGTAATATGCACTGTACTTGAACAAAGGACCACTGACATCTGAGTTCAATATACCAGCATATGCTTCATAACATCCATACTGGTGCATTCATTATGATAGAACAATCTATGTAGCTTGGTGAGAGTGTCATGCAGATAGAATAGGGTGAGTGAAAACTATAACCATGTACTTTGATCAGCGTGAATAGACATACAGTATGGCTCTACTATTTATTTTCACTCAACAAAATTCTCCCTACCATGGTTAGCTGAGTTTTAAGCACCTGCAGGCTAATTTGGACTAATTCCATCGACAGAAACATAGCAAAACTTATAATAATTAAACAAATTAATTGTGATATATTGCGCAAAGGTAGAAATTAACTCATTCACTTTGCGCATATCAATAATTGAAATAGTGTGAAGGTCACCAGTTGAACACAAGGGGATAATCAGAATTCTTGCAAATTATATATCTTATGATGTTACGTAGTATAAATATGGCATGTGCCGCTGGTAGGTGTAAATATGCCTGATAGACGGTGTTCAGCAAGGTACACCTCCCAGCAGGTGTCGATGCTCGGGTAAAAATCAATACCAGACTGCTATATGAAGTAAGAGCTCGATGTAAGGGCGGAGAGAGAACCATTAACGTTTGGACAATACAGATCGAGAGATTCGAGGGGTTTAGATAGCTACGCAAAGCAACAGGGACATCTGGTGACTTACACGAGAATTACTACACTACTGTTGGATGTGAGAGTAGGCAGACTCTGAGCAGAAAGCTTACTCTCCACTGGATTAGAGTTGTGACACCTAGAAGACTTATCATCTCTTCACTGGCAAATGTACGCATCATCGTATCCACAAATAAACTTGACCTACTGCCAAGCATTGTTCACGTTATGGATTGAGCGCCCATCTTGTGAACTCACTTACCACTTGACTAGCAACCATTAGAAACAACAATATCGACAACAGTGAATATCCTGAACAATTCCCCAATAATTACGATTAATCATAAACTTTCACTAGCGTTCAATATCCTAAGATAATGATTGGATCTTCAAACCACTTAGAAAATATTGAATACATATGTTGCACAAAGGTAGTTAGTAAAACACCTCGTGCATATAATCAATTGTATGAATAAAGTAAAGGATCGTTCACCAGACTATAAGGGAAGATATCATAAAAGTATTCGAAATTATATGAGTAACAAAGTAACATAATGTAAATACAGCATGGACTGCTGGTAGGTGTAATATACCTGTTCAGCTATAGCAGCGAGTTGCATCTCCTAGCCAGTACCACTGCTCGGGGTAAAATCAATAAATAGACTGATATATGAAGGTGGGAACCTATGCTTAAAGCAGAGAACATTATTAGATACCGTTTGGAACAGATCGAGTCTTGAGGATTCAGGGGTTTGGGTAGCCATACGTATAAGGACATCTGGTGACCAGTAGGATAACTAACATCGTTGCATGAACGCGTGAGGCCAGGCGGACTCTGTGGAGGAAACTTGCCTTTGTGAACTGTGATTGTGAATCTAGGATTTATAGGCTACAACTACACTGGCAATTGTGCGCAATTGAAATGTCCACCAATAAACCTGACTCTCAGCCAAGCGTTGTTTGCGTCATGGATATGAGCGCCCATCACATTAAACAAGACTACTACTTGACTAGCCAATATAAAGGAAATTAACTAAGACGATTCGACTAAGAAATAGAAACAGTTCCCCATTATTGAATATAATACCCATAACAAACAAATAGCGTTCAATGTATAGAATAAAAAAATAATGATAAACAAATCACAGGTATCTGGACTCCTTTATTGCATCATGTGACATAACTATATTACAAATATTTGCAGCTCTCTGCAACTTAGGATGGTTAAAGCAGAGCATGAGGGTTATATGTATCACATTACATGAGGAACAGTAAGCTTCGATAAATAAATTAAAGGGAATGCACAAGAAAATTAAATTTGTATCTGAATTTGTCATATGTAAGATAGTTTTAGTTCATTTCAATAACAGTCATCATACTTTTTATGATAATATGAATGCCTCTCATCACTAGCTTCTTGATTAAATCTCTCTTGACTGCAAACACGTTCTCATTGCTCTGCGAAAACTTGTCCATTTTGCAAAAGTATACTTTGCATACTAAAATTCCTCTTAGCTTCACGGCCTGGAGTGGGTCTCAGATACATTTGCAGTAGGAGGGGAACCAAACAGACCTGATGGTGATTGGTAATGGGTTAGTGGTGGCTGGGTTGTACAGACTGACCACCATGAAGTAAGGACTGTACTCTTGTATACACCTGGAGCAGCATGAGGAGCTGAAAAACACATGGAGTGAAGTTTTATTTCATTTTTTAATATAACTTGAACAAATCACTTTAGAGAATTAAAGATTCCTTTTATCTATAAAGTTTCCTGAGCGAGGTTTTAGTGCTAATCGCAGAGGTTTTAGTGCTGCTAACAGAGGTTTCTGATGTTCCACATAAATGGTCTTGGGGTCCAGCGTGGAGGTTTTTGGTGGCTGTTCTAAACAATTTGTTGTTAGATAGAGATGTTGTGTGCCTTTATAGAGGTTTAGATTCCCCTTACAGAGGTGTTAGTGCCCCTTACTGTGGTTATGTTGTTCTTGACCACAAAATATATTTTGGGACCCTTGAGAAGGTATTGGTGCATTCTACAAGGGTTTTGGTTCAACTGACAGAGTTTTTGATTTTTTATAGCTATAGATTCATTGTCTATAACTATTTACTGTCTCTTCATTTTCAAAGCTGATATCTACTGTCAAACCAGTAGCCATATGAACCTACCCTTGGTGGAGACAATAACCCACGTGAACCCTCTGGTAGAGGTTATCTGCTGGGAAGTGAACCACATACCACCAATAGTTCACCACATCAGGGCTGTGATAAAACCTATAGCTGAAAAGCAAAACAAATTGTCACATTTCAGTAGCGAAGCATTATTTATATTAAGTAAATACTGTTATAGTAATTACTAATATCTTGATATTCAGGTATTTATTGTTATCGCACAGTATTTCCGCCAAAACAATATGTTAGAAGAATGGCTTCCCATACAAGTGTACCAATAACATGCCTGTGCCTAGCTTGTATCTTAAAAACCAATTATGTATAGGATAATGGACAAGTAGCAATGCAGAGGGTGAAATAATTCACTACTACAAGACTATTATTGGACATAAATCATGAGAAAAATATTAGAAAGGTAAAACGACCCGGATGGGCTACTTTTAAGTATTAGGACAGACCTGTGGGTTGCTGTAAAAAGTCAGAATCTACTTTCTAGATTTTAAATACAAAATATGTACCAGATTCTTGGATTATACTTTAATCTATGAATATCAAGTTATATCACAAATATTATATCTCTATAACAGAGTGAGTTACAATATCACAGATGGACTATGATATGAACTTCCATCAGGGCTACATGAACACATTGAAAATAACCCCCCAACCAATGTAGCCTATCATTAAAACACTTGGATTTTGATTAAATAAAGACAACCTACATTTGACAGCAACTAGCACTTCTTGGGTCACGACGTGAGATTTCACGAACTGTAAAAAGTCCAGGACCACCACATGAAAAATAAGGAATGTTATTTCGTCATTCAATATTTTTAAGAAAGATTGGGAAATGTTGAAGCTTGCTGCAAAATAATTGTTAAGTTCCACTGGAAACCTTGAAAAAGAACATGATCATAAAAAATATTTACAGAACGATATGCCTGTGAAATGTCAACAACAGCAAAATAGTCTCCAGGCTGAATTAATTCTACAACAGTATCAATGTTACTATATGAGAACTTTTGACAAATATCAGACATATTATTGTTGATACTAATACCCAATGGTCGGCGACAATCAGTGATCGGTCTTATTTTACCATCAGGTTTAGTAATGGCTCCTAGAGAATGTGAACAATGTGGAACAACAAATGAACGGATTATTTTTTGTTCCTCAAATTCTTGTAATAATAAGACATCCATTTGGTGTTTGGCTACAGGTTCCAATATACTTTTATAATTCTCACAATGGTAAGAATCTACGTTTGGACTATCAACAATCGGAAACCCATAATATGTCCCAAATAATACATACATGTCAGAAACACAAAGACATTGTTGTCGAAATATACAAGAGGCTGCTACTCTGCAAGGTTTGAGTTGCGAACGGACTGCACCTATACGATGTATACATGAACAATCATTATCAAAGCAACCATCAAATACCTGCAAAACATCTCTAGTCGCCGTGAAAATAACTTGTCGCTCGCCGGGTCTGACACAATAAATTTCAATCGGAAGAAGATCATCCTCGCAGTAAATACGACCTAATTCATCGGCCAAGAACTCTTTGAATTGACTCATAACAATTCTTGAATGAGCATTGGAATTAATATTATGTATAACCTTACACATATCACAATGAATAGAAGATGAACATACCGAATTAGAATTAAATTCAATCGTGTAAGATTGACCTCTGACCCGGTTCTCCGTAAGAGTGTCATGGCAGTCAGTTACTTCCGGTTTGATTTTTTCGACTAAATCAAAGTTCGAATCCGGAATAAATCCTTGAGTATGAGCTAAATCAACATCAGCAATCAATTTAGCAGGACCATGAGGTCTATGGCGAATAATTTCAGCCGTGTGAGTGTCCGCATCACCAAGAAAACTAATAATATCCTGATCATTCTCCGCGGAAGGAAGTACATCCGGGTCACACGCGGGAAGAATGTCAACAACACCGGACTTGTCGCGTAAATCCAAGACGGGCGACAAGGAAACTCGGTGTAAGTCAGGAGATAGTTCACGATATGAGGTGGAACACATATTTTTAGAAGAGCCTGTAGGCAATAATTCAGGCGTTGTCAAACATAGTCAATCTTTAGACTGCTTTTTAACGTTCGGACAAGAATTCTGACGGTGGTCCTCCCCGTTGCAATGGTAGCACACGTGAGATTTCGAACATTTCCTGTTGTTGCAGTATTTATAATTATAATACCAACAGATACCTTGGTTCTTCTTGTCGCCCTGTGGATTCTGGCTTGTCGCAGTGGTTGCTTTCACCTTGCTCTTCACTTTTGCAGCTCCCACAGTGCCTTCAATTCCCAGGAACTTGTGGATCGCCTCCGTTGACCCGTAAGAGAACGCCTTACGCCCGACCAAATCAGCTTGTCGCCTCACCTCCGCATCATAGTTGATGAGACTCTCCGTGGAATAGATTTTCGTCGCCGCCTTGTCGCTCACGAATCTCAAGTGGTCAAGCATTCCAGCAATGTGTATACCAGCACCAAGCGCCGCTAAAATAAGCGCGACTAGAGCACTGATCAAAGCCGCAAAGGTGACCGGTCTCTTGTCGCCCACAGGCAGGTACGGACGAAGGCTATACCGGTGCTTCGAACCCTTCGGACGTAGGGGTTTGACGCCTGATTTCCCATGGATTCTTACTCCCTCATCACTGTCGTCTCCAGAAGAATCGGTTGTTGAATCCGAGTCAATAGGAACTTTGGACCGCTTCTCTTGTCGCCGAAGGCGACCAGACAAGGAGGATACCGCCGTAGTGAGAGTGGACATCATGGTGGTCATCTGCGCGGCTTGTCGCTCCTGACTTTTGATGAACTTACCGAATAATTTTTCGGCTGGATCTTCAAGTTCTTCACAATCAGAAGCGTCGTCATCCGATTCTGATTCATCGGGAATAACAGGTACAGTTTTTTCGCCACCTTCTCCTCCCGTAGCCATGTCCAGTTTGGCTTCTTCAGGCTGCTTGTCGCTCATATTTACTGTCTTGTCCCCCAACTTTAACGAAATCCAACACTTCTTACCGCGTGGGGCGGCGTGTTTTTGATTACATGCCTTGCAAAGCGATATGTACGACATTAGATCCAAGATTCTAGTCGCACAAAAAATAATACAAAAATAATACAAATATGTGGGAACGTCTGCGCCTAATGGCGACCAAGGAGAGTCTGATTTGGCGCCAAGATAGCATGTGACCAATCAACATAGCATGAATATTAATTAGGTTAGGCTCGCAGCATTCCCCAATAATATATATCTATATAATATCCATAAATTATATCTGACATAATTTGATTCTGATTTGGTCAGGTTTCAACCTCACCATCAATAACATAATTGTAAAAAACAGTATGGTGCAGAACATTTCTGTTATGTTGCAACCTGGATTAAATAGATAACACTATAAGCAGTTCTCACCGCCTTCAGCTTGTGCTGTGGTAGTTAGGTTGGGCTCAGTGTAGTTGCCTCCTAACCTCACAGTCTCATTGGTCCATGGAATGTTTCGCTTGAGTGCCTCCTCTCTCAGCTCAGACTCGGTCAGGAACATGTGGGAGAACACCTTCTTGATCTGGGCCTTGGTGAGAACCAGCTCTGTCTGCCGCCCTTCACTCCTGACCTCACACGCCTTATCTGCACCCTGCACAGGGGGGAGCAGGCTGAGGGCCAAAGCCAACACCGCAATGAATGTCAGTTGATGATGCATCATGGATACTTCTTTAAACACCTAAACAGAGATTGAGTTATTTAATTTGGAAATGTTGTTTATGTGCTTAGTTTAAGGGGGCATTACAACAATGCAATATGGGCGTGATAGGATGATGTCACAGACAAGTCACACATAACACAGATATAATCTTTTGTTACACATGGATAAAAGCTCAAATTATTCAGTATAAAGTGATAGGCAACTCCCTATCTAAATGAGAAATATGATAAAAAAACTGCAGAAACGATATAGAAATACATAAGTCATATAAGTATAAAAGCCCCTTTACAGTTCAATGTAAATTCACTGAGAAGTAGACAATATGTGATTGAGATGTAAAGCTGTTTGTTCAGATTCATATTATGCCATGTAGAACATAGATAATGTTATCTTTTGCAGATCCACAATTTTGAATATTAGGAGTACCACACTACAAGAATTTTCTTGTTTTTTTTGTGTGTTTGCTTCAGAAGGGGAGGGATGTGTGCTCACTCAGGCATAAAGCTACTGGGACACATCAATAAGCTACCAGGATACATGAAAAAGCTACTGGGACACATTCACAATCCATCGAACACATTAATAAGCCACTAGAACACTCCAATAAGCTACTATGTCAGTAGCAAACATCACTTATCTACTCCCCCATAGTCTGTAGACAGTGACAACATATGTGCCACATTTACCTGTTTCCCCCCCCCCGCCCATAGTTTGAAGACGGCCAGGACTATTTGTCCCCCCCCCATAGTCTGAAGACGGTGAGGACATATGTACCTCATTTACCTGTTTGTCCCCCCCCCCATAGTTGGTATATTGCTAGGACATACACACCACATTTACCTGTCCCCCCCCCCCCCATAGTCTGAAGATGGTCAGGACATGTGTGCCACATTTACCTATTTGTTCCCCCCCCCCCATAGTCTAAAGATGGCCAGGACATATGTACCACATTTACCTATTTGTCTCCCCTCCCCTATAGTCTGACGATGGTGAGGACATGTGTACCACATGTACCTATTTGCCCCCCCCCCCCCCCATAGTCTGAAGACGGTGAGGACATGTGTACCACATTTACCTATTTGTCTCCCCCACCCACATAGTTCATACATGGCCATGACATACGCACACGTTTACCTGTTTGTTCTACACATACATTGTCTGTACATGGCCTAATTCCTACCTTTCCAATGATGTAATAAGACACCAAAATGACACTGAATGAGGTAATGGAATACTTAAATAATAAAGCCTTATGGTACACTACGTACACCCATGTCTAATGAGTTACCTGACATTGACCTACCTGTGGCTAGAGTTGTACACTGTTCGACTTCTCTGGGACCCTCCACACAACACGGTGATACAGCAATGTGCCCCTGGTTACAGTAAACAGGGTGTGTCCCCACTAGCGAGTGTATGACTGCTGAGTGTACGGGGACATCCCCAGCTGACGGGGAACACCACTTCACCTCTCTCTAATCATCACATCTTGCCTTCCTCTTTGGGATCCTTCATGTTTTTATTGACACATTACTCTTCCTGATTCTTGTAAGTTGAGCAGCATCCGGGATGGATTCATTGGCATGCACATGGCACAGACCATCCATTTTTTGCCCCAATTTTCTTTTCTTTTTTTTAAATTGATATTCCTGACCCCAGTGGCCCGTTGCACAATGATTTTTGTAACCAAGAAAATAAAAAAACAACAAAACATTTTGTTGTTACTTTTATCGCAACAACGAACGTTTTGACACATTTTTTTCTATATTTAGAATGCCCTCAAATAGCTCTAACTTTTACAGATTTTTTTCTAAATTTTTCCCTTTTTATAACATTTTACAGATTTAAATTTCATTCATTAGAAACAGAGATATTGCATTTTCGTTACAACAAAACATTTCGTTGTTAAGCACAAGTTCGTTTTGGTTTCGTTGTTTGATCCTCACAACAAAAAACCTTTGTGCAACGGGCCACTGAGGGACCGCCAAAAATTCCATAGTGTACAACTTTTTCTAAAATATACTGATCCATCCCCAGGCCTGTGTCAACTGTTTAAAGCCTCAATACTGTGCAAAATTACCATCGGAACGAAATGAGATGTACTAAATTATATGTAAATATTGCACAATAGAAAAGAAATGGAATATCTTAACTGTCCATGAATATACTTTGGTTAACCATCCTCCATTGTTAAAGACACTGTCAAAAACCTTCCCCATCCCACGGTGATAAATACCGTCCCTGGATCAAGTTTCTGGTTTTTATTGACTCAAGCAAACACACCATTGTGCTCTTCCAATAGCCGAAGTGTATGAAAGATATAAAACATATGGAGGTGTGTGAACTTTATCTTTTAGTATTTACAAAACATACTATTGACTTTTTACTGCTATTTGACTGAAGGAAATGTAACTGATTTTCTATTTTGTTCTTATATGCTATTTTGGTCACATATCTATGTTAAACATGACAACACTTTCAGGAGGCAAAGCCTCTACTCTGCAACAACGTATATCATTAAAATTAACCTAGCTATGTATATATATTCACATCTTCTAGATGATTATGACCATTGCTCTCAACGTTAAACAACAGCTTACGGTTTGAAACATATATTTTTTGGTTAAAAAAAAACTGTTCATACGTTCACCAGAGTTGTTGATATGGATCCACGCAGCATTTCAATATTGATGTGACAACGCATGATCGGACATATTAAGTAATTCTCCATTCAATGTTAAGGCCCCTTTAAACAGGTTCGGGAAACAGAGCCTTTCATAATGCGGTACCATATCAAAATCCGCACTAGAAAGTAGCATGAGGGGCAGCTTAGGATAGCAATACGGCTTTGTATGTAACAAGCTTGTTAGAGAGTCATTATTTCCTAACCTTTTGCGAATTTTCTAGGACTTTGCGAATTTTTAAAAACATAATGACATTAATCAGGTGCATATTTTCTACACATCTACCACAGGGATTATAAATTAATGCCTTTGTTTGGTTTATTAGTACTATCCCTACAGTCGTTACAGATGCCTACTTGTCCTATTTATTGACCCAGTAACTGCATGCACTCTCCATACACAGAGGGGGTTGTTTACTCAGTGGACAATAGTAAACATCAGCCTGGAGAGTGCAGGAGCAGAGAAGAATGCCGGATTACTTTTCTGAGACGCATTTCTTTAGCAATGCGTGAGCATTTTCCCTACGTTTCCCGAACCTGTTAAACTCACCCAACACTTGTGTGAATGTGGTGTTATTGTAGATGTGATCAGTGGCAGTAAGCAGGGGGAGGACTCTGCCCTCATATAAACGCTTTAAGCTCCATCAAAAGCGTAAAGTACTTAGAAAAACTTCCCTTTTATGGTAGGATTGGTACATAACTTACCTCAGAATATGGGAAGTGAATAGTAAGATAATATCCATCTGTAACTTTTGTTGCAGTAGTTCTCTTAGTAATAGAGTTATTGAAGAGACCGCAGATCAATTATGCCCTCGCAGAACATCCAGATATAGGAAGGAAAAACCACCATGGCTCACTAACGAACTGATTGAACTCTCCATCGATAAAGACTTGCCTTTAAAAATGGCATGCCAAACAAAAAGACCAGATGATATACTTCTTAGTAAGCAACTAAGAAATATGTGCAAGAGTCAATTCAAAAGGGCTAGAAATGAATTTATATTGGATTATTTTGAGGGACATAAGAAAGACCCTAAAAAAACTCTGGAAGTCGCTGAATCATATACTTCCATATAATCCAGGTGGTAGTACTTATAAGTTGCTTGACGATTCAGGTGTGGAGGTAAGCGCGAGTGTCACTGCCACATATATCAACACTTACTTTACTACGATCAGGGGAAATTTGGCCAGTAAAATACAATCTCCAAGTAAACTAGAGATTACAAATTTGAATCTTACTCAGAAAGATCTTTCAGGAATAGCAGAATAAGATAATGACCTTACATTAGAAGAACTGGATATTGTATTAAAAGATATTTATATTTATAAATCGTCTGGTTTAACAATATCATCTAGATTACTTAAAGATGGATTTCAATATCTAAGAATGCAATTATTACACATTTTTAATTTGTCAATTTCGACACATCAATTTCCAACTCAGTGGAAGGTTGGCATTGTTGTACCAATACCAAAAATCAATAATCCAAAAAAAGTTGACGATTTGCACCCAATAACACTGTTTCCCTAGCCTGGCAAAATGTTGGAGAAGCTAGTGCACGATAGGATATATAATCATGTTGAAGCAAATAAACTCATTTGTCATAACCAGAATGGATTCCGAAAGAAACAAGGTACACATGACACCTGTCATATATATTTATGTACAAGTGTGACCAAGATGGTGCGCTTCGAAAACCACATGGGGTACACATCAGAGGACGTACTTGCGGGTTATGTGGGGGTGATGTGGGGTGTGAATAGGTTAATGCCAGCCATCAGTGGGCATTACCTCATATCTAAAGGATTTCAGACCCGGCCACAACCAAAGCCTGTATCCAAACCCAAACTTTATCGCCCACCAAAATGAAAACATTTAGACAGATTCAGAAGTTAATTTCAAATAGAGAATTAATTATAGCACCAAAGCAGGTTCTTCCAAAGAGTTGACAGAAATTAATGTGAAATGCTGTGTACAGCTTATAATAGAACGGGTCTTATTTTCATGTTTAAATAACAGAATTTAGTTTGACGGGTGGGGGGGGGGGTCCTAAAAATACCCTGAAAATATGTAACATGATTTATGGACGGTGCTGGGGGACGGTCCCTAACTTTCAGATTTTCTAATTTATTTAGAAAGGTGATTGAGCGACATTGTGGTAGACCTGGATTTAATAATATGGCCTTTCACTTATGAAGGCCTTGCATTGATTTCATATTAAATACAATTCCAGGGTTTCAAATACATGCAGGCCTAACCCCTCCTTTATAATTCATAAAATGGAAATGAAAAAAGGAGGCAAGTGTCATGTTGACACTGGGGAATCGGACGATCGTGTGCTAGGAACCTGCCTCGCCGAATTTAGAGGGGTTGGAACAAGTTGAAGTTGCTCTTATATTTCATACGCTCTGCGTGACCCAGTGACACGGCTCGCCATTAAGAAACTCGCAGAGGGGGCCTTTTAAACAACAAGTACAAGGGCTGATGCAATGTCATGGCATACTACTTAGGTTGTTGTATAATAAGAACAGACGAGGCTGAAGCGAAGAGGGAATATAGTGTACACGGATCTATACTTCAGAGACACCTGGTTTGTTTAATTAAATCATAGATGAACATGAAGGAAAAATGTCTGGGCACCACAGGGATCCGAATCTGGGGCAGCGACCTTTCAAGTAGCAACCAGTGTGAATGTTGCTTAACTTTTTGTTTAAATATATATGATGGGTTGAGTTAGTCCCCCATCAGATGCAGGTAATGCGGGATTGATTGCGCTCATCTAGAATTTTATGATAGTTTATGTTTTCAAGAAAGGCACGTGGTCAGGGGCGTAGTGGCGGCCAGCAAGGTCAAATAGAGCCATAAGGGGGGCACCATTCATAATACTGGGAATGATCACTTATAGATAATTGCAATTGAGGGTATGGATTTAAAGATATATGAACCCTTCAGAGATATAGGCTAGTATTTATAGGGACCCAGATACCTGCCAAACTGATTTACTTTCGGTCTTAAAGACTTAAAAGGTAGGCACGTTAATGGAATGAACACTTTGAAGCTGAAAAGGGGGAAAATAACTGATTTTACTGCATTGACAATATTAAAGACAATGTTATTGCCATATCTTGACTTGGGTAATGGTTATTTTTCTGCTTGTCCGCTATATGAAACACAAACGCTTGTTATACTGTTGAATGTGGCTTTGCATATGTGTTACAGAATAAAAAATCCGGGGGAAATACATACCTTTGATTTATATACAAAGGCAAAACTACTGCCCCTGTACTATAGGCAGCAATATTTTTTATTAAATACTGTATATTGATTAATAAAAACTGGTGAAATTGAAATGAAGACGCATGCATACCGCACCAGATCTGCTGATGGACCACTTGTTCTTATACCAATGACTAGATATGAGTACATACTCAAATCTACTGTATTTTATGCCAAATCACTTTGGAATTCCCTACCAATAGAGTTGAGAACAATTGCATTATATGATGAGTTCAAGTTACAGATTAAAAATATCTCACATCACAGTATGAACAAGTAGAGGTTGCAAAACTTTTAGCAGGTTTATTTGTCTAAATACAATAGATTGTATAATGTTCTTTTCAAAAATGGTCCCTTGATGTGTTTGTAATGTAATTCAGTAGTGGTCATTGTTATCATGTCCATCTACCATCTCCTCTCATTAATTCTTGTGTAATAATATGTATGTATTAATGTAATTTCTAACTCCCAATTGGTGAGTTTATATAAAGATGACCTATGGATAATCGCTATTGTAATAAATTAAGTTATGGCTGGAGATGAGGGAAGACAGGAACAATCCTACTCATCCCAGGGTAAATAAAACTGTTTAAAAAAAATGTTGTGTTAACAGCAGCACCTAACTCATGGAAAAGAAAGGCTACGATATCCTTTATAATATTATAATATTGTGACTGTAAAAGGGCTAGTTGAATGGATGCACATCAAACACTACATTGCTGAAGTGATACTGACGCCCTGGAGCAAAGTTTAGGATACTCATTTAAATCGCTCGTGGGGTATAATGATACTGTGCTGATTTAGTGGGGGAAATTGTACACTTATCGTCAAGGTATATAGTAAAGTAATTTAACCAGGGCCAGGTTCGTTTAGAGTATGAGATCAAAATTTCCCTGTGGCAGAAATTAGCAACTGGAACACATCAATAAGCTACTGGGACACATTCATAAACCCATCAAACACATTAAAAAGCTAATAGAGCACTTCCATTAGCTATTAGGACATGTCAATAGGAAACATCACTTATCTACTCCCCGATAGTCTGTAGACAGTGACAACATATGTACCACATTTACCTGTTCCCCCCCCCCCCCCCATAGTCTAAAGATGGCCAGGACATATGTACCACATTTACCTGTTTGTTCTCCCCCCCCCCCCCCCCATAGTCTGTAGACAGTGAGGACATATGTATCATATTTACCTGTTTGTCCCCCCCCCCCCCACATAGTTCATACATGGCCATGACATACGCACTACGTTTACCTGTTTGTTCTACACATCCGTTGTCTGTACATGGGCTAATTCCTACCTTTCCAATGATGTAAAAAGATACCAAAAAGACACTGAATGAGGTAATGGAATACTTAAATAATATAGCCTTATGGTACATGATGTACACCCATGTTTAATGAGTTACATGCCCTTGACCTACCTGTGGCTAGAGTTGCACACTATTCCCCTTCTCTGGGACCCTCCACACAACACGGTGATACAGCAATGTGCCCCTGGTCACACTAAACAGGGTGTGTCCCCACTAGCGATTGTATGACTGCTGAGTGTACGGGGACATCCCCAGCTGACAGGGAACACCACTGTACCTCCCTTTAATCATCACATCTTGCCTTCCGCTTTGGGATCCTTCATGTTTATTGACACATTACTCTTCCTGATTCTTGTAAGTTGAGTAGTATCCGGGTCAGATTTATTGGCATGCACCTGGCACAAACCATCCATTTTTTGGGCCATTTTTGGTAACAAAGAAAATAAAAAACCAACGAAACATTTTGTTGTTACTTTTATCGTAACAACGAATGTTTCGACACATTTTTTTCTATATTTAGAATGCCCTCAAAGAGCTCTAACTTTTACTGATTTTTTCCTAATTTTTTCCCTTTTTATAACAATTTACAGATTTAAATTTCATTCATTAGAACCAGAGATATTGCATTTTTGTTACAATGAAACATTTCGTTGTTAAACAAAAGTTCGTTGTGCTTTCGTCATTTGATCCTCACAACGAAAATTCATTGTGCAACGGGCCACTGAGGTACAACTTTTTCTAAAATATACTGATCCATCCCTAGGCCTGTGTCAACTGTTTAAGACCTCAATACTGTACAAAATTACCATTGGAAAGAAATGAAATGTACTAAATTATATATAAAATAGAACGTTAGAAAAGAAATGGATTATTTTAACTGTGAATATACTTTGGTTAACCATCCTCTATTGTTAAAGACGCTGTCAAAAACCGTCCCCATCCCACTGTGATAAACACCGTCCCTGGATCAAGTTTCTGGTTTTTATTGACTCAAGCATACAGACCATTGTGCTCTTCCAATAGCCGAAGTGTATGAAAGATATAAAACATATGGAGGTGTGTGAACTTTATCTTTTAGTATTTACAAAACATACTATTGACTTTTTACTGCTATTTGACTGATTTTCTATTTATTTTCTATATGTTATTTTGGTTACATATCTATGTTCAAAGTTACAACGCTTTCAGGAGGCAAAACCTCTACTCTGCAACAAGGTATATCATTAAAATTAACTTAGCTATATAAATAGATGCACATCTTCTATATGATAATGACCATTGCTCTCAACGTGAAACAACAGCATACAGTTTGAAACATATATTTTTTGATTTTAAAAAAACTGTTCACACATTCACCACAGTTGTTACTATAAATACACATAGCATTTCAATAATGATGTGACAAGGTATGATTGGACATTCTAAGTAATTCTACATTTAATTTTAAGGTCCCTTTAAATTCACCCATCCCTTGTGTGGATGTGTTGTTATCAGAGATATAATCAGTGGCAGTAGGCAGGGTGAGTACTCTGCCCCCATATAAAGGCTTTAAGCTCCATCAAAAACGTAAAGCACTTAGAAAAACTTCCCTTTTATGGTAGGATTGGGACCTAACTTACCTCAGGATATGGGAAGTGAATAGTGGAATAATATCCATCTGTAACTTTTGTTGCAGTAGTTCTCTCAGTATGTATAACAGCCATGTTATATATCTTCCTTGAGAGTCTAGTAACTGTGAAGAAATGTACTTATACTGGTTTAGAGTCTTTGTAGTGATGGATTAGATGCCAGTTGGGGGACGAGGTAATAACTTTAATAATCCCAACAGATTAATTGATCAATTTATCATGAATCCTGTGATATGTGAAGAAGAGCTGGATCTTAAGAAGAAGATCTGTAGATAATACTGTGTACATGATCCAGACCCCTAAACTACGAAAAGAGGAGAAAATGCCACCTGTGGGCATGCAAATATACAACATTTTTGTACTTAGCCTGTCTATATGGATCCCCCCTTTTTCAGAAATATGTCCCTGTAACATCATAGAATGTCACTGTTACATCTTTCTTTTGCTAGGTAGTTTTATGGAAGCTAAGAGTTTAATACATATTTTATTATAATTATAGTGTAAAATTTCAATGAGGCTTAAAGCATCACAGAAAAACATCTGAAACAGCCACAGTGACTTATGCCCTGCATTCGGTCGCTGCAGAACAGACCACTAGGTGAACAGGGCCTGGGCAGAAAGTATTATAGCGTCAGGCTGTTCCCCTCCTGGGGGGTTCAAATGACTGAGTCAGGAGCAAGCCTCTGGTTACCTACACTAATGGTGTACATATCAAAAAAGGTTATTGATGGTGATACAGTGTGGTTTCAATCGATGAATACATCTTCAGACAGCTATCTCAAAAAGGCTATACACATTTTAACTGAATAGACACACAGATACCTACCCATACACAATGTACATACATATATACATATACATACATTATAAATTTTCCTTTTTGTCTTACAAAAGCACAACTTCTCAGATACAGTTTATTGAATGGAAAAGAATATTTCATAGACTGTTACATGCATTTTGGTTTCATTGAGCACACTAGTGTAGGAAATATGTTGAATCAAACTTTATCATTGTCATTGAGATCGAGTGAAATTGGAAGTTTTTCTCAACTATGAAAAATTATCATCAACATCCAAAATTGATACAATGTTGACATTTGACCTGAAAGCAGCACTTCAAATGCAACATTCATGTTTGGATTAATAGTGCAAGAGATCTACAGTCACTGTATACGTAATTATCATACACTTTCAAAGGTTAAAGTTCCCGAGAGGGGGATTTTATGACTGAAGGTGAATAACGCCCACAGGACATCCTGGTTCACAAGCTTACCACAGAAGGACTCCTACATGGTGAAAAAACAATTCTCTTCCTATCAATCATACAAAATAACACTGGATACGTTCTCTGTTAAAAATTGTATATCAAAGTGTTTGTAAAAGGGATAACGGACTGTTTAACCACAATTCAAAATCCATTACAGTGTTCCCAAACCAGAAATTTATGTGAGACCTATGCAAGAGGGTCACATTCAAACAAAAATATGTACATGTCACCATACTTATTTTTGAGTGACAGCTCAAGAAAGATAATGTGCTTCACTATAAAAGTTTATGGGGAATATATATTTAGTCATGTTCAACTCAACTTAGAACATTCAAAATCCATTACAGCCTTGGGGGTTTCTGGCTTGATTTTTAATGAACAACAATAAACCTTAGATATTTGTTTTCAGCATAGGATATGTCCTAAGCAGATCATAGAGATTAAAATTTTCACTAGTCACCATTTGTGAAAAAAATGATTGCATAATAAGTAGATACTAACCGGGCTGGGATCCTGGGCGCCGTATTTCGTCGAGGGGTCTGGTTGGGCAGGGTCTGCTCGAGGGCCACATGGCCCGAGAGCAGACCCTGCCCAACCAGACCCCGAGATGAAATACAAGGCTCAGGGTCCCAGACAAGGTTAGTATCGAATTTATTTCACCTCCTCTTACATATTTGTTTACTAATTATGCATTTTGTAATGTCGTCTGCTGCAGTGGCAACGCGCAAGACCATTCTGTCCCGGCTCTCGCCTGGGCTGTGCACTGTACGGGGGGCCTCAGGGAGAATGCCTGCATGTTGGGAGCGCGGACCTGGGAGTAAGCACCTCGACCATTCTGTCCCTGCTCTCACCAGGGCTGCGCACTGTACGGGGGGCCTCAGGGAGAATGCCCTGCGGCGACCTGTATCGCCCTGGCATGACGTCACACCAGGGCGATACAGACCCTGTATTGCCCTGGCTGACTCGCAGGTGTCCACCAGTGTTAAAGCATAGAAGACTACGTATCGGGGGTGAAATAATGAAGGAAATCACCCTTTACCATTTGTTTCAATTGGGAAAAAACACATTTTTTTCCCTATACTGAAAAAACTAACAACAATATTCTAATGAAACTCAGTAGTTATTTACTGTAGGTAACAATGTACGTTTGGTTTAAACTATATAGATATTCACTGTTTCTAAGAAAAGTTACAACATAATGTGTTGAAATATAGAGGTGAGCAGCGACTTTAGAATATGCAAATTTGATCTGATATCACTTAAATTGAAAGGAAAATTGTTACTCACATTCATCTTATTAATATATTCAATTCAATTTGATGTACAAACTCCCAAACTGCACACAAGTACAATCAGTTGCTAGTTTTCTGATAATCCACCAGGTGGCATCTAGGTGAACAGCATCTAGTATCTTTAAGATCATGTAGCTTAGGTCTGTGGCAAACCTTTAAAGCCAAAAAGGATAGGGATCACCGATGTCATTTAGTGGCTGGAGGTATATAAATCATTGACAGGTGATTATTTCTGTATAATCTTTAATATTATAATAACTTCTTTTCTATTCCCCTAAATTATGTGTTTGAACAATTCATATTTGTTTATTTTATTTCAAATTCAGCCCCCATTTATGTCTAATGATAAATTTCGAAATTTTGAAATATTTCATTTTTGTCACCATTTTTGGCACATGTGTGCCTAATTCATTTAATATCAGTTGCTCTTTTAATTATCATCCAAAATTTCAGATTTTCTTAATACTTCTTTTAATTGTACTGTCACCAATTTATGATGTGAAATTTTAAGATTTTAAGATTTTAAGATTTTCCCACTAGGGGGCACATGTCATATTGTGTTCAGGTAAGGTTGGGACCTCCCAGGTGAGAAGGTGACAACAATGTCCTGTTTAAATGAGGTGTGGACCTCACCTGATCAGAATGTCACAATGGCATTCTATTTTGATTGATCTTGACATTACCCAACCAGGTGACAACCTCTCAGAATAATAGTGTAATATAGTTACGGGACATTTTAGTATGTAACAGACAAACCAGATGATTATACTATTTTATGTAATGTGACCAATATGGCGCATCTTGGCCAGGCTTAATCCACCAAAAAGGCCCAGCCTAGATGGGTCTGATGGGACCATAGATACACATAACTAACCGAGGGGGCACGAAGCCTTGATTATTGCCCTGCTGTTGAAGGGTCGAGGGCTTTGCCCTCGACCTTCAACAAGGGGCAATAATCAAGGCTGAGTGCTCCCAAGGTTAATTCTTGTTTTATTCTATATGAAATACCCGCCGATGGTTGATGATATGTGAAAAAATTAGACAATTTCTCTTTATTTACCTCTGTGCATAGGGGCTGCCATTGATGCATTGTGCTGAATTCACCTCCTCGGCGGTCAGTTCCTCTAGAATCTAGCCTTGCTACCTCCCGTTTGGCGCATCAAAGGTCTTTTTTTTACGAATCGTTATGTATTATTTGGGTCAATTCATGTTTTTTTTTATATTTTGATATATATATCTATGTGCTAAAACGCATGAAAAATGCATAAAAATGCTTAATTAAAGGAAGTAAATCGGAATGAGAGTACCGCTGCTTCGCCGTCTGGCGTTTCATGTGGAGAACAAGCCTGAGAAGACAATATGGCGGTGAATTAGCGTTTTGGAACGTGCAAGGGTAATGAAAGTGTTTTCCTGTTGTGTTTTTGATAAATATGACAATTTTGGCACGTTTTACTGGTTGTTTCTGTAGGGTTCATGTAGTTTTCATGCCAGCCAGCACTGTTATTGCCCTGTGGGGAAATATTTTTTTATTATTCACCAGCGGGCAATAACGCCCTCCGTTACCCAACCTCTGATTGCAGTACCATGAAATGACGCAAGCAAACTGACACAAACTTGCTTGTGGTAGGGAAGCATAATATTATGGTGGAATATGGTAGATGCTTGTGGTATTTGCTTGCAGTAGGTCCTACCACAAATGATTTTATAGAGGTTTTCTGTGGATTGCTTGTGGCAGAGAATACCAACATGAACTGTAAATTGCTTGTGGTGGAAAAAAGGATCACCGCAATTGGTCCCCCAAAAAGGTGACATCAATATGAACACATGTGAGGGTGTCACATGTTCGTAACCATTGGGAGCAGTACTCCCGATCTGTCATAGCTGAAATGGACACACACACGATGTTTGATAATAACTTCTTCGGCTCATTGGCAGAATTGTTTCTTTCCTAGTGGAATACAGGCTTTACGGTGCTAATGTGGCTCTGTAAAGGCTGTATTCTCCTAAACAATGTTTAGAAAAAAAACCTAAAAACTAGAGGTTTAGGCCAAAAATTGTGAGTATGTCAATTTCAGTGCAGGCTATTTTATTGCCGCTTATATTTACTGCGACACTACCGGACACTCTGACGTCATCTCCAAGGCAACGCACGCTCGTCGGCGTCGTTATGACATTCGTCCGCCATCGATTCTCCTTGTAAAAAAATTGAAGACCGCTGTCGTCGAGGATGGGACGTAAAAGGACCAAAAAGTCGTGCACGTCGTGTGGGTTTACACACACTGACACTACTAAGAAGGCGTGTGAAGTCCCGGAAGAAACGTCAGAGGAGTTACTGGAACTTTCTGACGAGTTGATTGCGGCAGCGGCCGAAGAAGCCGAAGACGTGACCGGGTCGGGGGCGGAGGACGAAGCTTCACCTAAGACTACCCCAAAACGTAAGGGGAAGAAGAAGGATGACCTGGAACACAGGATTACTATGCGCATGGATCACCTAGAAAATATGATCGGTCAGTTGGTCAAAGGATTGAAGATGCCAGAGACTGAAAATCAGGGCGACTCGCTGAATTCAAAAGCAGCGAAGCATCCCGCCAAGGCGGCTGTGAAGAAGGCACAGCGTAACGTCACGAAACCGCCCTCGGAAACGGAGCGTCGTCCGTGGGGGCTAAGCGATTCATCCGATTCAGAGTCAGAGTCAGAGATCTCGTCGTCGGCGCAGAAAATGGAAAGGAAGAAGGAGAGGAACAAGTATCGCTACAAGAACTTTGTTCAGCGTGGTGAGTCGGTAACCAATTTTGAAATTCTCATGGTGGTCAAGTTCCGCACGATGATCGACATGAAGGATGAAGGGGACGATCTCTCGGGCATCTTACAACACGGCCTACTACTCGCAGAGAAAGGGAGCAAGGGCGTGTACAGGTCTGAGGCCTTGCTGGCCTACGACGAGGCGATTCGTCGCAGGGCAGGCCGCAATGGGATAAAAGAATTCGGAGAGGTGCGCCAAGATGAAATATTTAGGCACTTCTGTTTCGACAACAGCATTACTCCGGAAAAGAAAGGGGTCACAAAACCAAAACAGAAGAAATCCGATCGTATCTGCCTCCGATTCAATGGAGACGAAGGTTGTGTGGGAAAAGGGTGCCACTACATACACAGGTGCCTGGCCTGTGACGATTTAAGTCACGGAAAACGTGAGTGCAAACTACTAAAGAAACAGGCAGATAAATAGGATGAGGCTGATGGTCGGGTAGGAGTCGTGGAGTTAGACTCAACCAGACCTGACCATTATGACGGCCGTCTGGGGCCACGCCCCCAGACAAAAGACTCCACAAGTAAAGAGGAGATTAAACGCTGCGGGGACATCACCACCGAGGCAAACGTCTTTGCCCAAAATGGTTCTGTTATAAAATCAGATATGGTCGATCAGGACCCCCTCATGTTTGTCACTCCTATCACCTCCAAAGGCACATCTGTTAGTGTCTACCGCAGCTGCATGGAAGGCTCCTGCAACTGTCAGCATTTTATCGGAGGCTTCAAAGCCCAGCTACTCCCCTGCAGGTTCGCATCATACCTGTTCTGCGCTGGGGATGAAGTGTCAGACGAGGACTGGGAATTATTTCAAGGAATAACGGAGGGCTTCGATATAGTAAGCTCGCCTGTAGTAGGCTATGATTGTCCAAATTACGGATCTATCACTTCAGGCCCAGCGAGCAGTAAAATGAACGATACTGTCAAGGAGGACCTGGCGGAGGGCAGAATATCACTGGCTGAGGAAAAGCCGACATGCATCCATGCCTTGGGGGCAGTCCCAAAGTCAGGAGGAGGTTTCAGGACCATAACAGACTGTAGTCGTCCTATAGGTCAATCTGTTAATGAACACTCCAAAGGCCTTGCCCAAAAGTTCAAGTTTAAAAGCATTGATTTTGTGTTAGATCTTCTTGTGGCCGGATCGTACATGAGCGTCATCGACATCAAGGCCGCATATAGGGCGGTCTCGATTAATCCTGACCACTGGACTTACCAAGGATTTTGTTGGTGCGATGACGAGGGGGACAAGGTGTACGTTGACCATAGGATGTGCTTCGGCGTCTGCACGGGCCCCTATTACTTCAATCTCATATCCAACTTTATCTTCAATGCAGCTACCAAGTTCTATGGCTTGAGATTGATGAACTACCTGGACGACTTTATTGTCGTAAGTGATGACTGTGAGAGCTGTGTTGCAGCCCAAAAAGAAATCATAGCCATCATCCGGTACTTAGGTTTCTATGTGTCCTGGCCAAAGGTGACTCACCCCTCCACGAAGACACAATATCTGGGGGTGGTGATCGACTCTCAGAAGATGGAGATCAGCATGCCAGATAGTAAGCTGGAGAAGCTTAAAGGCTTGCTGGACAAGCACCAGAATGCCAGACACATCTCAAGGAAGGCCCTGGAGAGCCTGACAGGGCTATTATCACACTGTTCACAATGTGTGAGAGGTGGCCGAACATTCTGCAGACGTCTCTATGATCTCTACAAGTTAATGATAACCAAGGATCTAGATGTGGTTAGACTCAGCGATGTGGCAGCCGAGGACATTCGCTGGTGGTGGAGCTTCTGTCAAATCTTCAACGGCGTCTCCATCATTAATAACCAGTTCCACCGGGAGGACATCTACACTGACGCCTCTATCAGAGGTTTTGGTGCGGCAATGGGGAATGACTGGCTCGCAGGCTCATGGGTGGAGCGTGATAGTATTGACACTGTCGGGGCTTGTGACCATAACTCAAAGGCTCCCAGCTCAGATGTCTACAACTCGGACAACATCAATGAACTAGAGCTGTGGGCCGTCCTCAGTGCACTCATGCGCTGGTGGCCTACACTCAAGAACAAGTCTGTAAGACTCTACACGGACAACATGCAAGTCTTCCACAACCTAGTCAGCGGTCATAGTGCGAACGTGACCAACATGAGTTGGATCAGGGAGATATTTTGGACGTGCATGATCTATAACATCTACCTGGTCCCGTTGTACATTCCCTCAGAGGACAACATTGTCGCAGACACACTCTCCCGGCTGCCATATGACGCTACCATGGCCACCGCGGAGAGGAAGCTGTCCGGCTTTCAACTATGCTGTGCTGATCAACTGTTTGACTATTGCAGATCGAGACTTGAATTCGCTGAGAAAGGAAAATGAGAGACTGAAACTCCGCGCTTTCGCTCCATCGACCGTCAAGAATAGGGAGAGCCAGTGGCGTTGTTATGTGCGCTTCTGTGAAGACTACAAAATGACACGGGAAGAATTTGAACTCATACATTCGACAGGCTCGGGCTTGTCTGAAACCACTTCCTCTAAAACGTGTCAAGGAGTGTAAGGGATGTGTTCACACTTTTGCAGTGTCAATGGTATGGGCCATTACATAAGTGTCTCACAGGGGGTCCCCCCCCACCTTGCCTGTAACCCTGGAGCTGCCACTAAACTTTCACCTCCTTAAGTTGACCCAATGACCTAGATAATATAGTATTATATGTGTGTGTATATGTATGTATGTGTGTATGTATGTATGTATGTATGTTGTATGTATGTATGTATGTATACATGTATGTATGTATACATGATAACTTGTGGATGAAAAGAATCATTTAGGAAGTTTTATGTCCCTCTTTAGGGGGAGTAGGGGGCCGGGAAGAGGACAGGGGGACGGCCCTGGTCTCCCCGTGCGTTGCTCTGTGGTGCTGACGGCATTAGGAGGGGTAGGGGGCCGGGGAGGGCTCAGGGGAATGGCCCTGGTCTCCCCGTGTGTTGCTCTGTGGTGCTGACGGCATAAGGAGGGGTAGGGGGCCGGGGAGGGCTCAGGGGAATGGCCCTGGTCTCCCCGTGCGTTTCTCTGTGGTGCTGACGGGGTTAGGAGGGGTAGGGGGCCGGGGAGGGCTCAGGGGAATGGCCCTGGTCTCCCCGTGCGTTGCTCTGTGGTGCTGACGGCATTAGGTGGGGTAGGGGGCCGGGGAGGGCTCAGGGGAATGGCCCTGGTCTCCCCGTGCGTTGCTCTGTGGTGCTGACGGCATTAGGAGGGGTAGGGGGCCGGGGAGGGCTCAGGGGAATGGCCCTGGTCTCCCCGTGCATTGCTCTGTGGTGCTGACGGGGTTAGGGGGAGTAGGGGGCCGGGAAGAGGACAGGGGGACGGCCCTGGTCTCCCCGTGCGTTGCTCTGTGGTGCTGACGGCATTAGGAGGGGTAGAGGGCTGAGGCCGTCAGGTTAGAGGACAGAAACCCCCTCAAAAACCCCAACCCCGGCCTCCCCTACTCACCCCAGTCTGCAGTCAGTAGTAGCAGGGTTCTCCAACTGTTAGGCCCTGGGGAAAACCCTGAACTGAGGCCGGTGCTCCCCACCCCTCCAGCAGAGGACTTGTGGATGAAAAGAATCATTTAGAAGGGTTTTTAGGCCGATTTGAGCACTTTGAAACATTTCCAAATTTGAAACATTTATGACTCCCAGTATGAGTCAACTATGGTTCAAAACTGACTCTAAGGTTGTAGCCCCGAGTGAGAATGACCATTGTAAACTAGTCAGGAAACTGTGAGACTAATAAAACATTTTCTAGAAATTTAGACAGATTTTTAACTTAATTCTTACAGTGAAAACCCCAACCAATGGATTTTGCTAAAAACTTGCATAAATGATATCTAGGCCTATCTCATGCCAAAAATGTCCCCTATTTAATGGAAATCATTTTACATATTTCCCGGCCTCCAGCCATTCCCCTCAGCTTCCCCTATTTGATGGAGTTAAGGTTGTTGGGGCATTCTGACGGGAATGCAATTACCTGATGACTTGTGGAAGAAAAGAACCTTCTAGTAGGGTTTTCATGCCGATTTGAGCACTTTGAAAACTTTTCAAATTTGAAACATTTATGACTCCCAGTATGAGTCAACTATGAGTCAAAACTGACTCTAAAGTTGTAGCCCCGAGTGAGAATGACAATTCTATACATGTCAGAAAATTCTATGATGATTACAACATTATCTAGAAATTTAGAAAGGTTTTTCACCTTATTTTTATATTGAAAGACTCAACCAATGGATTTTGCTAAAAACTTGCATAAATGATAATTAGGCCCATCTTATGCCAAAAATGTCCCCAATTTGATGGAAATCATTTTTCATATTTCCGAGCCTCAGGTGAGGGGATAGGTTGGTTACCTACCGTCCCCCCTCCTCTATTGTTTCTTTGTTGATTTGAGGCTCAGGCCTACCAGAAGGACACATCCAATCCCACTATGATGTATTAGGCTGGCCACCTGCACCCATCCTTAACCCATGAGTTGTCCCTGAGAAAATTTGCTGCCTATATTATATTCGACAATGTTGTTGGCATGAGATAGGCCTAGATATCATTTATGCAAGTTTTTAGCAAAATCCATTGGTTGGGGTTTTCACTGTAAGAATTAAGGTAAAAATCTGTCTAAATTTCTAGAAAATGTTTTATTAGTCTCACAGTTTCCTGACTAGTTTATAATGGTCATTCTTAGTCGGGGCTACAAGCTCAGAGTCAGTTTTGACTCATAGTTGACTCATACTGGGAGTCAAAAATGTTTCAAATTTGGAAATTTTTCAAAGTGCTCAAATCGGCATGAAAACCCTATCAAAAGCTTCTTTTCTTCCACAAGTCATCAGCTCTTTGCAACCTGAGAATATCAGGAGGCTAGAGGTGTCTATTCATAGAGGGATGGTCAGGGACATGGAGTAAAGGCTGGGAAATATGTAAAAGGATTTCCATCAATTAGGGGACATTTTTGGCATAAGATGGGCCTAATTATCATTTATGAAAGATTTTAGCAAAATCCATTGGTTGAGTCTTTCAGTATAAAAATAAGGTGAAAAATCTTTCTAAATTTCTAGATAATTTTGTAATCATCACAGAATTTTCTGGCATGTATAGAATTGTCCTTCTCACTCGGGGCTACAACCTAAGAGTCACATTTGACCCATAGTTGACTCCTACTGGGAGTCATAAATGTTTTAAATTTGGATTTTTTTCAAAGTGCTCAAATCGGCATGAAAACCCTATCAAAAGCTTCTTTTCTTCCACAAGTCATCAGCCCCTGTGCGTTACTCTAGATCTGTGGGACTGACGGGATTAGGATGGGTAGGGGGCCGGGAAGAGGTCAGGGGGATAGCCCTGCAGGTCTCCCCGTGGGTTGCTCTGCAGTCTAGGCCTTTACCAACACCTCTGGTCAGACATAGAAAGGGCTGGGAAATAACTAAAATGAGACAACCAAACATAGTGCTAATTATAGATGTCCCCAGCTGGGCGGGGGTGGGTGGGAAGGGGACCCCCTGTGAGACACTTATGTAATGGGCCATACCATTGACACTGCAAGAGTGTGAACACATCCCTTACACTTCTTGACACGTTTTAGAGGATGTGGTTTCAGACACCCCCGAGCCTGTCTAATGTATGAGTTCAAATTCTTCCCGTGTGACTCCCATGCCATGCTCAACATCCCAGCCTAGTTTATATGCCACCTACCTCTCCGCTTATATGGTGAGCTCTTCAATAGAAACCTACCTTCAGGCGGTAGTTTTCATGCACAACCTACGGGGTTACTCACCCCCAGTGTTGTCACACTTCAACTTGAGGGCCACGTTACAGGGCATAAGGAACTCAGTCTCGCCCTGTTGTACAAAAGGACCCGTTATTGCCCAAACACTTATCTGCCATCAAAGGGGTGGTCAACCCCAGAGTCGAACTAGAACTACTGGTGTGGTCAGCTATGTGTTTCATGTTCCGCACCTTACTACGGGTCTCCTACGTCGTCTCTTCTCCACATACCCTGTGTGCTGCGGACGTCTTATTCACAGAGTGGGGAATGTGTGTCAAAGTGAGATCTTCAAAGACTAGGAAATCGTATCAAAAACCTCACTACATCCCAGTGGTTAGCTCTAAAGACCGCCACATGTGCCCAGTGGCTTTAGTGCGTAAATTTTGGGATGTGGATAGACATCCAGATTCCCCGTTGTTCTCCACAGCTAACCACCCTTCTCTCTCCTATGGAGTCTTTTCTAACTGTATGTCTGACTTAATACAACGTTCGGGGGTGAAAGGTAACTTCTCTACCCACTCCCTTCGTCGTGGGGGGGCATCCTACATGTCCATGTCTGGCTATTCAGTGCAGCAGATTAAAGCCAGGGGGAACTGGTCTTCAGACTGTGTCTACGACTACATAGTACCTTCGCTCTCACACGAAGTTCGGCTAGATTCAGCCTTTTCAAAGTTATATTCCATGTTCTAGATTCTCAAAAAAACCAAAAAACTTCAGCAGCTTGGGATCTTATTTGGCGTATGATAAACTTACACATTCTTCCCAAACCTGCTTTATGTCTCTATGCTAAGTAACATATGTGCAGGCTATTTTATTGCCGCTTATATTTACTGCGACACTACCGGACACTCTGACGTCATCTCCAAGGCAACGCACGCTCGTCGGCGTCGTTATGACATTCGTCCGCCATCGCTTCTCCTTGTAAACAAATTTTACTATAATGTACTGTGCTTTGCTTGTACCTGTTTAATTGTGTTGGCGTATGATAAACTTACACATTCTTCCCAAACCTGCTTTATGTCTGTATGCAAAGTAACATATGTAATGAAACAATGGTAGCATGTACATCTCAGGTATAGAAATTGTGAGCAGTGCTCCTGATAATTACAAACATGTTGGTAAATATCGCTATGAAGGCTCACGATCTTTGACGGATGAAATTGACATAGTAAGATCTTTGGCAAACAATTTTTGGGATGTCAAAGACTTGGAGTGTTTTTTTCAGGTATACTACACCTCACGATGCCAAAAATCGCGACCAACTGCCAATCTTTGGCTTTTTATTGCCAAAATAACAGCAGGATTTCCACAAACATTGTGCCAAACATCGTATAGGGGAATACGGCGTTAATTCTCATAAGGAGTCCTGTGTTAGACCTGTCGTGTATCCTTAATACTTGAATCAATATTGAGGCCTCACAATTTGCGGTGAGTTGTAACAGATCTTGGCTACTGAGGCCAGATCCATTTAAAATGTTTACCTCTGATAGGGTGTATATATATGTATACATGTACATGCTCGTTGACTAAAAGGGGGAACCCATTGAGTAATTCACCCTACCATGGATAACTGGTTACCCTGCAGGCTAATTTTGACCAATTTTGTCGACAATACCCCGAGAAAAACTAAAGAAAATGAATGCAAAAGTATATGTTTTCCACCAATAATGAAAGAACTTTCAAACAAATAGGAAAATGTGTAATGTACATTAAATATTTGTATGATATTTATATTGATTAATCAAAATCCCTTTTTGAAGCCTTGCAATTTGGCAAAATATTACCCAGCATACACCCTGTTCAAGGCTTACCTGCAGAAAAAGTCAAGAAATTGGCTATCCATAGTAATATCCATACTTACCAGACGTTGTTATCATATTATTGAATCTTCGTCTCCGGTTTACGCATAACATCAAAATATTTATGGAAATGTTCAATGGAAGCACTGTTACAGTGCCGATAACATTTATGAGGCCATATAAACTTATAAATACAAGGTTTGCATAAACATTGCCAACGTATATTTAATGGTTATCCTCAAGCCTTTTCTCCACACTCCGGATTCTGAATGCCACTTTTGAAAACTGACAGGCGGCTATCAATACGGTTAAATATAGATAATATGCCACTGGAAAGTTTTTATAACTTTCTTCCGAATAAGATTATATCAGACAAAATCAAACAATCCACGAGCTGCATGGGGAATACAAGCTTTCTGGTAGTGGTCCATTGCCATATGTAAAATGAGAAGTGTTGTTTATCCTGGGTTTACCACCCCCATAAAAACAGGGGCCTACGGGTGGTACTGAGACATTTCGGGCTTAGCTAAGGAGTGTCAGGCTGCCCTTGGAAAAGGTGGGAGGAGGGGGTGGGGGCGCTACTGCACTTAAATACTTCAATATATACGTTTTCTCTAAAAGTCCAAAGTCTAAACGTGCTGCCAATTTCAATAATAAGAGCCTCCTCTTAGATTGTAAGGTACCTACCGACCTACCTTGAATAATTCAAATTAAACTATGTTTTTTTAAAGGCAAGGTGATTCGAGATCCTTCTAACCTTAAATCTTTACAGACTTTAAAGGTTGGGCCGTAAATTAGATGACCTTAAATGCCTCAAAAGTTTAAGTTTAAGGAATTTCGAAATATCGGGCCTTTGTATACAATCACACCTTGTGACACTTGACTGCGAAACTGATTTGACGTATTTCTTTAAGTTTCATGTTTCGATACAAAGTATGTTTTTGGCATCTAAAACTAGGCTCCCACCACCCCCACAAACCTAACCTAGGTACCACTTCACCCCCCTCGATCTCTACATTGACCAATTGGCCGGCCACCCTCCGACAAATACCGTGACTTGTATAAACCAATGTTGACTTAGCTCGGAGGTGTTACAAACCAAGAGGACTGTTTGATTAAACTGACCTGCTCTAATCCTGTTTGAACCCCGTACCCACCAGGTAATTTGACCAGGGCGGCCGACCGATCGGTACCTCATCAGCCGATTCTACAAGAAAATCGAGCAATTTTTTTTTATCAAATTTCATATCAAACATGTAGATTGCATTTAGCATTTTGATTGGATATCACAAATAGCATCAAAATCGGACCATAGGTCCGCTGATCAAGAAAGGGCCGAAAAACTTGAAACTTCAAATATGTTACGCCCTATGATAATAGCTGTTTGCAAGTCGTTTTTGTGAATATCTAATCTTTATCTGAGAAATTTTGCACATATTTTACTTGACATTTTGTCCTCGTGATAGATCTAAGCACTCGTAGTGTTATAATCCAATCCCTTTGATTCTTTATAAAAACAAACATGAAATCAATCCTTTCTTAACCTGCTGATCTTATAGTGCGTACTGGGCTAAAGGGGGTATGTGCCTTTGGGGATCAAAGGGGAGGTGGTAGGCTGACCCTAACAGAGGCACAAGAGCTTGGCCTCAGAACCTATTGGTCAACGTACGCATGTCGGAAGATAAGTTAAAGCTGTGGGGATGTTCACAAACGGCAGGTGAGTGGTCGCCTCTGTCTTTCTGCTCATTCTGATACTCTCCTTTTGTGTATATACAATCTTTTTAGAGAAAATGTTCCCATTGGCCCGTTGCACAATGACCAATTGTAACGACAACAACTTTTTAGATCACTTTTTAATTATCGTAACAATGACATCATTGTTATGATATCTTTGTAAGGAAACCCCTATATCTTTTTTTCTGCTACATCAAACATAATTCTGTAAATTGGTATATGAAAGGCTAACGTATATCTGGGTGCTGAAAAAATTACAGTACGTTTACAGCACTGTAGCATAGAGATACGTATGTATGTCTATGACTGTAGATAGCATTTTTATAGGTGAAAAATGGCCTAACAAAGATCAAAGTTCACAAGGATGGGTATTGTTGTTACCACTGAGATCGTTGTTATAAAATGTATTGTACAACAGGTCACAGAGGCACTTGATACCCACAAGAATCTAAACTTGATTGTCCTTTGCTATCCAAAGCTCTAGGCGGCAAAATGAGTTTGCAAACTTTTGAAAATCCAACAAAACTAACATAAGCAAAAACAAAACTCATGTAGCTACGTCAGCCAAAATGGTGATTGTAAGGTCATGAAACACAAAACATACGGAGGTTTGTTATGAAACAGGCCACTGATCATACATTTGTTCTAATGTGAGACCACTTTTCTGACATTCTAAATTACTTCACGGGTTCACACAATTTATAAGATGGCCCACACAGATCACATTATAATTTGATATCAAGTCAGACTTATTCTTATTCATGAACAAAACATTTGAAAGTATGTAGATCATACTTTTGCCTAAACATTTGAGTCTAGAGTAATGTTCACCTTGTTTTCCCTCGGAGGCCTAGGTCTACAATAAAAACCTCTATGATATGTAAACAATATAATTTCTCATTGAATAGATCAAGACATGCACTTCCAATTTGTCTAGAGCCTCCACAGACACTTTGCAATGGTTTTAATTCATAAATTTATGTTTTCTATCAAACACGCAAACCAGCCAAACGATGACGTCATCAACCGACGTCATCACCAAAGCCCCCTCCAGCAGGGAACTCTCGCTCATCCCGGGATCTCGCGAGATCTCGCAGGTCAGCTTGGAGCATGCGCGAACGGCTTCCCCACCCTACACCCTACCCCCCAAAGGGAGCCCCCTCCTAGGTGGGCTGCCACAAAAAGGGGGCTCCCCACTAGGGGTCGTGTACACCCTGCCCCCCAAAGGGGGTCCGCCACTAGGTGGGGTGGGCGGGCTGCACGTGACGGGGTCACGTGACGCTGTTAGTTACCTGGACCGCCGACAGAGGGAGCCTCAGCTGCTGGAGGGGGGCGGGGGGTCGCCTACAGAGGGGTCCGGACCCCCCTCCGCATCCCCCCCTCAGGGGTCCTTAAAGGAAGAGGGCGCTGTCATCACCACACAGCCAGGGTAGGTTCAAATACTGAGACAGCTGAAGTAGATCTCACAGAACTAATTGTGGCGCCATCTGTGGTGTCATATACCTTTCTGTCCCGAGGTTAAGGGAATGACTTGCTTTGAGTGGCTGATACTCAAAAAAGGAAACTGACAGAATTGAATGAAAAATCAGAGGGCACCCCCTATCATTAGTGAGTTGTTTGGGAAACATGAATCCTTGATCTCTGCTTGTTGGTAGGTGCAGGTGGGATTTCAAAATGGGCTCTGTACCCTGTGAATTTGACCACTGCAGAACTAACAAAAAGAGGGTGTAGCAATAATTTGGACCTGTGCTTTAGATTTTGATTGTCAACCTACCTTGAAATTTTGATATTTTGTGTGTGAAAGAGGTCACAATAGGTTTCTCATCATGAGTCACTTTCATGTGGTGCAAAGTTCTGAATTTCTTTTTCATCAAGATCCATTACATTAAATTATACTGGAAAACAATTAGTTCTGTGAGACTAGTAAGCTACCAATTTTGAACCCCAGGTCTACCCGCACGGTGAGTGGAGAGGTGAAGGCGGCCACCCTCCTGTCCCGGGGCTCCACCGTCATCGACCCTCAGTTTGACCGTGAGATGACGCCACTCGGCCGCCATGACGTCATCAGGATTCAGCAGCAGATGGAACATGACCTCAAAGGTAATGACCTCCACTGACCTCCACTGACCTCCACTGACCTCCACTGACCTCCACTGACCTCCACTGACCTCCACTGACCTCCACTGACCTCCACTGACCTCCACTGACCTCCACTGACCTCCACTGACCTCCACTGACCTTCATTGACCTTCACTGACCTCCACTGACCTCCACTGACCTTCATTGACCTTCACTGACCGCCACTTATCTTTACTGACCGCCACTTATCTTTACTGACCGCCACTTATCTTTACCGATCTCCACTGACCTTCACTGACCTCCATTGACCTCCACTAACCTTCACTGACCTCCACTGACCTCCACTGACCTCCACTGACATCGACTGACCTCCACTGACCTCCACTGACCTTCACTGACCTCCACTGACCTTCACTGACCTTCACAGACCTCCACTGACCTTCACTGACCTTCACTGACTTCCATTGACCTTCATCGACCTTCACTGACCTTCACCAACTTCTGTGATGTGACATTCATTTACTACCTGCGATCTTTTCTGACCATCGTCAACTATTTGTGACCTTTAAGGACTATCGACAATTTTTCAATCAGCTTTGAAATCAGTTACATACCTTTTCTCTATCTCCATCTTCATCTCTCTCCATTTATTTCTCTTACGGGAATTTGATATATATTAAGATTGAGACCTAAATTAGTTTGATTAATCTAATATTGAGCATACATACATTCTCAATGAAATCATGGAGGTGTTTGTCATCCACTCAGCGTTTAAATGCACTGTGCACCGTGGCACACATAAAGCTCATTACCTAATTACTTGACATTTGCCCATGAATTTGGAGTGGGTATGGGATTCAGTATTTTGTTCTTTGTGAAAAGACGAAGATATTTTTATTTGATCTAATCCCAGCCTTTGTCTTTCAGGAGGCTGCGGGGCGGGCAACAGCTACGTCATCCTGGCTGATGATGGCACGCCGCTCTACAACATTGGCGAGGGTAAGGTGATCCTTTAACCCTGTTCAAAACATGACTCGGACAATATCTTTACTATCAAAAGCTTTTCTCCAATGATAATTTACCCCTTCCTGCTTGTTTTGCCTGTAAACAGAAAGCTGAAATTGCAATTTGATGAACTGACAGACGCTAGACCAACCTGAAAACCATGGGGCCGTCCAGGGTAATTTAAGACCTCCCTCCCCTGTCACAATGAATATTCTGTGTTAAACATGACAATAAGGATTGTTTTCAGGTAGTGTCATACTGTATAACCTACCCACCATCCCCTTGTATGACATTATTTTTAGATGGCCCCTATAAGAATCATTTCCTTAACTTTAAGATATAACCAATATAAGGACATGTCACAAGTATTATTATAGTGCCTATTTCAGACAGTAACTGCTAATATCACTGGCTTTATGGCCCATTACACATGTTCCACATGACCTTGTTCCCCTTTCAGACAGTAACTGCCTGTGTTGCTGGCTGTGCGGACCGTCGTACGGAAGATTTCTTGGGTGATAAAATAAAGAAGGACCTGGAGGGGTGTCCTCGGGTGGCTGTATGACCCATGGGGATCGTACAAACCTCGGGCTTTGCCCTCTGTATGTAACAATCCCCTATGGGTCATATGGCCATCCTCAGATGCTCCCAGTTGTCCTTATCATTATAGTACTCCTTTCAGACAGTAACTGTCTGTGTTGCTGGCTGTTCTGACCATCCCCATGTCTCACATGACCTTGTTCCCCTTTCAGACAGTATCTGCCTGTGTCACTGGCGGTTGGGCCCATCTTGCATGTATCATATGACTTTGTACTCTTTCCAGACAATAACTTCTTATCTCGCTGACTGTGCGGCCCTTCCCCCCTGTCCCATATTACCTTGTACCCCTTTCAGACAGTAACTGCCTGTGTTGCTGTCTGTGCGGACCCAACGGCATGTCCCACGTGACTTTGTACTCCTTTCAGACAGTAACTGCTTCTGTCGCTGGCTCTGTGGACCAAACCGCATGTCCCACATGACCTTGTATGACCTCGAGGAGCAACCCGTCCTTCACCTTGACCGCGCCTGTTGCCGGTGCGACTGCTGCTGCTGCTTCTCCTGCTGCCTCTGTCAGCATGACCTGCAGGTCAGGGATGCCAGGGGGCGCCTTGTCGGCAAGGTCAAACAGAGGTCAGTCAGTCTAGGGCAGGGGGCTCAAAGAGGGAGCTCTCCACCGTTATAATCTATTGATATCTTCTTAAATATATGTTCTAGAAACAGAATTCACATTTGATTGTTACTTCAAAAACATGACTTTAACTTTGCTTAGTTTTTGACAAAAAGCGTAGCCAAGCCTGGAACCCTCCTTGTTTTCCAAAAATATGTGTAAGATATAAACAGTTTTTGAACAGCTCATACAGCATAGAAGTAGTGTAAGTCATAAAAGATTATGGGTTAGAAACCCAAGAATTGTACATACATATTCACTGTGTGAAGTCCCTCTTTGTATTGTTAGGATTTAGGAATTTGACATTCATATGCAACTTGTATGCACACATGCAAATACTGATGTGTATAGGCTTCAATATTTGTCATACCTTGTCATTGTAATTGTTTCAAAACTCAGTCTTTTTTTTGTATATGAAGAACCACCTGTACATTTTCAAGAGGTTTGAATAAAAAGGTCTGTACTAGAGGAAATACTGTTATTCCTGCTAACTGTTTGTTGTCCTGGACCTGCAGGTTCCACCTCCTGCAGCTGCGGCTCCAGCTACAGGACGGTGAAGGTCAACGGGTGATGCAGGTCACAGGGCCCTGCTGCGCACTGAGATGCTGCTCTGAGATGACTTTTGATGTAAGTTGGTTAACCTTTAGTTATCTAAGTGGGTAAAAGGGCCATGGTGTGCATTGAGATGGTGCTCTGAGTTGACCTTTGGCATAAGTTGGTAAACCTTAAAGTTATCTAAGTGAGTCATTGGACACTGCTGCACAATTAGGTGCTACTTGAAGATGACCTTTGATGTAAGTTGGTTAACCTTGTAGTTATCTAAGTGGGTTACAGGGCCCTGCTGCGCACGGAGATGCTGCTTTGAGATGACTTTTGACGTAAGTTGGTTAACTTTTAGTTATCTAAATGGGTCACAGGGCCGTGCTACTCACTGAGGTGCTGTTCTGAGATGACCTTTGGTGAAAGTTGGTGAAAGTTGGTGAACCTTTAGTTATCTAAGTGGGTCACAGGGCCCTGCTGTGCACTTAGGTGTTACCCTGAGATGATCTTTGAAGTAAGTTAATTGACATTGTAGTTGTCTAAGTTGGTCAATGGGCCCTGTTGCCGATGAGATGCTACTCTGAGATGACTTTTGAGGTAAGTTCGTAAATCTTGTAGTGATCCAAGTAGGTCACTGGACCCTGCTGTGCACTTGGGTGCTGCTCTCAGATGACTTTTGACGTAAGTTGGTGAACCTTTAATTATCTAAGTGGGTCACAGCTACCTTCTGCCCCCTGAGGTGCTGCTCTGAAATTACCTTTGACATAAGTTAGTTATTCTTGTAGTTTTCTAACTAGGTCACAGGGCCCTTCTGCCCCCTGAGGTGCTGCTCCAAAATGACTTTTGACGAAAGTTGGTTAACCTTTAGTGATCTAAGTGGGTCACTGATCCCTGGTTTACATTGAGGTGCTGCTGTGAGATGACCTTTAACGTCAGTTGGTTTACCTTTAGTTATCTAAGTGGGTCACAGGGCCCTGGTGTGCACTGAGATGCTGCTCCGAGATGATCTTTGACATAAGTTGGTGAACCTTTAGTTATCTAAGTGCGTCACTGGGCCCTTCTACCCCCTGAGGTGTTGCTCTGAAATGACTTTTGACGAAAGTTGGTTAACGTTTAGTTATCTAAGTGGGTCACAGAGCCCTTCTGCCCCCTGAGGTGCTGCTCCGAGATGACCTTTGATGTAAGTTGGTGAACCTTTAGTGATCTAAGTAGGTCACTGGACCCTGGTGTGCACTGAGGTCCTACTTAGAGATGACCTTTGATGTAAGTTGATAAAGCTTTAGTTATATAAATAGTTCACTGGACCCTGCTGTTGCGAAATGACCTTTAATGTAAGTTGAATGACCTTGAAGTTATATAACTGAGTCACACTGCCCTACTGCTCACTGAGGTGCTGCTCTGAGATTACTTGTGAAGTGAGTTACTCATTCCATACTTTGGTGAAAGAGAGTTAGTTATACAGCCTATAATACTTTGGAAGTCAACTTAATGACCTACTTCAATGCAATCATATGAATCCTCAGGGAGCTTCAAGCAAAAACACACATTATAATATTTGTAGGTAGTATGTACTGTGATGAAGCAAAGTTACAAGTTACAATGCAAACTTCAATAGCCGGTCTTATTCTAAACAATCTGATAAAACTGACAAGTTTAAGACACAAACTTGTCTAAGAGCAACATTTTTGTTGAAAGATAATCTGAAGGAATTTGGTGAATATATCTGTATGTATTTGCGTCTGAAGTAACTTCTCATCTCATCTCATGAACACAGTATCAAAATGCCATTTTCGAAGTAAAAGTTTGTTATAAATTAATGGGAAATGTATATAACCCATTCCAAATAGATAATCTTTGTGAAATATATAGAGGGAGCTAGTAGAACATTGGCAAGGCCAAACCAAATTAATTTTAAGTAAATGGAATGCAGACATATGATATGATTGGATAAAAGTAAATCACTCAGACCTAAAGAAGAGGGGGTATCTTTGACTGTAACACTGTTTGTCTGTTTGCTGCCACAGATCATGAATGCCACTGGTCTGAAGGAGGTGGGCTACATACTGAAGAAGTGGGACGAGAGTGCGCCGGTAGGGGCCGAATTCGTCAACGTTGACCATGAGAACATTGAAATAACCAGTAAGTGCTGTCACAGTTACTCCACTGTATGAGTAGGATTCTGTTTTCCATACATATTATAAACGGATAATTGTGTTCTGTTGTTTTGATTCTTTCTATGCTTAGGTTCACCTTTAAATCAGTTAATAGAAATGTGTATAGCATAAAAAATGCATAATATTTTAAGTTTAAAGTGAAATTAATTAGCATCAATTGATAATATCTAAGATAAAAGGTGTGTTATGTGTATTTTACGTGATCATATGCATTTTTGGCCCAAGTATAGTGATTTCTGTCTGGTTGTTTCACTGCCCCTAACTTGTACAAGTATGTTGACCTCTGTCTGGTATCAGTGCCCCTAACTTGTACATGTATGGTGACTTCTGGTTGTTTTAGTGCCCCTAATTTGTACATGTATGATGACATCTGCCTGGTTATTTTAGTGCCCCTAACTTGTACATGTATGGTGACATCTGTCTGGTTGTTTCATTGCCCCTTACTTGTACGTGTATGGTGACGTCTGTCTGGTTGTTTCATTGCCCCTTACTTGTACGTGTATGGTGACGTCTGTCTGGTTGTTTCATTGCCCCTTACTTGTACGTGTATGGTGACGTCTGTCTGGTTGTTTCATTGCCCCTTACTTGTACGTGTATGGTGACGTCTGTCTGGTTGTTTCATTGCCCCTTACTTGTACATGTATGGTGACGTCTGTCTAACTTGTACATGTATGGTGACTTCTGTCTGGTTGTTTCAGTGCCCCTAACTTGTACGTGTATGGTGAAGTCTCTCTGGTTGTTTCAGTACATGTATGGTAACTTCTCCCTGGTTGTAATATACAATACATAAATGGTGATTTTTGTTTGGTTGTTTCAGTGCCCCGACACTGCACGGCCGAGGAGCGTGCCCTGGTGGTGGGAGCTGCCATGTTGGCTGTAAGTAAAACTTGGATTACTTTTATCTAAGCAGGTGAAATTTATAGGGCGGTGTTATCCAGTAGGTCTTGTCACCCCCTTTCAGTGGAGACCTATACTTCACATAGAGAAAAGACATTGCAAGTTTTAGTACTTAGCCTATATGGAAAGACCCCCTTTAAGAATTTCTGTATTTGCCCCAGCTAAGTTGGGACTTAAAGGTAAATATATGGGTATTCACCACAGCGCCACCTGGTGTTAATGGTTTTTCATTTTCAAACTCTATAAAATGTTACCAAAATGTGATCTAATTATCATAAACTCAAAATATTTACAATTATTTGCACAGAGGATATATTGTTGTAATTTTTTTAAACAAGAATAGGCTATATTTGTGGGTTTTGGGGGTCAATTTCTGGTATTTTAGGAATAAGTTTTAATTTTGTATGGTGATCTCATGTTTTTTTAATCTTAAAATGTAAATCTTGTTCCTATCTAAACATTTGCAGCTTTTGATGTCAAAATTATGGATATTTATTTTCTGATGGGGAAAAATGTGATTTTTCCCATTGAAGACAATGATAAACAGTCATTTTTTTCAAAGGCTAATATCTAATAATTGGATATGGTGACATATGGTTTTTAAAGTTTTATTACGGTCCCTATGCATTCATCTAACAGCCGTGTGAGTTTGATTATTGTATCATGGTTATCAAGAAATCATGTCAAATACTCATATTTACCTTTAACATGGAGATCAAACAGTAATACAGACCAGACCTACTCGCTATTAACTAAGTGACTGTAATGTTAGGATCTTGAATTTTCTTTCCTAACTTATGAAATATCAATGAATGTACAACACTGTCTTTAGCGAACAGAAAGGTGTCTGCACAACATTTCTCAATAAGATTAATTAGAATATTGAACATTAGAATTGTTATGTTTGAATAACATACATCAAAAAGCATGTACCTGGAGATTATGAAAATGTTTAGATTTATAACGAATCAACCTTGTGAGCAACACTGCTGCAACCTTTATGTCTTGATGTTTATGTTGTGACTACATCATTAGTTTGCAACATGATCATATAGCATGCATAAGAAACCTGAAGCTCATAAGAAATAAATAGGAATTTCAAAAGATAATTCTAAACCTGAATTGACCAGAAACCCAGTCACATTGTTCAGTGGGCTCTCACCTTCACGAGTATAGAAGGTTTTACACTATGCGATATGAGCTGTAATTATGAAATGTTGCAGTGAAGCGGCACATTTTAAATGCTAAAAAAAAACAACTATTTCAAACAGTAATATTGTTCCTGTTTGTGAATATTCTGTGATATCCTCATATCTTGCCGATATCGCAGCTCAAGTCGCACAGGTGTAAAATGACCTTGATTTACTAGAAGTGCCTGTTTTCCTCTTCAGAGCCTGATGTACATGGAGCTGTCGTAAGGTGGCGCTGTGGGCCCAGCATGGACACCAGGCATGGAGGAGAGGGGCTTTTTACATTAGGCCCCATACCCACTAGGCGATTTAACCCTCGCCATGCGACGAAGTGGACATCAAATTACCTGCACAGTCACCAGGCAATCACAATTGTCGGGCGATTTTCCATGGGTATGGTGTGCGTTCTGGGCGATGGACGAAGGGATCGCCGTGAAAATAGTTGGGAAAATCGCCTGGAAAAGCGATGACGATGGCCGTTATTCCAGTTGTCCATCACCTGGCGACAGTAAAATTGCCTAGTGTGTATGGCCTTTTCTACACTACAAAAAAAGTATAGCTACACTAAGATATGCGACTTGGATTATTGCCTACGGCATTTTTGTGACATCATTGATAGTGGCTCCACCTATGAGAGTAAACTGCTGCAATGCATCGTCTGTCTTACCATTTTCATGACATCATTAAGAGTTTGTTTACATTTGAAAAAAGCGTAAAAAAGACCAATGTTGTTTGATTTGGAATGATGTGCACGGACTTTCATAGGGGGCGCTGCCATTACCACGTTCTTGGCGAAAAGTCGCAAATTATTAATCGTTGCTTGTTACATGATCGTTGTACACTCTTCTTATGACCCTGGGTAGAGGCGTCCAGACCACAATGTTGGAGAGCTTAAATTGGATTAAAGAGAGAATGTGCTGAAAGGATTTAAATGAGTTTTTAAGTACCTTTGGGGCATACTACTGGCCAAGGCTAAAGATATATGGTGTGTTATAATAAATACTCACATGAAAAAATTAGTTTTTTTTCCAAATTTTTGACTATTTTAATATAAAAAATGCCTAAGAAGTTAACTTTTTGGCCTTGTCATAGTATGAGAACCCTTTCAGTGCCTCATCAATTATCCAGGGTGAGACAGTTGTTACCAAATGTAGCCAATTAACCCTGTATATAAGGCTTACTATAGGGTGGCTTTTGGTTGCTCCCATCACCTTACCCATGGACAAGTGGCTTAGTAAGAACTTTTGATGTGGAATGCGAATATATGGTGATCTTTACTTTCCTTTTAAATAGACAAAACTAATCTTATATCTCCATCTTTAGGTCTTTAATGTTCCATTCACATGAGGGCCAACTGCCCTAACATTTATAATCCAGTGTTGCCTGCTGGTTACCTTTTGTTTCTATGACTTCTTTAGCAGAGTAATCAGAAAATCAAAAACTTATAACAAAACAGAATTTTTCCCAAGAAATATTTCTGGGATGTCATAAGGGACCAACCATTAAAGGTACATGATGCTTTTCAGGGTCACCTGGGTCATAGATTAAGAACTGCAAAAATAATATTTTCTTAGAGCAGTTTTGGACTCTCTAAAGGTTAAATGGTACTAAGTAAGTGAAGTACTTTCAATAGGATAATAGAGTATCAAATTGCCAGTATAGATTACCAAGACTACTCAATCTTTCAATGTTTTTAAGTACAACTTTTCTCACAAATGATGAATATAGAATGCTCAGTTTTAATTGTTTGCTCTCATATAAATACAAAATACTCTAGAGGTTTCATAAGAATTCCATTGATGGTTTGTTTAACAGAGAAAGAAAATCTCCCATAGAAATCAATGGTTAAGACGAACTATCGTTATTAAGCTCTAACTCTTATTACAAACAGTGAAAATTGTTTATATTATTTCTATATATTCCTCTATATAGAAGCTAACTTGCCTGCAAATTTGCAGTAGATCGATTGGTAATAAGACTTTAAGATGAACACCCCTCTAACTATGTGCACATGTCATTTCACACACCCCTCATGATACGTACATACGTAATACAAATGCCCATTGTATTAAGGGGGAATATTATTTCACCCACATACGGAGTTGCCTATCTTTTAATACTGACAGACAACTACGAGCCGGCCCGGGCGATACAAGGTTTGTATAGCCCGGGTGGGACGTCACTCCAGGGCGATCCAGGTCGGGCCAGTGCGCGGTAGTTACAGTGCAGTAACCAACAAAACTACGATTCAATTTGTTTGTAAACTATCTATTTCACCTCCTAATACTGTAAGGAGGTGAAATAAATACGATACTGACCTTGGTCGTGGTCCCACGCTGCTGATTTCGTCTCGCGGTTCAGTTCGCCCAGGATCTGCTCTCGGACCTGACGGCCCTCTAGCAGATCCTGGGCGAACTGAACCCCGAGACAAAATCCAGCCCATAGGACCATGACCCAGTCAATATCTACTTAAAATTCCTCACTTACATAATGATGATCACGTTAATGATATATATGTATTATGATGCTTAGAATTTCCTTTTCGTATCTTATTTAAGAATGGTAGGCCTATATATGATATGAACAAATTAACAAAATTAATTTGAATAGACCACTTGTAGAGGGTTTGATGAATATGTCAATAATAATCCTATTTATTCAACTGGTGTTGTAATATTATTAGTTCTTAAGTTTGTAAATATTTAAGAAATAGTGTTTATATCAATTTTAAATTAACAAGATCGAGATATGTTAAAACACAATTTGACTTTTATGAGGACAAACGTTTAGAAATATTTAGATAGTGAAGGAAACAATCCAAATACATGCATCCACGGCTTTCATGGGGTCACAGACGTTTTATAAGAATAAGAAACACCTGTTGGTTCTAACTCAGCTAAAGAAAAATCACTGTGGGTGACATTTGTCACACGCAGTAAATATTGTTTGCTTTGTTCTCACATATAAGTGATCCTTATCATACTCAGCTTTTGTACACTGTACATTATATTTGTGAGTGTTTTACTATCCATTAGAGGCTGCATACATGGTGAATCACTCACTGTGACCCATTGTCAGTTTGTAGTTAGTCTAACAATTTTATGATTTATCAAGTAATCTATTCACATCTGGTATTGGAAAAGTGGCCTCCTATATAATGAGGATCATTACTGTAATAGTTTCCACATTATATAATTAATATTTGTATTAGTTTTCAGAAAGAAATGTTTCTTTGTCAACTAAATAGTTTCGCAAAGAACCAAATAATTGTTCCTCATTGATTTTTGACCGCAAAAATTGGAAGAAGAAGCATTCTAAGACAGTCCTTTTTTAATATAGCTATAAGCTAAATCAAGAACCAATTTACAGAATTAATTGCATAGTAGAAACAGCAGACTTTTGAAAACAGGAATTATTGTTCTGAGCTGGAAGATATTGGTTTTGAGAAACCCTTGTTAACAAAATAAAAGTTGAATTATTACTTTTCTCATTTGCTTTTTTCATATTTCATTTCTAAATTGAAATTAAATGCTAGTGACACCATTCTATAGCAGAAGTTTTCAATGTTTGTATGCTACGGGATATATAAAAAACAAATGAATAACACAGTTTACAGTTATGAATAAACCTGCATAACTGATGTAAACACTGATCCCCCCTACTCTAACCTTATACTCTCGCTGTTATGACAAGTTGAGTATATGTCTGGTCACAAGCCCGCTTCTAAGGTGAGATAACACAATCTGTACATTGAGAGTTCCTCAGGGTCAGAACAAAGATAGCAACGATGAACAAAGATTACCGACTTGGTCATGTGAGTTTATATCAACTCAGAGATTAAGGGCACAATTCGATTATTGTGGAAGGAAATTGTGTGATTACTCGGTCTGCTCAATGATTGTGTAGACAAGCAAAAGTATATATTTCACGATGTTTTGTAATGAACGTAACGTTGCTAGCGGCCCCTATGAGAGTCAGTGCAAACCGTTACAATGCGTCATCATTTGTGCCATTTTTGTGACATCATCAGCCTTTTGTTTATATTTTCAAAAAGAATGAAAGATACTGTTGAATTTTTCATATCTGGTTGCACAGACTCTTGTAGGGCCACCCTTATTGACGATATCACAGAAAACTTGTAGGCGACGGTCTGAGTCACACATCTTTGTGTACCTATAATATTTTTGTTCTTTTGGAATTTGGGTTCTGTCCCTGGGCAGTTACGCTCGTTGAATAAGAAATCATCATATCTGATCCTATTGCTCCTAAATCTAGTGATTCTAAAAACAGAAGACACTAATCACAAAATAAGAATTTATTACAAAACACTTCAGTTCACATACATACAAGATTATTATAAATAGTGCTCAATAAACATGTTGCCAATCCAGCAACTGGGCAAAGTGGTATAACAATATTTTTCTTAATGATAATCTTTGTTTCAAAAGAGTCATATACAAGGAACACCCTTGTCTAAAAAGATGTAAAGACGTTTTGGATAATGTCACAACTCTCCCACATGCATGGGCTAGTGACCACATAAGTTATCACATTATAATTGTAATAATCTTAAAGTCTAAATCCCTCGATCATGTTATAAATCTAGATACATACCACCCATGAAATCATTTTCAATAATCATTATCCTCAAAATTTGATAATTGTAGTTTAATTCATTACCATGTGGTTATGATCACCACGTGATCATCGCATGACTCCCTCTGCACAAGGTCTATAGTATGTTCTGTAGGCTTGGTCATGTGACCAGGTTTTCAATGACCTCATGTTCCATAGCTATTGGTAATTCTCCCTACCACGGATAGCCAGTTTACTCTTCTTTACCTGCAGGTTAGCCTAGATCAAGGTGCATGCTGGGTAATATGTCGACAAGTAACAAGGCTTAAGTATGGGAATTTATATTAATCATGGCATTATTTGTACTTAAACAATATGAAAAATAAGCATTCATTATTTGTCATTTTATATCCATACATGTCTTATATTTTCTAAGTTGGTTTGAAAATATTGTCATTACAGATGGATACAGAGCAAATATTACTATATTTCCTATAGTTTTCTCAGTGGATTTGTCGACAAAATTAGTGTAAATTAGCCTGCAGGTGCAGGAAATATTGTAAATCAGCTATCAGTGGTAGGGTGAATTGAGACTATAGTACATGTTATATAATGTGCTGATATCTTTTATGAGATGTTTCTTATACATTTGCTGACACCTAGTGACAAATGTATGACTACAGGCATTAACCATGATGCATAAAGAATAAACCTTAATTCCTGTTCCTGTGTTTACATCTAAACCACATGCCTATTCAATTCACATCATCATCTACCATAATCCTGGTTTATAATACATAATCTGAAGACATCATTTATCAGTACAGACTTGAGTATAAACACATTTAGGGTCAAGGGCCACCACTTAAGTACTACACATTTTGTCATATAGTCAAATTGTCCCAACCCTTTTAGTATGTAAAACACATGTACAAAGGTCTTCGTCCCTCTTTTTTCACGCATGAATAATAAATGGATGGTCCCCAACTTATGTCTATTATTGCATCCTGCCCATTTTGAGGTAAGGTTATACAAACTGCATGATGGCTCTACAATATCTCGATGTTAGACCAAATTGAAAAAGATAATTTCATGAAAGTTATTTTGTAACTCTCTCAGGTTAACGATGTAGCACTCAAGCTCCATACCCATTAGGAACTTTACGGGCAATGGGCAATGGTCAACTGGGAGAATTGGCCAATTTTTATGATTGCCTGTCAGCATGGTATATTGAAATATGCATGTTTGATATGAGTTGTCCCTTAAATCAGCTGACTCACCTAGTAGAGTCAATTTTAGGGCCGATCAGTCGGCTGACTTGGTAAAAATGTCCTAGTGGTTATACATAGTTTTCTGGAACTGTATGTGTCTCATAAACATTTCATACATCACAAAATTAATAACGAACCATCATGAGTTTGTTATCATAGCTTGCTCTAGAATCATTGGTTACTTTACTTATTCCCGGGGTAGGGCGGAGGGGCAGGCTCTGCTACCTCATTCACCAGAGTCTCATACTTAGGGGGAGCATCAATGAAGGACACATGTGGCCTTGAGCTTGGGCGACCTTGTCCTACTTGACCTCGCTGTGACCCATGACCTTGCTGTGACCCTTGACCTTGACGTGACCCTTGACTTCTTCCTTGTTGCCTTGTAGTTGTTGTGTTTCTACTCTCATTTGTTGGTTTGCACACACAGTAGACAATGGTGGAAATGCTCAAGCCAATCAGAAGAGGGGAAAAGAGAAACATCACAAGATACATGAGATCTCTGCTATTGTAACTGACTGAGAGACTCGTATCAAAGTCCCAATCTTTTGGAGCATAAACTATTATGGCTGTATTTGCTTTGGTTGGCAGAGGAATTGAACAATATTGATAGGCTGAACAGTTGTAGGATTCAACTTTGTTGTCATGTCCATAGTGTGTACGGTTGAGGTAGAAATCAACATCTAAACTTCCTGTATATCGATATGCTGTGTAAAAGAAGTAATAATCATCTGAAGAATCAATTGTATAATTAAAGATGTTGTTCTTCACCTCCCTATCACATTGCTGGACAATATACGCCACATTCATATAACCAGAAGAGGGATCTTTCATCATCCTTTCTAAGTTCCCCCTCCCTTTAATGACATACTGAGTGGTGCGGTAAAAAGGCGTGACATATGATGGGCAAGGCCTGACACCTACCTCAGACCCCTTCAGAAGGTAAAACCCCCAGTAAACGTAGCCACTGGTGAAGAACATATGAGATACATGCGCACTGTATGTGGTCCTGCTGGACAGAGAGGGGTCTACATTTGGGGCCGTGGAGAAAACCGAAGCCTTGAAGGCATGGCCTGAATTCAAAATGGCATCCTGACAGAACAGGCTTGCACCAGGTGCGGTCACAATGCGAGAGTCTGTGGGAGAGACAGTAATGTCTGCGTATCCATAAACTTTGAATTTGAGCAGACCACCTGTAACAAGGGCTGCAGTGACTAGCCAAATCCACAGAATGAATATTCGAGTGTATACAGTGGTTTTGTAACAGCATACACATGTGCCAATGAGGGCAAAGAGGCAGCAGATGCACTCGTCGCAGCCCTTGTCAACGTCCCCGCTGGTTGTGCTTGTCTGCCGGCCCATGATGATGGGGGTCGCACTCACGGAGGTGGAACAGCCCCCGCCTCCACCAGATGAAAAGGTCCCTGCACCGTGCGTCATTCTGTAAATAACAATGAGCAACTGATGAAGTACTCTAGTTTCAGGGTAAAGTACTTTCTGAGTATAATTGTTGAGGGAAGTAATGAAGAGTTGAAGACAGGAGTAGTTGTAATAAGGAGGAGAATTACTTTTCTGGGCCACTAAGTACCAGCAGTAAGTTATCAGTGTAACACACCGGGAATTTTCTTGGCTGCTGGTGCTCAGGGTGTACACTGATAACTTGTGGCTGGTTTCCACTCATTCTCCTCCTAATTCTTGCATTTCTTCAGTCACAGGTTAAGGATCATAACCTCAAGCCATTGCCCAATGAAATACAAATGTACATAACTCGGAGTCTCCAGCCCCAACTGCCAAGAATGGGGCTTTCAAAATTCCCTGGCTAGATGCTCCAGGGCTCTCATTGGTTCCAGATAGTAGGTGGCTCCACCTGGACCTTATGGGGTAGTTAGACACTACTTTAGGGATATAGTTGTACTTGTATACAACAGTTTAATAATGTTAATTTTAAATATCTATGTTACATGTGCATTGGATATGAAAATATTGTGTATTATCTCATCTCAGTTCTTACATAATTAAATTGAAATAATTGAATAGATTTATGTCTTAGAGTATAGATATGTCCTACCCATTTTAAAGTTTGATATAATTTTGACTTAGTTCTCATCTAAGACATACATCATCTTGTGATCAGTCTTAGACAAACATCAACAAATAAACATCAGTCGTAGGAGGACACCAAAATCCATGTAGGACTCATCCCTCTATGTATGGACTCAGTGACAAAGACTCAGCCTAGTCACAAATGACATAGCGTCTATTGGTCCTAATAATATCAAAATCTATGATATTATGAAAGGTCTTTACATAAACACAATAGATACAATATACATAACAGACTGTCTAATCACAATAAACTATGAATATTAATATCAATGGGTATTCATAGAAAAATATTCACACATAGGGTTATATATTTGGATAGAATGTAAGCATTTTTAGTATTCTGCTTTGAATCTAGATGTTCCATAGGCTGGTTTTAACCATGACTTCACTGTTTTATTTTTATCTCTGACCTGTGATCTGATCAATAGTTGTGTGATAGTCAGTGGAGGGGGGGGGGGGTCTGATTTCACAAGCATCAGGGGAATTAGGAAACAGTGATCAATGATAAAGGTTGCCTTCAAGTGACTTAGCATTTATATGTGTGTGTTGACTCATAAATGTGCATACAGAATATAATTATAAGAAGAACTGCTAGAGGTATCCAAAGGTGGCCGTATAACTCTTAGGGTACCAAAACTGCTGCCTCTGAGCCAATCGGATATCCAGATTCTTTAGGCTGTTGATGCAGGCATATCTAACCTATAATCCAGCAAAATTATTTTTGTATCTATATTCCATGATTTAGAATTGACTTGCAATTGGATATAGCTTTGTCAGGAGCAGTTATCTGTCACCCTTCGTCTGTGATACATTATCATCTGAACAGATAGATACATTGATAAAAACCTAAGCTGAAATGGTTCGATCTAAATACCTACACGTCATACATAGAATATGTAGCAATGCAGACATAGTAAGTTATACATAATTATGTAGGCCTATGTATATATACCTATACACATACATTGCTTTTCAATTTGATTTCTACCTTCTGTAACAAACACATATGCATACTGCGACCATACTATTTTGGTTAGCCTGTAACCTACCCATTTTTCAGGTAACAGTTATCGTCATGAGGTCATATCTGACAATTCCTAATTTAGAGTAATTGGTAATTTAAGAAATATGACTTATTTTGAAGGGTTCTCTATTTATAAATATCTACTTAATTATTATAATATTTTATTCACATGAATGGTAATATGCAAAGAATTCGTTGACCAGCATAATGAATTATATCTAGATTAGCTAGATGTTGCTATGGCAACATTTTAAAGAATCTATTTCAGGTACGACCTTATGTTATTCAACGTTAAGGTTAATAGCTGGAAACCACTGAATAACATAAGGTTGTATCTGAAAAGTATAAATATGAGAAAAATACAATTTAAAACCATTTATAGTAATATAAATTACACAAAATACTATTTCTGATGTAAAGCCAATATGCTATAATTATGTCACATATGATTTTTCCAAAATGATATATATGATATTTATATCATCACAGCCCAGATACGACCTTATGTTATTCAACATCCAGACCATTTCTTCAGCAAACAAAGATTATATCTCACATTTTGCAATTATATTCCTAAATCTGTTTCCGATTTTAGAAAATTGATCATAATATTGTACAGTACAATTTACATGATAGTTATGTGAAAAAAAAAGTCATAAGATATCTTTATTTTGCATGAGTTATCACATTTTATTAAGACTCTAACAATGGCTTATTTCAGATACGACCTTATGTTATTCAATGAAAAGGAAAGTTGCACAGATAGAACCTTTGTTTACTGGTTAAAAGCAATCCATATATTTCCAAAATTTCCAGAAACCTTAGGAGTGGGGGTAACAAATTATAAATTAAAGATAAAATAGATTTTTTTGAGATACGACCTTATGTTATTCAGCCAACGTAATATGAGATTTTAGGTAAAGGCAAGACTTACTAAAACAGAATGTTATAATGACATTATATTTTAGTAAAGTTGAGACCTTACTATTAAATTGTGTTTTTATAATGTGAAAGAGCATTACAAGAATGTCACAATAACACCACAGTGCAATATCACAATGTTAGATTCTAAACATGTTTTTGGATGTCATCAACATAACATAACAAGAATCAAAGCAGAACTAAACAGATCGTCATAATAACGTTATAATAATGTCATATATTCTTGCTTGGGCAGACACAAAATAATGGCAATTCAATACAGGCTCAATGCCTAATCTGGGGTTGGTCTGTCAAGGGTGTAACTGCAGTGTTCATGACATACCTGATTAATCTTTGTTCCCTATGCCTGTTGTTGTGTGTCTGTGTGTGAGCTTACGCAGTAACAGGACTGACCCGTGACAGCCCTAGAATGGACCTTAAGGAGCCTGGAAACACACCAGTCAGTGGGATCAGGCTGGGTCACAAGACACTGGAGAGGGGGGGAGGGGGGGGGGGTCCACAATGTGATAGTAGGGAGGCTCTCAACTGATTCTAACAACCGGTTTGCTAAAAGATGTTTGCCCTCATGACCAATGTAATTTATTATACAGTTTATAAAATTTTGTAAAGCAAATATTCTTAATGTTTTGTTCAAATGTGGAAATGAGAAAAAGAGAACTATGTAATTTATTGTGAAGTTTACACTTTTCATTAAGTATAGACCTCAGTGATGAAGGTGTAAATGGCGCGGCTCTCTTTAATCACAATAACAAGATTGATTTCTTATAGCATTCCTTGACGGAAAACACCATTGAATAGATAACAAACATTCACATACGTTGATATAACTCATATAAAAATTGTTAGAATAATAGGTGTGAAGGTGGGTCGCAAAACTAAAACTCTTGATATTGATATAATATTTTTGAACATCAATATCTCAGTAAATATCTAACCCAGAGCTTTGACATTTTTGACATATATACGGAGGGGACGGTGTCTCAAAATTTTGATTTAGGGGTTCAAAAAATTAAACTTGAAAAATTAGATAAAAAATTATTAAATCTACATTTATCATTTCTGTGAAATGTTACTGATATCAATGGATAGAGAAAGAATAGAGCTTTAAAAAAAATGCAAAGTACATTAAGATCACAGCAATATTAAGGAATTCATGGATGGTTTCCTGAAAATGCCGTCCATCACTGGGGTCTATCCTTAAAAGGGAGAGAGTTTGATCTGGAAATGTTTTTCATCCACTCTAAATCAGGGCATTAGCTATAAACATTTTATCAATTACGAAAACAAATATGTCTCTTTACATTTACAAGAAGAATTATTGCAGAAGACAACATTGGTTATGCAATCATAAGAATGGTCATAGTAAAAAGATGACCATTTTCCACCTAGTCATTAAAATAAACTATAGTCCTAGAGAAGTAACAAACACAAATAGATCAAGGGACGGCACTCCAGTTCTGTCACTGTGTGCAGGGAGCTGTGCATTTTTTTTCTGGGATTGATTGGATTAATAAAAAACATTTGTTGCTGTTGTCTTTTAGGTATCAGGCCCCTCTGATAGAGAGTCACGGGAACAAGGTGTAGAGATAGCCTGACACTCTCTGATTGTACGAGGTCAGAGTGTCAACACTTTCCACCTCCTCCCCTAAAGCCCCATACCCACTAGTCAATTTTGACCAAGTCGATTACTTGGTGCTAAAATCGGCCGATTATACCCCAATAATTGGCCGATTTGAGCACCGATTCTGATCAAACATGCACATTTCAATATACCTTACTGACAGACGATCATAAGAATCAGCTGATTCTCCTTGTTGTCCGTTTCCCGTCGCCTGTAAAATCGCTTTGTGTGTATGGGGCTTTAAGAAGGACTTTATTTATACATTCATCATCACCATGTGTTTATACATTCATTGCCACCGTGTGTCTCCGTCTGAGTCTGCATCAAGTCTGACTTTTTATTGGTGACCATTTTAAGATTATCAGTCAGATAGCTGTATACATATACTATCAGAACATTGGTAATAACCATCATCATATGGCTTAGGATAGTTCCAACAATTCTCCCTACCACGGATAGCTAAATAACAGTATTTCATGCACCTGCAGGCTAATTTTCACCAATTTTGTCGACAAAACCCTTGGAAAAACTATAGCAAATAAACAAGTAATTGTTATAGTTCCATCAATAATGAATGAATTTTCAAACAACATTGAAAACATTAAATATATATGTATACAAATTGAAAAATAATGACCACTAATTTTTCACCATATTCAAGAACAAATAATGTCATTAACAATGAAAATCTCTATGCTAAAGTCCTATGGTTTGTCGACATATTACCCAGAATGCACCCTGATCTAGGCTTACCTGCAGGTAAAACTAAAGAATTTGGCTATCCGTGGTTGGGAGAATTCAGCTATGAGTCCTAGAGGCACACCCGGGATTCCCATAAGCAGGGGGTCGGAGGGGTCAGCATATAGGCTAAGTATTAAAAATGCATGCATTCACACACAGTCGCAACATTTTCCCCATTACCTAGTTTAGGACTTCACCAAATAAAAGGAGGGGGGCTCAGGATTCCCTGGACCCCCTTCTGATCTGTCCCTGGATCCCAACAGTATTATGACAGGCCCGACAACATGTCTTAAGCCCCATCCCCACTTGGACAACTATGATTTTAGTAGCTGGGCAACCAGTGTTAACCCTTTCCAACCACGGCAACCAAGACTGAAATCAAGCTCTAGTCACCCATGGAAGAAAGAGTTGACATTAATCGCCCGGAGACCAAAATCTTCATCACACAAGTGGGGACGTGGCTTAATTCTATTTATGTTTTAATGAAGGGTTTACACTACTTTTTTTCGGAAAATCTCTCCTATTATTCTAAGACCTTCTGAAATCATTCTCCTAAGGGCAGCTGTGCACCTTATCCACACATTCTCTTCTTCTTCTAGAAGAAATCTCTGACTGTTTTCCTCTTGAAGAGCAATGCCAGAGAATTATCTTGTTCTCTGGTAGTTTAGAGAATGAGAATTCCTTTCTCTTAAAGAGGCTCAAATTCTTTATTTCCATGGAGAAAGAGTTTTCATTCTCTATTCTCAGGGAAGAAAGAATTCTCAGTCTGTCTTTACAGAGAATGAGAATTCCTTGGTGCTTAAGAAGAGAGGTTTAGAGAATTACTTGTTAGAGAAGAAGAGAACATGTGTGGATAAGGTGCGCTATCAGACTGTGTAAACCAGACCTGAGGTACCTGCCAATTTTCTCTTAAAGGGTCCCTTACATAAAAATGTACAAATTGTTGTTGCTTGCGTACTTAATTCAGCTTGTGTATTCTAAACACATTTCAAAAGGAAAAACGGGAAAACTTTGAGGTAAATGTGAATTATAAAGGAAAGATAATTTAACTAAGAAATTCTCTAATTTCTGAGCCTTTCAGTATTCACGGTGTGACGTCATGATGATGGGTATTCCCCTAGGAAATAACTCAGGATTCCCAGGCTTATGAATAATTGCAGATTCATAAATGTTCCTATCAATTATAGCTTGTGCATGGCCAAATGTGCATATTTTGTTTCGATGTAAATATTCTTTCCTGTATTTATTAAAAAATGGGGAATTCCCTTTGATTAATAGGCAGGGCTCCCTTGTTACTCAGCGTGTGACGTCACAAGTTTAGGGATTTCTCTTAAAAATTACATAAGATGTAAGTTTTTTAAGGACCCTAGCTGTCCCCAAATTAAGAATTTTCTTTAGATTTTTTCCAGATTAGTAATGCAACATGTGAATGACATGCTGCTCCAATTTCATTGAAAAATAACCATCCTGCACTTATGTGCAAGCTTTCCTTTCACTTTATCAGACCTTAAAGGGAACCTTGCACATAAATGAAATACAGACATTTTTCATAATGAGGCGTCTTTGAGTATTATTTACAAAACATACTAACGTGTCTTAAGGTCGTATAAAAAATTAGTTAAAGGATGAATATGGGATCATCTAAATTTTTGCAAATTTTGTGTATATCAAAGGGAAATTTATGAAATCACACGGTGACTCAGGGAAACCCAATGTCACCATAAAAAGGGATCCCCAGCCCTAAAACAGATATTTCATGGAATGCATACCATTGAATGATATCTATGAATTATATACTTTATACTTTCTATCAAAATAAAGTATTTCTGGTAATTCTAGATTTATTTCTTGATTATTAAAAAATGTTTATCCTCTAAATGGAATTTCCCTCATAATGACGTCACAAGGTGAGTCTTAAATGCACAAAATTAAGAGGATTCCTCAATCAAATTTTCTGTCCCGTTTTAATTGTTCTTATAAAAATTTTCGTCATTATTTTTTATTTGACTACAAGGACTATACCAAGAAGGAGTGGAAAATACAAATAATAGACAATCACAAATTAATGTGCAAGGAACCCTTTTAGGGATCTAGCCAGCAGGAGCAGAACACCTGTCAATATTATAGCAATTTTAAAGATTCAATTTGATCCAGTAGAAAAAAAGTTTCTTTTGGAATTTTGGTTCTGTCCCTGGGCGGTTACGCCAGATGAAGGAGAAATTATCATATCTGATCCTGTTGCTCTTAAATCTATTTATTCTAAAAACAGAAGACACTTATCATAGTCTCTGAAAATAAGGCTTTATTACAAAATACTTCAGGTCACATACATACAAGGTTATTATAAATAGTGCTCAACAAACATGTTTCCAATCTAGCAACTCTGCAAAGTAGGATAAGAATATTACCTTTAATGATAATCTTGGTTACAAAATAGTAACATACAATAAACACCCATGTATAAAAAGATGTTTAGATATATGGATGAGGTCACAACTCTCCCATATTGGCAGCTCACAATACTGGTGATCAATTCATAATTGTAATAATCTGAAATTCTAAACCTCTAGATCACATAATTATATTATAAATTTAGATACATACCATCCATGAAATCATTTTCAATAATTATTACCTTGTAGTTAAGATAAACACTTGGTGATCACCAAAAAGTAATTGCATGACCCCCTCTGTACAAGGTCTATAATATATTCTGTAGGCTAGGTCATGTGATACGGTTTTCAATGGCCTCATGGTCTGTAGTTATTGGTAATTGATAAGGCCATAGTACCTACTTGAATATAATGACGCATTGAGGATTGTCTATTAATTACGTGCACATTTTGTTATGTAGTCAAATTGTCCCATCTCCTTTTACCCTGCAAAATACATGTACAAAGGTCATTATCCCCCTTTTTTTCTTGCATGCATAATAATTGGGTGGTCGCTAACTTGCGTCTAATATTACATGCTGCCCATTTTGAGGTCAGTTAACACAATCTGCATGATGCCTGAATGATATCTCAATGTTTAACTGAAGATAGTACAGTTTCACAAAGGTTACTTTGTAACTGTTTCATGTTAACGATGTAGCAACTAGTGGCACCACCATGCAATGGTGTCTGATACATAACTTTCTTGTATTTGGGTATTCAAGTTCAGGTTAATCCCCATCTTTAAGTGTAAGCCCCATCCCCACTTGAACAACTAATATTTAAGTCACTAGGCGAATAGTGTTAACCCTTTTCCGACCATGGCAACCAAGACGACAAATAAGCAGTAGGGGGACAATGGCAGAAATTAAGGGTTAACACTAATCGCCTGGCAACTAAAATCTTGGTCACCCAAGGGGGACGGGACTCTAGTGGTGCCACCAATGATATCTGACACCTGACTTTCTGGAACTGTATAGAGTCTGAAACTGTATAGTCTCACAGAAGATTCCTACATCACAAAATTAATAAATAGTCATCATGAGTTCAGCGTCTGAGGTTGCTCTAGGATCATTGGTTACTTTACTTGTTCCCGGGGTAGGGCGGAGGGGCAGGCAAGGCCACCTCATTCACCAAAGTCTCATACTTAGGGGGAGCATCAATAAAGGACACATGTGGCATTGACCTTGGACGACCTTGTCCTACTTGACCTTGTTGTGACCCCTGACCTTGCTGTGACTCCTGACCTTGATGTGACCCTTGACTTTGGCCTTGTTGTATTGCAGTTGTTGTATTTCTGCTCTCAGCTTTTGGTTTGCACACACAGTAGATGATGACGGTTAAACCCACTCCAAAGAAGAGTGGGGCGAAGAAAAATAGCACAGCATACATAACATCTCTGCTATCACAACTAACTGAGAGACTCATATCAAAGTCATTATTTGTTGGAGCATAATACATTACTGCTGCATTTGCTGTTGATGGCAGAATGATTGAGCAATCTTTATAGGCTGAACAGTTGTAAGATTCAACTTTGTTGTCATGTCCAAAATGTGTACGGTTTAGGTAGAAATCAACATCTAAATGGCCTGTATCTGCTGTATAAAAGAAGTAGTAATCATCTGAAGAATCAATTGTATAATTAAAGATATTGTTCTTCACCTCCCTCTCACATTGCTGGAAAATATAGGCCACATACTTATAACCAGAAGAGGGATCATTCATCATCTTTTCCAAGTTCTTCCTCCCTTTAATGACATACTGAGTGGTACGGTAAAAGGGCAAGACAACTGATGGGCATGGCCTGACACCTACCTCAGACCCCTTCAGAAGGTAAAACCCCCAGTAAACGTAGCCACTGGTAAAGAACATATGAGATACAGACGCACTATACATGGTCCTGCTGGAAAGAGAGGGGTCTACATCTGGGGGTGCTGAGTAAACCGAAGCCGTGAAGTCATGGCCTGACTTCAAGATGGCGTTCTGACAGAACAGACCTGCACCAGGTGCAGTAACAATGCGAGAGTCTGTGGGAGAAATGCTGAAGTCTGCGTCTCCATACATTTTGAATTTGAGCAGACAGCCTGTAATAAGGGCAATAGCACCTAGCCAGATCCAGAAGACGTAGACTCGAGTATCCAGGGTGGTCTTGTAGCAGCAGACACATGTGCCAATGAGGGTAAAGAGCCAGCAAATGCACTCATTGCAGCACTTTTTAATGCCCCCACTATTCATGCCCACCTGCCAGTCCGTGACGAAAGGGGTGACACTCACTGAGGTAGAACAGCCCCCGCCTCCACCAGACGAAAAGGTCCCGGCACCATGCGTCATTCTGTAAACAACAGTAAGCAGATATAACTTCCCTTCTATTATCACCTGCGTGGCTAGCAAGTGGTACGTGTTGTGGCCGGGGCATATTGACCGGCCATACACACCGCTTGTCATTTTGATGGTTTGTTATAGGTTGAACAATAGGTTTGGGTGATAAAATAAAGAAAAACTTAAGGGATCATCCTCGAGTGGTTGTACAACCCATGGGGATTGTACAAACATCAGGCTTTGCCCTCAGTATGTGATGATCCCCTATGGGTTGTACGGCCACCCTTGGACACCCCCCACCATATCCTTATTATAATACATACATCATCTTTAGCTCAGGCTTAATTTAAACATCAACAATTCAAATTTATTTCATCAGTCATAGGAGGACATCGAAAACAATATTGGAGTCATCCCTATGTATGGACTCATCGGCAAAAGGTCAGCCTAGTCACACATGGCAGAATGTCTATTAGGCCTAACCATTTTAGAATCTGTGAAATTATGAAAGGTCTATACATAAACACAATAGATACACTACACACAACAGACCATCTAAAAACAATCCTATGAATAGTAAGTATCTAAAAAACTATGATAACCCCTTTTTTTGAATATGGGGATGTTTTCTATACTGGTGGATCAGCTAACAAAATGAATATGTGACTTCCCCTTACTTCTATTAAACTATTTAACTCCCCTGCATAGTATAATACCCTTTACAGACTAATGACAAATGTTTATCACAGCAAATCAATACAGGCACAATCAAAGTAAAAATATGACATTGTAATAAAGTTATCATAACATTCTGTTTAGTTCTGCTTTGATTCTTGTTACATTATTTTGATGGCACCCAAAAACATCCCTAGAACCTAACATTGCAACATCACACTGTGATGTTATTGTAACATTCTTGCAATGTTCTTTCATGTTTTGATAACATCATTATAACATTCTTTATTAGTAAGGTCTCAACTTCACTAAAATACAATGTTATTATAACATTCTATTTTAGGAAGTCTGAACTTTACCTAAAATAACATAAATGTTACATGAAAATTGGGCAGGTCACAGACTAAACAAGGGTTGCAGAACATGCTTGTTATGTCGCTGCTTGCCTGGGAATGCCCATTTGAGGGCAGGTCTGTGAGGAGTATGACTGTAGTGTGCATGACTTACCTGACCAATCTGTGCCCGTCTGTGTCCGTGTGTGTGCTTCCCCAGTAACCAGACTGACTTTTACAACTCTATAGTGCATCTTAAGGAGCCTGGAAACACACCAGTCAGCGGCATCAGGCTGGGTCACAAGACACTGGAGAGGTGGGGCTGCAGAGGGAGGGGGATCCACAATCAAATAGTGGGAGGGCTCTCGACTGATACTGAAGGTCCATGCCTACTAGGCGACTTTTACACAGTTGGCAAACAGATCAGTGCTAAAATCATCCGATTCTTAAGGTCGCCTGTAAGTATAGTATATTGCTGTCAATTGGTGCTAAGATGAGCCGCTTAAACCTTTAGCATTGCCTGATTTTAACACTGATCGCTCAGCCAATTGTGTAAAAATGTCCCATTGGGTATGAAGCTTAACAATCGGTTTGCTAAAAAAATTGTTGTCCTCATGAACTATGTAATTTACTGACAGTTTATACAATTTTATAAAAAAAGAAATTGACCTGATTATGTTTAATGTTTTGTTCAAATAGATGAATAAAAGCATAAGGTGAGAATCAGTGTGTGGTTTAATTTGTCACAGGGGTCACTAAAGGGCCATACCCACTAGGCGATTAAGCCTGAGTCAGCCAACAAATCCCTGCTAAAATCGGACGATTCTGCCCTTAGAATCAGCCAATTTTACTGCTGACTCAGATCAAACCTGCACATTTCCATACACATAAACCAACAGGGGATCATAGGAATCGGCCGATTTTGTCCGTTTCGTGTCATCAGTCGCTGCTAAAATCGGCTAGTCGGTATGGGGCTTAACTTAAGCCAAGAATTACCACAAAACACTGCAGCAAATGTGGAAAATTAATGAGAGAAAAAAGAACTATGTCATTTATTGTACAGTTTACATAACTTCTCAAAAGGAAGCGAGTTTGGTCTGGTAATGTTTTTATCCACAAAAAATTAGACATTTTAATTATTATGAACATGGCTTTGTATTCTTAGTCATTACTTTCGGAATAAATGCAGGAGGTAAGACGAAATTGGTGATGCAATCATAAGGAAAATATAATCATTAAATCATCTCATTGTTACACATCATCCACCTTGTTCAGCTGGAAGACCATGTACTCGTTTATACAAAGTTGACAATAAACAGAATTTGAAAATACATTGAATGGAAAGAGGTTTTTTAACTAGTCTTTAAATAAAATACACTCCTAAAGGAATAACAAACAGATAGAATAACAGGAATAGAACATCAGTTCTGTCACTCTGTGCAGGTATACGTAGCTGGGCAGCGGCAGATCTAAGGGGGTGGGAATCCAGGGATCCCCCCCCCCCTTTTGGTGGACCCCTAAATTACAAAAAGAGGGGAAAATGCCTCACGCATACCTCCTAATGCACACCGTTTTCATATTTAGCCTTTTTGCTGACCCTCCCCTTCCTGATTCTGACTCTGCTGTGAATGTTTTTGTGGGATTAATTGGATTAATAAAACCATGTTTTCTGCCGTGTTTGAGGTATCTGGGCCCTATGATAGAGAGTCACAGGCACAAGGCGTAGAGATAACCTGATAAGGTCTGATCGTACCAGGTCAGAATGTCAACACTTTCCACCTCCTCCTGCCAAGTAGTACTATATTTATACAATCATCATCACCTTGTGTTTATACATTCATCATTGTACATGTGACTCCACACTCCCTCTGAGGCTACATCTAACCTGACTTTTAATTGCTGACCATTTCATGATTTTATCAGTCAGATAGCTGTACACATATACCATCAAAATGCTTGTGATAACAATCATCATAAGGCTAAGTACAGTTCGTTCAGCTCACCTACAAGTCCTATAGAGGCAGATCCAGGGTTTCTAATCACCCAAACACTATAGATAATGTTGAAAAGCATGAAAATGAGCAGCGGTACATATGGCCTAAAAATACACACTGGTCCCTTTATCACCCGCACGGCCGACGAGCGGTGCATATAAGGGTCAGTGCGTAGTGACAGGCTGTACGTACCGCTCCTTGTTTACAGTATTTTACACATATTTACAGAATTGTTTGGGTAATAAAATGTAGAAGATAGTCATCGGGTCTACAGACGACCCTATGGGCAGCGTACAACCTGCTGCCTGCAGTCTTTGGCCATACGCTCCCCAGCGGGTTGTCCTGCGGCTCTCTGACAACCCTCGCGGGCCTTCTTATATTAGTACGTACCGCTCCTTGGCTGTGGGGGTGATAAAATACTTATCCCATAGTAGGAAAGAGCCTTAATATCAGGCTGAATATTATATGCTTCTATGAAATCTGCTCACTTCATTGGTTCATATTGGCTCTTTGCTATCAATAAAAGCTCTACTACTACTATCAAATATTGAACTAGATCTCACGAAAAGTTGGCCCTATTGAAGTTTTTAGTTACCAATAACAGGGTTCAAACTACACTGTAAAATAGGAAAAATCAACCATTTACTGTGTATTATGAAGACTGTTAATATATCGTTTTCATTATTACATCATATTAATTTTCATCGATTGTGTTGTATGTTGTATATTTACCGATTCGAGATCGTTATTAATGAATTAGCTATGAATAGGAATGACAAGACAGAAACAACTGTAATAAGTTTGGAAATATACAAATTTGGGAAATATTTATTAAATCCCCCAAGCAGGTCGGTGGTGTTGAAGCCACTGAATAATAATTGTTAAGTAACAACCTTATATAATAGGATGACAACACATGTACATGCGCGCAACCATGGTAACAGAATGGTTACGTCGCTCGCTTGCTCCTGGAAATAACAATTTTAAGGTCTTGGGACCCAAAATAATACGTTTATCTATGGTTTTGTTGTTATCATGATTATACTACCGGAACAGCCTTTCAAATGTAAAAAAAAAACGATAAGAAAAAAATCAATCTGAAAAAGACGAATATTTCTGTCTCATTATATACTCAAGTTTGATGTATACTGCCGTTTTGATATAGGTAGGATGTTTGCCGTTTGTATTTGACACAATCATGAGATCAACTTGTAATAACTCTCTGTTGTCAATATAAAAGCACTACTACTACGATAAATTCAGCTGACCAACTCTATTCGAGGTCATGCTGTCTTCTAGTGCAGATTAGAATAAGTTACTGCACTGAGAAATATAAGTGGCCCGTTGCACAATGATTTTTCGTTGTTATGATAAACTTAACGATAAAATAACTTAACGAACGTTTACTTAACAAAATTTTTTCGTGAATAAGCAATTAATAAAAACCCTGTTCCTAATGAATGAAATTGAATTCTGTAAATTGATATATGAAGGGAAGAAAATAGAAAACAAATCAGTAAAAGTTACAGCTCCTTGAGAGCATTCTAAATATAGAAAAATATTGTGTCAAAACAAAAAAAGTAACAAAGAAATGTATATAATTAGATCTTTAAATTGTTATATAGTTACATTCTCAAATTGCATACTTGTGTACTTAAATTATGTTAATTTACTGTATGATAGACTGACAATGAAATGTATCCATTAATGTAACCGAAATAGTAACTGTATAGCCTATTAGGACAGCGCTAGGCTAGTATACCAGCATCCATTTATGCTGAAGCCGACACTCTGTATAATCTTTCTTGAATATAAAAAAAAAATTAAAAAAAATGTATATTTGTTTAATTGATTTCCGTTGTTAACTAAATCATTGTGCAATGGGCCAAAGGGGCCTTAAAGGGTCAGGTGGGGGTATATACAGGACGGAACAGTCATAATCCCAGCGGGGGTCTACCATTCCAACATTTCAAAAGGTCTCCTGGAAATTTAGGAGTTTTCTAAGTGAGAAGTTAACTAACACATGATACACCAAGACCCACTACTGGAAAAATGGAGGGAAACATCCTTCTACATCTACCCCTACCAGAAAAGTTATCTTGAAAATCAATTTTGGTTTAGCAACATCGTCGAAATCCGGCAGACTGTTGTTATCAACCATGGAATGTGACTACAGCATAAACAACCCCCAACCTAGGCCCTGACAGAACATGGATCAAAGGCAGTGGGGTGATTAAAGGAAGTCAAAACCAATGTCATGTCAAACAATGAACAAATTTTACAAACTCAAATAACCATGAAAATGTGTTCTACGAGACTAACTTTAACCATTGGTACAGTAAAAATCACGATAACTAACTTTAAATTTCCTTGAATTCCACAATACTTATACTATTTATGCCTGAAGACAGCAAGTTTGTAAACAGACCAATTTTGGTGGGTCACCAAAATTGACCAGGGACAAGTTTTGGTGTGTTTTGATGTAGTTTAAGTCTGTATTTACAGTCCATATTTTTCCATGGGCCTAAGTTATGGCCATAGAATATGTTTCAATAGTTAACAAAATTTGCAAAATTTTGACCCAACATCGCTTTTGGCTCCCTTTAAAAAAGAATGGTCAGAGAACATGCTCGTTACATCACTGCTTGCCCGGGTATGCTTTTGTATTATGTACTTCTGACAAAAGCTAATTATTTCTTCGACAATGCTAGTTGAAAATCATATTATTTTGTTGTACAAGTTTGTTCAATTAGGAGACAAATTCAAAAGCAAAAGTTGCTCAATAGTTTCCAATTGGACTCCCACCAAATGTTTACGGAAGCAGTGTGAGATAACATTATTTATATAATTATCACTATTGAAATTGCCACAAATTACAGGATGCATGAACCTGGAACCATGGTTACATCATTATTAAAAGAATTGTGTTTATTGAGCTAATGAGCTCTCCCATGAAACTCATTGTCACTGTTACCAATGTTGTTATGCAAGCATTGCCCACAGTCACTGCTTGAAGGAAACTTATATCCCAATTATTGAACCTGATTTAATTAGCAGTAATGGAGAGAGGTGGGTTGGGGGTGGAGATGGGGGGGGGAGGGCTCCAGGAGATCTGCCCCTTCCTGTTGGTGGAGACTTCAACTTGACGAATAGAAGAAAATGTTATGCATGTGGGTGTAAATGTGCATCTTTTTGTTTTTTTCCATTTATGCTGACCCTCCTCCCTTTTGAAAACAGTATCCTGGTCAGTGGCCTGTTTCATTAAGTTACGATCACCATTTTGGTCACCGTAGATTTGTGAGTGTTGTTTTTACTTACATAAGTTTGGGTGGATTTATGGGAGTTCGGGGTGGATTTATGAGAGTTTTGGGTTGACTTATGAGAGTTTCTTTATGAAAAGCCTGCATACGATAGTTTCAAACTCCTGTAAAGTTTCCATAAAGGCACTTAACAGGCCTCTCGAGGAACAACATGCTACAGCAAAGGTGGCATTTGAAAATTACTTATGGTGCTTGACACCTATCTGTACTGCAAGTGTACACATGAGAATCTTTTTGCTGAAGTATTTTGCTCAATGCTCTTTCAAAATAGTTATGTTTGATATGATACATCTTCCAGATAGGAGGTTTAACTAACTATTTTTTATTGAAGCTTAAATCTTCCTGATGGTCACTTTATTTGATACAGTGTTCTGCTCTGCATGCATTTACAGATCTATACGTACACTGTACATAGTACCCAAACTAATGAATTTTACAGGGGAGGGTTACCTATACTGAAAGATAAAGTATGGGTGTTAGGGGTGATTTCTTAGAAACCATGACACAATTCTAAAACCCACAGGGTGGTTAGTGGGATGTATAAGGAGCATAAAGAAACTTTAAGAATCCCAAGTCACCATATCAATGTAAGAGATATAGGCATCTGAAAAAATCACTGTTTACTATTTGAATCGATGGGACTTTTCAACATTAAAAAGTAAAATATGTAACTATGATTTTCACACAAAATGCTGTACATGTGTAGGACCCCATGAGTATTTTAAGCCTTAGGTCACCATGGAAAATATAATTTTATACCTAAAATATGTCATTATCTTTTTTGTCATAAAAATATTAACATTATCATTTCTATACATGTGTTCCATGACCCTTAACTGAAAGTTCAAGAAAATTCTCGATAGAAATAAAATCACACTAGGTGGCGCTGCAGTGGCCACTCCTATTTACCTTTAATGTTAATTAGCTAGTGTAGTGCCTGGTCAGGTTTGTATATAAAGTGACCTGTCACACCCACATGGGGCACTGACGGGAAGAGCCAGCAGCATCAGCAGAACCAAGCACCTGCCCACATTCAAGTGTTTGAGCGAACTGAGGCCACAGTGGGGCGGAGCATCTCCTGCAGCAAGGCTTCTGCCAAGTAAGTAGGAAGGAGGAGCATTTAAAGGTATATGCAACTATTCAACATGATTTGGAATGACCACTAATATATATATTATATATTTTTAATTGTTTTTTCTCATGGCTTTACATATCAAACATTTGTTTGAATATTCACTCTTTGTGATAGCAGATATTGACTTTCAGAACAATTGAGGCTTAACCATAAATTTCAATGGGAAAAATCAAGAAAAATGACATGGAGAAAAGACTATCACTGTTTGACTGCTGAAACTTGCCAGGTATTTTATGTTTGTATGAAAGCAGATACTGAACACTTATGTTGACTGGTTATGAAGAAAGTTAACACAATAAAGGGTAATTTTGGGTTATGTAGTGCCTGATTATTTGATTCAATATTAAAGTTTATAATTCATCATCCAGGTGGCGTCCTGAACAGTTATGTGTAAATTTCTAAAAGACATAGTTGTTTTGAGTAGGATTTTAGTGTTTTATTGAAATTAATAATCAGAGCCAGTGGCGGATTAAAAGTTCTGAGCTTATTTGACAAAATCTCTTTTCCATTTCATCATCGCAGCTTACAGTCACTGAATAGACTGGAGACCAAACTAGTTAGACTTATTTTTGTGATAAATTTTACAATAAAATGCTGATTATTTCTTCATTGGTATGGTAAATTCTCCATCTAAAGAACATACAAGGTAATGGTCTCAAATTTGTCACGTGTTATACTAAACTAAGATAAATTTGACAATTCCTGACCACGGCAGACAGGTAAAGCTGCCATCATTCCTAAATGTCCCATAACCTTTAATTACAATTATATGACCATGATACACCTCAGGGGCTACCAGGTTCTCTAATTATATAAACCACACATTCTCAGGCAATTACTATCTACCAGGCTTAGACAGAGGAGCCAGTGAAATTAGAATTATTTTAAATTCTCATATCATATATCAGGGTTGGTACTATAGTAAGACCACATCATATTATTTTAGCTATTAATCACTCCCTTGTGTATAAAACCTGCTTTTTGAATCAGATAATGTCTTAATTTAGTCACATTTTTGGACATATTCTTTTCATAAATCATCGAATATCAATTCATCAAATAATTCAAACCTCATTCAGGACATTTACAGCTATCATATATTGGTAAATTTTTAGTTTCCTTTTCAAACCTTGTAGATGTACATGCGTGACAATGAGACTTCGCTATAGGGGTTGGTCCCGCTTTTGGATTGTGGCTGTTCTACATCGCAGATTTTAATTCTGTAAATGGTTCTAAAAAATACTTTTAGATATAAAATTCCTGAAATTTTCAGTATAGAACAATAATTATAATAGGGTGAAAATTGATGCTGGATTTTTACACAACAGGGGTAGTTTGACCAAACAATTGTTCACCGTTGCAAGACCTATTATGCGACGGACCACTGATCCTGATCACTGAGGCACGCTATGAGACTTTACAAAATGATACCAGTTACCTGATCTATAGCCTGGCTGTGGCTGACCTACTACAGGCCAGTTTGATCCTATTTGAAATTGTCTATCAGGCCATGGTTTTCATTCCTGCCTGTCTAATTCACAAATATCATGGGTGGATCCAGAGGGGAAGGGGCATGGAAAATCTTATGATTTTTAATGTGAAATACATCCAAAAAGTTATTAGGGACAATTTTTTTCAAAAGTACACCCCCTTTTTCAAAATCCAGATTGACCAGAGAATACAAGGGTCTGTTGCCTACAGCCAACCACACCAACAGTTTCTTGTTGATTGCTGTGGAGAAGTTTGCATATTCATCAACTACAGTCCACATTATAAGACATTGGTCACATTAATCAGAATTTCTCTTTTCATTAGTATCCCCTGTTTTTATATTTGAATTCAAGCTTCGAGTTAAAACATGCTCTTCCAACATACAGAGGGGAAAGGCTTGCAAGGAATTTGATAGTCGTTAATTTTGTTGCAGTTTACATAATGAGAAATGATGAGATGAAAAAATGATGGCCATAATAGATATAATTTATCACATCAGGCCTTTGTTTTCTTGCTACAAGCTTACTTGGCAGTGGCTTTTACTTGAGGCACAATTTATTATGGAGAACATGTTCATATACATATCTATTTTTGATAAATGTATATCTATATAACTAAAGATAAACATATGTAGATGGCGCACAACAATTGATTTAAAAACACTTTTATTCTGAGTCCATTCTACAAAACTTATTATAATCAGTATATATCCTCAAAACACCAAATATTGGAAGCCAAAGGGCCATACCTACAAAGGGACTTCACCAGCGATGAGCAACAGCAATATCGCGAAGTTTGATATTGTACCAGTGATTTAACCAGTGATCCGGTTGCCCATTGCTCAGAACACACACTATACCCATTGGGAATCGCCTGGCAATTCATTGATAATCCAGTCGCCCAGCGATTTCACTGCCAATTCTCTCAGTTGCCCGTCACCCATCGATGTTAAAGCAACCCAAAACCAATGGGGCCTGATATTGTGACAAAATGGTGTAATTTCTGATTTCTTGTCAAATACAATGTTTAAGTCTTATTGTAGCATATGGTAAGATATCGGCTGTGAAATCTAACTTAGACCTTGTTAAAATAGCTTTTGTACTTGTGTTTACCCTATTGATGTGGATCTACACAACTTTTAATTGTTTACAGCAAGAAGTGATGACATCACTCTCTTAGGATTTCCCCTAAAACCAAATATGCTCAAATATGTACATTTTCTAATTTTTTCAATGATGAGTTTCCCTAAACTTTTCATTAAATCAGTACCTTTGGGTTACTTACTTATTCATTCTCATTTCTGTATGTGTTATATGATGAAATTTCACTTATAATATAACATAATCATGAAATATAGCTGTAATGATCAGCAATTCAACTTGTGTGAGTGTGGCTGTAGGGTCAGACACCATTAGTGAAATGTACATGGCACCATAGTCAACCATATACATTTCACTTGACCTAGTTTTGGCTTAGGCCACATTGCAATGAACTCAAGACTAGTCCATTGATGGCAGGGGAGCATCATTTCTTGGGTATAACTTTGTCACATGGGGTATTTCCCAGAAGTATTTTAGTCATTGAGCAAACCAAAACAAACCCAAAACTTTGAAAGCATTTTCATCCATCACAATGTATTTTATGGCACATAAATGAATATGCAGGGCACTTTAGAATCATCAAGGAGTGTGTTGGAAATGTTTATACATTTTCATGAATTTGTAACAATCTATGTAGTTAGATTGGTTTTGGGTTGCTTTAAGGTACCCAAGTGGGTATCAGGATTTAGTTGTTAGATTTTGCAAGACACTTCAAAAGGACAGGTAGAATGGCTTGGAGACAAACACTTCTCTGTAGTGCAGTTTTTTTGGTGTGATTAATTTCTCATAATTAGATATTATTTTTACAAGATAAAACTTCTATGAGAGTAATCAGTTATAACTTCATTATCTTTTTTTACGGTAAAAGACATGATTGCTGATATTGAGGCTGTCCTCATTACCGTAGTCAGCTACTGAAATATCGGTCCAGACAGATGAATAAGGCCTATCTTAACTCATGGACTTTGAGACAGAAAATGTTTAAACCGTTATTCATATTTTAAGGGGCCAGTCATGCCATTCAGCTCAGCATCATGAAGACTGTACCCAGCCAGCTTGTGACATAACAGAAACATTCTGCAACCATACCTTTTTAGTCAGATTGTTACTTACTAAGATGGCATGTAACAATTATGTTATTGATGGTGAGGTTGAAACTTCACCAAATCAGAATATTATCGTAACATTATTTTTTGGTGAAGTTAGAATGAAACCAAAACAGAAAGTTATAAGAACATTCTGTTTGGGTTGAAGAACATAACCACAATGTTTTAATAATGTCACAGTGCAACGTCACGGCATTACATTGCAGCAACATAATTTGGAGTCATTAAAAGAACATAACGAGAACCAAATACAGAACCAACCAGAACGTTGCTGCAACGTTATAATAACGTTGCATCCTTGGCTGGGTACCCAATTTGTTATATCATTAATGTATCATTTTGTCCATGTCTCAAGCTCGGAATATTCAATACCTTGAAGTAATAAGTCTTACAATATACATTCATAACTGTTGTTACTTTTTAACAACTTAAGGCAGGATGTATTTTTCTGTTGTACAGTTATTTCTTAAATTACATTGTTTTACATTTAATGTCTAAGTACAATTTCAGGGCAGTTTTACAGTTCTTTTGTTGTTCTAACATCCATAGATTTGACCATCAGTACTTGTACAAGTCATAGAATATGATTTGGTGTTGCTATGGCTGAAAGATTTCTGAATACTGGTAAAGTGGGATATTTTAAGGTCATCCTTTTTTTAGAAATCATTACAGAGCAGATAAAAGCACTAAATTTGGTATGAGGCACCTCTGAGGCATAACTATGAAATCTGGAAGGGGAGCCACCTTGAAGTATCAATAAAAAGAATAACTGATGTAGGGGCCAAAAAAAACAATATGGCCTACTTTTGCTATGAACAATTTTATATCTCAGCTTCTAAAATGAGTAAAGAGACGTAGTTGGTGTCAGAACTGGGAGATTATGAGTCTGAAATTCATTTTTTCTTGCATTTGAAGTCAATATGAATATCCAAAATCCAAGATAGCTGCCTAATTTTCAGAAATACCATAATTTTCAGCTGCTAAGTTATAGACATCTAATCCAAGATGACTTATAAATTTGTTAAATACCTTAAATTGAAAATGCTAAAAATGTACAAGATCTGTCAATATTAGAAGGTGGCTCCCCTTCCAGATTTGAGAGTTATGCCTCAGAGATGCCTCATACAAAATTTGGCAGTTTTATCTGCTCTGTAATGAATATTTTGTTAATAGATCCCACGAGTACCTTGAACTCCAACAATCATTATTATCATCATCAAATGAGAAAATGGTTCAGCAGGGGTATTATCAACTAATTAGTTACCACAGAGTGACTCTACATACTGACCCACTTTATATAGAGTATCCTGTACCTGAAATATTTCATACAAAAGGCCCTTTTCTGGATAGGCTTAACCTTGAATAATTTGTCACATCAAATTAAACAAATGGAAAGAAAAATTTGATATCAAAGAGTGATGGGATCGAAAATTCCAGAAAATATACTCTTGCCCACTTTCTGATTTATTGTTTTACTAAATGTCTCCTTGATTAAAAAGATCTTCTGAGTTGTTGTCCAGAAAACATTCTACTCACAAGTTCAGTGAGTTTAGTGTAAGTGTATTTGAACTTTTAAAGTTTCAACTTGCAATAAGCTCAATATAAATAGAAAAAAAAAGACATTACAGGAGTCATGTTGAAGACCTCAAGGTTAATACTTCAGGGAACTTGATACGTGTCCCATCAAAGGCCCCCAAGTATGGTCAAAACTTCTCATCTCCTCCTGTTCACATATCTAAAGGTCTAAAGATTGTAAAATATGGTCTGCCAACAATCAGATTGGACGGTAAAAGAATCCACTGTTTAGCAACTGTTTTTTGTTCAAATTGGTATTGTGCAACAGTCCTCTAATTACTATGGTTACTAGGTATTGATAGTTATTTCATGATAAACATAGGTAAAAAGCCCTAAGTATACTACGTGTCAGGTCTAGGCACACATTGGGTGTAAAAACCCAGCATTTCTGATTCACATTTGGGCTGTATTAGGACCATATTACACTATGCGTTGGTTGGCATTGGGTTCCAATGCCAACCAATGTAATGTATATTACACTATGCATTTTGTGCCATGTTGGGCACACGTTGGGTTGCGTTGGGCACGCATTGGGTCGCGTTGGGCAATTAGCTCGCGTCGGGTATTACAAACATGTCTGTAAAATAATGTGAACCATTTGCATTGAACAATGTGACCCAACGCAAATGGTGTCCGACGCATAGTGTAATATGGCCTTAAGTGTAACGTAAAGTCTTCCCAGTGCATCATGCAGGTTTTGTCCTTCCTAATGTATGTATGTTAAGAGACAAGACTTGCCCCTCAAGTGCACAGGAGCAGCAGGACTGAGCCCCTGCTTATAAGTGTCATTATACTTGACTTTTGCAGTTGACACTCAGAGTGGTGCAAGACACCCAGGGAAAACATCTTCATGCAAATGAGCTGCTGCTAAAACAGTGGGAAGGAGGAACATCTTGAAAGATCCAGAGCTGGCATTGTCAGAATAGGTAGGTTGTTTATATGCAATTGTTTGTTTGTTAGGGTAGTTTAACATCTGGCCAACCCTTCAGGGCTCTTTTCAGACTGCTCAAGGTATAGTCCTGGAGCCAAATCCTGAAATCTGTCAAAATAAGGATTTACCCTCCGCGGTGAGCCCCCTGGATTTTCTTGATTTTTTTCAACTTATAGCATCAACCCTGGTTTTGAATTTAGCCAAACACTTTTACCTGTTTTTATTACACAAATTTATTGAGATACTTTGCTGTTGACTAGCTTTCTATTGTCAAAAAGAAAAGGTACATAGAGTAATGCTAAAATTGTATATGGTTTAGCAGTGTGCCTGGAAATTGACTTTGTAATTTTTAAACTGACATTTTACACATAGTTGAACTAGATTCAGTTTGAATGAAGAGAAAAGATCAGTGGTTAGATATACATGTTTGGTTGTAGTTACTTGACTTGTGTTTTGTGTACTTTGCAATAATGTAGTACTTTTTCATTTGTGTTTCTATATATATTGCTTGTATACAATGTGCAAAAACTCGTGAGCACCCTGTAGTCTAGTTAGAATTGTTCCTAGTTATCTGCTTATATTTTCAGAAATCTGTTGCAATGGAATCCTCTCCTGTGTCAAGTTTCATCAATGACTCCATGTCAGCAACTACCCCAACCATGATTTCACATATAACAGAACTAGGGAATCAGACCGTGACAATGATCAGCAACCATAACATCACAAGCAGAGTTCTGCTTGACAATAACATCACAGAGGGTGTAATGTTTGACAGCAATGTTACTGGTGCAGCTCATGGGCCACAGCTTCCCTCTACAGTCAGTTACATACATTTTGGGCTCCGTATTATGTGTTTTATCCTTGCCATGTCTGGAAACCTGCTAACCCTGATTGCTGTAGCACGTTATAAAAAATTACACAATAATACAAATTACCTGATCTGCAGCCTGGCTGTGGCTGATCTAATAGGGGCCAGTGTGATCCCATTGGAACATGCTTTTAGGCGCTTGAATCAAAAGCCTGTATTCATTCCTCTGTGCCTAATTACTAAATACTTCAGTCTACTATCTTCTACCAACAATGTCATAAGTTTTGTATGGATTGGTGTAGACATGTATATATTCATTGCTCATGGTCTGCACTATCCATTGTTGGTCACTTCAACCAGAACCTTTCTGGTGATCGGTTTCACGTGGTTATTCACTTCGATAGAGTTGGGAGCAGGGTTTCTGTTTGGGCACAACCTGAAAATTGGAATGAGCTGCCTGTATTCAGTTTTTCTCTCCAAGTTGGTGTACAGTTACATTGTCATGCCTCAGTTTATTGTTTTTTGCCTGATAGCAATTGGTTTCTACATTGCTATTGCACGAATTGCTAATAAACAGGGAAAGGCTATCGCAGCGCTTAACCACCCCTACAACACCTATGAGGCCTCAATAAACAAACAACAAAAGCGTATTGCCAAGATGATGATCACAATCCTGGGCACTTTCTTTATCAGCTTCATCCCACATGGTGTTGTAGGCCTCCTTCGCAAGTCATACAGCAACTCATTGGCTTTTGAAATACTGAAAACGATCACTTCTGTTGTCTTCGTGACAAACCTCTGGATAAACCCTATCATCTATGCCTGGAAACGCAAGGAATTCAATGTTGCCTTCCGTAAGCTGCTGGGACTCAAGCCAAGCAATAGTGTTGATGTACTTGGTGTTCCTGGTGCTAACTAACTTTAAAGGTAAATATAGGTATTGGGCACGATTTCTTGTTAACCATGATAACATTATCAAACTCACATAGTTGCTAGATTAATGCATAAGGACAAACTGAAACTTTAAAAAACATATGTCACCATATTCTCTTACAAGATCTTAGCATTTGAAAAAATGACCATTTACCATTGGCTTCAATGGGAAAAATCACATTCTTCGTCATCAGAAAAAAAGACCCATGATTTTGACACCAAAAGCTGCAAATGTTTGGATAGGAACTAAGTGTATATTTTAAGATAAAGAAAACATGGGGTCACCATCAAAATTAAGACTTATTTCTGAAAATACCAAAGATTCACCCTAAAAATCACAAAATCACAAAATAACATATTCATTTATCAGAAACTCACAGTAGTGTTATCTTTTGGGTAAGTTATTGTAGATATTTAAAATTTATGAAGGTTAGATAACATTTTTTTAATATTTGAAAGAACTTGAGCAATGAAAAAACACCAGGTGGCGCTGCCGTGAATACCCATATTTACCTTTAAACTAAAAGCTAAGGGAACTTGACTTAGGGTCTGTCTACAAGAAAGAAGTACTGTTATTCTGTATGTAAGGAGAGCACAATTCTGTGTATAAAAACAGTAAGACTTCTAAGGATAATGCTACCCTTCCATGAGAATTTTTCAGAATAATCCTTTTGAATATGGATAAGGAAAATAAAAACCAGGTATTCAGCAAAAGTTCCAGATCAAATCTTCTGTGTAGGGAGGAAATTGCAACCGTTCTAATAGGAAAAAAGTTAAAGACAATATATGAGTAGAATGAGATCAAGTAAAGGTACTGAAATTGTTACAAGATCAACAATATTAGCTAAGGACAATCATCAAAAGAACCTCAGTAAGTGTGTAGGGATAAAAGGTAGCAGTATTGTATGTGATAACTGATACAATAAGAAATTAGCCATGCAGGAACTTCAGGCACCTTATTCTAAGTCCCAACTTTTGCATAGTTTAGTTCAGGTAAGGATCAGTTGAACATTTGGTTCAAAGCTTAATTCTAAAACAAATTTGAACCATGTCGAACCTTCTCGAACCATCTTGAACCAGATTTAAGTTGATCATGAACCAACTGTAAACCTTTACATCCCAGTTAAAGTAAAAACCCAAAATTTAGGATTTGCTGAATCAAAGTGTTTTACATTTATTCATACTCTGGAAAATTGTTTAATATAGATATAAGACTAGGAATTGCGCCTTTTCATATGTACATGTAGTAAGATGGCTTTTCATGTATTGGCCATGTTGAACCCTCCTTCAACCACTGAGCCACGCTAAGTTTGTAAAGCCGTAACAAGAAATGTGATGGTTTTACTGAAGAAACAGATTTTTTGTGACATCACTAGATGCTACACCTCTAAAATTCAATATAGGGAAATTTACACTACCTATTATTTCAGGAAATCTTGTTGATACCCATACTTTGAAAGATGATCCTAAATTTGCTTTGTACGCTGATATCAGCAGGTGCCTCTTTGTTTGATATCTGCAAACATCCACTTTTCTCAAAATCAAAGTTTTGTTAATTCTGTCAGTTGGTGTTGAAGTTTCTTGTTGGCTTAGAGGCTCTCATTATAATAGAATCAAATGGTATGTAGTTTGATGATATTAGAAAAGGTTTGGCGTCTAGCTGTTGTTTCCTTGGCTGCATTATGATATTGATCATACAATCATATTATGTAAACTATTCATGTATGTGCCTTCCCCTGTGATGCATAATTGTGACGTTCTCTGGTAAGTCGGGGTTGCCGATTCTTACAGCAGAGGAACGTGGGGATTGTTCGGGTCTTGGGGCGGACGGGGAATCCGGGCCAAGAACCGAGATGTGTTTTTAGAGTCGTGCCTCGCGCACGCGGGGGGTGGCTGAGCGAATCGGTCGGGAATCGGTGCTCGATGTCAAACGGAGGACTGCGGGGAAGGGAAATTATGATAGGGGTATGGGGAGGCCGTGCTCTGTCTCGCTCTGTCTTCCAGACCGGCATTCACCTCGTCAGAGCGGTCCACCTCGGGTTCCAGCCGCGGGGCCGTCGGGCCGACGGTCGCCTATTGTTTGGTAGCGTGGGGCCGAGCCTGCCGCGCCCTTGTCCCCGCAGACTCCAGGTTTCTGTTCCGCTCTTCATGCCTTCGTGCCATGCTGCGCCTACACTTCCGGGATGGTTTCGGGCCTTCGTGCCCTACCTCGGTCCTCCGTTCCCCGTTCCCGTTCCTCGGGCCGTCGGGCCCCCGTACTAACTTTCGCCTATTTATCTCGAACTTCGACTAATTTACTCTAACTTCTGGTTAATTAACTCGTATTGGCTCATCTCAGCGGTTGTTCAAGGGAAGAAGACACGTCTGGACACAAGGAGAACTGTTAAAGAACTCTGTTTATTCGGGCCTCACCGCCCCTTTATATACCCTAGAGGTCAGCCCTGATTGGCTGCTTTCGGTCACGTGATCTACAACTGACGTCACTTCCGGTTTACATTCTCGTTTCCGGTTTACATATCACTTCCGGTTTACATCTTTCCGGGTCTCGTTCCTTTACATATTCGTTCCTTTACACTTTCGTTCCTTTTACATATTCGTTCCTTTACACTTTCGCTCCTTTCACATATTTCGTTCTTTTACACTTTCGTTCCTTTCACGAACATATATACCTTTTGTCATATCACCTTATTTTCTCTTATTTTGATCTCTACATATTTGGATGAATAGGCATTCATCACATAATCAAGTTACATATAACAGTGATGTCACTGTACAGGTACAGAGATGTTGCTGTTTTGATGGGTCCCGCTGTTAAATTGTGGCTTTTCTACTGGGCTATAAACAGTTCTTGAAATGTTCAGCCCGGAAAAATGATTAGGAGTGGTTGAAAAAATGATGCTGGATTTTGGCAAAGAGAGGGTTTGGCCTAACCTTCCTTGCACTGTTACCAGAACATTATGTGACTGACCACAGGTGTAAAAGATTGGATTTATTTCTCAGGAGTCAAGAAAAGTGTTGGGGAGTATGTATCTAATGTGAATACAGCAGATTGTGAAATGTTTCAGAGCATATAATTTCCAATCAACCCTTCTTTCCCATTCAATGTGAAAGTCCCACTATAACGTAAAATTGAATAATAGCAATGGATACATTTGTCAAGGAATGTGGAATAAACAAGGAATAATAGATTGATTACCTCTGTTGAAATACTGTGTTTATCGGGTTTAAAAGGCGAATATTGTCTTCGGTCAATGGCATACATAATTTTTATCATCATAAGAATTGTATTTCTAAGGAATATGATGAGGCACTGGCAAGCTTATCTAAATTATAAGCAGATGGATTATCTTGTACATACTGTGAGTTTAATCCTTGTCTGATTAAAATTTATTGTTGTCAGTTCCGGCGAGTGACAAAACATGGTCTCAGTAACTAGAATTTATACAGATATTTGATGTTGTTTGATAATACTTGTACTTGTTCTCATTGTATTTAGTTACAGTATCACAACTCAAGCCATGTAGAATAGCTGCCTCTTGTATAATTTGCCTCATGTCTTTGTGTATCTGATGTAATTAAATGTTTTACTTAGGTTTTCCTATTGTTGACAACCAGGACACTCTGTTATTAAAATAATTGAGGGACATCAAATAATTAGATCCTTTGTTGCTCCTCATTGTTTCCATTCATTAGGTGCTGTTACAAAATCAGATGGAAAAATAAGACCAATTATTGATTGTCACCGACCACTAGTATCAGTAACAATATGCTTGAAGTTTATCAAACTTTGTCAGTAATATCAAAACAGTTGTTGAACTAATGGACCCCAGTAACTATTTTGCAGTGACACTTCACAAACTTATAGATATGTATATATTTACTCAGAACATGTTATTTTCCAAGGGTTTATTCGGAACTTGTCTAGAACAGAGGAAGCCTCTTTTGATTGTTCTCCTTTGGTTTCAAATGTGCTCGAATTATTTTCACCCAAATTAGTAATTTTATTGTCAGGTATTTCTCATTGTTGTTCACATTGTGTTTAAAAGGTGAGATTTGTCTTTGGTCAATAAAGTTATTACCTTATCTAACCCAAGTGCTTTAACATGTTGGTAATTTTCATAAAGCTCTGCACAGCATCAAAATTGCATACATATTCCAAATCAATCGTTTATGACCAGTCTACAATAATATTGTTAGTCACATGAAATATTAGTCATGTTAGACTTAATAAGAACTTAATTATAAAAAACGGATATAAAGTTATGTAATGCTTGGTTGAATTGGTTGACCAGTCTACAATAATATTGTTAGTCACATGAAATATTAGTCATGTTAGACTTAAGAACTTAATTATAAAAAACGGATATAAAGTTATGTAATGCTTGGTTGACTGCGAGACGAGTACTCTTAACAGATGAGTTGGCCCAGGGTTGAAATAAACAAAAGGAAAAGGAAAAGATTAGGTATGGAAATATTAAATATTTTTCTAGGGGATTCTGTGCTAGTTTTTTAATACTCTTTTAGAAGCTTAATCAGTGGCCTCCATAGAAAAGTGAGTTTATGTTTCCTTTCGGAAACTGTACACGAGTTTGAAACTCCCGTAAAAGTTGCGTTTCATAACAAAACTCACATTAATACACCCGGAACTTTCATAAATCCAGTCGTAACTCTCTTAAATCATGCCCAAACTCATGTAAGTAAAAGCAAACTCACGCTTGATATGATCCTAGCAGTTAATTGGTGACACAAAACTATATGCAATGTGCCCTTTAGACGCAGCATTCCAAGGTTTTTCCTTCTCCTTTCATTAATGTATATGTGAGGACATGACCCAGCCAAGGATGGGACCTTATTATAATGTTGCAGCAATGTTCTGGTTGGTTCTGTATTTGGATTTTGTTACACTCTTTTGATGACTCCCAAAGTATTGCAGTGAGGTTACATTCTTCAACCCAAACAGAATGTTCTTATAACATTCTGTTTTGGTTTTGTCCTAACCTCACCAAAAGAATAATCTTATAATAACATTCTGATTGGGATTTCACTGTCAATAATGTAATTCTTATGCCATCTAAGTAAGTAACAAACTGACGGTAAAAGTATGGTTGCATAATGTCACACGCTGGCTGGGTTATAAAATGATGGGTTGGGTTGGGAGTCCAACTAGGGAACAAAAGGCCAGCATGTGGGTGACACACTTTGTAGCTAAGTTAATAAATCGGGTTGCTCTGACGCAAACGTAGTGTTGCCCTTTCTTCAGCAACACCTGCAGCTGAACCTGGGATACACCTTGAGCTCCAACAGTCATTACTATCATCATCATCAGAAGAGGAAAAAGGTTCCACTTGGGTATTATCAACTAATGAATTACCACAGAGTGACTCTACATACTGACCCGCTTTCTATAGAGTACCCTGTACCTAGAAATGTTTAATACAACAGGGCCTTTTCTGGAGAGGCTTAACCATGAATAATTTGTCATATCAGAAAAACAAATGGATAGTATGATTTGAAATCAAAGAGTGATGGGATAAAAAAATTCCAGAAAATATGCTCTGGCCCACTTTCTAATTTATTGTTTTATTTAATGTCTAACTGATTAAAAAGATATCTTCTGAGTTGTTGTCCAGAAAACGTTCTACATACAAGCAGAGTGAGTTTAGTGTAAGTGTATTTAAACTTTCAAAGTTTCAACATGTAAGAAGCTCAACATAAATAGAAAAATAGACATTACAGGAATCATGTTGAAGACCTCAAGGTTAATACTTGAGGGAACTTGATACGTGTCCCATCAAAAGCCCCCAAATATAGTCAAAACTTCCCCGTCTCTTCCTGTTCACATACCTAAAGGTCCTTTTTTTTTTTATAGAACTTTATGGGATGTTGACTGATACCTCATTCTAACATTAGGTTCTACCCATGATAGTGTCCTGCCTCCTTCAGCTACTATGGTCTATGCACTTTGAGAATAATATTAGAATATGATAAATCTTCAATATAGTTTCTTCCTGTATTGCTGATTATTTGGGTAGGTTTCTTAAAGGTATCATATATGCACTGATTAATGATATCAGTGGCCCGTTGCACAATGATATATTGTAGCAACAACAACTTTAAAATAATTTTAAGACATATGTCGTTACGACGATAACTTAGAAGCAATTTCTTTTTTCTACTGTATCAAATTGAATTCTGTTAATAGATATATGAAGGGGCACCGTAGGGCTATAAATTATAAAAATGGCAGCTCATTAATAGCATTCAAAATTTGTTTATTTATAGTTCCTACGAGAGGTGTCGTTAATTTGCTACCTTGCATTGTAACGATAGGTATTATGCAACAGGCCACTGTGGCCCGTTGCACAATAGAATTTTGTTACTAAGATAAAACAACGAAAGCACAACGCACTTTTGCTTAGTAACGAAAAGTTTCGTTGTTACGAAAATAATCCACTGTTACTTAAATAGTAAAAATCTCTGGTTCTAATGGATGGAATTGAATTCTGTAAATTGATATAATAAGGCGAGACATTAGAGAAGAAACAGTAAAAGTAACAACTGTTTGAGGACATTCTAAATATAGAAAAAAAAATTGTTAAAAAAAAGTTTCGTTGTTACGAAAATAACTGCAAATAATTTATTAAGCAACAACGAACTCTTTCGTTGTTTATCATATTTTCGTTGTTACGAAACCCATTGTGCAACGGGCCACTGTGGCCTATTGCACAATTAATGATCATAACAATAACATCTTTCAGAACACTTTATGCACATTTGCTTAACAGCTACGTACCTCTTTGTTGTGGAATCTGTGTTGCAAAACCTCTATAAACAATCTTTACTCAATTTAATTGAATTCTGTAAGTTGGCATGATGGGACAGGGTATGTCTACATACTGTAATGATTATAGACATCTTACTCAATCTAAATAGTATTTTTAAGAGTCCAAATATGGCCTGACAACGATCAGAGTGGACGGCAAAAGATTTCACTGTTTTGCAACTGTTTTTTGTTCCAACTGATATTGTGCAAAAGACCTCTAATTACTATAGTTAATAGTTATTGACAGTTAGTTCATATGAAGCATAGGTTGACATAGGTTGACAGGACTGAGCCCCTGCAGGTATTAAAAGTAGTTGGGGTTGTTTGGCATTAATCCTTATTACCAATGCAATCTGCTGCAAATTTGTAGGAACTTTAGCTTCTATATAGAGCAATATATAGTAACAATGTAAACAATTTTCACTGTTTCTGATAAGAGTCACAGCTTGTTAAACAATTTGATCTCGACCGTTGATTTCAATGGGAAATATCTGTTTTTTTTCTCTGTGAAAAATACTACCAATGGAATTCTCATAAAATTTCTGAATATTTAGCATTCACCTAGGACTAAATATCTAAACCAAAAAAATTAATATTCACCCTTTGTGAGAAAAATTATATTGAAAAACATTGAAAAATTGAAATATTTTGGGTAGTCTTGGTATGGTAATTTGATACCCTGCTATTCTAATTGATCAAAATTACACCTTAACTTTACTTCTCCTAGCATTATTAGACATGTAAGATGTTTAAAATAGCTTTAGCAACATTTTTTTTGTAGTTCTCAATCTAAGACCTAGGTGGCGCCCTGAGCAGCATCAACTTCCTTTAAGCATCATCTTACCTGATTTTTTCAGTTGACACACAGAGTGGTCCAAAACTCTCAGGGAAAACATCTTCATGCAGATGAGCTGCTGCTAAAACAGTGGGAAGGAGGAACATATTGAAAGATCTAGAGCATTGTCAGAATAGGTAGGTTGTTAATCTTATATGGTTTTGTTTGTTTGTTGGGGTAGTTTAACATCTGGCCAACCCTTCAGGGTTATTTTCAGACTGCTCAAGGTAATGCTTTTCAGCTAATTTTATGCCACATTATACTGACTTCAGGCTGACCAATCATGTCACGTGGTTGTTACTTCCTACCCAGGGCCAGGCAGGCAGTAACCACTGCCATTGTCAAAGTCGTTGGTGTGACTTGGCTAGGGTTAGACTCCATGACCTCCCAGACTTGAAGATGGCTCATTTGTCTGGTCTCCCCTTTTGTTGCCTTTTACAATCAGCAAGAGGATGCTAGGAACTGGTGGTCTCATATGGACATTTGTTTATTTACACTGCAAAGTTTAGGCAATTAGACTGAGTAGTAATTTTTTTGGCATCCAGTTTAACAAAATTTGTGCAAATACCAACAACTTAAAAAACTTATTATATAACATTCTCCACTATATATGTTGTTGATGATAGGTGAAAAAAGGATGTTTGCAAATGACTGGAGTTACAGTACCAGTACAGGTCATAGAGCAATCAATATAGGCACAACAGTCGAAGAAGAATAAGATAGTTTAGCAAAATTATGCATGATTTCAAATAGCCCTGCATTTCCTTATACTTTTATATCATAGATGTGTAACCTTCTTTTCAATGCAAACCCAATGCAAATGAGCTGTATCTAATATAAATGTGTTAATAATTTTTGGAACTTTTCTTCAAATCAGTGGCACTAACAACTACATATAACATATTCTAGTGAAGAGATATGTGAAACGAAGTATTCCTTTTTAAACTAGCAATTTTTGTTTTTCTCCCATTTAATATTATCATTATTGTTAATTGCACAATATTGTTCATACAATAGAACATCCAACAGACTAGCTTCTCATTGTCAAAAAAAAAAGGTACATAGAGTAATGCTAAACTGTAATATGGTTAAGCAATGTGACTGGAAATTGACTTTGCAATTTTGAAATTGACATTTTACACATAGTTGACCTAGATTCAGTCTGCAATAATTTAGTACTTTTTCATTTGTGTTTCTATATATATTGCTTGTATACATTGTGCAAAAACTCAGGAGCACCCTGTAGTCTAGTTAGAATTGTTCCTAGTTATCTGCTTATATTTTCAGAAATCTGTTGCAATGGACACCTCTTCTGTATCAAGTTTCATCAATGACTCCACATCAACAACTACCCAGACCATGATTTCACATATAACAGAACTAGGAAATCAGACCATGACAATGATCAGTGACCATAACATCACAAGCAGAGATCTGCTCGACAATAACATCACAGAGGGTGTAATGTTTGACAGCAATGTAACTGGTGAAGCTTACGGGCTGCAGCTTTCCTCTACATTCATCAAAATTCAGTATGGGCTCCGTATTATGTGTGTTATCCTTGCCATGTTTGGAAACCTGCTAACCCTGATCGCTGTAGCACGCTATAAAACTTTACACAACAATACAAATTACCTGATCTGCAGCCTGGCTGTGGCTGATCTAATAGGGGCCAGTGTGATCCCATTGGAACTAGCTTTTAAGAGCTTGAATCAAGAGCCTATATTCATTCCTCTGTGCTTAATTTCCAAATTCTTCAGTCTACTATCTTCTACCAACAATGTCATTAGTTTTGTATAGATTGGTGTAGACAGGTATATATTCATTGCCCATGGTCTACACTATCCATTGTTGGTTACTTCAACCAGAACATTTTTGGTGATCGGTTTCACGTGGTTATTCACTTCGATAGAGTTGGGGTTAGGGTTTATGTTAGGGCACAACCTGAAAATTGGAATGACCTGCCTGTATTCAGTTTTTCTCTCCAAGTTGGTGTACAGTTACATTGTCATGCCTCAGTTTATTGTTTTTTGCCTGATAGCAATTGGTTTCTACATTGCTATTGCACAAATTGCTAATGAACAGGGAAAGGCTATTGCAGCACTTAACAACCCCTACAACACCTATGAGGCCACAATGAACAAACAACAAAAGCGTATTGCTAAGATGATGATTACAATCCTGGGCACCTTCTTTATTTGCTTCATCCCACAGGGTATTGTAAGCCTCCTTCGCAAGACATACAGTAACTCATTGGCTTTTGAAATACTGGAAATGATCACTATTGTCGTCTTTGTGACCAACCTATGGATAAATCCTATCATCTATGCCTGGAAACGCAAGGAATTCAATGTTGCCTTCCGTAAGCTGCTGGGACTCAAGCCAAGCAATAGTGTTGATGTAGCTGCTGTTCCAGGTGCTAATTAAATTTAAAGGTAAATATAGGTATTGGGCATGATTTCCTGTTAACCATAATAACATTATCAAATTCACATCATTGCTAGATTAATGCATAAGGACAAAAATGAAACTTTAAAAAACATATGTCACCATATCCATTTACAAGATCTTAGCATTTGAAAAAGTGACCATTTACCATTGGCTTCAATGGGAAAAAATCACATTTTTCTTCATCAGAAAAAAAGTACCCATGATTTTGACACAAGCTGCAAATGTTTGGATAGGAACTAAGTGTACATTTTAAGATAAAGAAAACATGGGGTCACCCTCAAAAATCAAGACTTATTTCTGAAAATACCAAAAATTCACCCTAAAAATAACAAAATAATATATTAATTTATCAGAAACTCACAGTAGTGTTATCTTTTGGATAACTTATATATATTTTGAATTTATGAAGGTTAGATAACATTTATTTAATATTTGAAAGAGTTTGAGCAATGAAAATGTTTTAACACTAGGTGGCGCTGCCATGAATACCCATATTTACCTTTAAACTAAAAGCTAAGGGAACTTGACTTAGGGTTTGTCTACAAAAATGAAATAATGTTATTCTGTATGTAAGGAGAGCACAATTCTGTCTATACATACAGTAAGACTTCTAAGGATAATACTATCCTTCTATGAGTATTTTTCAAAATAATCCTTTTAAATATGGATAAGGAAAACAAAAACCATGTATTAAGCAAAAGTTCAAGATCAAATCTTCTGTGTAGGAAGGAAATTGCCACCATTCTGATAGAAAAAAAAATAAAGACAAGATATGAGTAGAATGAGGTAAAGTGAAGGTACTGAAATTGTTACAAGATCAACAATATTAGCTAAGGTCAATCATCAAAAGAACCCCAGTAAGTGTGAAGGGATAAAAGGTAGCATTATTGTATGTGATAACTGATACAATGAGAGATTAGCCATGTAGGAACTTCAGGCACCTTATTCTAAGTCCCAACTTTTGCTTAGTTTAGTTCAGGTAAGGATCAGTTGAACATTTGGTTCAAAGCTTAATTCTAAAACAAATTTGAACCATGTTGAACCTTCTTGAACCATCTTGAACCAGATTTAAGTTGAACCAACTGTGAACCGAAAGTAAAAGCCCAAAATTTAGGATTTGCTGAATCAAAGTGTTTTACATTTATTCATACTCTGGAAAATTGTTTAATATAGATATAAGACTAGGAATTGAGCCTTTTCACATGTAGGAAGATGGCTTTACATGTATTGACTATGTTGAACCCTCCTTCAACCACCCCTAAAGGTGATTTCTTACTACGATGGTATGTAGCAATTACATTATTAATGGTGAGGTTGAAACCTCACCAAATCAGAACTTTATTATGACATCATTTTTGGTGAGGTTCAGATGATAACCAAAATAGAACATGATAAAAATATTCTGTCTAGGTTGAACAATGAAACCAGAATGTTCTTATAACATCACAGTGCAGTGTCACAGTAGTATGTTGCAGCAATGTTATTGAAAGCCATCAAAATAATGTAACAAGAACCGATACAGTCTATTGCTGTAACGTTATAATAAGGTCACATCTTTGACGTGGAAATACAGTTTTATGATGTTACAAAAGGAATTAGCATTTATCAAACTGAGCCATGCTAAGTTTGTAAAGCCATAACAAGAAATGCAATGGGTTTACTGAAGAAACAGATTTTTTGTAACATCACTAGATGCTACACCTCTAAGATTTAATACAGGGAAATTTACTCTACCTATTATTTCAGGAACGCTTGTTGATACCCATACTTTGAAAGATGATCCTAAATGTGCTTTGTGTGCAGACATCAGCAGGTGCCTTTCTTTGTTTGTCATCTGCAAACATCCACTTTTCTCAAAATCAACAAGTTTTGTTAGTTCTGTCAGTGCTCCGTCGCATAACCAAACCCTCACAACAGGAAGACCACAGCGAGGGTTTAGATTTGGGTCTCACAACAGTAATATCCTTAAGGTTTTCAATGTGCCAACCCTCCCAACAGCGATGGTTTTGTACAAACTTTGAACACAGTTAATTTATTGAGAAATACATTTCCACCACTTGCCTCCTAAACATTTTAAGAGCTGAGGGGCACACCTAACAGGTAATGAAAACAAAATGTTAGGATGACAACCCCAAAATGTCCCCCCGATATGTTGAAAATTTGGGTGTGTCAACCCTCGCTGTTATCGCCAACAGCGAGGGGGGTTATGCAACGGACCACATTGGGTGTTGCTGTTTCTTGTGGGCTTAGAGGCTCTCATGATAATAGAATCAAATGGTATGTAATTTGATGATATTAGGAAAGGTTTGACATCTAGCTGTTGTTTCATTGGATGCGTTATGAAATTGATCATACTATATTATGTAAACTATTCATGTGTGTGCCTTCCCCTGTGCTGGGGTGCATAATCAAGTTACATATAACAGGGATGTCACTGTAAAGGTACAGAGATGTCGCTGTTGTGATGGGTCCAGCTGTTAAATTGTGGCTTTTCTACTGGGCTGATTTTAATTCTATGAACAGTTCTTGAAATCTTCGGCCTAGGAAAATGATTAGGAGTGGTTGAAAATTGATGCTAGATTTTTGCAAAACAGAGATGGTTTGGCCAAACCGTCCTTGCACTGTTACCAGACCATTATGTGACTGACCACAGTAAAAAAAATTGGCTTCATTTATCAAGAATTGAGTTTGAGGGAGTATGTATCCAGTGCAAATACAGCAGATTACGGAATGTTTCAGAGCAGATCATTTTGAATCAATCCCTCTTTACCATTCAACATGAAAGTCCCACTCTATAGTCCCACTGAATAATAGCCATAGATACATTTGTTAGGGAATGTGAAATATACAAGGATTTATAGACAGATTACTTATGTTGAAATGATGTTTTTCTTATGTTTAAAAGGTGAGGTTTGTCTTTGGTCAATGGCATATATAATTTTTATCATCATAAAACTTTTGAAGAATGTTGTGAGGCAATTAAATGGGTCACCTGGTAATGTTGGCACCCAGTCAGTTTGAATCTAGTCACTATTGAACTCAGATGTTCCCTACCTGTTGTGTTATAACCTGTGTAATTGGCAAATTAATTTGATTCAGAAAGTTTTATTAACTGAACTCGGCAAACCAGAAGTGTCTGGCAGCCATGACAGTCATACAGAATAGGTCAAAATTTATGAACCTGTATCTTTTATTAATTCTAATTCTGCCTGTGCTCCAAATACAATTTGTAAAATGGGTAGCAAATCTAGCAAATGAAATATTTGTTCTCATTTAATTATTGTACATGTTACAAGCTTATTTAAGTTATAAGCAGATGAATTATCATGTATTTACTGTGAGTTTAATCCTTGTCTGATTGAAATTTATTTTGTCAGTCATGGTGTGTGACAAATCATGGTCTCAGTAACTCGAGAATTTATACAGGTATTCGATGTTGTTTTGATAATACTTGTACTTGTACTCATTATAATAGTTACAGTGTCACAACTCAAGCCATGTAGGTGGCTACCTCCTGTATAATTTGCCTCATGTGTTTGTGTATCTGATGTAATCAAATGTTTTACTTAGGTTTTCCTATTGTTGACAACCATGACAGATTGTTTTTTTTTTTTTTTTTTTTTAATAGAAATTACAACATCTCATTAGAAATAAATGCTAAAGAACAAATGGACACTCTTTTATTAAAAGATTTGAGGGACAACCAATTTTTAAATACCTTGTTGCTCCTCATTTTTTCCATTCATTAGGTGCTGTTAGAAAATCAGATGGAAAAATAAGACCAATTATTGATTGTCACTGACCACTAGTATCAATACGCTTGAAGTTCGTCAAAACTTGTCAGTAATATCAATACAGTTATTGAACTAATTGACCCCAGTGACTATTTTGCAGTGACACTTCTCAGACTTATAGATATATAAATGTTTATTCGTAATATGTTATTTACCAAGGGTTTATTTGGAAGATAGATCTAGAACAGAGTAAGCCTCTTTTGATTGTTCTCCTTTGGTTTCAAATATGCTCGAATTATTTTCAACCCAAGGGGAATTTTATTGTCAGGTATCTCTCATTGTTGTTCACATTGTGTTTAAAAGGTGAGATTGGTCTTTGGTCAATAAAGTTATCACCTTATAAAACCCAAGTGCTTTAACATGATGGTAATTTTCATAAAGCTCTGCACAGCATCAAAATTGCATATGTATTCCAAATCAATTGTTCATTACTATTATAGTCTATAATAACATTGTTAGTCACATGAAATATTAGTCATGTTAGACTTAAGAACTTTATTATAAAAAACAGATATAAAGCTATGCAATGCTTGGTTGACTGGAAGAGCAGTACTCTCAACAGATAAGTTGGCCCAGGGTTGAAATGAACAAAAAGAAAAAGGAAAAGATTGGGTATGGAAATATTAAATATTTGTCAAGGTGATCCTGTGCTAGTTTTTTGATACTCTTTTAAAAATTGTCGATGAAATCTCCAGTTTTCTCACATTCCCACATAAATTTGTGAGATATGCCTTTAAAAGAACTTTGAGCATAATTCCAGATGAATATTTTCCAGTGGATTTCTTTCAGCGGATGTTTTTTTCAAAGACAAATTATGCAAAAGATTTCCTAAGAATATTCTTAGTATAGATACAGTTTTGAGGCCATACAGGCTGTTATGGATTTTGAAGTGAGCAAGGTGTCCTTTAGAAATTTCATCAATATATATGTGAGGACATTTGGGGTGCAGGCTCCCACTAGGGAACAAACCCAGCCAAGAATATGACATTCTAATAATGTTGCAGCAACGTTCTAGATTGATTCTCAGTGCATTAGATTGTAAGGTTTTAGAGCATTATTTTGATGACTCCCAATAACACTGCTACAACCAACATTTGTGACATCACATTGTGATGTTCTCACAACGTTCTTGTAAGTTATTCATAGGGCTAATATTGTGATCCGACCCAAAGAGAACATCACTATAACGTTCTGTTTAGGTGTGGTTGCAACCTCACTTAAAGATGATGTTACAATAATGATCTACTAAGGTTAGGTTGACACCTAATAACCTATAAAGATAGTAACATTCTATTTAGGTAATGTCAAGTTCTAGGTCTAACTTAATCATAACATTGCAATAATGTCCTGTTTAGGTGAGGTTAGGACTCCCCTGGTGAGGAGGTCACAACAATATTCTGTTTAAGGGAGGTCTAGACCTCACCTAATTAGAATGTCACAATCACATTCTGTTTTGATTTGGTCTCGATGTTACCTCATCAAAATGTTATGATAACATTCTTTGTTGGTTAGGTCTCATCCTCCTAGAAAAATTTGAAGACAGTTAGGTCATATTTTTAGTAAGTAACTGACAAACCAAAAGGGTATGGTTGCGTAACATGACCATTATGTCCACCTTGGCTGGGAAAGGGCAGCAGGGGGGCGACACCTGGCCGACAGGTAACACTTTGAAGCTGAGTGATTAAATCGGGTGGCTCTGAAGGCCCATTCGCCGTGGGCGATGAGCGTGTCGCTTGCAGGTCAGACAAAGTTATCGTGTAGAGAAGACAACCATCTCAGCACCGATAAAATTATTGCATGCAAGTGAAATTCAAGAAATAGGATTCATACTGAGAAGAGAGACATCAAACGATTGCAAACGATTGCAAACAAAAGAACTTATCCCCTGTTTTCGGCTGAAATTCAAACAATTCAATGAAGCATGTTTGATCTGATCTGTTGCAGAGGTTGCAGAGAAATTGCAAACGATAATTGTCGCAACAGATCAGTAGTACCGTGATGGCCACGGTGAATAGGCCTTCACACAAATGTAGTGTCATTGTGTCGTCCTTTGTTCAGCAACACCTGCAGCTGAACATTGGAGTGAACGTTTGCATCATCTGAACTCGTAATCCTTGTCTAATCAATGCATCGGAATAATAACAAAGGAGGTTAGTTGGGCTAATTGATATATATTGATCCAAAACACACCCCAACGGGTACAGTTACAGCATGCTGTTAATAACAACAATAATAACAATAGTAACAGGTACAAAGAAAAAAAGATTGACGTGCGAGCTCTTGTTTCGTTGAAGCAGACGTTGCGTTGCGTGCTAGTGACGTCAGCATGACGTGGGCGTGACGTCACGACCTACTAATAACTAGGTTGGTTGTTAGGTTACTCCTGTCGCTAGAGATTATACAGAAATAGACGTGGTTATTTCACCTATAATCAACGCATCAGAATAATAACAAAGGAGGCAAGTTGGGCTAATTGATATATATTGATCCAAAACACACCCAAACCGCCCAACCGCCTACAAATTTAGGCTGTCACAAAATTGCTCATCGGCTAACATCAATTGGTTTTGTGATGGCTCAATGTAGGAAAATACAACATTTGATTCCCACATAAATTTGTGAGATATCCCCTCCTTAAGCTATGAGGTGAATACCCTGTGCCTAGGCCTGCCTCCTGCGCTAGCCTTTTAATTCCCTGGCTGAATTCAGATGGTTCCAAGTGCCTAAATCCCTTCCCAGATGGTAGTACTAATAATCTATCTTTCGGCTTTAGGCGCAAGACCCTGATGACCTCCTTAACCCAATAAACAGGGCATAAAACTTATACTTTGTTGGCTCGAACATATATTTCCCTATGATTCCCTTGTACAACCTCAGTTTTTGAATTTGAGATTTTGATTATAATACCTGAATCATTAAAGGTAATGTCCTTAACTCTAACAGCATAAATCCTGTAAAGTTTATTATAAATCTGGCTTCTTTCGATTGGCTTGTGTAGGGATCAAATGATCAAAGGTCGCGACGAATAAACTTGAAAATATTTTATTTATTCATATTGGCACAAAACTGTCTTTAATTTGGTCTTTCAGCCGTCTTCAAATAAGCACCGAGATATCTCCAATTTATCCTCAAGTTATCCTCAAGCTATCCGTGAAACTACAAAATAATACCAAAATACAACATAATTTAGTTATGGGATTTACCAAAAATATTCTATAAACTAGCTTTACCATTAACTTTATTTATAATGGTCCTGTATAGTATAGTTGTATAAATAGTATAACCATAAAGCATATAAGCTAAGTACTGTAATACTACTTTAGGACTCATAATTATATGTTTGACCATAAAGATTACATAAATTACATAAACTACCAGTTATATACGTAACACATACTGATAATACCTTGCATAGAATAGACACAGTGATATACTGAGTGTCCTATGATATACTACTCAGGCCCTATATAGCCCTATATAAACCTATACAGTGACATACACTGCACTATAGTAATACTACTGCTTACACAAGGTCAGACCTACAGTCAACTTTACACAATTACCAGAGCTTATGTACACTCTGATAGGACTAGGCAACTATACATACATATGCATTGAATAAATATCTCTCGCACACATTTGTCTACACACCTCTTTGATGCCCTTTTTGTCCTTATTTTCTGGTTTCAAGAAGCCCTCAGTGACAAAGCCCTTTCTCACACAGCCGCCATCTTTGTTGTGTGATGACATCACAGGGCGCTCAGAAAACCCCAGGTGGCGCAAGTGTGCAATAAGAAAAAACTCTGAATGGACCTTTAGTATTAGTTCAAATATTACTCACAAGGGGGTGCCCTTGTGCCATAACCTTTCCTTACACTATATTTCCGGCCCCTTAAATGCGAACCTTTGTAGTGAACATTTATAAACCTTTAGTCTGATCACAGAACATAAGGAAAGGTAGCTCATGAAATCAGTTTCGACATATAATGTAATCGAAATAGCATATGAAATCAATAGCACATTATTTGCAATATATCAACAAGCAGTCCGTTAATCAAAGCAAGTTGCAATACAATTGAATACTGCATAAATCAATTATACGATGTACATGGCCTTCATACAACATAATGTTGTTTTACTCTTTACGAATCAACAGATTCCAAAAGACAGAGTTTGTCAATAGGTCGGACAAGAACATTTGTAGCGGTCTTGAGTTTTACCGAGCGAACCAAACCATCTCGACCTGGAAATGTCTGAATTACTCGACCAAGTGGCCATCTATTTCTTGGCAGACTCTCATCAAGGACAAGCACAATATCATCAGCTTGAATGTTTCTTTTGGTATCAAGCCATTTCTGTCTGAGTTGCAGTGTTGGGAGATATTCTTTGACCCAACGCCCCCAAAACCGGTCCACCAGGTACTGAACATGCCTCCATCTTCGGCCGTACATATCGTTCTTTCGGAAGGTTCCAGGTGATGATCCGAGTCCTTTTCCCAACTGAAGAAGATCATTTGGACTTAGAGGCTTCAGGTCTTTGGGATCGTCAGATACAGGAGTAAGTGGTCTACTGTTGACTATAGACTCAACCTCACAAAATACCGTGCTCAGCCTTTCATCATCGAGGACTTGATCCCTGAGTATGGCATTTAGTACCTTGCGAACCGTCCTGATCTGTCTTTCCCATACTCCTCCCATGTGGGATGCAGCAGGTGGGTTGAACTCCCACACAATCTCTCTGATGAGAAGGTTTTCTCGTGTTTTGTTGTCCTCGTTCCATTTCTGAATAGACTCACTGAGTTCTTTGTTTCCACCGACAAAATTTGTCCCGTTGTCAGATCTTATCTTTTCTGGAGCTCCTCTTCTGGCAATGAACCTGACCAATGAATTGATAAAAGAATCCGCATCCATTGATCTGAGGATTTCGATGTGAATCGCTCTTGTTGTCAGGCAGGTGAACAAACATCCGTATCTTTTTTCTTGAGCCCGGCCCCTTTTGACGAAGAAAGGCCCGAAACAGTCTACTCCTGTATAGGTGAATGGGGGTTTGTGTGGCGTGACTCGGTCAGTAGGTAAGTCAGCCATTCTCTGAACACCTATCTTTCCTCTCGTCTTCTTGCATACCACACAGTTCTGGAGTACTCTATTTACCAGTGGGCGTCCCTTTGGTATCCAATACTTCTCTCGGACCCTTGAGAGCACATACTCTCTTCCAGAATGCCCGGAGACCCGTTCGTGAACGTGTCTCACTATGAGCTCTGCAATGTAGTGGTCTTTGGGCAAAATCAGAGGGTGCTTGGCGGAGTCTACTATGGGAGCACTTTCGAGTCTTCCCTTGACCCGGAGCATTCCATCCTCATCTCGGAATGGTTCCAACTTGAAGATGCTGCTTTTGCGGGAGATCTCTTTATCTCGTTCCAACGCTGCAAATTCTTTTGAGTAGAACCTCCTTTGGGCGTATTTCACTATACCCTTCTCTGCATCTTGCAGCTCTCTTACAGTCAACTGACTGTTTTGCTTAGGCTTTCCTTTGCCTAGCCATTTCCCGAAACGAATCAGCCATGCAGCTGCCTTCTTTAGACGGTACCAACATGAATACCTAGTGAACATCTGTTCTAATAGGTCTTGTGAGTCCGTCACTGTGGCATATATCTTTGCCTCCTTTTTGACTTCCTGGTCATCAATGAGTAGGTCAGGGGATACTTTCGGCAAGACAGGCCATTTGGATTCGTCTTCCCACAAGAAGTCCGGCCCCTGTTTCCATCTCTCACTACTCAAGAGTTTGTCTGCTCCCAGTCCTCGGGATGCATCATCGGCAGGATTGGATTTAGTATCCACGTACCTCCACTGACTTGGATGAGATCCATCATGGATAATTTCCACCCTGTTGGCAACAAACGTTTGGAACCGTCTGGTTTTGTTCCTGATGTACTGCAGGACTATCATACTATCAGTCCAAAAGACCGATTCTTCCACTTCAAGACGCAGTTCTCTGCGCAAAAGGTTATCCATCTTCACAGCGATCACAGCTGCTGACAGTTCCAATCTAGGTATTGTCATGTGTTTGATGGGTGCAAGACGTGATTTTCCTAAGAGGAAGGAGCAATGCACATTCCCTTCCTTGACAACTCTCAGGTAAGATACAGTGCCCTATGCCTCTTCGGATGCATCTGAAAAATGGTGTAGCTGGATCTTCCCATCAAAGTCTTTCGGTATCAAACACCGATTGATCTTGAATCCTTCAAGATTTGGAAGGTCATTCAACCAACTTTTCCATTTTCTGGCATTGTTTTCTTCTAAGTCGTCGTCCCATCCTTTCTCTCTTTTGCACTCGTCCTGGAATATCTTCTTTGCTTGAAGTATGTAAGGACATACAAATCCCAATGGATCGTACACAGAGCTAACAACCCTGAGAAGTCCTCTTCTAGTGTATATCACTTCTTTTGGCTTTATCTTCAGGCCAAACGTATCATCTTGGGTGTCCCAATGAACACCTAGAGCTCTTTCTACGGGAAGCGTTGATGAATCCAAGTCCAAACTTTTAACCTCTTTCGCTCTATCCTCAAAAGGGATAGAATCGATGACTTCTCTGTCGTTAGAGATCCATTTTGTCAGTCTGAAACCCCCTAAGGATAACAACTGACAAAGTTCCGCTACCAACTTCTTTGCTTGTTCTACAGTAGCTACAGACTTGAGGCAGTCGTCAGCGTAGAAGTTTTCCATTACCGTTTTACTGGTTTCTGGGTCAAAGTCGTCTTTGTGATCTTCAGCGGTACGTCTGAGTGCGAAGCTTGCACAGCTGGGGCTCCAGACCCCACCAAATAGATGAACCGCCATCCTATAAGTCTCTAGCTGTTGGTTGGGATCACCATCTTTCCACCACAGGAAACGTAATGCATCTCTATGCTGCGTGGAGACTCTTACTTGATGGAACATGGCCTCTATGTCTCCCATTACAGCTATCTGATCTTCTCTAAACCGAAGTAGCACTCCGATCAGCTTGTTTGTCATATCTGGACCTTGCAGTACTTGCTTGTTTAGTGAAGTCCCATTGTACTCAGCGGCACAATCAAATACAATGCGCAGCTTATCTGGTTTGTTTGGATTAACAATGTTGTGATGAGGAAGGTACCATTTTGTTCCATCGTTGCCATCTACTTCACTTTCTGGGACAGGCTCTGCGTAGCCCTTTTCCACTAAGTCTTCGATACCTGCCTTATAACGCGCATGTAGATTGGGATCTTTTCTCAGTCTCCTACCCAGACTCTGCAAGTGTCTTTCTGCCATTATTTTGTTATCTGGAAGTTCCGGTGGTGTAGATTTGAATGGTATGTCCATCTCGTAATGTTGATCTTTGAGTGTTATGGACTCGTTCCATATTTCTACCACTCTCTTGTCATCTTGGGAAAATTGTGGAAGACTTCCTGCTAAATTCTGGCCTACATCCAGTTTCCAGAATTGTTCCACCTGAGCCTCCAAATGAACATCTGGCCCTTGTTCAGCTTGAATGAAATTACATATGGCAGCATTCTCTTCAGGAGATCCACCTCTTAACGGACCATTCAGTGTCCACCCCAGTACTGTCCTAGTAGCATAGGGCTCACCTTCTTCTCCTTGTCTCACTTCAAGTGGAATGAGAGCGCTTGGAACATCTTGACCGATGAGAAGAGTAACGCCAGATTCATCAATCTGGGGTACCTTTAAGTCCTTAAGATGATCCCATTTCTGGATATCGGATTCATCTGGCACACTGTTTTTCAACTTTGGGAAGTCTGTCAGTGCATATACCCTAGGCAACGTGACTATCTTCCGACTCTTCTTTGACCCTTTGGTCGCTGTGACTTCTAACGATACTTCGAACGCATCTGCATCCCTGCCTTCGCTAAGGGTTTCCAATGACAGTGAAGTCTTGTTCCCTTGTATACTGAGTTTGTCCAACAAATCCCTTGAACAAAAAGTTTTGTTGCTTCCAGGATCAAGTAGAGCATGCGTGCGTATATAGTTGCTTTGGCCCTTTCCTCTTACATACACTGACACAATGGGTAGGGCAACTTTGTACGTTTCAATACCTGACTGTCCACATGCATAACTCTTGGCTTCGACCTGCTTGTCTTGTGACTTATTCAAGTCTTTCTCTACTTTCTGCTCACCTTCATTTGCGGACCTTGCTCTGGCAGCAATCACAGCTTGATGCAACAAGGAAGAATGTTTTCCTCTACACCCATTTTCCTCACAGTTTCTTGGTCGTTTACACTCCTTGACCCCATGATTGCTGAAATTTAAGCAGTTGAAACACAGCCGTTTGTCTTTGATGATTTCCATCCTCTTATCAGGACTCATCTTCTTGAATTTCTCACAAGTGCTCACCCTGTGGTTATCTCCACCACAAATTCGACATTTATAGTCTTTGGGCTTGTTCTGGCTCTGAGTGGAAACAAAAGTACTACTGTTTGAATCTTGCGGTTTGCTAGAGCTGACAGTTTCATTGGCGTCAACGTTAAAACTTGACCCTTTCTTTTTAGGTAGCACAGGTTTCCCTTTTTCCTTGGACCAACTTACGTTGCCGAACACTGGGTCATTGGCCTCTCCAGCCACCATTTCTAGAAACTGAACAAACCTCTCGAAACTGGGATATTCTCCTTTCCTTTCCCGGGAGTTGTATGCTTCTTTTCTCCACCTAGCTTGAAGATACAACGGTAACCTGCTCAAGATCTTGACCATTCGGTCATGTGAGTCAACTTCGCGAAGCTTATTTATCGCCCTCAATGTTTCCATACAGCTTCTCACGTCATCCGCAAAATCTTGAAGCGCTTCCGGGTTATTTGGTTTTACAGGCGGACCGTCAGTGATCTTTGAAATCCATGACTTGCAAATGACGAACTCATTTCCGAATCTCTGTTTTAAGAGTTCCTTGGCCCTTCTGTAACCTTCTACTGGGCTCATGAAAGCACAGGGTTGAATAACCTTTAATGCCTTACCTGTGCAGTATTCGAAGAGCCTGTTTAACTTATCTCCGTCACTCACATTTGCGTGATCGATGCAGCTGTTAAACGCATTGATGAAATTCCAATATGTCATTGGATCACCATCAAAAGTCCTGAGGCTCGTCTTAGGAAGTCGTATGGCATCAAGCATCTGGTTCTGCAGTGCAAGCAAGTTGGTTGAATTGTTTGCTGCAAACTTGTCATCTGAAACTTTTCGAGGATCCTTAGAGTAAGTCCCAGATGTCTCCTCCAGGCTTTCTCGTTCTCGTGTCTTTGGGGTATTGATAAGTTCTACTATCTGGGCAACTTGTCCGATGGTAAATGTCTCACCTGACATACCTTGTGACGTTGATCCTTTCCATTCGGGTGCCAAAGGATTGAGCACCGAATCCTTTATCTTTGGTTCTGTCCGCTCTGATTTGAGTGTAGTCGGTTCTGTGCTGGTACCCTTAGGACCAGCCTGGTGACGGTAGGCCCCGCTACTGATGGATGAACAACCGAACATCTCCCCAGACTGCAACTTTACATCAACACTACCACCTTCATCAGGCACACCATATTTAGACCTAGAACAATATAGAGAAGCAAACAAAGTATCGGAACGCTTGTCAACAGGATTTTGACTTACCCTAGAACCTTTACTAAGATACTCAGGATTTTCAACAAACTTAGTTAGAACGTCCTCTTCTGCCTTAGCAGCGTCAAGTTCAGCTTTCATTTCGAGCTGTTGTCGACGTAGTTCCATCTTCTTTCTCTCACGTTCCAACCACAGGCGCTGATTCTCGGCTTCGCGTCGTCGCGCGTCTTCACGGTGCGCTGTCTCTCGAAGTTGTTCCTCCTGTTGTAGTACCATCTCTCGTCGCTGGCGTTCCACGTCCCGCTGGCGTTCCTCTTCTTGACGACACGCCTCAGCTTGCTGACGTTCGAAGTCTTGTTCTATTTGTAGATGACTTAGCTCTAACTCTTGCATCTCCTGCAGAGCTTTAGCCTTAGCTTGTAGGGCAGCCCGTCTGGCCACAGCCTTCGCTCTGGCACTCGAAGTTGTCGAAACACGTGAGGCAGTACGTGAACCGACATTCGAAACGCTGTCTTGGGGCTTGACCTTATCCTGTAATGCCAGCTGCGTACAAAAGTCATCATACAGAAGTTTCGCCCTTTCAAACCTTTTACCTGCTTCATCGAGAACTGAATCCTCAACAGTGACCCTGTCAGGTTCCATTTCCTGTACTATCAACATGAAATCACCGTGAGTCGCCTGCAGGTCACTAAATGCTAACTTAAGTCTGTCCATTTTTTGGGAAACTTCACATAATTCTGCATGATTGTCTATCAGCGCTCTTAACTCGTTATATTTTCTTGTGACATTGCCAATGTGACCAGCCCGAGACCGTCGGAGCGTAACTAATTTCTCCATGTTCACACTGTCGGGATCTAATAATTTGCTCGGTTCCCGATACCTAGCACCACCCATCTCCTCCATTGCTGGTTGCCCAGTACTACTTGTACGAGACATGATGACTTGTCAGTGATAGGTGACAGGTTCCGTCCAGTGTGCTACAACCCGTCACTGGAGTCGCAGATCATCGCTACACCCTGTCGCGAGTGTCGCAAGTAGTCGCACACCAAACCTCATCGTAAGTGTGACAGGAAGTCGCACGCCACACCTCGTCGTGAGTGAAGCAGGAAGTTGCACGCAACACCCCGTCATAGGTGTCACAGGTAGTCAAACGCCATACCTCGTTGTGAGTGTGGCAGGTAGTTGCACACAACACCCAGTCATAGGTGTCACAGGTAGTCACACGCCACACCTCGTCGTGAGTGTGACAGGCAGTCGCTCGTAACATCCCGTCATAGGTATTCGCAACACCCCGTCGTGGGTGTCACAAAATATCGAGCGATGACACGTTCCCTGGCGGCGAGTTGTGAAACGTCTATTTCTCTCCGTGAATATATGCGTGTGTAGCGCGAGGCAAAGAGTTTCACTGTAAAGTTTATTATAAATCTGGCTTCTTTCGATTGGCTTGTGTAGGGATCAAATGATCAAAGGTCGCGACGAATAAACTTGAAAATATTTTATTTATTCATATTGGCACAAAACTGTCTTTAATTTGGTCTTTCAGCCGTCTTCAAATAAGCACCGAGATATCTCCAATTTATCCTCAAGTTATCCTCAAGCTATCCGTGAAACTACAAAATAATACCAAAATACAACATAATTTAGTTATGGGATTTACCAAAAATATTCTATAAACTAGCTTTACCATTAACTTTATTTATAATGGTCCTGTATAGTATAGTTGTATAAATAGTATAACCATAAAGCATATAAGCTAAGTACTGTAATACTACTTTAGGACTCATAATTATATGTTTGACCATAAAGATTACATAAATTACATAAACTACCAGTTATATACGTAACACATACTGATAATACCTTGCATAGAATAGACACAGTGATATACTGAGTGTCCTATGATATACTACTCAGGCCCTATATAGCCCTATATAAACCTATACAGTGACATACACTGCACTATAGTAATACTACTGCTTACACAAGGTCAGACCTACAGTCAACTTTACACAATTACCAGAGCTTATGTACACTCTGATAGGACTAGGCAACTATACATACATATGCATTGAATAAATATCTCTCGCACACATTTGTCTACACACCTCTTTGATGCCCTTTTTGTCCTTATTTTCTGGTTTCAAGAAGCCCTCAGTGACAAAGCCCTTTCTCACACAGCCGCCATCTTTGTTGTGTGATGACATCACAGGGCGCTCAGAAAACCCCAGGTGGCGCAAGTGTGCAATAAGAAAAAACTCTGAATGGACCTTTAGTATTAGTTCAAATATTACTCACAAGGGGGTGCCCTTGTGCCATAACCTTTCCTTACACTATAAATCCCACAAATATTCGAACATCTTAACAAGGTTCTAAAGGACAAAGTAACACCTGTCCAGAACACCAGATCACTAACACGCAGCAAGTTTAACTTATAATACATCTGCATCAAGTCACTAGGAAAAATTGGCTTCGCCCTTCCTCTACCCACTGGACGATGGCGTTTAACGCCACGAATAGCTTGCTGTATCCTGTAGTTGCTGTATTTTATGCCTTCCTTACCGTTCCTTTTTAGTAATACAGACAGCCCTGACAAATAATTAATCACTGAGTTGTAGGCCATTGACATTGATAGAAAAGCTATATACAATATAGTCCATTCAATACTTAGGTACAAGGGTCGGAGTTTGTAAAGGCCACAGAATTCCAGATATTTGTTCTCTTGGCACATTCGAGCCTTGTTTGTGTTGTTGGCATAAGCATTGTCCTCCAGTTCTTTTGCTCTATCCTGAAGATCCTTTGTACTTTGACCTGGAATGATCAACGTTAGAACAGCACATATTATACTCACTTATGATACTCCAACATTGCTTTAATTTCCATGAATCGTTTGATCTAGATAGGGTGTCAGCAAGATAATTATCAGAGGATTTGATGTACGATGAGTATATGTCAATATTGTACACGTAACAAAGCCAAAAAATTTCCCTGAGCCAGGACATGCAACGCTTATTGCTACTTCTGCCTGTATTTAGCATGTATAGAACTTGGTTGTTGTCTGTTACCACCTCAATGGTTGAGTCCTTATAAAATTTTCCCCAACACTGCAACCCGACCAAAACTGGCCAGAGTTCGTATACGTTTATGTTTGGATTTACTATTTTGAAAGTTGGACAATCTGTTAAGTGATTATGAACACATAAATGGGGATCATTAGCGTCATCCCAACTACCCCACAGCCAGTCGTCACCACACCACGCACCGAAACTGTACATTGAAGCATCTGATGTGATTGTGACTGATTTAGCTCTGGGTACAATATTTGCAGAGCCATTGAAAGTCATACAAAATTTTTCCCACCAGTTAAAGTCTTCCAAAATCTCCTGAGTTAGCTTAATCTTACCATAATCTTGCGCATAGATCGTATACACGACGACTAAAAGTTCTCCCTCCTTTTACTACCGTTGAACAATGAGCCATTAAACCCGCTATTTTTTCCAGTTCCTTTTTGCTGGCCTTGCCTTCAACCTTAAGGTATAAAACATCACTGGTTAGCCTGTCAATTTTACATTTTGAAATAGACAGTTTCATTTTTACAGAATTAACAACAATTCCCAGGAATTGTATTTCCTGTGCTGGCGCCTCCAGCTTTGCCCATGAAATGCTAAAGCCAAGGTAACATAGTATGGAGATTAGTGTTAGCTGCTGATTCCGACATTCTTCACGTGATGATGCTGATATTGCAAAATCATCCAAATAATTAGTCACATTTTTAATGCCTCTCGAATGACACATGTCAACGATTAGGTCGGATATCTGACTGAATATGAACGGGGCGCATTTCAAGCCAAAGCTGAGGCGCTTTTCATGGTAATACTTCTCACCTTCATTGTCATGGAAATCCCAAGAAAAACCCTGGTATTTATAATGTTCTGGGTTTATTGGCATGGATCTAAATGCACTAGCTATGTCGGTGACCGACATATAGTCCAACAGGTCTAATTTTTGTACAAAGTGATCTACAGACTTGTAAGTGAACTTTTCACATGTACTTGACGTGAAGTTATTTATACTTCTGTCCTGGGGTAAGCTAAAGTCTGTGATGGGTCGTATATCGCCGTTCGGTTTACTCACGGCACCCAGTGCATGAATACATTTAGGCTTATATTTTGCTTCACAAATTTTACCCTCGCGTAAGTCAGACTCTAACAGTTTGGACATTTTTTCTTGCGCTTCATCGGTTAATATTGAGTTATAATTTGTACATTCATATGGTTCAATAACCACATCATCTACCAACTCATAACCATCACAAATGCCGTTCCAGATGTTATTTACAACATCCACAGGTAAGGTGCAATCATCGGAGAACAAAAAGGCACCAAATCTACAGGGTTTTAACTGGGTGACACTATCCCCAATTCGATGGACACATTGACAATTGCCTGAAATACATTCATCTGAGATCCTGATAATTTCCCCACCTTTACTCACTGGTATAGGGCGCCCCCCTAAGAAAATCCCTGTACAATTTACATGGTTTTCTATCAAATCGCTCCCCAATTGGGGCATTAAGGACAAGGGCTCGGATACATTACTACAACTCTCCGTACATTTAGGTAAACATTCAATCTGGTCATTAGGATACTCCCTAGTGCTGCTTTTCACTGAGCTACACCATGACTCTGTTGATGATAATTCCAGTTCAACGAAGGAGGTCTTGACTTTATCCTGGGGAAATATATCAGTCACTTCTCACTTGCTAGAGACGTTACCCTGGGCTGGCTTTGTCTTGTTCCTATTGCAGCCGTATAGTCCGTGCCCGGTATCGTTGCAGGACCTGCAGGCATGTCGGTCAGAGCAGCTCGTCTCACCACAACCATGAGCACCGTTGAACTTGAAGCAATATCTGTCGCCCTTTGGTTTTTCCGGTTTGTACGATTTACGTGACGCGAGGGCAGCGTCGTAACTAAGGTGTTTTATCACCAGTGATGAGTCTATTATGTTGAACTTGTCAATACCATCCACGGCTGACGAAGTACGGACGGCCCTGTCATAGGCCAACAGGTTTTCCGTCTTGTAAAACTTGGTCTCGGCTTTGTCAGCAAGCACGATCAGGTGCCCGATGAACCCGTCAACCTCCTCACCGGCATTATACAGGTCACGTAGGTTAAGCAGACTTACTGACATGAGCTTCTCAAACGACTTTACAGTCTCACCTTTTGGTAGGTAACAGTGATGCGAGTATTCCGATTCCTTGAGCCTCCGTGCCTTTGACTTTGGCCTGCTCTTCTTCTTGCCACTTTTGGTACGCCTGCACTTGGATCGCTTTGTTTTGCGACGTGACCTACTGACCTCCACTTCGGACGAACTGTCAAATGTCCCGTCGCTTGACGATGACGTTACGCTTGAACTGACCGTTTCTGTTGACGATTCCGAATCAATTTCCACCACAGGCTTTGGATTCTGCTTAGGGTCGGGTTTGTGCTTCTTGTAGCATTGATTCTCTTCATTAACACGACAGTTTTCTTCTAGCAGTTCGCGATTGGTCTCCTCAATCTGTTGAAGACGGTGATTCAGGTTTACGATGGCCTCGCGCAGATCTTGAATCATCTTGGCCGGTTCTTTTAAATCCATTTCCTCGATCAGTGAGGGCTGAGCGCCTTCACACGCATCATCTAGTGGTGCCTTATGCATTGAACCGCATTTTTTACACTTCTTCGCCTTCCCGGACATCCTAATAAGTATAATAAAAGTCCATAAGAAGAAAAAAGATTGACGTGCGAGCTCTTGTTTCGTCGAAGTGGATGTTGCGTCGCGTGCTAGTAGGGGGATCAGCGTCCAATTCGCAACAGTTGTGCAAGTTTACATATACCTCTGCAATTTCTTTCTCATATTAGGTATATAATACATCATAATTATCAAAGCTTTGTGTCTGATTCTAAGGATATTGATTGAAATTTAGCTTGTTTCAAACTGTGCACTGGAGCTAGCTCAATTCATTTAAAAAAGTCTAGGATATAGCAATTTTTTCTGGGTTTTTGGCTGTGGCCCATTATAAATTTACCGCTGCACATAGCATGCTTCCATCTTTCTTTATTATTTGTTCCAAGCCTTCAGCACTGATTAAGTACAATATAGTAATTAAATATTATGTACCCAGTGGCCCAAGAAAAACCTATCCTCCACGTTGGCTTAGCTGAAAAAACTAAACTGAACTGAACTAAGCTAAACTGAAAAAAGAAGACTCATATTCATATCTTATTTATAGAACCAATAAACAACTGTGAGCTTACTTCCTGCAGTGGAATAAACTGGCTGTTAGCCAAACTGTCATTATCTAACCATTAGATTAATGTGTAAATTAACAGAATGAAGCCATGATAGAAAATTCAATTATCACTATGAATCAATTATATAAAGAAAGATTATACTCTTCCCCATGAATTCAGATCTTAAATACATTTTCTATGTTGCCATGGTCATACAAGGGTAACATTAAACAATGCTGCCATCTATTTAGGCCTATATTAGTAAGCGCTAAGATAAAACGTTTAACATACTCAGCATAGAACAGTTTGTTGGAAGTGCTACACATTATCTTAGCACTTACGATCGTAAAATCACATAGTTGTGAAATGCATCCCATATTCTTCAACACATCACAGAGTATTAAAACAATATTTATATGTATTCATCCAAACATAGGGCTAGGGCCAGTGGAAAAGTAATCGGGCCATTGGCTTTTTGAAGGCCACTGGCCCGTGGACCAGTAGTATAAAATGCTAAATTAAAGTTACAGCCTGCCATAATATATATAACAAAGATGTATCCGGAGGGGATATCTTACCTTTTCTATTTCTAACCTTTCAGTGGTATGAAGTGATAATGTAATAATCTATTTTTGTAATTCATAGTGTGAATGGCAGGCTTATATTGCGCATTTATCATGTCTCCTCTCGCCCATTATATTCTGAAATAGAAATAAAAAAAGAACTGAAAAATATTACTAATAATGCAATAAGAAGACATGCTACTGGAGTATAATGTCGGATATATTTACCTCTTGGTCAATTGGCCCATAGTTAAATATTTCTGACCACAATACGACATAAAAGTATCTTCTTTATTTTATGTGATTAAATCCCCCAAAATAACCAACTTATCGGAAAAACGACAGTGTCATAGTGCCAATGGCGAAGTCAACCTCTTGTAATGTTTGTTTACCTATTTTTCTCAGATGCCAAGGCCGTTATAACTGACCAAATACAACAAAAAATGGTGTTCTTGACCTTAAATAATGGCTACAACCCAAATAACGCATGGACTTATTGTAAAAACGGCGATGTCAGTGACCGCTAGGGGCCCCACAAATCATCGTACATTGGTTAGCCTCCAAACATCCACGACCCTTTTTGCGCTGACATGGATGTGTGGATGCGTTGATGTTTGGATGTTTGGATGTTTGGATGTTTGGATGTTTGGATGCGTGGATGCGTGGAAGTGTCAATGTGTCAATGTGTCAATGTGTCAATGTGAGAATAGACGGTCCCATGTCAATGAGCTGATGGCGATGTTTTTAGAGCAACAGCGATGTCAGCATCTTCATTGTTTACCTCATGGGCAATTTTCTGTGGTTAATAAGGGTCACGTGGTGCGCTTTTTGTTGTGGAACGCGGTGAGGTAAATATGTATCAGGAGATATTTATCTCGGGCGCAGAGTACCTTATTTGATCGAAATGGCACTATATACGTTCTGCTGCTCCCGCTTGCAATTACATAATTAATTCTACCGACCACGGATAGCTGATTTAAAGTATTTTAAGGACCTACAGGCTAATTATGACTCATTTTGTCGACAAAACAGCAGGAAAAACTATAGAAAATTATCAAATAATTGTTCTAGATCCATCTAAAATGAATGAATTTTGAAACAACTCAGGAATAATAATTGTATATCGATACTAATTTGAAAAATAATGACTGTTAGTTTTTCACAAGGTTAATCTACAAATAATGATAAAATTCATGAAAATGTCTGTACTAATGCATTGGTTTTTGTCGACATATTACCCAGAATGCATCCTGTTTTAGGCTAACCTGCAGGTAAAAGTCAAATAACTGGCTATCTGTGGTTGGGAGAATTACATAAAGTGGACTCGGGTCTACATACTTCAATATTTTTCATTGATACCCATCATGCTCAGGTTGATAGAATTGGCAAACATTGATAATTTGATATTTCTTAATTTTATAGAAATATTAGTACAGGGTTGTGTTACTCATCCTACTCAGAGAAAAAGCAATTCTGTCCATTTTTCAGTATCTAAAGATGTAAGGTGATATAATGATTTAGTTCAACAATTATGTTGAACCGCTTATAAACCAATTTTTCTAATTTGATATAATTTTTTTTCTAGGAAATCTGTAAATTGACTTCTCAGTATCATCATCTGATCATAGGGTCGTCATTGTGTGCCCTCAAATGGAATCTCAGTCGTATGACTACCTTTTGACAACCCATGAATGACTTACGACCGTGTGTATTCAATATATATATATATATATATATATATATATATATATATATATTATCATATTGATAGCCTGAGAAGTGTTTCTCCAAATCAGGATATAATCTTGGCTATGTAAAAATATCAAGTAAGTACATTGGATGGAAAGCAAAATGCAAAATATGCGATATAATCCAAATCACATCATTCAGAGACATTTTAATTAGGAGAGGAACCACACACTCATAATTTCATAGTTCTACATATGCTTATAAGTTATATAGGCCTCTAGTTTTTCGAGATACAGGTAAGTAAGGAAATGGAGTAATGTGAGTAAAACATTATGATGAATTTCACACGTTTTTCATAACAACCTTTTCAACCTAAAGTTGTCTCTTGTGTGTGACAACTCTGGGGTTGTCATATTACCTTGAAATATGCATTATTTCATCAAAATTTAATGGTTGTCATAGGGTCGTTACTATTATGAAATCACACAAGTATACACATATGACAGCCCCAAATTGGTCATTTTGACCTGTATGACAACCGTTTGAAAACTTTTTAGGGGCTCTCTGATGACTTTGTATTTTCAGTGTATGTCATTAAAGCATTCTCTGTTAGTGAGTCTCAACCTTATCTTAAATAACATATGTATTATGTTACAATTTAACGAGTAACAGACTAACCCGAGAAGTATGGTCACAGAACATGCCCGTTACATCACTGCTTAATTGCTTGGGTTATGTATTCTTAAGGATAGACACCAGTGATTGGGGAATAGATAGCGCTATTCCCCTTACTCATTAATACAAGATTTTTTTCTTATGTTATTGCATATTATAACACATTAATGGGGTAGCAACGTGCCGATCTAGACATGCGTAAAATATAAACAACCTGGTAACACGTACTTAAAGTGTCTCAATTGTTACGAAATTTGCTATGTGAATCGGCCATGATATACTGAAAACAAAGCACACTGCAAAATTATTGTTTGTTGAAAATAAAATCATTTCAAAAGGTTTTTTGCATTGCTACCTTCCCGTGCATCTATCCAGAGCTAGAAAACAGGCTCTCATTGCTCAGCCAATGAGAACGGAGCATTTACAATCTAAATCACGTTGCTATGCATTGCTAGTTTCGTTGCTAGGTCACGTTGTAAACTTCTGTTCCCGTTGCTAGATTTCACAAATTTGATACATTTCATTCATTATTTGATACATTTAAATACAATTCTCCGTGTTATAAAGGGAATAACGCACTCGGGGTGGGGTCTCAACCTCCTAGTGCTTGGCTAGATGCACGGGGGACTTCAGGCCACCCGCTGCAGGGCCTGCACGGCCTGCTGCGGGTGGCCCTCAGCCCCCCCCGTGCCTCTAGCCAAATGCTAGAAGGCCTCGACCCCGCCCCTCTGTGTGTTATTCCCTTCAAGGGACGTTCTCGTCCGTGAGGCGGACGTATTTTGCTTCATTGTAACCCCCTGGGGACCGCGCAAAATTCGTGACGTGACCAATAACATCGCCGGATGACGTTCAAAAAGTGCAAAACACGTGGCCGGCTGTCTCTGCAGGATGAGAACGTCCATCTAATAGAAAACATCATTAGAAAGCCAATATATAACTCTATCTACCAATACAACTTATATAGAAAAAGGTCGAAAAATGGATATATGTAGGTGGGTAGTAACCTTAAAAATCTCGATATTCAAAATTATTTTTTGGAATTGGATATCTCACTTCATATTCAACATAAAGATTAAAAATTTCTGGTACATCTTCTTGACATATATAAGGAGGGATGTGAGTCTCAAATGTTTTATACAGATATTGGTTTTGTTTTTATGTAGGAAATGATGATTTTCAAAAGCCTATAAAAGTTTCCCGTTTTTTGTCGTTTTTGATCATCAAATAAAGTCTACAAATGGTAGTTATGAAGGATTTTTTTACGCTCGTTCATATCATTTGAATATTAAGGAAGATATCCAATTTCAAAAAGTAAAAGTAAAAAAAATCAAATAAAAATTTGTAATTTCTCAATTTGTAATTTCTCTCAAATTTGCTTAGTGTCAATAGACAGAGAAAAATATAATCTTTTATATGATATATAGTATGCTAGGATCAGAGCGATATTAAGGAATTCATATATAATTCCTGAAAAGGCCGTCAACCACTGGTGTCTATCCTTAATGTTAATTAATTAGTCTAGTGCCTGGTCAGGTAGGTATATAAAGGGAAAAGCCACACCCTCATGGTGCGCTGATGGGAAGAGCCAGCAGCAGCAGCAACACCAAGCATCTGCCTGCATTTACGTGTCGAGGGAACTGAGGCCACATGTACAGTTGGGTGAAGCATCTCATGCAGCAAGGCTTCTACCAAGTAAGTAGGAAGGAGGAGCATTTGAAAAGAGGTATCATTTCTTTTAGTTGGATTTTGATGTATTTTCAGTGGTGGATTAAGGGGGTAGGGGTGGGTGTGCATGCCCCCTTTTCCTATTTGCCACTTTTTTAATGTAAAATTATTGATAAAATAAAGAGGATGTCCCCCACTTTCGATTAGACCCCCCCCCCCCAAAACCTTTTAAAAAGCTGGATCTGCCTATGAAAGTGCTAAACATGTTAGGAGGGATGTTGCCTAGTTTGAGATAATTATTTTGATTGAATATCCCAGTCAACACATTCAGATAATGTTGCACGACATTAACTTTTTTCAGTGTTTAAAGAAAAGCATTGTAGCCATGTTGCTACAATGTAATGTTAGGTTAGAATGTTGACATAACATTTTAAAATAATGTATTAGCAATGTTATAGCAGTGTTACTTTTGTAAAATTACAGCAGGGTTACAGAACAACCTTTTTTTTCTTTTTTTTCTTTTTTTTCCCTTTTTCTTGGGAGGGGGGGCATTTTATTCAGGTTTTCGGGGTTCACTATGGGTGATCTTCCTTCCCCTCCCCTAACAGTGTACATCAAGGAATCTAATCCAATCAATGTCGTTTCATGGTGACCTATGTCCTGTTTTACAATGGTGAAAACACATCATAATAGCATATTAACATCTCAATATGTTCCTTTAAAATGAAAATTGGATGAGATTGAAAAATAATGAAAGTGAGATGCATACAACAAATAATAGGCAATTTCAACTCAAATTTACCTATACATTGCTAAATGGATTTTCAAAAGTATGCCTCAGCCTTGGAAGAAATATGTGTTTTTCTCTTATATATCCTATTTCCACAGGCAGTTTCGACTGGTAACAAAAGGGTGGGCAGGGACATTGGTTACAAGCTCAAAATAGTGTTTTGGTACTTAGGGATTGCAATTTTAGGAATGTTTAGCATAACCCCAAAATGAGCACAAGTAAAGATTTGTTGCTGGTCCATTATAGTTATATCAGAACATAATGTATGAGCTTAATTATACAAATGAATTTGTCTCCTAATTTCTAACACAAAAAGTTTTACCTTCTCATTTAATGTTCTACTATGAAGTCTATCTTGATACGGAAGCCTATACTAATCAAAGATTATTCTTAAGCAATCATTTTGTTTTATCTGTAATTGTCTACTAACATACTGCAAATTTTGATCATATACAAAGTCTCCATAATCAAAGGAAGGCATAATCATTGATTTATACGTAGTCAGCAATGTCCTTTCATCAATGAATTTCCTGATCTAAAGTAAATATTTGACTTTACCAGTGACTTGATTAATTATTTTAGTTCTGTGTTTGGATAAGTCCAAATATGGGTCAATAATCATACCTAAATAGTAACTATAATATTATGTCTTTCAATAGTCAGATTTTCAATGCATAGAATATTTAGCAATGATAAATCATATTTGAGATCTTGCCCTCCCCTGTTCTGAGTTGGGTACATTATCATCAATTTAGTTTTTAATTTGTTTAAGGTTAATGCATTATTCAAAAAAAATTGTTTTCAAAATTCATCTTAGTCTTTCTAGTTCAGAAGCATCCTTTGCTAAGATAACATCATCATCAGCATAAAGGGATATATTATGTGGGCAAAGACATCCTTCAGCACCAAGGAATTCACGTGTTCAGTTGCTGGTAATTTACAGACATCAATTTTATTTACCACTTATAAATTGTCATCAACCGTGAAGTCATCAGCAAATAAATTACCAAACAATTCAGAGTTATGCTTCTCCTGGCCATAGTCTTTCAATATATTTCCTATCCCTCCTTGATAAACGATCGATAGTGGGTGTAGCCATTGATTCAGGTAATTACGGGTTTATGGGTGGGGTCAAATCATAGGAGGAGTTAACACCAGATCATGAACATTATACATTGGTATGGGTGTCAATTGAAGCATATATCTCCCTGACCACACAATTAATAGTGTCATTATTTTTGTCAAAATGACAGCCGTCAGAATCTAAATGCTTGTTTCTAATAGACCGCCATTTGTGTCCATTAGAGTGCTGGATCAATGAAGCTGTTCGGGGAGTTTGGTCCCATTGTTGTTGTTTAGGTCCCTTATTTTGGCATTCACTGCCATTCTACAGAAGTTCATCAGCTTCTGCGCATCAATAAGCCCATCCCAGTTCACACCAACATTAAAGTTTACCGTGAAATATTGTCAAAATTGCCTCTGTGCTTGTTCCCTGAAGGTGGTTGCACAATGCAAACTTAACTAATTTAATTTATAGATTGCTCCTAACGTTAACATCTTCTGAACTCTAGCTTTATAAAGACCCTTTTCACATAGGAACCAATGTTAAAGCCTGTCAGGCCAACCTATAATGTCCAACCCTATTTTGTTCTGAAATACAGCATTTTGATTGGCTGGCAAACCAGAAAATCTCTGTCAATTGATAAAATTTAAGAATCCTGAATGTTGTAGCAGTACTTGGATATATAGAACTACATAATTTTTGCTTATTTCAGTAAGGTTAACCCTAGGAATCAAGGATGGCTTAAATGGTTATTTCGTCCAACCCTTGTCCAACCGTAGGATATACCCAATATGGGAAGGGCTTATTGGTACCGTTTCTTTATCATTTTTTGCCAGGTCGATGCCACAGATTGGATGACTTTACCCAGGCAAGCAGCAACGTAACAAGAACGTTCTGCGACTGTACTTTTTTGATTGGTCTGAGACCTGGCCAATTTTCACGTAACAATAGCATTATTTTAGGTAAGGTTTAGACTTACTGAAAAAGAACGTTATAATAACATTCTATTTTGGTAAAGTTGAGACCAAACTAATAAAGAATGTTATAATAACGTTATTGTAATGTGAAATAACGTTACAAGAACGTCACAACAACATTCTAGTGTGACGTTACAACGCTAGGTTCTAAAGACGTTTTTGGGTGCCTTCAAGAGAACGTAACAAGAACCCAACCAGGTCTAAACCGAACGTTATTATAACATCATATTCTTGCTTGGGTAGCCATAGGGTTCACCTTTTTGATAGCAGCGAGGCCTGATTTAAAGGCCTCGTAGAATGCGTCAGCTATCTGGTTGTGGGACTTATCTGGCATAGAAAGGAGCTTTTGTTAGAGGATCCCAGATAGAAACATCACAGATCCCATCATAAATATACAAAATATTGAATGTGTCTCCCCACACAGAAAGGATGCTCTAGGCGGGAATTAGGCATTAAAGAGGGTGATTTTAGCTTTCAAATGATACCAAGCACATTAAAATTAAATAATTTTCAAGGAATTTATGGGCTGTTGAACACAGGATGGTCAGTATTCCTGAAAATGGCAAAAAGCCCGGATATTGAATATTAATCTAAATATTTAGTCATGAAATACAATTTTCTCCATAAATTAACAAAAAGTCATAAAAACTATTAAGTTTATAACTTTTGTTCTACAAAAGATAATCTCTTTCAGTTTGGACTGGTAATACAATCAAGTCATGTTTTTCTAAATGGGTTACAACTTTTGACAAAAATTGCGAAATTTTGTTGTTTCCATGGTAACCAAAAATCTGCTGTTTGGTAATATTTGGAGAAAAAACATTCTGCTAACATTCCAAATAGTGTTTTTCAAACAAAATGGAATGTTTAGAGTAGGATCACTGAATTATACACAAAAAGTTGGTTTAAGACATTTTCATCCCTTTTTTTCACAAATTTACCCATATCTCCCTTAATATTACCTGTAGAGCTTAACCCAGCCAAGGATATGACATTCTAATAACGTTCTAGCAACGTTCTGGATTGGTTCTTGTTACGTTACACTGTTAGGTTACAGCGACGTTCTTTTGATGACTCCAAATTACCTCGCTGCAACCAACTGTTGCGATGTTGCATTGTGACGTTCTAATAACATTCTTGTAACATTATTTATGAGGCCACTACTTCATAAGAATGTCACAATAACATTCTGCTTAAGTGTGTTTGCAACCTCACTTAATGAGGATGTCACCATAACTTTCTGTTTAGGTTAGGTTGACACCTAACCTAATAAGATAGTCGAAGTTACAATTTGTTTAGTTAAGGTTAAGACCTGATGTAATCAGAACATCACAATAACATTCTGTTTAGGTGAATTTGGGACCTCTCCTAGTCAGGAGGTCACAACAATGTTCTGTTTAAGTAAGGTCTGGACGTCACCTAATCAGAATGTCACAATGACGTTCTATTTGAATTTTATCTTGACCTACCCTCACCAGAACGTTATGAGAACAAACTGTTTTGGTTAGGTCTCAACCTCCCAGAAACTTCAACAGTTACGTGAAAATTTAGTAAGTAACAGACAAACAATGATAATCATTAATTTTGGTGAAGTTTACATAATGAGAAATGATGAGATGAAAAAATGATGGCCATAATAGATATAATTCATCACATCAGGCCTTTGTTTTCTTGCTACAAGCTTACTTGAATTTGGCAGTGGCTTTTACTTGAGGCACAATTTATTATGAAGCACATGTTCATATACATGTATATTTTAGATAAATGTATATCTATATAATTATAGATAAACATATGTAGATGACGCACAACAATAGATGTAAAAACACTTTTATTCAGAGTCCATTCTACAAATGATGTTTCCTAACAATACAACATTTCAAAGAAGTGTGTTCGCTCAAGGTGCTACCTTATGGAACTCATTAAGTGTTGAGGAAAGGAACTCTGCAAATTATGAGATTTTTAAAAACAAGCAGAAACTTAAATTAATGCTCACACTAAATCACCTAGGGTAGTACTCAAACTAGTTAATCTGTTACCTTGTAAATCGTATATATGGGATACCAATATCTTTGTATTCATAATGTTGCTTAAAAGTTGTTCTGACGTACGATTGTGATGTATCCCGACTATTATCAACTGTATCTACTATAAATATTAGTTGTTTATTGATTGTTCTCTCCACTATCATTTCATTGTTTTTCAAAAAAAACATATGATATATCAGCTTATATGATACCCTGTGCCTCCTCTCTGTTTTTTCAGTTATTTGCCCCCTTTGTTTATTTGATTAAATTAGTTTAATTTTGATTGTCTGTATAATATTATTTTATTGTTTAAATTGTATTTATGTTTGTGTATTGTTGTTTATTTCTGACTTAAGTTCTGTAAATTTTGATTTTCACTCACGTCTTCTCTAATCGGACCAATATTGACGCATACTTATCTAGATGTGTATGCTGGGTTACAACGAAAAATGGCAACTTGCCAAATTGTATTTACCCAGGTTAAATAAAATATTTAAAAAAAAAAAAAACTTATTATAATCAGTATTTATCCCCAAAACACCAAATATTGAAAAGTTTGATATTGTACCAGCGATTTACCCAGTGATCCAGTTGCCCATTGCTCAGAACACACACCATACCCATTGGGAATCGCCTGGCAATTCATTGATAATCCAGTCGCCCATCAATTTTACCGCCAATTCTCTCAGTTGCCCTTCACCCATCGATGTTAAGTTACCCAAGTGGGTATTGGGATTTAGTTGTTAGATTTTGCAGACACTTCATAAGCTATTAAGGACAGGTAGAATGGGTTGAAGATGAACACTTCTCTGTGGTGCAGTTTTTTTGGTGTGATTAATTTCTCATAATTAGATATTATTTTTACAAGTGATAAAACTTCTATGAGAGTAATCAGTTATAACTTCATTTCTTTTTTTTTACGGTAAAATACATGATTGCTAATATTGAGGCCCTATTAAAACTTTCCTCATTACTGTAGTCAGCTACTGAAATATCAGTCCAGACAGATGAATAAGGCCTATTTTAAGTGATGAACTTTGAGACAGAAAATGTTTAAACCGTTATTCATATTTTAAGGGGCCAGTCACACCACTCACCTCAGCATCGTGAAGGCCCTACCCAGCCAGCTTGCGACATAACAGAAACATTCTGCAACCATACTTTTTTAGTCAGATTGTTACTTACTAAGATGGCACGCAACAATTATGTTATTGATGGTGAGGGTGAAACCTCACCAAATCAGAATATTATCATAACATTATTTTTTGGTGAGGTTAGAATGAAACCAAAACAGAAAGTTATAAGAACATTCTGTTTGGGTTGAAGAACATAACCACAATGTTTTAATAACGTCACAGTGCAACGTCACGGCATTACATTGCAGCAACATAATTTGGAGTCATTAAAAGAACATAACGAGAACCAAATACAGAACCAACCAGAACGTTGCTGCAACATTATAATAACGTTGCATCCTTGGCTGGGTACCCACCAATTTGTTATATCATTAATGTATCATTTTGTCCATGTCTCAAGCTCGGAATATTCAATACCTTGAAGTAATAAGTCTTACAATATACATTCATAACTGTTATTACTTTTTAACAACTTAAGGCAGGATGTATTTTTCTGTTGTACAGTTATTTCTTAAGTTACATTTTTTACATTAAATGTCTAAGTACAATTTCAGGGCAGATTTACAGTTCTTTTGTTGTTCCAACATCCATAGATTTGACCATCAGTACTTGTACAAGTCATAGAATATGATTTGGTGTTGCTATGGCTGAAAGATTTCTGAATACTGGTAAAGTGGGATATGTTAAGGTCATCTTTTTTTAGAAATCATTACAGAGCAGATAAAAGCACTAAATTTGGTATGAGGCACCTCTGAGGCATAACTATGAACTCTGGAAGGGGAGCCACCTTAAAATGTCAATAAAAAGAATAACTGATGTAGGGCCAAACAAACCAATATGGCCTACTTTTGCTATGAACAATTTTATATCTCAGCTTCTAAAATGAGTAAAGAGACATAGTTGTTGTCAGAACTGGGAGATTATGAGTCAGGAAATTCAGTTTTTTTTTGCATTTGAAGTCAATATGAATATCCAAAATCCAAGATAGCTGCCTTATTTTGAGAAATACCATAATTTTCAGCTGCTATAGACATCTAATCCAAGATGGCTTATAAATTTGTTAAATACCTTAAATTGCAAATGCTAAAAATGTACAAGATCTGTCAATAGTAGAAGGTGGCTCCCCTTCCAGATTTAGGAGTTATGCCTCAGAGGTTCCTCATACAAAATTTGGCAGTTTTATCTGCTCTGTGATGAATATTTTGTTCCCACAGATCCCACTAGTACACCTTGAGCTCCAACAGGCATTATAATCATCATCATCGAATGAGAAAATTGGTTCAGCAGGGGTATTATCAACTAATGCATTACCACAGAGTGACTACATACTGACCCATTTTCTTTAGAGTACCCTGTACATAAAAATGTTTAATACAACAGGGCCTTTTCTGGAGAGGCTTAACCATGAATAATTTGTCATATCAGAAAAACAAATGGATAGTATGATTTGAAATCAAAGAGTGATGGGATAAAAAATGCCCGAGAATATGCTCTGGCCCACTTTCTAATTTATTGTTTTATTTAATGTCTAACTGATTAAAAAGATATCTTCTGAGTTGTCCAGAAAACTTTCTACATACAAGTAGAGTGAGTTTAGTGTAAGTGTATTTAAACTTTCAAAGTTTCAACTTGTAAGAAGCTCAACATAAATAGAAAAATAAACATCACAGGAATCATGTTGAAGACCTCAAGGTTAATACTTGAGGGAACTTGATACGTGTCCCATCAAAAGCCCCCAAATATAGTCAAAACTTCCCCGTCTCTTCCTGTTCACATACCTAAAGGCTTTTTATAGAACTTTATGGGATGTTGACTGATACCTCATTCTAACATTAGGTTCTACCCATGATAGTGTCCTGCCTCCTTCAGCTACTATGGTCTATGCACTTTGAGAATAATATTAGAATATGATAAATCTTCAATATAGTTTCTTCCTGTATTGCTGATTATTTGGGTAGGTTTCTTAAAGGTATCATATATGCACTGATTAATGATATCAGTGGCCCGTTTCACAATGATATATTGTAGCAACAACAACTTTAAAATAATTTTAAGACATATGTCGTTACGACGATAACTTAGTAGCAATTTCTTTTTTCTACTGTATCAAATTGAATTCTGTTAATAGATATATGAAGGGGCACCGTAGGGCTATAAATTATAAAAATGGCAGCTCATTAATAGCATTCAAAATTTGTTTATTTATAGTTCCTACGAGAGGTGTCGTTAATTTGCTACCTTGCATTGTAACGATAGGTATTATGCAACAGGCCACTGTGGTCCGTTGCACAATAGAATTTTGTTACTAAGATAAAACAACGAAAGCACAACGAACTTTTGCTTAGTAACGAAAAGTTTCGTTGTTACGAAAATAATCCACTGTTACTTAAATAGTAAAAATCTCTGGTTCTAATGGATGGAATTGAATTCTGTAAATTGATATAATAAGGCGAGACATTAGAAAAGAAACAGTAAAAGTAACAACTGTTTGAGCACATTCTAAATATAGAAAAAAAATTGTTAAAAAAAAGTTTCGTTGTTACGAAAATAACTGCAAATAATTTATTAAGCAACAACGAACTCTTTCGTTGTTTATCATATTTTCGTTGTTATGAAACCCATTGTGCAACGGGCCACTGTGGCCTATTGCACAATTAATGATCATAACAATAACATCTTTCAGAACACTTTATGCACATTTGCTTAACAGCTACGTACCTCTTTGTTGTGGAATCTGTGTTGCAAAACCTCTATAAACAATCTTTACTCAATTTAATTGAATTCTGTAAGTTGGCATGATGGGACAGGGTATGTCTACATACTGTAATGATTATAGACATCTTACTCAATCTAAATAGTATTTTTAAGAGTCCAAATATGGCCTGACAACAATCAGAGTGGACGGCAAAAGATTTCACTGTTTTGCAACTGTTTTTTGTTTCAACTGATATTGTGCAAAAGACCTCTAATTACTATAGTTAATAGTTATTGACAGTTAGTTCATATGAAGCATAGGTTGACATAGGTTGACAGGACTGAGCCCTGCAGGTATTAAAGGTAGTTGGGGTTGTTTGGCATTAATCCTTATTACCAATGCAATCTGCTGCAAATTTGTAGGAACTTTAGCTTCTATATAGAGCAATATATATTAACAATGTAAACAATTTTCACTGTTTCTGATAAGAGTCACAGCTTGTTAAACAATTTGATCTCGACCGTTGATTTCAATGGGAAATATCTGGTTTCTTTCTCTGTGAAAAATACTACCAATGGAATTCTCATAAAATTTCTGAATATTTAGCATTCACCTAGGACTAAATATCTAAACCAAAAAAATTAATATTCACCTTTTGTGAGAAAAATTATATTGAAAAACATTGAAAAATTGAAGTATTTTGGGTAGTCTTGGTATGGTAATTTGATACCCTGCTATTCTAATTGATCAAAATTACACCTTAACTTTACTTCTCCTAGCATTATTAGACATGTAAGATGTTTAAAATAGCTTTAGCAACATTCTTTTGTAGTTCTCAATCTATGACCTAGGTGGCGCCCTGAGCAGCATCAACTTCCTTTAAGCATCATCTTACCTGACTTTTTCAGTTGACACACAGAGTGGTCCAAAACTCTCAGGGAAAACATCTTCATGCAGATGAGCTGCTGCTAAAACAGTGGGAAGGAGGAACATATTGAAAGATCTAGAGCATTGTCAGAATAGGTAGGTTGTTAATCTTATATGGTTTTGTTTGTTTGTTGGGGTAGTTTAACATCTGGCCAACCCTTCAGGGTTATTTTCAGACTGCTAAAGGTAATGCTTTTCAGCTAATTTTATGCCACATTATACTGACTTCAGGCTGACCAATCATGTCACGTGGTTGTTACTTCCTACCCAGGGCCAGGCAGGCAGTAACCACTGCCATTGTCAAAGTCTTTGGTGTGACTTGGCCAGGGTTAGACTCCATGACCTCCTAGACTTGAAGATGGCTCATTTGTCTGGTCTCCTCTTTTTTTGCCTTTTACAATCAGCAAGAGGATGCTAGGAACTGGGGGTCTTATATGGACATTTGTTTATTTACACTGCAAAGTTTAGGCAATTAGACTGAGTACGTAGTAATTTTCTTTTGGCATCCAGTTGAACATAATTTGTGCAAATACCAACAACTTAAAAAACTCATTAAATAACATTCTCCACTATATATGTTGATGATGATAGGTGAAAAAAGGATGTTTTGCAAAAGTTACAGTACAGATCATAGAGCAATCAAGTAAATATAGGCACAACAGTCAAAGAGGAATAAGATAGTTTAGCAAAATTATGCATCATTTCAAATAGCCCTGCATTTCCTTATACTTTTAAATCATAGATGTGTAACCTTCTTTTCAATGCAAACCAAATGCAAATAAGCTGTATCTAATATAAATGTGTTAGTAATATTTTTGGAACTTTTCTTCAAATCAGTGGCACTAACAACTACATATATATAACATATTCTAGTGAAGAGATATGTGAAACGAAGTACTCCTTTTTAAACTAGCAATTTTTGTTTTTCTCCCATTTAATATTATCATTATTGTTTATTGCACAATATTGTTCATACAATAGAACATCCAACAGACTAGCTTCTCATTGTCAAAAATAAAAGGTACATAGAGTAATGCTAAACTGTAATATGGTTAAGCAATGTGACTCGAAATTGACTTTGCAATTTTGAAATTGACATTTTACACATAGTTGACTTAGATTCAGTCTGAATGAACAGAAATGATCAATGGTCAGATATACATGTTCCGTTGAAGTTACTTGCCTCGTGTTTTGCGCACTTTGCAATAATGTAGTATTTTTCGTTGGTGTTTCTATTATGTATTACTTGTATAAATTGTGCAAAAACTTGTGAGCACCCTGTAGTCTAGTTAGAATTGTTCCTAGTTACCTCCTTATATTTTCAGAAATCTGTTGCAATGGACACCTCTTCTGTATCAAGTTCCGTCAATGACTCCACATCAACAACTACCCCAACCATGATTTCACATATAACAGAACTAGGAAATCAGACCATGACAATGATCAGTGACCATAACATCACAAGCAGAGATCTGCTCGACAATAACATCACAGAGGGTGTAATGTTTGACAGCAATCTAACTGGTGAAGCTCATGGGCCGCAGCTTTCTTCTACATTCATCAAAATTCAGTATGGGCTCCGTATTATGTGTGTTATCCTTGCCATGTTTGGAAACCTGCTAACCCTGGTCGCTGTAGCACGCTATAAAACTTTACACAACAATACAAATTACCTGATCTGCAGCCTGGCTGTGGCTGATCTAATAGGGGCCAGTGTGATCCCATTGGAACTTGCTTTTAAGCGCTTGAATCAAGAGCCTGTATTCATTCCTCTGTGCCTAATTTCTAAATACTTCAGTCTACTATCTTCTACCAACAACGTCATAAGTTTTGTATGGATTGGTGTAGACAGGTATATATTCATTGCTCATGGTCTACACTATCCATTGTTGGTCACTTCAACCAGAACCTTTCTGGTGATTGGTTTCACGTGGTTATTCACTTCAATAGAGCTGGGAGCAGGGTTTCTGTTTGGGCACAACCTGAAAATTGGAATGACCTGCCTGTATTCAGTTTTTCTCTCCAAGTTGGTGTACAGTTACATTGTCATGCCTCAGTTTATTGTTTTTTGCCTGATAGCAATTGGTTTCTACATTGCTATTGCACAAATTGCTAATGAACAGGGAAAGGCTATCGCAGCACTTAACCCCTACAACACCTATGAGGCCTCAATGAATAAACAACAAAAGCGTATTGCCAAGATGATGATTACAATCCTGGGCACCTTCTTTATTTGCTTCATCCCACAGGGTATTGTAAGCCTCCTTCGCAAGACATACAGCAACTCATTGGCTTTTGAAATACTGGAAATGATCACTGTTGTCGTCTTTGCGACCAACCTATGGATAAATCCTATCATCTATGCGTGGAAACGCAAGGAATTCAATGTTGCCTTCCGTAAGCTGCTGGGACTCAAGCCAAGCAATAGTGTTGATGTACTTGGTGTTCCTGGGGCTAATTAACTTTAAATCAAAATGCTAAGGTGACTTGACTACAGTTTGTCTACGAGAAAGAAGTACTATAATTTGTTATGTAAGGAGAGCAGATTTCTGCATTTACATGTGGTAAGACTCCTAAGGATAGTTCTACTGAACTGATTTTAATTCTGAAAAAAATATCTAAAATTCTTGAAATTTTCATCTGAGAAAAGTTATTAGGAGTGGTTGAAAAATTATGCTGGATTTTGGCAAAACTGTGAGGGTTTGGCCAAACCTTCCTTGCACTGTTACAAGACCATTATGTGAGTGACCACAGGTGTAAAAGATTGAACTTATTTGTCAGGAATCAAGACAAGTGTGGGGGAGTTTGTATTCAATGCGAATATAGCAGATTGTGGAATGCTTCAGACTATATAATTCAAATCAACCCTTCTTTACGATTCAATGTGAAAGTCCCACTACAACGTAAAATTGAATAATAGCCATGGATCCATTTTTCAGTGAATGTGGAATATACATGTATTTGTACATTGATAACTTCTGTTCAAATGCTGTGTTTCTCGTGTTAAAAAGGTGAGATTTGTATTTAGTCAATGGCTTATATGATTTTTATCATCATAAAGATTGTATTTCAGAGGGAGATTGTGAGGCCTTTAACTCATTCATATTTATATCGTGTTTGGGTCACCTGACCATGTTGGCACCCAGTCAGTTTGAATCTAGTCACTATTGAGCTCAGATGTTCCCTACCTGTTGTATTGTAATCTGTTTAATTCTCAAATTATTTCTATTCAGAAACTGTTATTAACTAAAATCGGCAAACCAGCCATGACAGTCATAGAGACTATCCGGTCAAAGTTCATGAACCTGTATGTTTGATTGATTCTTTTGTTTGAAACATGTTTATTTACCCTGGCCTAAGATTGGGTTGCCCCAGTATTCCTCTTTTGGCCAGCCATAACTTAATCTAGTACATCAATTTTAATTCTGCAAATACAATTTTTGAATTGTATAGAATGTCTAGCAAATAAGATATTAATTTTCATTCACTTATTCTTACAAGCTTACTTAAGTTATAAGCAGATGAATTTACTGTGAGTCTAATCCTTGACTGATTGAAATTTATTTTGTCTGTCCCAGCAAGTGACGAATCATGGTCTCAGTGACTAGAGAATTTTTACAGGTATTTGATGTTGTTTTGATGATACTTATACTTGTACTCATTGTATAGTTACAGTATCACAACTCAAGCCATGTAGGATAGCTACCTCCTGTATAATTTGTAAATCATGTCTTCATGTATCTTATATAATCAAATGTTTTACCTAGGTTTTCCTATTCTTACAAACAGGACATTGGTTCTTATTTTAGAAATTAATGATAAAGACCAAATGGACACTCTGTTGCACAAAGGTAGAAGTTAACATTTGCTTTGTGCATGCCTACTGAATTAGTGTAAGAGCCACCAGATGAATAAACATGATAGGAATTCTTCCAAATTACTTAGTTTATGAAAATATATATATATATAGTGGCCAGTGCCGCTGGTAAGTGTTGGTATACCTGAATTCAATGATCATCGGGACACACTTCCCCGCAAGCACTGAGACCCTGGGAAAAATCGATATTAGACTGCTTTATAAGCGAGAGTGTAGGAGAGTCAAGGGGGAGAGAACAGTAGCACTTGGATCATACGAATCGGGAGATTCGGAAGGGGTTTAGATAGCCATACAATCACGGGACATCTGGTGACTTATACAACGTTGTTATGAGACGGCCGGAGGCGAGAGCAAGCGGACTCCACGGAGGAAGCTTACTTCCCCCAAACTGAACTGTAATACCTTGGATTCATTACCTCCACGAGCAGCTGTACGCATCACTATAACCACCAATAAACTTACCGCACTGCCAGACGTTGTTCATGTTATGGATTGAGCGCCCATACCGTGGACTCGCTCACCACTCGACTAGCCCTCCCATTAAAACAATACCAGCCGTACTAATTATATCAGATAATGCACGGAAATGATAATCAACACCAAAACAACCAATAGCGTCAATTGGTGGAGAACCCGGGTAAAAAAAAAGAACTTACCAGAACTAATGGTTCCATATCCTTGAACTCTTCCTCCTCGCCCATGTATGGGCAGGGATACAACACTCCTTAAACTCTTCTTCCTCGTCCATATGCTTGCATGGACGGAGATTCTTAAATTCGACATGGCGACATGACCTTTTGGGGTTTCATGATATAGTCCACTTATGGATTTAAGACAAGAGCTAGTTAGTAGATTAATCACTTATCGTTTTCGAAAGCATGAAAACAAATCTTTTCTTGTGTCAAGGAAATCTAAAGAAAATCCAGTAAGAAATATGCATCGTTCATTCATCTCAAGGGGTCATTTCATAATACATTAAGAAAACTTACCATCATAGAGTATTGCAGAGCACTATACATCGCTGTGAGTTAGTAATAACTTACCAAACATAGCCCGGATATTCGCCGAGTTATAATGATGTTGCAACACATAATCTATGATCTTCCGCAGAGCTCACACATGTATCGTGGAGCTAGTAGTCCAACAGACGTAGCTTCGCACAAGAAAGTAGGAATGTCGACCCTCTGTGGGACTCGTCCCCCATTGGTTACATTTGCTGGACCTAATGTGTCTAGGATTTTTCTTGGAATTGTGTCATGTTGACTAAAATTCGTAAAACATAGGATCTTTTGGGGTTTTACCCCGACAGCTAGTAACTGACATGTATCAATGGTCGAAAACTACGCCATAAAAGCGCGTGAACCCCTTGGTCACTCTTGTAGCGGGAACGATAGGAAGCTTACAGGAAGGTAGAAATAAGATAAGTTAGCCATGTACCCTAAAACACTGCTAGTTAAACGATAAGTAGATAGAAACTCACAGAATAGGAATAACTCAGGGATGTATGATCATGTGGAAGCTTTTTATTTATTGGTCCTCTGTTTCTCTTTTCTTAAACGGAAGGACCACGCTTGAATTATCCCATTCTGGGAAACCTGCAGACTTTTTCTTTTCGGATGCCAGAACCGTCTCGGGGCATCTAGGAGTTAGACCTCACTTGAGGAACACTCCATGGGTTTTGAAGGTGTGGGTCCATCCATGATAATGGTCATGAATGGACGAACATACCTACAGCAAAACATTAGTTTGCGCTATCTTGACTGATTGTACAATTGTGGATAGGTAGTCCTTTACTAAGGATTGCCTGGGTTGGAAGTGATAATTAATTCATTACCGAAATCGATTTCATCTACTATGAAACCGATTTCCTATTTTAAGCGCCGTCGACTGCACAAAGGTAGAAGTTAACATTTGCTTTGTGCATGCCTACTGAATTAGTGTAAGAGCCACCAGATGAATATACATGATAGGAATTCTTCCAAATTACTTAGTTTATGAAAATATATATATATAGTGGCCAGTTCCGCTGGTAAGTGTTGATATACCTGACGACAATGATCATCGGGACACACTTCCCCGCAAGCACTGAGACCCTGGGAAAAATCGATATTAGACTGCTTTATAAGCGAGAGTGTAGGAGAGTCAAGGGGGAGAGAACAGTAGCACTTGGATCATACGAATCGGGAGATTCGGAAGGGGTTTAGATAGCCATACAATCACGGGACATCTGGTGACTTATACAACGTTGTTATGAGACGGCCGGAGGCGAGAGCAAGCGGACTCCACGGAGGAAGCTTACTTCCCCCAAACTGAACTGTAATACCTTGGATTCATTACCTCCACGAGCAGCTGTACGCATCACTATAACCACCAATAAACTTACCGCACTGCCAGACGTTGTTCATGTTATGGATTGAGCGCCCATACCGTGGACTCGCTCACCACTCGACTAGCCCTCCCATTAAAACAATACCAGCCGTACTAATTATATCAGATAATGCACGGAAATGATAATCAACACCAAAACAACCAATAGCGTTCACTGTTATTAAAAGAATTGAGGGACAACAAAATATTAGATCCTTTGTTGCTCTTCATTGTTTCCATTCATTAGGTGCTGTTACAAAATCAGATGGAAAAATATGACCAATTTTGATTGTCACAGACCACTAGTATCAATAACAATACGCTTGAAGTTTGTTAAAATTTGTCAGTAATATCAATACAGTTGTTGAACTAATGGACCCCAGTGACTATTTTGCAGTGACACTTCACAAACTTATAGATATGTAAATATTCATTCAGTATATGTCATTTACTGAAGGTGTATTTGGAACTTGTCTAGAGCAGAGGTAGCCTCTTTTGATTGTTCTCCTTTGGTTTCAAATGTGCTCGAATTATTTTCGCCCAAAGGGGAATTTTATTGTCAGGTATTTCTCATTGTTGTTCACATTGTGTTTAAAAGGTGAGATTTGTCTTTGGTCAATAAAGTTATTACCTTATCAAACCCAAGTGCTTTAACATGTTGGTAATTTTCATAAAGCTCTGCACACCATCAAAATTGAATACATATTCCAAATCAATCGTTCATTACCAGTCTACAATAACATTGTTAGTCACATGAAATATTAGTCATGTTAGAATTAAGAACTTAAACATAAAAAACGATATAAAGTTTTGCAATGCTTGGTGTACTGGAAGACCAGTACTCTTAACAGATAAGTTGGTCCAGGGTTGAAATAAACAAAAAGAAAAAGGAAAAGATTGGGTATGGAAATATTAAACATTTGTCAAGGTGATCCTGTGCTAGTTTTTTAATACTCTTTTAAAGTTCAATCAGTGGCCTGCTTCATAACAAACCTCCGAAGAAAAGTGAGTTTATGTTTCCTTTCGGAAACTGTACACGAGTTTGAAACTCCCGTAAAAATTGCGTTTTATAACAAATCTCACATAAACCCACCCGAAACTTTCATAAATCCAGTCCAAACTCTCTGAAGTCATACCCGAACTCTCTTAAGTAAAAGCAAACTCAGGCTTAATATGATCCTGGCAGTTTATTTGGGACCAAAGCAACCAATACAAGTTAAGGAGTTACAATATGGTGACAATTTGAAAGTATTCATGCAGAATTCAAGAAATAATTGTTGATATATAGCAGAATGAAATAAAGCCCTTGAGGTCTCTGAATCTCTCAAAATTGTCGATGAAATCTCCATTACCACATAGATTTGTGAGATATTCCTTTAAAAGAACTTTGCGCATAATTCCAGATGAATATTTTCCAGTGGAATTCTTTCAGTGGATGTTTTTTTCAAGGACAAATTATGCTAAAGATTTATTAAGAATATTCTAAGTATAGATACAGTTTTGAGGCTTTAGGAATGTCGTCTATCTTATGTGTATTTAAGGGAAATCCCCAAAATCTGCAACGTCACATGGTGACTAATTGGGCATCCCCATCTTTCAATTAAAGAGAATTTCCCACTCCCATATTCATATAGGCTATTATAAACTATGAATCGAAATATACAAATTGGTGACGCAAAACTATGAGCAATGTAACCTTTAGACATGGCATTCCAAGGTTTTTCTTTCTCCTTTCATTAATAGATATGCGAGGACATGACCCAGCTAAGGATGCGACGTTATTATTATGTTGCAGCAATGTTCTGGTTTGTTTTGTATTTGGTTTTTGTTACGCTCTTTTGATGACTCCCAACGTACTGCCGTGAGGTTGCACTGTGATGTTATTACAACATTCTGGTTACATTCTTCAACCCAAACAGAATGTTCTTATAACATTCTGTTTTGGTTTTGTCCTAACCTCACCAAAAGAATAATCTTATAATAACATTCTGATTTGGAGAGGTTTCAACTTCACTGTCAATAATGTAATTCTTATGCCATCTAAGTAAGTAACAAACTGACTGTAAAAGTATGGTTGCATAATGTTTCTGTTATGTCACACGCTGGCTGGGTTATAAAATGATGGGTTGGGTTGGGAGTCCAACTAGGGAACAAAAGGCCAGCATGTGGGTGACACGTGGGCAACAGGTAATACACTTTGTAGCTAAGTTAATAAATCGGCTTGCTCTGACGCAAACATAGCGTTGCCCTTTCTTCAGCAACACCTGCAGCTGAACCTGGGAGCGAGTACTTGTGTCATCTGAACTCGTAATCATTTGATGATGGCTGGAATATGTCATTGTGCATTGCCTGGGGGGTGACTTCTTAATTATAGTAGGGCATTCCAGCCAAATAGAGAGCCACTAGGTAATATCTCTCACTTCAATTAAGTCATGACAGAAAAAACTGACATTGCCCAGATAGATCAACTTAGATCAACTCAGATTACTTATCAACTGGTATGTCAGTATAAATATGTTACACAAAATGCATGTCCAGAGGAAACATCTTAAGGTTAGAGTAGAGTAGGGGGCACATCGTCTAGTTCAAAACAATTGTGCGTGTTTACTTAAAGGTCTGCCATTTCTGTCACAATTAAGGCATATGTAATACATCATGTCAACGCTAGATGTCTAAACTATCAAATGATATTTATTGTTTTATACTTAACTGATTTACATCAAGAAATACAGAAAATAATTTACACTTTCAACTTTTATATTTTTAACATAGACTCTCTTATTAACACCTCTATGCCTTTCAAGTATATTGCAATTGGGAATATTCATTCTTATGAAAGCGCATCTGAAAATGTTGATTTAGGACTTTGTTTATTTTCTATGATGTAAAACGTAAATCATCTTTTTCAACATTTGCTAAAAAAAATAATTAACAAGGACCTAAAAATAAATATCAATTTCGAGACAAGCTTCCCTCAAGAAGAATAGTTCTAAAATATCTAAGAGGTTTTAGAACCATAGCTATGGCAACCAAAAATGTCAACTTAACTTCATGAAATGCATGAATATATGTATTTAAAGGAAACCTTGCACATAAATCTACAAAATGCTGACTTATAAGGATTTGCAAATGAAAAGAAAGGCAAAATGTCAAGGTGTAAGTTATTCATTTAGGAGATATTCACTTTTATACCACCACAGGTCAAAGCTATGTTGAAACTGTGCACTGAGACTAGCCCAATGCGTTATTCGTCAAAAAAATGTATTAAAGCAATAAATTTCGGGTCAAAATAATGTTGATTTGCTGCTGATTTATTACATCTAAACAGCCTGAAAACAATGGCGTTGAGTTGAGCGTGTAACAACTTTGTTAATTAAAGCAACAAGCATAATATATATAAGACAATATTATAATCTAATTTAGATTGAGAAACAAATAAATCATCTGCCCTGAAAAAAATATATTTTGAGTCTTGAAGGATTCTGTTTTTCTTAAGCTCTGTTAGTATGTTTACATTTAAAGTAGGAAACAAACATGTATATTGCCTGTTATTGCTGAATCAGGAATGAATAAATAAAGCAGTTATTTTATTTAATGAAACAATTAATAAAGAAACATTTTTAAAACCTGCAGTAATATGCAAGGCTCATGGCAACTTGAAATACAATAATTGCGGTCAAATGCATCATGTGACTAGAGGTACCTCGCTCCTGGATATTAATTAGAATTAGCCTCCCATACATATCTGACATGTTCCCAAAAATATATATTAAAATGATAATTCATAATTAGGAGGAGAACTACTTTTATGGGCCGCAGGGTACCAGCAGTAGGTTATCAGTGTAGCTAGCACACCAGGAACTTTCTTGGCCAATGCTGCCCGGTGTGTACACGGTACCCAGTGGCCCAGACAAGTAATGCTCCTCCTAATCATATTACACATAACTCATCTTGACATATGTTCTTTAATAAGGTACAGGAATATTTCCAGACAAGTGGAAGTTGTAAAAAGTAGTACTGATACCAAAAGAATTAAAAAATATAAAATGGCAACAATTGGAAAACACATAAATTTACTACAATACCTCGAGAAAATATTAGGAAAATTAGCATAATAACCATTATCGACAAGTTATGTCTTATGTCACTGAATACAATATTTCATACCATTACTACAAGGATTGTGAAAAGAATGTGGAACCCAAGTAGCCATACAAATATTTGTAAACAAGACATGCAACTGTCAAAGAATTTAACTGACATGAGAATAAGAAATGATATTGATTCAATTATAGTGCATGGCGTGATATAAAAGGGCTAGAATATTTCGATCTTGGTTATTTCAGTAACCAAAACTCTAGGAGACAAGGCTAGTAATTTTGCCCAACCCTTGTCCAAACATAGGATATACCGAATGAATGATGTGATTATAATAAACAAACAACACGCTGCTTACAATATCAGGTCAATGTCAAAATAAACTTTGGTGATAACTTTATCTATGTTGTGTGTGTTGATAAGGAGGAGAGTTCGATTTCCAATGCACTATGTTTCTCCCACACAGAATTGCACAACTCTGAGATGATAAGTTTTATCATCAATGTGTCAGATCAGATTCTCTTCACTTATGACATAAGCAATTGCAATAACCTGAAAAACAACATCACATTAATACAAAATCAAAATGTACTCTGAAACAGATATATAAACAATAGCATATACATGAACAATGTAGACAGAACATTTGCATAAAATAACAACGATTCAGAAAGTGAACACGGCATACACAGTTTTTGTATTGTTAGTTTGTTTTTATTCATTGCATACTAACTGATTTGAAAACTCCACTATGAAGAATTTTAAGATTAATCTGGGGGACAGATTGAAAGATTGGAAAGATAGTTTTCAATGACATTTGATTGCAGATACATCTGTGGCACGTATTGTTCAATGGGCCACAGATCACTTACTTATTAGATCTATACAACCTTGCAATTCAGCAACAGATCTGAGCATACAATGTCTACCTAAAGGTATTGGACTGAATGTATTAAACTTTTAACACAATCACGGATATTTTGATTCTAGAATCAGCTAATTTTCAATGAATGAAAAAGTAAGGCAACGTCAAATCTCCTATCTGCCTCGCTCCTCTAGACATTGGGAATAGCTCCAGGAATAGCTGACCACTCAGTTCACCAGGTTTTGAAGAATTGGGCATCAGTGCCACTCCTTGACCAATCAGATGAGTTGACAAATCAAGTTGTACTTACTGCCTGTTTGAGCCATGTTCCTCTATTGAGAGAATTGGGAACCAAAATAGGATTGCCATTGAGCTGCCTAAACAAAGCTTCCGGATGAGTAAGTGTGAGCTGATATTATGTGTTCTTTGCCTTCGTGTCCATTTGTATTGAAATGGTATGATATGTCTGTTTCTTTTTGTTCAAGTTCATCTAATCTAAGTTTGGACACATATGGTTGCCTTAATGGATGTTTATTTAAGTAGAGCTCAGTGTGAATTGGGCTGCTGTCTTTATGCAGAAAAGTGTTTGGTGATTCAACCCAGGCAAGCAGAGATGTAACAAGCACGTTCTGCAACCATACTTTTTTGGTGAGTCTGTAACCTGCCCAATTTTCACATAACAGTTATGTTATTTTAGGTAAAGCTGAGACTTACTAAATATGAATGTTATAATAACATTAAATTTTTGTTAAGTTGTGACCTTACTAAAAAAAGAATAACATGATGATGTTATTATAACATGAAAGAATGTTAAAAGAATGTCACAATTACGTCAATGACAACGACGCCGCAATGTTAGCTTCTGAAGATGTTTTTGTGTACCATCAAAATAACATAACAAGAACCGAAGCAGAACTAAACAGAATGTTTTAATAACGTTGTAATAATGTCATATTCTTGCTTTGGAAAGATGAGTTTATCTGTCAAACCCCGGGGTAGGGCGGAGGGGCCTCGGTGTCCTCATTCACCAAAGTCTCGTACTTAGGAGGGGCATCGAGGAAAGACACGTGTACATGTGGCCTTGACCTCTGTTGCTGACCTAGTTCCCGACCTTGACCTTGACCTAGATGTTCCTGGGATCCTTGACCTTCCTGTGACCCTTGACCTTGCTCCTGGCTGCTGCCTCTGCCACAACTATATCTATACTTGCAGCTTATCACAGTTGAAAAGACAAACCCAATCACAAGTGGAATAAAAAGAAATAATACTAAGTAAAAGAGCACCCTGTGGTCACAATCAACTGTCAGTTTGACAGTAAAGTCTGTGATGTTAGATGCATAATAGACAAGAGTAGTACCTGCACTCTGAGGCATGGGAATTCGACAATTTTGTTTGCCTTTGCAGGTGTATAGCTTAATGAGGCTTGAGTCATCATAGTGTGTTCGACTCAGATAGAAGCTGACTCTCACCTGATATGTGGTAGGCATGTGTGACCTACTTCCTGAATGTTTATAAAAGAAGTAATAATTGTCTGACTTTTCAACTGTGTGATTAAAGATACTACTGTTTGACCAAGCACTGCACTGAGGTAGTTCACTACTAACATATTGATAACAAGAGCTTCCACACCTGTTTTGTATCATTAGTTGCAAATTTCTTATCCCTTTTATTACATACTGCTTGATCTGGAATCGAGGTGGTGTTGTTTCGACGCATGGATTCACACTTACTTTTGACCCTTTCAGGAGGTAAAACCCCCAGTAGGTAGAGCTGTCAGCATAAACTCGATAGTCAGATACAGTCACGCTATACTTGGTTCTACTAGACGGAGACACATCTACATCTGGAGGATGCGGGAATACAGCAGCCTTGAAGTCGTATTTTGACTTCAAGATGGCGTCCTGACAGAACAGGCCCAAACCAGACGTTGTCACTATTAGGGAGTCTGTGGGAGAGACGTCAAATTGCCATCTCGAATAGATGCTCAGCGTGAATACGCAGCCAATGATGATGGTGAGAATGATGAGGCACGCCCAGAACCTGTAGATCGTGGTCCTCGGGGAGGTCTGCCTCACGCCTCCTGAGGGGGGTCGGCTCGCGGGGCCACCCTCACAGGGCGGTAGAGGCCTAGTCCTATTGGTCATCCTGTAAACAGTAAGTTTATTTACAGTTGTAAAGTCAATATTGAAGATAAAGAGGAGAAAAGATAAAAAAGCGCTGTGGTTCTTTTTTTCAGATTGTTGACAGCCATTGTTGGTTATATCTTGCCCAGTCCTAGTGCCTGCCCAGTTATTTTAGATAGGGGGATAGGGAAATGTGCTAAAACTTTTTCGAAAATGTTATATAATCCAAGATATCTGTTTTGAAACCTTAAACCAAAATTTGATAAAGGGAAATTACCTTTTGCCCTACTGATCCCTGATGTGCAAAACATTGCTGAGATAATAAAGAAGACGGATGTCCTAATGTGTTCTAACATGCAATAAGGTCTGAGGACCTATGCCGATTTTTTTGGTTTGATGTCTACAACATATGTAAGTATATATGGTTTTAGAAAAGTCTCTAGATATCTCTAGATATTTATATATCAGGTTGAAGGCAAAATAAGGGCCGCTAAAAGAGCATTGTTGTACATCTAACACTTCATTCTTAAGATGACATATGCAATAAGAAGCCATAGAATAAAATATGAAATAAACATTAATAACACATAATCCTGTATCTTATTTTTATCAGTATCTGGGAAGTAATTTTCTCTGAAAATGTCACAAGGTTTCATCTCATAACTCTTAAATTAGCACTTGGACCCCCACTTTTCTTTTTATGTACTGGCTTTGCATCAACAGGATTAATTGTACCACATTTGAAGCAAATTTTGGCTGTTCAATCAATAGTTAAACTACAATGTTATTCCTCAAGACAAAAAAATAGTGAATCAGTTTTGAAATTATGTTATTATTATTTCAAAAATGATTTACTATTTATCATATTATTATATCATTATATCATTTCTCTCTGAAGTTTTAGAAGGTTGCATGGCTTACCTTGACGCGTTGATCGTGCCTTCCCTCAGGTGAGTGCCTTGTGGTGTGTGATCAGCCCGTCATGGGACCCTCAGATCTATAGGCCTGTATCAGATCTATAGGCCTATAGGCTGTGGTTTTTGTTAAGTCATCATGGATCACACGACCTTCCTCTCGAGGCTCCGCACCGGAGGGTCAATGTTACAGTTTGTTATGAGTTTTAAATATGGGTATTAATGGGGAATGCATTTGTCGCCTGTCAATTTAAGTCGAGTTTATAGGCATGTCCGATGTTGAATTTAAGAATTAATCCTGTCACATGTCACCATATTTTTAGCCTTGATCAAGATGCATGCTGGGTAACATATCGACTAGTCATAAGACTTTTGCACGGACATTTCCATCAATCATATCACTATTTCTAGCTTGACATGAAAAGACAAACTAGAGGTCATCATTTTGAAATTTGTAGGCACATTATATTCAATATTTTCAAAGTTGTTTGAAGATTCATTCATTATAGGTGCATATATCACAATTATTCATTTATGTTTTATAGCATTTCCTGGGGTTTTGTCAACAACATTGGTGAGAATTAGCCTGAAGGTGCCTGAAATACTGTAAATCAGCCGTCTGTGGTAGGTTGAATTCACATGCGTCAACGTGAAAGTGACGCAGTTTCTGTCATTTGCTACATAATGTTGACTCATTCCACTCTACCGTTACGTTTACATTGACCCGGGCCAATGGGAGTCTTAGCAACCATGACATATCTCGATGCGTTAATGTATCTCAAAACCTTCCGACAACATTACAGATTACTGGTGCAATATATATAAAAGACGATCATTTATTGATTGCAGAGGAAAACAAGTGTACCTCTAGAGACATAACTTTGGCTTAGGTCAGTACAGTAGAGATAAGAGATACATTGGGCTTGCATTACAGGATACACTGAGGGTTGATAAAATAATGCCTTCACATGTTTATTAAGGTAAACCTAAGTCACTATTTTACCTGAGATAATCATTATGTTATGGAAATGCCTGGATACCATTCCATAAATATTTCACAATAACTATTGCGAGTCAAAGCACTTCCATAAAACAGGATTATCACGAAATTGTACGGAATGTTCCCAAGTTGTGCGAAAACTATCAATTCTACCAAACGGTAAGATGTTCTAGGGGTGTGGTAAAACTTGAAAAGAGAACTTAATAGAAAGAGTGGCGGCTTCTCAAACCTGTAAGGTCCGGTGGAAAGTTTTTGAATTTGGAAGATACCATGGAAGATATCTGAATCTCTGGATTCTGGATCCCCCCTGAGTTTTCCTTTGAAAACCATGTAAAGCATTCTAGGTATTAAGTTAAAGAATTCTACGCAAAATTGTCATTATGATAAATTCTTTACCAAGGCTCATGATATCGATATTGATTTGTCATTTAAAATGGGATGTTTATATTATGAATGTTTTAGGAATCAATTTGTTTTCTTGACAAGGGAACCTCTCTGCCTCTTCTGCCCAACCTTGAACGCAAATTATCCCTCAACGCATAGTGGAATATGAGATTCACTTGCATTCATGCCTGCATTTCCTGAACGTAAGTAAGAACCCAAGCAAATGAACACTGAACACTTGCGTTAGTACCGGAAAGGGAACGTAAATACTATTTTACGCATGGTGGAACATAGCCTCGTCTCCACTTGGGCGACTAACATGCATATTTGGGCAACTAACGTTTGTCTCCCGGTTATTAAGATATTACTACATCATCAGGCTACTAATTAGTTGCCGGTGAAAAAATATTTAGTCCCAAATTTGGGACGATCCTGCCATTAAACTGACGGCGACTAGAGGACACATCCCCCCCCCCCCCAGGCCAGCTACTATCTGCACTAATCATGGGCGACTAGAGAAAAATATCAGACATGTCATATATTTCGACAGAAAACCATCACGACTAGTTGGTTAGTCATTAGACATCACGGCACTACTGTTTAGTATGTCATCAGGCGACTAATATTAACTACGTTAGTTACCGCCGTTTTTTGTAATTTAGTTGCCCAAGTGGGGACCCAGCTTTAAGGGTAAAGACGAGGGTCTGGCGGTGCTGCTCCACAGACAGTGTACATGTCCTCACACTATGTCACTTCTGATATCACATTATAGATTATATGAAACATTTATTTCTGATGACAAATGTACAGACAGAATTGACCAAGAAAATTTATTATTATGCTCGGTCATTGTTAGGACATCGGTACCTTATTCATTTTCAAAGGTGTTGAACTGAAATCATGAATAAATATCCCTCACGTTCATGTCCAGGAAAAGTCCTAGTTTTTTGTCTTAGGGTATAAACTTATAGTGAATTTTCTTACTCATTTATCTTTGTCAAAGTCAATGAAAACTGTATAAGATATGAGACAAAGTTGCCTATGAAAGTATCCCACGAATACCCATTGAAAATGTCAAGTTTCCATGTCAGCTTCATATCATCAATAACCTAACATTCTTAACTATTCGTCAAAGTTGTGTTCCTCTTGTATTTCTTATAGGAGCCTTTACAGTGAGTCACACGCGCCCTTTGTCTATACTTAAGGAATGTATGCCTTTTTCTGAATAAATGGAGATTGTGTGCAAGTTAAGCTGTATAAGCTGATGGTATTGGCAATTACATTATGGATTGATTTGAATAATATCCAGTCAGAATAAGATGTTTATTTTAATCATGATGCATAGCGTGATATGGAATATGTGGAATAAAATGGTTTTAATCCGTGATATATTCTTTATACATTATGTATGCACTCAGTGCATCTATTTCTTGTATTCAATGGACGAACGGCAAAAGTAACTACATGTGAAGACTACTATAATCACAACTAAAGTTAATATTACCTAATATGTATATCAAACTGCTAATTGGAATCAATATTTATTCAACTTTTCTTATTTTCTTATAAATACCTTATAAAGTGCCTTTGTGAACTTGGGAACGGAGCTGATTGTTGTTACTGATTGTTAATCAGTCAAAATCATTTTATGAATATTAACCATGTATATATCTATCATATAGCTTATCATATATTCCATATTTATTCTTTTTACTTGCCTTTGTTTTTATTTTTGTCTTTTTGCTTTTTTAAAAAATCATTCGAAATAACTTTTTGATTAACGAGTCACACTCATTTACAGACCAATTCTGCTTTAGCTTTTATGGAAATGTGTGAGAGAAAATTGATTTAGTGACTTCTTTTGACATATGATTTTGAAAATCATTAATCAATGAGTTTCTGAGGTCATGCATTCCCTGGTAATAATTACAAATATGTTACACATCTATATTTATAGGAATTATCGAAGATGTTGAAGCCTGTGACGCTTTTATCCGTTTTTCTTACTTTAAGTTACTAGTGATATGAAAATGATTATACATCTAAAGAAAAGTTAGGGGAAGGTTAGTATCACATTTCACTATTGATCGTAAACCTGGTGTGCTGATTTCATTAATAGGTAGAAGGGGAAGTATGCACCAAAATAGTCGCATTTTAGCATGTGTTTAATAGAGGCAAATTTGGCCAGATTTATGCACGACTCACATATAGATTCCCAGTTTCTTCCATAGCGTCTAATTAGTGACCCATGCACTAGATGTAGCCGTCGGACCCTGGCCTCTCGTTCACCAGCTCCTCATACTGCGGAGGGCTGTCCCTCACAAAACGACCTTTATATGACCTCTGACCTTGGTGTGACCTTTGACCTCGGTGTGACCTTTGACCTTGGTGTGACCTTTGACCTTGAAGTCGGCTATTTCTGGCTGATTTCCAGTTGTACCAGATGAGTATTGAGATGACCAGTCCCAGCACCAGCGATGGGAGGGCAAAGGTCAGCAAGTACATCTGCACCCTGGGGTTACACTTGACCTTGAGTTTGACCTTGTCCTTGTGCGCTGAAGAGGGGGCATTGTAGACGACCCCGATGTGGGGGGCCCAGGGCAGGGGCAGGGTACATGGCCTGTCCGCTGTACAGTAGTACCCCTCTGAATCGCCTGCCGAGTAATGGGTACGGTTCAGGTAGATCTCTGTGGTGACGCTGCCCGGGGTATGATCTGAGGCCCTGTAGACGATGAAGTAGTCGTCCGAGTCCTGGATGTGGTAGGTGAGGTCATTACTGAAGCCTGGGGAGCAGGGCCACAAGTCGGTGAGCTTCACGAGATAACAGGCCGGGTGGGTGCAGCCGTCACGCAGTCGTCGCAGGGCCGTCCTGCCTCGGGCAATGTACAGATCGGGGAAGAAGCCCTCCCCCTCGGGACATCCCGAGACACGAATATCCGAGCCCTTGAGGAGGTAGAACGCGACATAGCTGACACCGTGGGCAGGGACGGCACCATACGCCACATGACGGGAGTAGGTGACAGCACCCGGGTCCACTTCAGGGGTGGACGGGTAAACCTGGACGTAGAATGCGTGGTTTGACTTGAGAACGAGGCTGTCACAGAAGAGCCCGGCCCCTCGTGGTGCCACCTGCCGGCTGTCCTGAGGGGAGATGTCCTTGTAAGTGACCGGGGCGTAGAGGTGGAGCAGAAAGACACAGACGAGGGCTAGGAATGCAGTAAGCAGGCTCCCCCATAGGACGACCAAACTGGACCTGACGCTCCGGCTCCCGCAGCATGGCGTCCCCTGGTGTTGGGCGGGTGTGCTGTGAGATGTGGAGAGGGGCGGGCTGAGATAAGGGGAGACGGACACACAGGCCGTGCCCCCAGTGACCGTGGCACCAGCCGCTGCCTCAGACATGATGTCGGCTAGAGTGGACGACAACGTTATATGTACATTATTTATTCAGTGCTTGCAGTGTCAAAATGAAACAGTCATCACACATTGGCTCCACAGATACTTGATTTTTTTTCCAAATATAACTGAAGACAAAGAAATGAGAAAGACAGAGCTAAATAACCTAATAAAGCATATCGACATTGTTTCATGAAATGAAAATCTACTACAGACAATTTGTTTACATTGAATGAATATAAAGTAGGTCAGATGAATAAAATCAGTATACTGGAGCTTTATAATCATACTGACCTTTCATGAATGACAATTTCGATTAGTAAAATAGGAGCTATGAGAATTGGCTGAACTGGTTAAACCTATAATACAAATATTATTATGACGTTCTGACTAGGTGAGGTCCAAACCACACTTAAACAAAACATTGTTGCAACCTCCTCAAGGCATGAAATCCCAATTTTATCAAAACAAAATGATATTGTGACATTCCGATTAGGTCAGGTCTAGACCTTCCCTAAACAGAATGTTACCACGAATATCTTGTTTGGTCAGGTGTCAACCTAAACTAAACAGAACATTATTTTGACATGCTCTGTAAGTGAGGTCTTAACCACCCCTATGCAGAACATTATTGTGACATTCTTATTGGATGAAGTTACAATCTCAACCTCATAATAATGTTACATAAATGTTAACAGAACAGCACAATGGACACAACATTACTGAAAGTCATCAAAATAAGCTTGCTGCAACTTTGCAATGTAACATAACAAGACTCAATCCAACACGTCACTGCAACGTTATTATAATGTCATGTGCTTGGTTGGAATCAAAAATAAAATGAATAGTAGCACACTGAAATGAAGAAAGCTGCTCTCACTTTGGTGGTGGAGTGATAACAATAAAATAGTAAGAGTGTGTCATGTTATATACATCTCACTGCAACAAATTTATCCTCAACAATATCAAAATGTCTTTTGCACTGCAAAAAGAACTAGTTGTAAACTTATAGATAAGTCTTACCTTGGTGGTGGAGTGTTACAGGCCCACTGTAAGCACCTCACAGTGTGCTGACGGTGTCGGCCCCGCCCCCTCCTTGAGGTATTGACCTCTCCTCTCTCTCTGATAAGGCAAGTCTTGGCCCAGTATACACCTTTTTCATTAAGAGTGTTGCGCCCCCTGCTTCACTTCATATAGGTTAACTATGGGAAATAACCTAAACCATTGGTTCCATTTACTCCACCAGGGGTCGCAACACTCTAAATGAAAAACGTCTATACAGGGCCAAAACATTTGTTCTTTGCTACAAGTAACATGATGTACCTGATAAGAGATTTAGTTTAGATACATTAAGGATTTTTCAGCCTAACCTGACTTTTGTTTAAAGGAGGTCAACCCTAAAAACAAGTTTATTACATTAATTGCTTTTCATATAAAATGAACGCATCGGGAAATATCCTTTGATTTGAGGGAATCAATGCTAAAAAGTGAGACCACTGCAGCTCTACCTAGTGTATTATAATATATTTTCTTTGAAATATGGGAATAGGCTTTTAGGTCATTTAGTAATAGGGATATATTTCTGGAGATGAAAAAAAAAAGAAATATTAAACTATTTATCAAATCTCTCCCAGATGAATGATGCTTACACAAGGTACAGTGAATACAGTTTGATGAGGGTAATATCCCAAATAGTTAGTAATGTTAGTATTGTTTGAAATTCGAGTAACTGCTCGTCATCAATATATTCGCTGGTGTTAGTTATGTAGTTGCAGAGGAATCTCTTTATGGGGGTTCAGACTCACACAAAGAACAATCGATTACAGAGGTAAAGTCAGTTTATTAATCAATTCAACTAGACGTACAGAGGTGCCCTACGTTGTCTCCTATAATCCTTTCACAATAAGATATTAATTGATGTAGTACAGGAGGTGATGACAATAGATGAGGTGGTTCATATCCAGTCCTACCTGAGACTACCAATCTGTTAGATGTACTCATAATATTTCTGAACAATTTAAGAAGTAAAGGACCAATGACGCTTTGTCGGTTTTAAGGGTCTTCATCCATACCATTCATGACTTATTCCGACATATAACTCCAAAATATAAACCCCCGTAAGCCCAACCACCCAGTGGATTATTTCAGTAAAATATTATGACATTTTAAATATTTTTCGATTGTCACTTATACCTCTTTGATTTTTAGAAATTTAGAACCCCTCCTTCCCCAAAAAGCGAACAATCCGTTGAGGAACCTATCGGTCAGCGTCTCATGAAGTAATTATCATCAACAACCAAAATTAGCCAGAGAGTATGGGGGTTGACCACTAAATTCGACATGGCGACATGGCCATTTCTCAAAATCGACATGCGACATGAGGCCTTAACGACATAACAGACATGGATAATACCCTAGTGACATGAGACATAGCCATTTCTTAAATTCGACACGCGACATTGAGAAAAATAAGTGACATAGACTTGCGACATTGGCAATTTTTAAATTTGACACGCGACATCGGGACCCCCCCATCCAGACCCCGGAGAGTGTTTGAATAGAGGGAATGTCAGTTGATACCAACAAAATTCAGTTATTATCTTGGAAATATGGAATATTTCTGAAGTAATGGGTGATGTCCTTCAGCTTAACCCTGTTGACATTGACTGTCCTAGAGGACGATACCCTGGTGCCACCTATCGGCTGAGGCAGGCAGTAATGGCGGCCGAGATGAGGAGAAGGAGGACGGTAGGCATGAGGACGGCCGACCCTCCATCAGAGGGTGGAGCTGGAGTACGAAATGAAGAGATTAGTCATGGTTTGTCAACAAAAAATGAATTAAGTGATACTAAACCTATATATAGATATATATATATATATGTATATATATCTATATTTATATATATATCTATATCTATATATATATATATATATAATACACAGGAAATGTTTGACACTGTTAAGAGAATGATAAGTCTTCCATACTGAATACTGTACATGTCAGACATTTCATGAAGGGTTCCCTTTCATAATTTTATTGTTAAGACCTGAATAGCATTAAGAGTAAATGTATTTGGAAACAGTAAGTGTTGTGAATCCAAGGTATCAAAGCTTGCCCAGTGGCCCGTCGCACAATTACATTTCGTACAAGCACAAGCTCAAGGATAACTTTAAGAATGGTTGTGTATAAACAGCACAAGGTTGTGCTGTTACAAAACCCTTATATCTCTGTTTCTACTGGATTAAATTAAATTCTGTAAATTGATGTAAAAAGAGAAAAAAATATAAAACAGTCCTGTAAAGATTACACCTGTGACGTTCTCTGGTAAGTCGGGGTTGCCGATTCTTACAGCAGAGGAACGTGGGGATTGTTCGGGTCTCGGGGCGGACGGGGAATCCGGGCCAAGAACCGAGATGTGTTTTTAGAGTCGTGCCTCGCGCACGAGGGGGGGGCTGAGCGAATCAGTCGGGAATCGGTGCTCGATGTCAAACGGAGGACTGCGGGGAAGGGAAATTATGGTAGGGGTACGGGTCGGCCGGGGTTCGTCTCGCTCTATCTCCCAGACCAGCATTCACCCCTACTGGGCGGTCCACCCCGTGGTTCCGGTCCGCGGGGCCGTCGGGCCGACGGTCGCCTATTGTTTGGTACCGTGGGGCCGAGCCTGCCGCGCCCTCGTCCCTGCGGACTTCGTTCCTTCGTTCCGCCCTTCATGCCTTCGTGCCATGCTGCGCCTACGCTTCCGGGACGGTTTCGGGCCTTCGTGCCCTACTTCGGTCCTCCGTTCCTCGTTCTCGTTCCTCGGGCCGTCGGGCCCCTACCCTAAGTTTCTCCTATTTATCTCGACCTTCGACTGTTTTATCCTAACTTCTGGTTAATTGCTCGGATCGGCTCATCTTAGCGGTTGTTTCAGGAAAGAAGACACGTCTGGACACAAGGAGAACTGTTAAAGAACTCTGTTTATTCGGGCCTCACCGCCCCTTTATATACCCTAGAGGTCAGCCCTGATTGGCTGCTTTCAGTCACGTGATCTACAACTGACGTCACTTCCGGTTTACATATCACTTCCGGTTTACATCTTTCCGGGTCTTGTTCCTTTACATATTCGTTCCTTTACACTTTCGTTCCTTTACATATTCGTGCCTCTTTTTCGGGCTTTTTACACTTTCGTTCCTTTTACATATTTCGTTCTTTTACACTTTCGTTCCTTTTACGAACATATATACCTTTTATAATATTACCTTATTTTCTCTTATTTTGATCTCTACATATTTGGATGAATAGGCATTCATCACACACCTCATTATGACCATTCTTTTTAGTGTCAAAACATGGGCTATTATGATCAAACTAGCAACGAAATGCTTTATCATTTCCATTGTTACGAAACCCATTGTGCAATGGGCCACAGGGGGCGGATCCAGGTGGTGGGAGGGGGGGAACCGGTGGCCCGCTGCACAAGGAATTTGGTGACAACAAAATTAATGTGGTTGTAACAACAAAAGCGTTCCTTGTCCATTTTAATCATTGTTAGGCCAATTCTTTCCTCCATCAGAAAACTTATTTTAAATGCTTTAATGAGCTGTAATCTGTAGACCCACAGTGTCCTTCTAAATAGCAATTTACTGAATTCAATTTAATCCAGTAGAAAAAAAATATATTGGGTTTCATAATGATGTAATTTTTAACCGCATGTTCTTAAATTAGCTGAAAAGCTATCGTTATTACACTTGGTCATTGTGCAAAGGGCCATAGAGGGGTGCCCCCTTTTATTGGACCTTAAAACTACAAAAAGAGGGAGGAGGTGCTGTGCATATCTGTGCGAATCCTGGATTCTACCCTGCCACTCATTGGGGTACTCACGTATCTTGATGCAGGAACTGGTGCCGCCCTCTCCGCAGGCCTCACACATATACCCGGCCTCACAGACTCTGTATCTGGGACGGGCACTGTAGGTCTTTAAATAACCAACTCATTGGGGTATTCACGTATCTTGACACAGTAAGACGAGGAACTATATAGACCTTAAAATAACCAACTCATTGGGGTACTCACGTATCTTGACACAGTAGCTGCTGCCGTATACCCGGCCTCACTGACCCTGTACTGGGGCCGGGCACTGCAGGTCTTTAAATAACCAACTCACTGGGGTACTCATGTATCTTGCCGCAGTAGGATGAGGCATTATAGATCTTAAAATAACCAACTCATTGGGGTACTCACGTATCTTGATGCAGGAGCTGGTGCCACCCTCCCCGCAGGCCTCACACATATAGCCGGCCTCGCAGATCCTGTACCGGGGACGGACACTACATGCCTCGCCCCTGGTCATGTTCACCTCAATGTCCACTTGTATGAAAAAAAGGTGAAGAGCACTGAAGATTATATTCAGGGGGAATTGTTTGATATGAAAAACACATTTGATTTCAGCAATGTCCAGCAATGGGGGAAATCCCTCAGAAAAAAAAAAAAAATTTCTAAAACAGATCCGATTTGGGTGTTTAAACATTACTGAATCAGTTTTCTATGAGAAGTTCAGTTCAAATATATAGTTTCAGACTGATTTGTATTATCCAGAGAGAAATCAGTCATTTTTTTTCATTTTTTTTAAGTTTCCGGTTATGTCAGTTTCTTGGGCCTATTTCTGGCAAAATAAAACATCTTGAATGTAAAGCTTCTAAACATTAGGGTGTCCCCTATTGTCCTATTAAACAAACTTACTGTAGAAAAAGCTAAACCCAAATTGGTTGGCTGCCCTGACCTGAAGGGACGAAGAATGCGGGGTCGGTGTATGTTGACAGAGGGACGGCCTTACCTGTTTCAACGCAGAAGTCAGGGTATGCATAGAGGATGAAGGTGTAGCCGGTGGGACAGGTGCAGGCCCCACCAGTTCCGCAGTTCATTGTCCCAGGACAAGTGGCTCCGGTAGAACAGTTGGTGTTCACCGCTTGAAAGAGAAAGGGGATTCAACATAGACAAAAAAGATGTTTGCCCTGAATTGCAAAGGACTTACATCCAATTACTTAAAAATATATCAATTTTATTCATCAAATTTTTGTTTTATCATCTTTCCAGAAATTTGAAATGGTTTATTTGACTAACGTACAGGTACATTTGTCTCAACACCAGGTATAGGAACAGACTTAGATAACTACATCTCTAAGGGCCTAGTGGCTGCGTATATATTTTTGATAAATGTACAGACAAGTAAGGTTGACTTTTCTAGGTCATTCTTATGACAGTGGGGGGTGACATTCAAGATCTCTGATATTTTCTGTGGTAAGCTTTTGTCCTTATATTTTTGACAGTAGTTTTGGTAGTTGTTCTCAAATTTTCTTCTAATTGATGTTAACTTAGCATTTTCACAAACAAGGAGAATATGATACACATCTTGTTTCGGATTTCCACAAGTACATAATTGGCTAATTGTCTTTTTACTTCTAAAGCTTCTAAACCGACTATCAGCTTTACAATTCATATCTATTCTAAGCTTTGTCAATATACTTCTTATTTCTGGTGATACAACCTTTTCTAGATAATCTCTCTGTTTATAATGGTCTTCGTGACAGTTATTAATAACTTTACATCTTTCTTCGTTTCCCGGGTTCCTAGTATATTCTGTATATTTCTGGATGTATATGTCTCGCAAACGACTTGATATTAATGCTTTCAGTGAATTTTTGTCCCATCTTAAGGGATAAAGCCAAACATCCCCCAGCCCAATTTTCCATAAAGTATCTTGTATATTTTTTGTCCATTGGTGGTTCTCGTTCTTCATAGTTTTGAAAGCATTATTTAATAAAATACTATCTGTGCCAAATTCTAGGCGCCACCAATAAAGAATGCCCAGGATAATAGATTTTGTTTGTATTGGGTATCTCCCCAGTTCACTTAGGGTTAAGACATTGCTTGAAAATTTGGAGACTCCTAAAGTATACTTACAATATTTCACATAAAATTTTTCCATGTCCTTAGTTTTTGTACGTTCCACTTCTTCAACCTCAAAAGTGACCGGGTATTTCCTGAATTTATGCATTATTTCTATTTTGTCTTGAATATTTGACAGTGTTATTGATATCTCTTGTTTAGCCCTTAGATATCTATTACTAATGATCTCTACATCTGTAACGTCAATTGCCCTAAGACACTCATAAGCATATTCTTTCTCTCTTTTGGAACCTACCCCATCGGTTTTCAGCCTTAATGTGTGATTACTATCTGGCATGCCCCAAATTGGGCAACCATACAACAGTATAGGTTCGATTTGTCTATCAAACAGAGTCATGGAAAGCTTTACTGAAACATTATGTGAGGTGCTTATTGCCTGCTTGATCGAAAACATTGCTCTCCTCACCTTTGTTACTCTGTCCATTTCCATCTTCTGTAGGTTACCGGTACTTGTTATTAGTAGACCTAGATATTTGTAGGAAGTAACACACTCTAGTTTGTTGTTTTGAAAAGAGAGGTCTTCTACCTTTGCTTTACCTGTTGATAGTAGCATAACTTTTGTCTTTTGAGTGTTAACCTTTAGTTCCCACTTGGAGCAGTACTCTGCTAGTTTGTCTAGACATAGTTGCAGACCTTCCTTGCTCTGAGAGACAATAACCAGATCATCTGCCCATGATAGTGAATTGAATTCTGTGTTCTCTAGTTGTACTGGAAAGCAGTCAGTTGTAAATATTTCGTGAATGTCATTCTGAAAAATGTTAGAAAGGGTTGGGCTGAGGGTGCATCCCTGTTTGACCCCTGAAGTTGATGGGAAATTGTTTGTGTATCCGTATTTCGTCTTAACACAGTATTCATTTCCACTATATGCACTTTTTATGACTCTATAGAGATTTCCTGTTATACCGCATTGTAACATTTTATAAAAAAGAAGCTGGCGGTTGATTGAATCAAAGAACTTTCTAAAATCGACAAAAGCTGTGTATAATTTTTTTTTTCTGATTTTTAACATATTTTTCTACCAAAGAATGTAATATTATTACATTGTCTTCTGTTCTACGTTTTTCCATAAATCCATTTTGATTTGGTTTCCAGAAATCATTGTCTGTGAGGAAGTTCACTATTCTTCTATTTAGTATTTTACCAAATATTTTGCTCACACAGTCAGCGACTGCCACTCCTCTGTAGTTTTCAGGACTATTAATGTCTGAGCTTTTGTGTATAGGTGTAATGCAGCCGAGTTTCCAGTTTTTTGGGTATTCCCCTGATTGAAGAATAGTATTGTATAGGTGGACTAGTGCCTTGTGTACTTTTGGTCCCCCATACTTTAACATTTCATTGTTGATAAGATCTGGCCCCGTTGACTTCCCATTCTTTGTTTTCTTAAGAGTGTTTGTGACTTCATCTACGCTAATTGCATAGTCCATACTACCATCCTTGGAAAGTGTTTCTAAAGTGTGAAGAGATGTCTCTGCATAACTGGAGAATGTTGACGCATAATTTTCTCTTTTTTGTTTAATGTTCAGGAGGTTGTGAAAGTAATCAGTCCATTGCTGAGGTGTAATATTTGGATCTTTGGATTTGGTTTTTGTAATTTTCTTTACCGAGTTCCAAAATAGTCTTGCATTCTTTGATTCTAGTTCTGCTAATTTCTGTATTTTGTCTTCTTTTGTCTTCTTTTTTATCTGGTATTTGATACGCCTATATTCCCTTCTTGCTATTATGAATTCCCGTCTTCTATCCCTGTTATCTCTATTACTCTCATATCCCCGCCTTGCCTGAGCAAATCTCCTTTTATGGTATTTAAGATGTTTTTGATCTTGTACTGTGGGTTCTTCCTTTTGGTCTGGTTTGGTTTTCCTTGGTGTAATGTGTGCCAGAGGCATAGAGTTTTTTGCTGCCTCCGTAATGATTTTGACTGTGAAGAAACCTTTCTATAATTTTTAGTTCTTTCTTATCAAATTCTTTGTTGCACAAGGTCTGCACAAAATGTGAATAAGTTAATTTTGTTGAATTTAACCATTTAGAATATACAACTGCTGACACACACATACACACACATACACCCGTACCTGAGTGGATACACAGTGCGGTGCCCGCATGGTATTGGTAGTCACTGTCACACACGCATGAACTGCCTGAGCAGGTTGCAACTGCAAACAGAACCAATGTATAAATAATTTATTCCATACCCACATATCATCTTTTAATGTTTTACAGGCATGAACAAAGTTAGAATTTGTCATTCATAGAACTGCCCAATCTGCATATATAGAAAACAATCAGATTTCACGTCCTTTCCATACTGGTACATAATCATTTTAAGAGCACATTTTCACAAGGTAGGATGTCAGTGCAGATAGCCCTCACCTGAGATCTTTGGGATACAACTGGCGGCACCCGGATGGTAGCGGTACCCCACGTCACAGACACAGTCCCCATTGGAGCAGATCAGACCTGAAATGGGAGAGCAAAGGTAGAGTTAAAGGCTCAAAGGATAGTTCTTACACCCAGAGGTAGTGTTAAAGGAACAGAGAATAGTTCTTATACCCAGACATAGAGTTTGAGGTGCAAAGAATAGTTCTTGCATCCAGAGATAGAGTCTGAGGTATAAAGAATAGTACTTACACCCAGACATAGAGTTTGAGGCACAAAGAATAGTTCTTGCACCCTGAGGTAGAGTTAAAGGCACAAAGAATTGTTCTTACATCCAGAGGTAGAGTTTGAGGAACAGAGAATAGTTCTTACATCCAGATGTAGAATTAAAGGAACAGAACAGTTCTTACAGCCAGAGGCAGAGTTATAGGTACAAAGAATAGATTTTAGACCCTTGATGACAAAATTTGTCATCAAGGGTCAATGTATTTAATACATAACCTGACGTTAAGCAAGCGTGAGGTGATGTCACTGACAACATTTTCATAAGGCTGGAATTGATAATGAACAGGAATCTATTTTGTCGCTTAGATGAAACATTACGTCTTATCTAGAATAATTTTTATGTCTATAGTCATAGTTATTTTTCCAAATCATTGATAGTTGATATATAGTTTTTAAAGCACCTGCAGGTAGGTTTGGACTAATTGTGTTGAAATAACATAGGAAAAAATTTAGGATATACTTTCAAACCAACATGAAAAAATAAATATTAAAGTTTAGACCGGTCAAATTTGCCAGTAAAATTGCAGACAAATATCAAACTTGCTTAAAAATCCATTTGGCTGATGACTTTATTAGTGATTCGGTCATTGCTTACAAGGCGACGGGCACTGGCTGCTTGTAAAATTGCTTAGTGGGTATGGGGCTTAAGTATTACTAAACAAGTATATGCTGCTCCTGAGGTTTTGCATAAGTGTTGTTAGCCTGTTGTTGGTTTTATCTTGCCTGGTGGAACCCCCACCCTCCACCAAAAAAAATATTCGAAGGGACCCAAAACCAATAGTATTGACAAAATTTTCCAAATTCAGATAACTATAGAAATATCTTAGATGAGTCCACCCAAGGTCAGTGGTAAAGAACCAGCTGTGAAAACTAGCTGAAACTGAAGTAGAATTAAAGGGAGATGTAAACAAACCCCATTTTTGTAGATCCACATCAATTGAGTTGAGAATAAAAAATAAGTTTTTTGAATAATTTTCTGTCATATTAGATTTTAACTCGTGCCAAACATAGGCCCAAGGAATGTATTTCCATGATTATTTGAGTTTGAAGAATTTCATTGAAATTATTATTTTTGGCTTCCTTTAACAAGATCTTACCCTGACTTGTGTCACAGTTGTCGTTGTCCGTGCCGCAGTCGCCCTGCATGTAGCCGCACTGATTCGCCAGTCGACAGCTGATGCTCTCCACATTCACTAGAAAAAAGAACCTGTGAATTTCAATGTAAACAAATGGCAGGTTTGACCTCAAGCAAGAAAATGCAGTTTTATTACAACACTCTGTCTTGTCGATTCTCAACCTAACGTAAAGAGATTAACTGTTACATGTAAATTGGGCAGGTAACAGACTGACCAAAGAAGTATGGTCACAGAACGTGCTTGTTACATTGCTGCTTGCCTGGGATGTCAGTTGAATGCAATAGAGTTTACTGCTGACTGTATGGTTGTGCAGCATTATAATGTCACTGTGACATGACAGTTCAGAAAAGGGTACACATACAGTGACTGCAATGACATTCTGATTAGACAGACTGTACAGTAATATGAACTAATATTAAAAGACTTTTATTGGACTTGAGTAAAGCTTGAGACTTTATTTATCAAGAAACATTAACTTTAAAAATGAATCGCTTGGGAGTAAATGGTCTGACTATGTGCTGGTTCAAATCATAGCTAGCTGATAGGAAATAACATGATAACATGAGAAAGTTTTGTGTCATCTTTTTAGGTGTTCCCCAGGTATCTGTATTGGGCCCCTTCCAGTTTTTGCTACATATCAATGATTTGGCCTGAATACAGCTACATACTGATGGTGCATCCAAATAGAAACTAATTCCTTAGCAATATACTCACCCAAAAAAACAAGACAAAACAATTCAAAATAAAAATGTTTCTTATGTCAAAATCTGAAGTAACATGTACAGGTTGATAAGAACATAATGTTATCTGTTAGATGCTTGGCCATAAGGTGATTAATTCTATCTGAAAGAGAATAATAAAAAAAGCTTTAATGTATATTTCTTTCATTTTTGTTTTTTGTTTTTGGAATACAATCCTCAGCAGGGTTGCCTCATTCTACAAAAATCCTCGTTAATGAAAACCAACTCGTACTTGTGATATGAGGGTACATACGTGGATTGCATATCGTGTAAACCACGAGGTCACTGTAGACATAACCGGAGGCACCAACGCAAGTAGAACAATGCATAGTGGAATAGCCTTTAGTGAAAACTGACTTGTATTCATGATAAGTGGCCTGTTGCACAATACCTATTGCTACAATGCAAGGTAGCAAATTAACGATACCTTTCGTAGCAACTTTGCACGTTATAACACACGTTTTGAAACTCAAAAAAAAACTATTTAGAATGCTGTTAATGAGATGTTATTTTTTTTATTGCCCTATGGTGCCCATTCATATATCTATTTACAGAAATCAATTTGAAACAGGAGAAACAAAGATATAAGGGGTATCACTACACTGATAACTATCATTGTAGCGACATGTGTCTTAAAGTTATCTTAAAGTTTTCATTGTTATGATAACTCAATGGGCAACAGTGACCCATTGCACGATACCAATAATAACAACGAAAATCAATTAAACAACAAAACCTTTCGTTATTACTTTTATCGTAACAGTGATCGTCATGACACTAGAAAAAAACTTATTTAGAATGTCCCGAATGAGCTATAATTTTTACTGATTTTTTTCTTAATTTTTCCCTTCATATATCGATTTACAGAATTTAACTTTATCCAGTAGAAGAAGAGATATCAAGGTGATCGTAACAATGATATCAATTGTCGTTATGACAATGATCTTAAAATTATCTTAAAGTTATTGTTGTTACGAAAATCTATTATGCAACGGGCCATGGGCCAATGAGGGTACATACGTGGTGTGCATATGGACGTCAAGCCGAGGTCAGTGTAGCTGTGGCCGGAGGGACATTGACATGTTTTTTGCCCGCATCCCTCAGCAGGGACCTGGCATGTTGCTAGGTTGGTCGAACAGTCGCCAGTCGTCTCACACGGCTCACCATACCCAGCAGCTGAGGCACCTACATGAGGCCAAAGGAAGGTGGGATGTAAAGCAACAGGATATTTCAGTTTGAAATGTAAATGCACAGAAACATTTGAAAGTTTATTTGAATATCACTGCTTACCAAGGTTTACATATATTGGTTGGGACTCACACCGGTAATTTTGGTTACAATATTTGTTTTAACAGATCACAATTGTAACTATAATAATATGATTAGGGGCTAATAACTTCCTTTCAAAGTAAAAATAGGTTAACTTTGACTTAGCACATGTGTGAGACGAATTTCCACATCAATACTGGTTTCTTTAGGACTGGGTGTGTAACCTCCCCAGACAGATTAGATTGTATCACAGAACCTGAAAAAAGACCAACAACCCTGTTTTTGTATGATGCTCATCCCCAGCAGTGGTATTTACTGTCATTAATTATTTCAGCCTTCTGTACATCATAGATCTGAATATTATGACAACTGTTGGCCACGTTTTGAATCAATAAATGGCCTCACCTGTCAGAGTACCAAGAACCACTATTGCTCCGAGGAAGACCGCACGCCGCTGGAAGAAGAACACAGTTTTCATAGTAGGGTCTATTAAAGGGAGCCAAAAGCAATGTTGGGTCAAAATTTTGAAAATTCTGTTAACTATTGAAATATATTCGATTGCTATAAACTAGGCCTGTGGTAAAGTCTAATCTGTGAATACAGACTTAAACTGTATCAAAATACACTAAAACTCGTAACTGGTCAATTTTGGTGACCCAGTAAAATTGGTTTCTTTACCAACATAGATTACATGAGTTTTGAGGAATTCCAGTGAAGATAGGTTAGTTACCATGATTTATACTGTCCCAATGGTTAAAGTTAGACTCTTAGAATTGTTTTCATAGTTATTTGAGTTTACAAATGTTGTCATATTTTGACCCAACCTTGCTTTTGACTCCCTTTAAAGTTATTTATTTGAGAAATTGTTACAGAGGAGTTAAAAGCTACAAATTTAGTAAAAGGCACCTCTGAGGCATAACCATGAAATTTGGAAGTAGAGCCACCTTGAGATATTTATAGGAGAGAGTGACATTTTGCCAACCCACTTTTGGTCACATGTTTAGACCCAAAAGCATGTTTAATTGTGTCAACATGTCAACATTTGGACAGTGTACACAGATACAAACAAAGACAATGATTTTATTCACTTCCTCATTAAGAGGATACATTACAATACATTAAGGACAGGGTTGATATACAATATAAACATTTGGATGCTGTAAGTGTGAAAAAGCATCAGTGTAACGTAGATAAGTGAGATTCACATTTCCGTGTGTCCTCACATAACACCAGTTGTAGCACCAACTGTTTTGGTGAGGCAAGTACCATTGTCTACAATAGGTATTGCAAATTAGGTTGTATATAGTTATACTATAAATCAGGTAGTAGCATGAGGAGTAGTTCAAGATAATAAACAGTGTGCTGCTAAGCTAGTACATTGAAATATACAGTAATAATCAGTTTGTTGGTCAGCTAGTATGGCTATGGGTATGACAGTTAAATAAATAAGTACAATTCACCTTGTAACAAGGTGCTTACTTTGTCCATCATGCTGAAGGCTCTTCTTCGTCTGTATGTCTGTCTGTCTCTGTGTCTCCAGGAGGTGAAGGTATCTGAGTCTGATGATACTCAGAAGTACCGAATCCCCCAAGGAAGACCCATCGGTCACTCTGATACATCAGATCCTAAAAGTACTTCTGTACCGTAAAGGTCAATATATAATTCACGACATGCTTTCAGAGATCAACGCATGCCTCGGTGAACGTCATGGTAGGGTGCATCATATTTTGAATTAATCATTGGTTTGTTGTACACAGGCCTTGTTGTACACAGGCCAGGCTGCTGATTCACCCATCATACTCTCCTCTCTATCCATAGCCTTAACCATTTACACTCATTGGATGCTCTGAGGCATCACCACCCAAAACACGCCAGATGCATTGAGGTATCTTCTCAATGGGTGCTGAAATAGTGAATTCCAAGCTAATTTTTCAAGAAGAAATAATCAGATGCTGTTTCATAACCTATAAATCATTTATGATTATAGTATAGTATGTAATAATTAAAAGGTTAGACATAATTTGTTATGTGTTATTTGTACCATAACTTAGGTTTTGTTAAAGGAAAACTTGCACATAAATTCAAGAACTGCTATTTTATTTGTAGGATTCCCTTTTAAGGACAGATAGGATTCCCCAAGAACTCCCCTTGCTACGTCATAAATAAGGGGATATCCCTTAAAAATGAATTAAAATTTTAATGTCCTATAAATTATAATATTGTTTGAAAACTGGGAATTTTCTTGCAATTTTTCTTATATTTATAGTGCAAGTTGAGAATAACATGCTGGATTGAATTCATTGAAAAATAACCATATATCCTGCAGTTAAGTGAAATCTGTTGTTTAAGGAACAGTATGCCCCTTGTGGTGTATTTTGGGGCTGTTTACTTTAGTACATTGGTAGTTTTATAAAACCTGAATGAAATTTTGGTGGCGTAGGGAAAGGGTAAGCCCCATACCCGCTGAGTGACTTTAACTCAGTTAGCTCATAGATCGGCACTAAAATCGGCTGATTCTTACCATCCCCTGTTCATATCAAACATTGAAATGTGCATGTTTAATCTGAATCAGTGCTAAGATCGGCCGATTCTACTCCCGGTGTCTTCTGAATATAAACAGGCAGGTATTTTTAGTTTCAAGGTCGTATTCCACATACCAAAAGTGTGGTCTGCTTATACTGACCCTCCCCATGGTAACATTCTATACCCGCAGCTTGTACTTTCATTGCAATTTCAGCCACCGCAAGTGCCATATTGGCTATCGCAATAGCCATATTGGCCACGGAAAGTGCCATATTGGCAGCTGAAAGTGTACTATTGGCAGCCAGCACAAAATCGACAAGGAATATTTAACAAAATGTTTGTAAAATTTGATCAGCAATGCCACCGATTATAAATTGGCAATGCAAAAAGTATACTGCTGCAAATTTGCAGCATACTTTCAATACGTGGAATATGGCCTTAGGGATTAGGGAAAGGGTAAGCATGTAGTGTAAATTCTGTCTTATACATGTATCATGTATGCATACATTGACCTTAAAAGGCAGGTTTGAATGCTAGTTGTTGTTATATTGTTATTTAGCAATTGGGGAACTGTTATCGGAACATTATCAACAATGGGATAACCAAAATAAATACCAAAAAGAACATATAAGTCAGATATATATATATATATATATATATGATATTTCCTTTACAATCTGGTGATCGTTTCCTTACTTTATCCATATACATACATATAACCAACCGAGAAGGGGGTACGAGGCCGGTTACCAACCCGAGGTGAGCCCCCGGTATCAGCCCGAGGCCAGGGCCCGTCAGGGCCAGCCGAGGGCTGATACCGGGGGCTCACCGAGGGTTGGCGACCGGCCGGTTATATGTAGCCCCTGATATTCTTCATAATTAAAAAAAATACCTGTGAAATTGTGCTGGGCCACCACAGACGTCTGTAGTGGCCGTCGAGGTCCGTAGTGGCCGTCCGTAGCGGCCCATATTATCGCCCACTAATTACAGGCAGACAAATCATCTCAAATCCTTAAAAATGGGCCTTTCGGACCCAGGAAAATTGTGAAGATTTAGACTTAGGGCCGGCGAACGTCGCGGCCGCGGACATCACGGCCACGGACATCGTCTTTTCCCACGCAAATTGCATGCCTGTATCACACTACAGTGTGATACAAAGCTGGTTACCACCCCAGTTTGATACGGCGTGCTTTAAACTCTTAACTACTAAACCTGTATCACCCTAAGGTATAATAAAATTGATTATATGTGCAAGGTGTTTTACTAACTACCTGTGTGCAGGTTTCCATGTGGAGACTTAACCCAAGTGAATGGTGGATATTACTAGCTTTCACCGGCAACCAAGAGTGAAAATTAATATTGGTTGCCGGGTGACTAACTAGTTGCCTTGAGCCTATAAAACTAATCTCCAGGTTGGGACGCTCTTCCTTCATTACTGCCACCTGGTGAAACCCACCAACCCAGTACCTTGACATGTACATCCATGCACCCTACCCCACTCCTTATATGATTATGCACCATTGCAACAACCCACGACATTTAATAGCAACTCTTTCTCCCACCCATTCTTATCTAATCATATTTTATTATCATAAAATGTTAATTTTTTTGGATCTGTTTTTATATCAATTGACCTATTTTCATAACATTTATTCAAATATCATGTAAATTCTACATTGAATTTTAAAAACCAAATGTTCATCCCAAATGTGTGCCTCTTGTCTTATTTCTGGTGGTTTGCAGTAAAGATAACAACACACATCTTAAGTGGAAATACAGGTTTATTAATGTGTCAGTAGATATAATGATTTTACAATTTCAATATCATCGCCAAATAGTCCCTTTTGGGAAACAAGCCTAGGGTGTGAGGTTATAATGACGTTATATCAAGGTGTTGCTGTGACATTGTACTGTCATATTAGTGCAATTAAATATCCGGGTACGTTCCTATTACATTCTCAACGAAAACAGAATGCTAATATAGTGCCCTGTTCTGGTTCGGTCTTTACCGTCACCAAAAATAACACTGAGATTTACGATAGATGTTGTAACAATTATGTGTCAATATAGGGAATAACAGTCTGTCCAAAAAGTATAGCATGGAATATATTGACAAATTGATCAATCATACTCAGATAAGGCTTATTTTGCTCTACAACCTAGACTAGAAGTATTGAATAGGTAATTTTACGCCAACAAATTAACAAAATATATCACTAAAACATAGCCTATGCTTTCTTGCTCCCAGCGTTACAAAATCCAGCTATAGACCAAGCTTATTCTCAGTAGGTCAAGAACTCAATAATATAGAACATCACAAATATCTGGGAGTAATCCTAGGTCACAATTTGGACTTTTAAATACATACCCAAGCTATTTGGAGGTTAGCTGGATACAAAATGAATGCACTCAGGACAGATACAACAACCAGTGCTACTATTCAAATATACAAATTGAAAATCCTGCCATGTATTGATTATATGATGATATAATTTATAATGCAACTACTCAAGAACAAAAGGAGAAACCTGAAAAGCTACAATATCATGCTCTGAGAATCTTCTCTTAAGTTGATCGTACTACTTCCCAGCTTGATCTGTTACACTGAGCCAATGGCCCCCAACTGGCCCCAGATTCCTAAAAAAAAACTACGGATCCGTAAAATAGGTCCGTAAGGTCTATGTACGGGTGGGAAGGTTCCCGTTAATAATTACAAGTGTCCCTAAATAGCTCTATAAATTTACGGAAATTGTGCACACCACCCACAAGGGTCGTGCAGTCATTTCATGTTAAAATAGCATTTGCTTGTGAATGCTCACATCAATGAAAATACATTAGGAATGCAATTTACCTTGAGGGCCCCTAAACATAAGAATAACAATATTTTTCATAGGTAGGCCTAATGAATTATACACATTCTAAACACTTTACTGAATGATAAAATGCATTTAATGAAGGTAAAACATGTTTTCATTGCATTAAAGTAACTGAAACATTACAATTAATGTATATGGTAAAGCTTACAGTACCTCTGACCCTCCCGGTTCGTTTTTCCGTAAATATGGTCATTTCCCATAAATTTATACCTAGAAAGTAACATTTAGGGACACTTTTTTCATAAAGCCCTAGAAAATCTTGCTATTTACGGAATTTTGATGTCATTTACCTGTTTTTTCTATCTTCCATGAAGTTAGAAATACCCTCTTTACTTTTCCATATTTTCTACACTTATGGAGGTTATTTTACGGTTAAAACCCTTTTCCGTTAATATACGGACCCGTAAATGGACTTAGGAATCTGGGGTGGGTCTCAGAAGATTAGATTAGATCTCAGGAACGCTATGTACAAAAGAAAGGGAGAAGACTTTTATAGTCTCCTGGTACATGTTAGGAACTTTGAAACCATCCGTCAATTTAAGTTTATTCTTAAGGCATCCTCATGCTGAGTATTGATAACTGATGAATTATATGTTCTTTTGATTGTCCCGCATGTATTTTCTATTTTTCTCTTTCCATGCTTCTGAAAACATCTAGTGTGCAACTTCTATATGGTATTCTATATCCTCACTTCATTGTCTGTTAAGAAGAGGCTACATTACAAGCATCACATAAATGACTCCATAAGGGTCTAACCTTATTTATAAAACATGAATACAACTGAAACATGTGTTTATTTTACCTCTAAATGCTAAATCGTAAAAGAAATCTCTGTAGTTACTTCTTTATTTAAATTGTGTCATCTTATTCTGTGTGTCACATATTGTTTTTTTATGCAGGTCTAAGATTTTTGTACATACCTTGTATGATATAATATATTCATGTCCAATTATCTTTAATGACATTCATATGTTGTCTGATTGATATATCATTGACTGAAAAATATGTAAACTAGTCCCTGGACAGCTAATGTTTGATGTAAACTAGCATTCAGTTGCCAATCATTTGTCAGGATAAATAAATGAATTACAAATAAAACAACACTACATTAATGTCTCCATGAAACATAACAGGTCCTGTGGCGCCATCTAGCGCAAGAGGCAGGCGACAGCAGCAGCTGAGATCAGGGTGACCAGGCTGGTCATGGCAGAGAGGCCAGAGCCCGCGTTTTCGGCTGCAGTACACACATAAAGAACAACATTAAGAAAAAATAAGGGTTCTAATTTGGCGATCGTATCTTTACTCTGGTCGCCTGTCAGTATACCATATTGAAATGTACATGTTTGATCAAATCGCTGGGTGAATCGTCTGGTGATTTTCCCGGTGATTCAGATCCAACAAGTACATTTCAATTTACCATACTCACAGCCAATCAGAGGAAAATATGATCGCCAAGGCCCAAATCACCAAATGGGTATGGGGCTTTAGCGAACAAAATATTCAGAGGTGCCATGTTTCCTACTTTTGTAGGATTTCCTACTTATTGGTGATTTTGGAATAGACAACTGATTTTACCTACAGCACCCTAGAATCTGTTTTACAGTATTTATTCAGGAGTTTTAACCTATTTAAACACAAATTCAATTCTAGCTCTCTATTCCTACATATTCTTTCTTCCTACTTCTTCTAGAAAAAAAAGAGTAGGAAATGTGTTTACTTCTTTTCCTACTTTTTAATTAGTCAGGAATATTTACAACTCTGAATATTAATGTGTATAATTCCAGAGTACAAACAATTAAGCAGATAAACATGTTAATGCTTACAATGTCTTCATTTCCTTAATCATGAGAAGCACAAAGACAATTTGGAAACTATTAAAATCATAGTTCTTTTTTCTTATAATATCTACAAATTTATCACTAGAAGCAGGTTTATACATACGTTCTTTGACACAGCGGAAGTAGGAGCCGGTGCCTCCGCAGTTCTTACAGTACAGTCCCTCCTTACAGACACTGGGGGCAGTCGGATGATAAAGGCAGGTATCGTTCTCTGGGACATTCCAGGTGGCCACCCCTGAAGGTCACCAGAGGTCAAACAGCATTGTTTATTATTGAGAATCATCTTCAGACTTTCCTCTGGTCTTCCAGTTGACAATACAGTAAACAAAATTTGAAATATGCATGATACTGTCATGCAAAAATAAAGTTTATGTTTTTTTTATTCACAACTTCCAACAAATATTTGATAACATAAGATCTTCCAGTGTATCAATTTTACATTAACAGAAGAACTATGTACATTTAATATACAAGTTCTACATTGAATATTCAAGTTCAACAATAGGTCAACATGATACCTATTTATTACATGAACATGCATTGCATTGTTGGTCAGTGAAAGGATATATGATTTAAATCTATAGCATTGATACCTTCTTATAGGGATAGGGATACCTACTTTTTAAAAAGCAGTAGTTGGGGTATGCCCATAGGCTAAATACATGGATTCACAGACAAACAGCCATACCTAAAGAGACGCAGTAGTTGGCCATGGTGTATGCGTATAGGGTGAATACACAGCCACTGGGACAGGGACACTTACCTGACAAGATGCAATAGTCGGGGTATGCATACTGGGTAAATACATAGCCACTTGGACAAACACACCTACCTAACAGGATTGAGCAGTTTAGGTATGCTTGCAGGATAAATATATAGCCACTTAGACAGACACAGTTACCTGACAAGACACATTAGTTCGAATATGTATATGGTATGAATAAGTAGCCCCTTTTTGGACAAGCATACTTACCTAAAAGGAAGCAGCACATGTTTGGGGTATGTAATTGGAAGAATATGTAGCTGTTGCGACAGGTGCACCTACCTGACGAGACATACTAGTGGGAATACATCACTGCTCGAACAGAAAGTCCTATCTAATAAGAAGGAGTAGTTGTGGTGTGTGTATAGACATTGTGCAGATGACGTCACACCTCCCCCCAAAATGGGATTGATGCCATATTGGTGATCGATTTAAAATTGGTATCATTTAAAATTAAAAACCTCTAGATCAAGTTTTTGTTCAAGATTTATCCAAAACAAAATCAACAATTTTCCTCCAGAAATTGATAATGATCGATACGATTCATGACCACATTTTCATGATCACCACGTGGTGATCACCAAAAAGTGCCATGTGACCATCCATACACAAGGTCTATTGGGTGAATATGTAGCCACTGGGACTTGCTTACTTACCTGACAGGACACAATAGTTGACAAGATGCAACAGTTGGGATATGCGTTTGGGGTGAAAATGTAGCTGTCCTGACCAATGCATTCACCAGACAAGACATAGTAGCCAGGGAATGTGCATAGGGTAAATATGTAGCCACTGGGACAGGGACACTTACCTAAAAAGACATAGTAGTCGGAGAATGTGTATAGGGACTGTCATAGCCACTGGGATGCAACATATGCGTCTGTATGTAGCTGTTACAACCAATGCATTTACCTGACAAGACGCAGTAGTCAGGTAATGCACATAGGGGGAGTATGTAGCCACTTGGATAGACACACTTACCCGATAAGACGCAGTAGTTAGGGTATGCATATAGGGTGAATTGGTAGCCAGTTCGACAGGCACACTTGTAGACGGAGTTGGTCTCGGTGCAAGTCAGTGATCCAGGGCAGTTGAGACCAGAGCAGACAGCATTCAGGTCTAGGCAAAAGAAGAGTGTTCAGGATTATCATTTCAGGCTTTTGGTAATCTGTTTTTTGCCATAAAAGTCAAAATTGTATTACAGAATATTGACAGCCAAGTTGTGATCATATTTCCAAATTTACACAGCAGAATTTGGTTCTAGAGACGGAGAATAATTATATTTTCATCCACTGTATATAAAGCAAAGATACTGGATTCAAACAAATCTGATAATGTGTTGACAAAGCATTGTTACTCTATGCTACAGTAATTCTTCAGTAACTGTGTGTTGAAATAATGTGGACTTTGCATAGTCATACCTATAAAATGAATATTCTGGTGGCATGCTGAAGTCAACTGCCCAGTTTCCCCTAGCTACGGGTACGTTTTTGACAATGTACTTTAAACAGTTTGAATCAGTTGTCCACCTACCACCACTCAGACAAAATCACTATTTAAAGTCATTATGAGCTTTTAGGGTTGTCTGATTGTTACAAGGTATTCTTTGGCTTCAGAAAGCAAGTTTTCGTTGAGAAATTTTTGTCTGTGATCGGCATTTATTTCTGGCAAAATCATTGGTGAAAATGTCTAGTGTTTGTCTAAGGACTTGCCTAATGGTATGTACTAACCTGGCTCACAGATGTTCGGGTCAGCGTTTGTCTTGTATAGGGCTGGACAGACACACCGATTACTCCCGTTACACACCTTTCTAGTGCCACTTCGATCGATACCATAACATTGGTCTCCCTGGGTAGCACACTGGGACACAGAGCCTTATATGAACAAAAGGAATAACAGATTAAAAAAAATAGAGGAAATATGTGAGGGCCCACAGGGCTGATTTAGCTGACACACCAAGGGTTGGTAACCTAAGAAGGACCTTCTACATGATTGGTTATGGATTTATAATACCCTGGGAATATTTTTAAGGGAACTCTTGAAGGTAAGACTAACTTACCAAGGGGAACTCTTTTTTCTGCCAGAACTACATTCCTATATCACCCTGTAGGATGATAATACTGTGGTTATCACCCTGTTTGTATAAGTGATGCATTGAACTCTTAACTACTGAAACTGTATCACCCTAGAGTATAACACATCATATTACCTGAGACTGAGATTGATTGAGACTGAAATAGACTTAATTGAATTTCAAACATATGAATAAGTAGTGCAGCATCAACTAAAACATACATGGGACAATTATGGTTATACAGAATAATCAACTTTTAATTTAACAGCATTACTGCCACAAATTGTCATAGCAATTCAGATGTGAAGGTCCCAGAATGTGGTTTACCTACATCTTAATATCAAACCAGACAAATGTATACTCATTGTGACGTTCCTCGGTAGTTCGGGGTTCCCGATTTCTACGACGAGGGGACGTGGGAGTTATTTTGGCTTCGAGTTTGGCACAAAAGCCAGATCAGGAAGCCGAGATGCCAATCAAGAGCTGTGTCCCGCACATGAGGGGGAATGGGTGGATCGGTCGGGAATTCGGTATTGGTCGTGGAGGGGGTTGGGCCTCGGTCGGTCGTTCCTGGGGTGTTCCGGACATCAGGTACGGTGGACCAGGGTCTCCGTTGCTGAGCGGAGGGTAATCAAGCAAATAAGGGGGGTGGACCTGAAGAAGAAGGATGGACCGCTCACTAGCCTACACAGATTGGTACTCTCAGTGTCCCATAGGGTATCAGGCCAGCGCTCGCCTAAAGGTTGGTAGTGTTGGGCCGAGCCGGTCGTGCCTTTGTACCCGCAGGGACTGGACAGCCGCTGAAGATTTCGGGCTTCCATACTTGACCGGTTTTCCTCTCTCAGGTCGCCTCTCTGGTGAATTTGGTCCTTCGTGCCATACTTTGGTCCCTCAGGCTCTCCGTCCCTTGTTCCTTTTACTTCTAAATTACTTGTGAACTTTACCTTAATTACTTCACTTTTCTAGAGAACTACCTGTTATTCGATCATATTATAAGTCCTAACCCCTTCGAGGGCTATTCTAGGGAAAGGAGACACATGTGAACAAAAGGAGTACCAAGAAGGAACTGTTTATTCCGGGCCTCACCACCCCTTTTTATACCCTAATACGCGGCTCTGATTGGCCAACTCAAGTCACTGGTCTTACTGATGTCACATCCAGTTTACATTTGTTTTTGGGTTTCAGGTTTTCGGGCTTTCGGGCCCTTACATAAAATACACTTTCACTCTATTATTCTATCAGTTTCGGCACCTAACTTTGATACTGATGAATGGACATTCATCACACTCATCATGGTTCTCTCAGTGTGATCCATATTGATTTATGTCATAGGATAATGTATAAGAAAAGCTTAGAATAATTTAAACTCTCACTTGTAACTGTTGGATTACAGACATCAAACGTTGAATTGTACTGGTAGCCAGATCGACACACACACTGCTGGCTGGAGCACATGAGACCTGAAATATGGTAGGAAAAATAGACCTAGAAAATCAAATACATCACTTTTATATTGATAAACATTTGAGTTCCCTTAGGGGTGACGTCAAAATTCAAGGGTTGTGAACTTGAGATGCTATGACAGGCTGCAGCAGGATGTTAGTTATAACCCCTATGTGCCATGACTGGCTGCAGCATACTAGAACCCATTGCAATCTCATGAAGGGTACCAGGCATGAACCTTTATCAGTTTTTCCATTAGTTGTATGATAAAATGGAACTTTCCTTTTATGTTTGTATACAATACATACCCTAAGTACCTCATTAAGGCTAATTAGTTGATTATTAATGAGTTAATGAGGTCATTTAGGGTCATTAAGATAATGTGTCCACCCTCCTCATATCAGGCTGCAGCCTTGTGGCAGCAGGCTGCGACCTTCAATAGCCCTGGGTGGAGGCATGTTGGTGTAATGTCACTGACCATTGGCTGCGAACTGCTGTGGTGAATTTTGACATCACCCCTTACCAGGCATTGTTGTCCTCCTTAAAGCGCCATACCCACTATACAAAATACACACGTTTCAATGTGGTATACTTACAGGCAATCATAGGAATCGACGGACTCTCAAAGTTGCCCGTCACACGTCATCAGTAAAATCGCCTAGTGGGTATGGGGCTTAACACTACATGGAAGATTGACAGTGTCTTCATTGTATTCGATTGTACCACTCCTTGTTTTCACTTTTCACTTTTCTCCATTGTACATATTTGGTTTAAAAGCTATGGAACACCTTTAAGGGATGACCCTACCAACTGCAGACCCATTTGGATCATACAAATCACTGCATTTGACCTTGGTTTTTGATGATTTACAGTATTGTTAGTCTCCGATATCTAATTAGTTTTCAATCAATGTAAGTGCTCATGTAGTACTGAGTGGCAGATTAAGACGGGGTGTGGGAAGCACACCACACACACACACACCCATCCCCCTTTTCTTTGTAAAATTCTGAAACTCCCCTTCCTTTTCAAAAAAGCTGGAACCGCCACTGTGACTAGCTATTAATATCTTCTGAAAATACATTTATGTTATACATTTACAATTGCTGGTGCCCTATAGACCTATGCACCACGAAAGAGTGACTTTAAAAGTTATGGGAAAAGGCTGTTATGCGTAGTTATAATTTTACAGCAAAATCTTCAAAATGGTTAAAGAGTGCTAAAATTGGTGAATTTCGGAGATTCTCTATGAGGATTACTATAGGATTTGGTTGTTACAATTTAATGTGCTAATTCATGATATTAAAGGTCTTTAGAGCATCAAATCATTAGAAATCGACCAATAAGTTTTTTTTGTTTTTGTTTTATCTTTTTTACCATCCTCATGTACAATAATCTTCCGTGTAGGTATAAACAAAATAAGCATTAAACGACAATATTATAGTATTTAATCTTTCACTGTAGCTGTGATTAGCATCCAGTTCCAGATTTAAATTGTTATATGAATAAATTAATAATGTATATCGTTCACAAGCATTTCTATGACCACTTAAAAGAAAGACCATAATGTGTTTTACATCCTCAGGAATTCAGAAAATTAATCTAGAGTTCCTAAGGTGTAATTTACATGCCACGTAAATAGCTGTAAAAGGATGGAAAAGTCAACCTTTCTTATAGCATGGGTATATAGTTGCCCTACCTTTAGACGCTATACTAGTACTGTTGTGGCCTGTGTTACCACAATAGACCTGTCCACTTTGTGATGTATTGCTGGCATGATACAGAGGTTGGACATAATTGCAGTTTTTGCAAAGTCAGACACTGACACAAATCTGAGTGAATGAGTTAGTACTAGTGTTTTTAAAGTCAATAAGGTGTTGATAAATGAGGATGAATTATTATTTTCTCTCAATTAGGTAATTACCTCCATGTTAGGTGAACCAAAATAAGGTATGTTTTTGTGATTTTAGGGTTGGACATTATGGGCAAAGCTGAAGGGCTTTAACACTGTTCCCTTTGGGGCCTTCCATTTAGTGCGTACGTAAACATTCACAAATTCTAGACCCCCCCCCCCCCCCCCCTTAGGCTAAAATACGCATTGGATTTGTATAGGAGCGCATGCAAAATTCCTTAAATCTCAGACCCCCCCACCCCCCTTGGTGCGTACGTACTTAATGGAAGGCCCCTATGGGAAAATGCCATTTTTGCTTTCCAGTCCTACAGCTACATATTGAACATCATATTAAAAGTAAAAGCTTATAAAGTTTAGTTTTGGGTAATAATACTAGGAAAATTACTGTGAATCAAGTATGATGAACATTTTTATACAAAATGTTGATGTCATAGAAATAAGGGGTGGGCTAGTTGGCAAAGTGGACAGGTCTATTTCCATCCCTTTAGAGGCCTTTTTTACCACAGTTGCCCTGCCATTAGACAGTATGCCATTGTGATCTTTGTTACCAGTTTTCTGCCTTTAGATATAATACCTTTGTGGTCTCTGTTACCACAGTTGCCCTACCTTTACATATTATACTGTTATGGTCACTGGTGCCACAGTTGCCCTACCTTTGGATGTTATACTGTTGTGGTTTCTGTTACCACAACTTCACTCGCTTTAGATGTTCTATTGTTGTTGTTGCTGGAGCCACAGTTTCCTGCCTTTAGATATTATACCATTGGTATCTTTGTTACCCCAGGTGCTCTGCCTTTACATGTTATAGGGTTGTTGGTACAACCGTTGCCCTACCTTTAGATGTTATACAGTTGCTGTCGCTGGTACCACAGTTGCCATTCATGTAGCCACACTGACTGAGGCCTATGCTGCAGGTGATGCTGGCCACGTTGACGTTACACGCCGTCTTCGCAGTGTTGGAAACTCTACCACTGGGACATGTGCACTTAAACGACCCACTGACTAATGAACATTGCAGGCCCGGACACATGTAGGCTTCTGTCACCGTACATGCATCATCATTCAGCTTCACTGAAATCAAAGGTTACAACTTTAAAAGAAAAAAATAGTAGGTGCAGCTTGACTACTGGTTATTACAAAGCAATGACCCCATGAAGCTTGAAAGACCCCTACAAGAGCAATTCGAGCTAACCTCGCCTTAAGCCCCGTACCTACTAGGAGTTTTGGGCCTCATCAGCCGTTAGTATGCTATATTGAAATGAACACTTTTGGCAAATAGCGGGGGTGATTTTCCTGGTGATTCAGATCACACATGTACATTTTAATACACCATACTGATGGGCTATCAGGGGGAGATACGATCAACGAGGCCCAAATTGCCTAGTGGGTATGGGACTTTAATGTAATGCAATTTAATGAACATGAACCAAGTCCTATGAATACTGGGATTATCGATAGATGAGGACATAATCAAAATATTCTAAGTATCTAAATATCTTACCAGAAAGCATATAGATAAAGAAAGCCAAGAAAGGCCATGACTAGTCAGACTGCTTTAGATATGTACATGCAAACTATTATGCTTTACTTTCAATGTTGTGACCATTTGGTTAACACCTGTACAAAAAAACTCCAATGTAAAGTAGTAAAAATTTTATTCAACATCAGAAATCCTAAGCAAAATTGATTTTCCTCAAAAAGAAAGAATAAAAAAACTAAAACAATGGGGGAATGTCATCTGCTCAATTTGATGTTTGATTGTAGACAAAACGGGTCTGAAGTACAAAGAATTATCGGTTAAAACTACTTTTCTTTTGCTTAAGCCAAGAGCTGCATGAAACTGCAAGTCACCTTGTTACAGAGGAGCCATATGCTATGGCTTAGGTTACCTAAAGATAGTCATGCCCTTGAGAATATACATGAGTTCATAGAGTCTGTTAAAAAGTACTTCTATGGCTATTCTATGAGTAGGCACCCATTCTTTGTTGTTGTATTAAATGGTTTATTATACACGAATAATATTTTTACATAACTGTGTCATTGATCTCTTTGCTCTATTTAATCACCAAATCGAACTCATTGTGTCTAATTCCAATTGTAAATAATTTATTTTTATCTAGATATACTAACATTATCATTAACAATCCTGATGAAGGAAGTAACACGCTGAAACTAGTCGAAACACCATTGGTTCTATGTCTTATTAATAAAATCAAGCCCGTCGTATGTTTTGGTATAGATTCAACACTTTTATTATCTAACATTATTATTATGTATTATATGTTTATAAGCAGAGGAAACTACTATTTGTATGTTCTGTCAATTGTAATGTCTAGAAAATCATAAATGTATGAAGGTGTTCAATATAAAGTAATGAAAAAAAAAGCAAAGGATTCCTCCATTACTTTAGTATACATAAAATTGAAGATATTATGTACTTCAATTCAATGGAATAGTCAATAATAAGCCCATCTCACATTGTGTATGGAATAGACAAAGTTTATTTATTCTACATAACCAAGTACTGCTAAAAGATAAAGATATCTTAATATCAATTTGCAGATTTTGGAGGTTTACTAGCCATAAAGGGTTGGTCATATTGGGCTGGGTTGACAGACATTAACATTGGTTTCTAAGGGGAAAAGGATATTATATCTACTGCATTTCACAAACTATAAGAGCGTTTTGGCAACCAAATTGTGGTTATTCGTTTAGCTTTAATTGTCTGTATTTGGGGAATAAAGCAAGAGGCAATCACCCTGCTACAGATGGTTGATTTACAGTGTTTTAATACCTGCAAAAAAAAGACAGGAAAATCTAAAGAAAGTCTACAATTATTTACCATATTTCAATCTGTAATAAATACATTTTTAAACCAGCCTGAAAATATATGAAGCATGTATACATACACACTGAGCGTTGGATACAGAGGTTGCCGGCTAGCGCTGTCCGTGGGGTGTAGCCAGACGTACACAGACACTGTGTGAGGGTACAGCCGGATGGCGGGTTATCCGGACGCCGACACTCTAGGTTAAGGCTGGTTGTACAGAGGATGCTGGACGAACACACGACACCGTATCCCACAGCGTCAGCACCTAGGAAGGAGATGTTACAGTAAGAAAACAACATTATGTAAAATGGCTGCCATAATGCACCACATGGGCACTGGGAGGAGGGAGATTTTATAGTAAAAAGACAACATTATGTACACAGGCTGCCATTACCCACTGTGCCCATACCTTGGGCGGCAGATGTTAGAGTAAGAAGACGACATTATGTACAAAGGCCACTGTAAAGCACCACTTCGGCACCTGAGGAGGGAGATTTTACAGTAAGAAGACAACATTATGTAAAATGGCATCCAAATCACACCATGACAGCACCTTGGGGGGCAGATGTTAGCGTAAGAAGACAACATTATGCACAAAGGCCGCCATTACCCATCACGCTGGCAATGGGGGATGGAGATGTTACAGTTAGAAGACAAAATTATGGGGTATGCAGTCTTATAGTCTTGCAGTCAGGGCAAGAGCTGGAGTTGAGGCAAAGGTGAATGTATGGCACTAGATATGACATAAATGAGTCTATTTTACTTTATGTAATGGATTCATCCCAAAAAAAATCACAAATTATTAGTTGCAAAATAAATGGCAACGGCAATGTTGGAAATGTCATAATAGTAGCGCTAATGCCAACATATAGTTTTTTAACCTTACATTCGATTCTCATTGGTCAATAAAAGGTTAAAAAGGGTCATGTTGTGCAATTCCATCCTGAAACATAAGCAAACCAATGTAAGGATCGACGCTTCTTTTGTTTGTCCAAAATTGTATGGATAATTAAAGTTGTTGGTCCTAAAATCAGCCAGAATAGGTTCTATACTCCCGGTCCATGGTGTACTTGATAACCGATTTCTTTTTGTATTTTAAACTAGAAAATAATTGGAAAACAATGAAAGACTTGGTTTAACATTTTATGTATATAAATGTTTATAACAACACAAAATATGATATATTTAGTGTGTGCAAATGAAAATATAGGGAAAGTATAGATATCCATCGAACAGAATTAAGAAATATACCACATTTCTTGAATTATATTATATTGAAGTTTGTTATCTGATGGACCCTAAAAAAGTAAAGTAACATTGACAATGTAGACTTCGATAAATCGGTTCAGAATCGGTCCAAAAATATTAAACACGATTTCGTTGGGCCATTGTCGGTTTGAAATCGATTAGAACAATGTTTTACTTCATTTTGTTGTGCATGGATCTTCAGTTTTAGGTTTTGCTCTGCATCAACGTGAAAATGACATGAAAATGGCGTGATTTAAAGCTGAGTGACCACATGACCCTGGGGTGACCCAAATAGGTGCAGGTGATACAGGAGTGTTGGCCTACCTGAGAGTGCCCCCAGGAGGCTGGCTGCCCACAGTACGGCCGGTAGGTGGCTCTGGAAGAAACAAGGGTTATACGTGGATGGTCTGGTCAATGTCATACTCTCATGTTATAAATCAAGAATTGACTGATTTCTGTGCCCACTAAAATCATCAATCAGTCTAAATCTGCAATTTCTAAATGTTCATGTTTGATATGAATTGGTGTTAAAATAGACCAATCATTCTGGTAAATTAACTGATTTTAGTTGCCTGACTTGATTAAAATCGCCGAGTTGGTATAGAGCTTTATCATCCACACTGCTAATAAGCAGTGCGTACAAAGGGACAACGCGTATTTAGAGACTGTATGTAATGCACCTCATTCTCTTAGTTTTCAGCATTATCATGAATTTAGTTTGGATGATAAAATATAGAAGAACCTTAGAAGTTGTCCTCGTGTGACTGTATCATGACCCATGGGGATTGTACGTACCTCAGGATTCACTTTTGGTATGTGACAATCCCCTATGGGTCGTACAGACACCCGAGGACGACCCCCGCAGTTCTTCTTATTTTATTACAAATCCAAGAAATTAAAACAATCGTGAAATAATTGTTGTCATGATTTACCCAATCATTCCATTAAGTGTGACTCTTTTGCAAACCATCATAATGCAATATCGGGCCAAAAAAAGGCAGATGAATTGAAATAAATTCTTTTCCCCTAAACATTATCAAAAAAGTAATACAACTAATTATCAATGATAAAACAAACTCATATACTTTACAATTACAGTGCTTACCTTACAAGTCATTTCGGAGACGCTTCTAGAAGTACTATGAACTTCTCCGGGAGTCTGACAAAATCTGATTCCTGATCGACAGTATTGAAGATCACTGTAAGGAAGTGCCTTGGTCACCATAGCAGCATTGATCAGAGGTTTCTCTACCCTTTAGATCGATGCTTTATTCCCAATATGATGTAAAAAGTAATGGCACCCCAGTGCACATTATGGATCTGTATCTGGGTAAATACAGGGTAGGGGGTCTTGGATTTATATTTCTTCTTTGTAATGTTCAGTGGTTTCTTTTTTCAATGTATCATTTACTTAATAAACCCATAGAAATATGCTCGAAAACCATACATGATGGTGTGGTTAATATTAAGCAAATTTCATATTTTACCGCCTATTTTACTGGCGATTTTACCGTCAACTTTGCTCCCTGTCGCCCGTCACCCAGAACGCACACCATGCCTAAGAGGAATCGCCCAGTGATTCATTGATTATCCAGTTGCCCAGTGATTTAACCACTGATTCACCCAGTTGCCTGTCACCCGTTGACAGTAAAAGTACCTCGTGGGTATGGAGCTTTAATTATCTCTTGACATATGCACTTTTTATGTATATTTGTTTAAAGGTTTCGAGGCAAATTGAACTTTTTATCTTTTTTCATTATTCTGGTGAACATGAAGGAAGCCCAAAATCCATAGTAATACTGAAGGAAGAGCAGATGATGGCACCCTACATGTAGTACTTGCCGAATATCAGGGTTTTCTTGGTTATTGAGCTTATAGGAAGTAAAGACTATTATCGGAATGAGCATTGCAGTGGTACTGGCAAGGTGAGTGCCATTATTGATTTACCTGATTCATGATAAAAACAACAAAATTAATAAAGGTTTGTTTGGGCAAGACAAGTATCGATACTTTGTATGGTTGTGACAAGTACTGTTATATAATTTACTGATAACAAAGAGATATGTATGTATGAGACAAGTTCTGTTATATGATTTACTGACAACAGAGTGACATTTTTATGTAAGAGGCAAGTTCTGTTATAACAGTTTAACATCAACCAAGCAATGTTTGTAATAATGAGACAAGTACCGTTACATGATTTACCAACAACCGAGCGACGTTTGTATAGGGGAGAGAAGTACTGTTGCATAATTGACCAACAACGGAGAGACGTTTGTATGGGCCCAACAAGTTCCATTATATGATTTACCAACTGAGCGACGTTTGTATGAGTAAGACATGCACTGTTATATGGTTTACTGACAACCAAGTGACATTTGTATCGATGAGACAAGCACTATTATATGATTTACCAACAACGGAGTGATGTTTTTATGGGTGAGACAAGTACCATAATGTTATTTACTGACAACCAAGGGACATTTGTACGGGTGAGAAAAGTAACATTATATGATTTATTTCCAACAACCAAGCAACATGTGTGTGAATGAGATAATTGCTGTTAAGTGATTTACAAAGTTACGTTTGTATGGTTGAGACAAATATTATATACCAATGCCTAAATACATTATGAATACTAACTGGACACTGCCATTCATACTCGATGGGATGTCAGAAAAATTACTGCCCTCAGCCTAACGGCCTCGGGCAGTAATTTTTCGACACCCACCTCATATTCAGGGTTGTACTGTCAACCTCTGTATGTTTTCCTATAGTACTGTTATGTGATTTACTGACAACAAAGAAATGGTTGTATGGGTGAGACAAGTAACGCTATGTGATTTACCGACAACAAACAGAAGTTGTACTGGTGTTTAACCTACCCCACCCAGTTCCCCTGCCCCAGAAGCGGTCAATCACAGTTCAATACAAGTCAATATGGCACTTTGACTGTGGCACTTCGACTGATCAGCTTAGGGTCACTGATGCATGACAGGAGTCGATCGGGAAAGTGCACTAAGTAACCCTTGAGAAAAGTTGCATGATCATGTGATCATTTCCGGAAGTCGGTCACAACTCGGATGGTCATTGGTTATAGTTGATATGCCCTTCACCTAACAGAAGAAATAACTACACCCATTTATAAACAATGATAATGTTTCAAGAAGATATGCATCATTTATTCCAAACCATATGCTTAGGAAGTTTGTCCAACTAACTTGTTCTTGTATAAGTAATTCAGCTAAATTTTGCTACACTGCTTATGGACAGCTTCATGTAAGTACATGTTCTTTCAGAAGCACTTTGAGTTATAATCAGATAAGGAAATATTAATAAATGAGAATGAGCACATGATTATGTCCCTGTTCCAATTCATATTCAAACTTACAGCAGATCGCGTCAAGTCGGTCTACAAAATTTAATTTGCTTGATTAAACTTTTGAATTTTACCTTTGTGGTGTCTTTCTGAGTGTTCACATTTAATATTTCCCATACCTTGACACACCTAGATAGTGGGCTTTTTAGGTACAACTCATGAATAATAGGAGGAGGAAGATCATATATTTACAACAAACATAGAATAGCAGTAACTGTTATGGGAAATTTGATCAAATAAAAGACTGACCCAAAGATTATGATCACAGATCATGCCCATTGTGTTGCTCCTTGCAAGAGATCAATTTCTCTTGGACCTGTCATGCCGACATATGCACATTTCATAGTTTTCAACATTATTTTGCATTTTGTTTGGGTAATCAGATATAGAAGAAACTTTAGGGTCATCATCGGACAGCTGTACAACCTATGGCCTCAGTTTGTGACAATCCCCTATGGGTTGTACGGCCACCCTCGGATGCCCCCTTTTATTATAAGAGCCACGCCTGATATTTGGAGATGTTATTAGGCCATGTTGTAATGTTGAGCCAAGGTTGGGCCTGAAATATTGGAAGATATCCAAAACCTAGGCTGTAGGATGTAATGTTATTCTTGAGTAAATAGAATGAAAAAAAGAGAAGTCTACACCAATTAACAAAGGTGCATGTTTATTGTCGTAGAAGAGCAGGAATATAAGACAGCAATAGAGAATTTCACAGGCATTACAATACAGAACACTTTGGTTGGTGCAGAGAACAGTTATTTTATGATAAGGTGCTTTTGCCCTTAACAAGAAAAACACAGTTCCTCTTAACAGAAAGGTCCGAGGCAAGAATGCAATGTATTATAATACTATAAGTATTTTCAGTAAGTTTCCACTCTACCTAAAATAAGATAACTGCTAAGTGAAAATTGGGCAGGTTACAGACTGAACGAAAAAGTATGATTGCAGAACATGCTTGTTATGTTGCTGTTTGTCTGGGGTGTTAAATTACTAAAATCTGTCTTTTACTACATATTGAGGTTTGGAATTGATTGTACATTGATTGTACATTGTAATATTCATGTATTGATATAACAGTGATAACCCGAGCTGACATACATCGATCGCTGTGGGATCACCTTGCATAAAATATTTTGTGTCAATAGATGCTATGCAGATTATATCTCCTAAAATAGGCTAGGCGCAATATCGGTGGTTATTAAAGTGTTGTCATAATGCACTATCTGAATAACGAAAGATATACTATTACAGTCACGGCTAATTTACAAACTCAAGTTCATAAAAAAGAGTGTCCCGAACCTGTTATTGTTAACCAACAAACTTAGAAAAAAATCATTTGAAGGCTGGGAAGTCTGTCACAATTAATTGCTACTCTTTAACTGAAAACTCTAATACAGAAAAAACAAATTGATCTTTCATTGATAACTTCTCATGTTGAGTTGTCATGAACCTAGTTAGTTAGATAGTACATTCGCCTTCCGTGTGACGACAGCTAGGTGAAGCCTAAAGATACACTCCACAGAAACTCAAATAAGCACATCAATATTGACAGTGGACCTCTCTGCCAAAATCATTAGGAGTCCACATAAAAGAAGAAGAATATCACAGATTTTTTGTAGTTTTCTAAGGAAAGCTAGGATATTCGACACAATACTTTTCCTACCACTAGACCGAGGTAGGGGACTGCTGCATAAGTTTCTGGTTAAATTTGTCTTTCTTCTCAATTTTCCACATTAGCCTAATCACAATGTCTATAGTCATAAAAGATTCGCGAGATACAGTGTATAGTTAGCAATACCTTTTGTATACACTTTTTGTACTCATAATTATGCTCATATACAATTGCATAGTTATATTAAAGATCCTGATGAAGACCATTAAAAGCCAAAACTAGTTGATTCCCCGAATCGTTCACATCTTTGAATAAACATCAAGTCCACCACACTTCGTCGTTAAGTTTGTATTAAGACATGTATATATGTGTTTGTACATGATTTCCTTCTCTTTTACATTGCCTTCACAGACCTGGATGACTAACTTTATAGTATTTTTCAGGCAAAGCTAGTACAGACACTCTCTTTAACAAGTTGTTGTTACGTAATTTTCTTTTTCCCTTTAAAGTGAACCTCCTACACCTGTTGTCAGAAAATTTAATGGTGGTTCTTTGACGGTTGCTGTAGTTGTGTGAGGCATGCCTTACTCTGTGTGCCTCTCAGATCCTGAAGAGAAAGGGACAGAAGTGTATCATTATTATTGCTTCAAATAAGAAACTTAAATCATGATGACTACACAGATAATGATTATAGAATGAAGTACGACACTAGGCCCAACCCCACCTGTTATATATGTACCTCAGAGAGTGATTAGAACACGGGGGACAGCACTAGGCCTAACCCCACCTGTTATATATATATATATATATATATATGTACCTCAGAGAGTGATTAGAACACGGGGGACAGCACTAGGCCCAACCCCACCTGTTATACCTCAGAGAGTGATTAGAACACGGGGGACAGCACTAGGCCCAACCCCTCCTGTTATACCTCAGAGAGTGATTAGAACACGGGGGACAGCACTAGGCCCAACCCCTCCTGTTATACCTCAGAGAGTGATTAGAACACGGGGGACAGCACTAGGCCCAACCCCACCTGTTATACCTCAGAGAGTGATTAGAACACGGGGGACAGCACTAGGCCTAACCCCACCTGTTATATATATATGTACCTCAGAGAGTGATTAGAACACGGGGGACAGCACTAGGCCCAACCCCACCTGTTATACCTCAGAGAGTGATTAGAACACGGGGGACAGCACTAGGCCCAACCCCACCTGTTATACCTCAGAGAGTGATTAGAACACGGGGGACAGCACTAGGCCTAACCCCTCCTGTTATACCTCAGAGAGTGATTAGAACACGGGGGACAGCACTAGGCCCAACCCCACCTGTTATACATCAGAGAGTGATTAGAACACGGGGGACAGCACTAGGCCCAACCCCACCTGTTATACCTCAGAGAGTGATTAGAACACGGGGGACAGCACTAGGCCCAACCCCTCCTGTTATATATATATATATACCTCAGAGAGTGATTAGAACATGGGGGACAGCGCTAGGCCTAACCCTGAATGTTATATATGTACCTATTATATATGATTAGAACATACATGCAGGGGCTGATACAGGATTTTCAAAAGGGCGGGTTGGGGTTCAGGACAAATCCTAAGTACTGGAACCCCCCACCCCCTGGACCGGCCCCTGATATGAGGGACAGCACTAAGCCCAACTTAGCCTGATATGACCTCAGAGAGTAATTGTAAACAAAGTGCAACACTAGTCCTGACCCAGCCTGTTATATAGACAATGTGCAGACGTGGTCACGTGATCATATATTGGTGATCACCACATAGTGATCGCGAGCACATGGCCATGGAAGATATCTAAATTTATGAAATCAAAATGATAGTTATTGTTAAGTATTAATTATTCAATGAGACCCTTTCAACTCAAAGTCGCAGAAAGATGTATGCTAATACTTCAGGAATTTAAATGCTAATTGTTTTAAATTGATCACCAATATGGCATCCAGGCCATAATGGGCAGTTGTGACGTCACCTGCACAACCTCTATATGTACATTAGAGAGTGAACACAGAACACAGTGCAACACAGCACTAGTCCTGACCTAACTTGTTTTATACCTACCTGGGAGAGTGATCAGAACACGAGGGTTGATGTAAGTGCCAGCAGCAGGAGCAGTGGGGACAGCAGCTGCAGCTTGGTCACCCCTGAGGTGGGGACTGAAGGGAAAAGAAGTGGATAGATCAACATGGGTTTGAAGACTTTTAATGGGTGTCATACTATTACTATTAATGGGTGTCATTTGTACTTTGTCAAAGCTTAATTAAACTAGCTAGGTAGAGCATAAAAGCATCTATTTTTATATTCATACTTAGTCTGTTTCTTCATCTTATTTACCAATTGTACTACCCATACGGAAGATCAATTAATGTAATTGAGTATGGTTTAATAAAATTTAAAAAAAGTAAATAAACAAAAACAGAATTTATACCATGGCTTTTGGCTGCTTCAGAATGTCTTTAATATTTGGAATATTTTTATGAAAAATGTGTGATTAATTCCTTAATGAAAAATAAAACAATAAGATGTAAAATCATTTCTCCTGTTCAACAATAACATTTTACTTCTTTGAAATTGGAAGTAGATGTTTATTTCATGAATAAAGGACAATGAAGGCTGTAAAATGCTATAGAAGAAGTTCCACTAGGCTATATATATATATATATATATATATAATATATATATATATACATATATATATACATATATATATACATATATGTCACTTTCTTCATATAAGTTAATTATAGGAAAAGTGCAAAAAGTTGTTTCAAATTTAATCCACCAGGGCAGTTCCAATAAATGAAAAAGATGTCTACTCACATCGGACACAGCGGTAGTCTTGCAGGCCCGGGTTGCAGGGGAAACAGATGTGGCCATAGGTGCACACCTTGGCATTAATATGTCGGTGGTCCAGGGTGCACTCGTCACCCCGCGATATGCCCAGCATAGCTGGAAAGGACATCGACATGGTATAGGTTTTGGCATGATATGCTCAATGAGTCAGATTTAGCACCTGGCATCTCAGTAGCAGAGGCAATACTTTAACATGTACTATAGAGTGTCCATGACAGTTACATAAATAAAGACAACATAACAATAGATTTGCCTGATGCCGGCGTCAGTGTAGACTGCCACTCTCTTTTTTCATTATATTAATTTGGGAAATCAGATACAATTATGGTAACTCAGCAAGTCTGTGTGTGTGTGTGTGTGGAGTTGAAGAACAGCAATGGAGTAGTTACTCCTAGTTACTGAAAGAACACAAGCTCTAGCATTCACACCAGAGGGCACCACTGAGACATATAGATATTCCAAGTGGTGGATAATGAAATATGATCTACAGCCCTCCCTAGCATTTACTGATGAGTACATAAATAATGGACTGTATATTTCAGGTAAGGACCTGGATTCATTAATCATTGCACATTTAGGACTTTGCAGATCAAGCTTAAGGGGTCTGGGGAATGTTTTGATAGGGAATACACTATTAACTTCAACATTCCATGCTGTTTTTAAACAGGTAGTGTTTCATGTTTCTGTGGGTTCCCAAAAAATCTTATTCTTTACAGTCTTTTGGATTGAAAGTACATGTGGGTAACCACTGCAGAGCCACCTAGTGTAAATACATTTTTATTGCTCAATTTCATTAAAATCCCAAAAGAAATTGTTTACTAAAAACATCAAAAACAGGTAGCATAATCTTACTATGGTAACATATATGTCACAGAACGTGCTTGTTATGTTGCTGCTTACCTGGGTACCCACATTTAGCTCTGAAAATTGCAACAAAGCTTACCATTTGATCCCACACAGCGGTAGCTCTCATCGTCCCACTTCAGACCGGTCTGACACTTGCAGATGCCACTGGTGCACAGCTGTTCACCGTAACAGTCGTACCGAGAGGTGCATGAGCCACCTGATTCTGTAAAACAGCCAAGTCATGTTAGGTGAAAAAGGTCTAAAAGTACTAAGACTATATTCCACTATACAGTATTTGCTTGCAGTCCAATAAAAAATGCAAGCAAACTGCTACAAACTTGCTTTCAGAAGGGTAGCGAAAGATCGAGAAATGTTGCAGTATTTGCTTGTGGTAGGTCCTACCGCAAATGATTTTATAAAGGTTTTCTATTGATTGCTTGTGGTCAGAGATACCGACATGGTGGTATCAAATCTCAAATGGCTTGCGGTAACTTAAATATGTGACCGCAAATGCTACCTACCGCAAAGTGGAATATGGTCTTTAAAGGTTCATAATATGACAGAGAGACTTTAAACTGTGTAATCTCAGGAAATTACTGGCAGGTGAATTTACTCAAATGTACACACTGCTTTTGCTACAAAATTGATGTTTTCCCAGAGAAGCCATACACAAAAGATGATTAAATTAATTACATATAAAGAGGTTTATGCCTTATTTTGTTGTGGGCTTTTATGTTAGATACCAATTGGCCTGAACTACCGATACTGGTCGATTCGCCGAATTATTCATACCATGTCTACTAAACACCAAATCCATTACACCTCAATGTTTGTACACATTTTATATTCTTAATATTTATAGATCTGCAATATAAGATGAGTAGCTGTAACTTACTGGGCAGGCACTTCTTTCCGTGTTTCTTGACATAATCCAGTCCCTTGGCACACATACACTTCGACTCCTGGCAGGTCTGGTTTCCTGCAAGGAGAAGAATTAACAGTCACCATTGAACATTGTTACATACTTTGGTGATTATAGAAAGTAGTCTTTCTGAGGCTATCAAGTGACCTCCCTAGCCTCATTGACATTAAGTAAGCTGTACCAACGATCCTTTAGCAAGCAAAGATTAGTAATTCATGATGTTTGGCTGTGAATGTCAAGACAGCAGCTCCACCTTAGACAGTCTGTGCAACCCAATAACAAAAATACAGCAGGTTGCAACTTTGGATCTTTTCAAGATGTAAACAATTAATGTATGACATCACAATAATGCTGAAATAAACCAGCTTATATTATGTAGTAACAGTTTGCACAGATTCTCATAGAGGTTGCCAGCATTGACAAGGTCATGAAAGTCCCGTAGACAATGGTCTGAGTTACATATCTTTGTGAAGCTATACCATTATTGGTTATACTAAGGTCCATGAATGGATGTGATGAACATGGACCATCCATCCATGGACCATAATGAGCTTCTCCACTTAGTTCTCAAACTCCTGAAGAAAACAAAACTCCCTTAAACCAATAAAAACTCCATGTCTACACATCAAACACTGTTTTTGGACTCACCTCTCTCCAAGTTACAGTCAGAGTTCTGGGTGCAGGCCTCCTTATACATCCGGCCGCACATCTCCTATGTTATTACCTAATTATAACATTTATTCAGGACCCATCTAATTATAACACTGATTCAGGACTCACCTCTCTCCAAGTTACAGTCAGAGTTCTGGGTGCAGGCCTCCTTGTATTGCTGGCCGCAGACCTCCTGTGTTATTCCCTAATTTTAAAACTGATTTACGACTCACCTAATTGTAACACTGATTCAGGACTCACCTAATTATAACACTGATTCAGGACTCACCTCTCTCCAAGTTACAGTCGGAGTTCTGGGTGCACGCCTCCTTGTACCGCTGGCCACACACCTCTTGTGTTATTCCCTAATTATAACACTGATTCGGGACTCACCTCTCTCCAAGTTACAGTCGGAGTTCTGGGTGCAGGGACCTTGTACCGCCGGCCACAGACGTCCTGTGTTATTCCCTAATTAAAACACTGATTCAGGACTGACCTAATTATAACACTGATTTAGACTCACCTCTCTCCAAGTTACAGTCGAAATTCTGGGTGCAGGGACCTTGTACCGCCGGCCACAGACGTCCTGTGTTATTCCCTAATTATAACACTGATTCAGGACTCACCTAATTATAACACTGATTCAGGACTCACCTAATTATAACACTGATTCAGGACTCACCTAATTATAACACTGATTCAGGACTCACCTCTCTCCAAGTTACAGTCAGAGTTCTGGGTGCAGGCCTCCTTGTATCGCCGGCCGCAGACCTCCTGTGTTATTCCCTAATTTTAAAACTGATTTACGACTCACCTAATTGTAACACTGATTCAGGACTCACCTAATTATAACACTGATTCAGGACTCACCTCTCTCCAAGTTACAGTCCGAGTTCTGGGTGCAGGCCTCCTTGTAGCGCCGGCCACACACCTCCTTGTTGTCCGAGTACACATCGTTGGGACACTCACACTTGCCGTTGGTGCAGGTAGACAGGTGGGGACAGATGTGCTCCTCCTCCTTACAGGAAGACTTCACCTTTCTGACTGTTAATATAAACACACAATATATATATATATATATAAATTTAAAAGAAAAACAAAAATAAGCACAAGCAAAGTACCTGGATCAACTAAAGCTGACTTTCTGTCTACATTAGGTGGTGAACATCAGCCATGGTTGCACCTGCAACCCACTTTTTTCATATGCCAATTATTAAGAACTGCTAAAGATATGTTAAAGTCACTATAAGGTAGAATGTTGATTTGCCATGTTGTAACTTTTAGTGAAAATTGACTGTAGTTGACAATTGTATTTTTAAGAACCTTTCATTTGATTAACCTATATTCTACTTTTAAAGACCGAATACAATGAGGTTAGTAGATAAAGGTTAGAAAATAAGAAGGGTTTAAACTTCGTACATTAGAACCTGAGAAATACACATTTCTTGTGGACAGATATGTTCTCCTCACTTTTCCTGGATGTTATTGTACTAAAATAAGTAAAGGTTAATAGGCACAAAGCCAGTGGTTATACAAAATAACCTCTGAGGTCACATACACAACCTAACCTAGGAATGGTATCGGTCCTAGGTTAGGAAAAGAAACATACATTGACAGTACGGCCCTGAATAAGAGGTAGGCGTCGAAAAAATTACTGCTGAGGCAGTTAGAGCCATGGCTGTTATTTCTCTGATGTCCCACCAGTTATCCAGTTTTGTACTATCAACCGAAGGTAGTTTTCCTTATAGTGTATTATAATTATCAGTGGAGCAAAGTAGGCAGTATAACAATGTCTCCATTATGCACATGTTTTGACTGGTCTCATAGAGTTAACCCTTAAATTCATAATTTTCTCTCAAAAACAGGACTCTATCACTATATCTCCAATTAATCAGATTGCATTTCAAAAAGTAATCATGCAAATCCATTCAGAATTAATAAGATAAAGAGAAAAACATTTTACACAGTGAACCAAGGTGGGCAGTATACAGGAATACCTACACTTTTTGCAGACCCCAGCCACCAGCGTGTAGCCATCCTTGCACTGGCAGTTCTTGAAGTTGTCTCCGCAGCCCTCAGGGTACTCCTTACAGCGTGTGTGTTTGAGGTTACAGCCCCAGTAGGATGAACACTGCTCTGACACCAACAGGCGGTACAGGTCCAACCCGCCCTGCGACGTCAACACCATCGTGTCCTGAGACACTGAACAGAGGATAAATAGTGATTATTTCATATGTTGACTTCATCTACTATTTGTAGTATACATATTAAAGACTACATGTACAGCCCCAGTAGGATGGGCATTGTCCTGACACCAGAACGGTTAGTGCAGGTACTGCCCCACCCTGTGACGTCAATACCATCGTGTCCTGACACACTGAACAGAGAATAAATAGTGATTATTTCACACGCTGACTTAAGTTACTGTTTGAAGTATACATGTTTTAGGCTACATATATAAACCCCCAGTAGGAGGAACACTGCCCCGACACCAACAGGCGGTACAGGTCCAACCCGCCCTGTGACGTCAGCACCATTGTGTCCTGACACACTGAACAGAGGATAAATAGTGATTATTTCACACACTGACTCCAGTTACTGTTTGGTGTATACATGTTAAAGACTATGTGAACATCCCCAGTAAGAAGAGCATTGCCCTGACACTAGGAGGTAGTATAGGTCCAACCCACTCTGTGACGTCAGCACCGTCTAGTCCGCACATACTGAACAGGGGATGAAAAGTGGTTGTTTCACACATTTACTTCAGTTACTGTTTGCAGTATATATATATTACAGGCTATATGTAAACCTCCAGTCCGACGAGCATTGCCCTGACTCCAAAAGGCAGTGCAGGTACCGCCCCACCCTGTGACGTCAGCACTCTATGGTCCGCACATACTAAACAAAGGATAAATAGTGATTATTTCACACACTGACTTCAGTTACTGTTTGTAGTATACATATTACAGGTAATATGTAAACCTCCAGTGGAATGAGGATTTTCCTGACACCCGAAGGCGGTACAGATCCAAGATGCCCTCTGACGTCAATACCATTGTGTCTGTACACACTGAACATGAAATAAATACTGATTGTTTCACATGCTCATGTCAGTTACTGTTTGTTGTATACATATTACAGGTTAGATGAAAAAATCCAGTAAGACAAGCATTGCCCTGACACCAACAAGCGGTGCAGGTCCAAGACGCCCTGGGACGTCAGCACCATGGTGTCCGGTAACGTTAACACTAATCACAGGATAAATAGGGATTATTTCACATATCTACTTCAATTACTGTTTGGCGTTTACATATTAAAGACAACAGGTACCACCCGCCCTGCGACGTCACCACCATCGTGTTCGTACAAACTAAACAGGGGGTGCAGACGGGGGGTCCCCATGTCGCATGTCAAACTTAAAAAACGGCCCTGTCGTATGTCACTATAACTCAGTAAATACCAATGTCCAATGTCGAATTTAAGGATAGACAACACCTCTCAGGGCGCCATTTAGGGTAATTTAAATTGCACTTTCTCTAGAATAGGTACAAATATGTATTGTATATCAAAAGATGAGTTATATTTTTCTCTATCTTTTCATATAAAGTATTTTGTCATAACTTTACAACTAGAGAAATAAGAGGTAAAAACTGATTTTTTCACTTTCATTTTTTCAACATGGATATCTCAGTTACCACTTAAGATATGGGTACAAAATTTGGGGTGATTGTAAGAAACATTGGTACAGAGGGAAGCATGTCTCAGATTTTTTATTTAGGTCCTAGTTTTTATTCTATTTCAAAAAACGGGTAACTTTTAATTATTTTTTTCAACACTATTTTCTAGATTTCATAAAACAAAAACTAAAACATAAATAAAAAATCTGAGACACACGTCCCTCAAAATGAATGTTGTCTATATGCTCTGAAAAATTTATGTCTTTCCATGAAATATTAAGTGAGATATCCATGTTCAAAAAATATAAGTTAAAAATGCTTTTTTTTTCCGGCATGGTCATATAGGCAGATATTTACACATTATGTTATGAATTGGACTAGCATATGGGATTTTTGTAATTATGGAAGCCACATGAACCTCGGCAACAAACCTCGGCGATGAAGGAAAAGGTTGGCAACCCCGGCGACAAACCCTATCAAACATGTTTGATCTGACGCCCAGAAACCCCGGCGACAAACAGGATTTGTTGCCAGACATGAGGGTGCCAAGATACTGACACTTGTCGCCCACCCTTTGGTCTCAAACTGTGTCTCAACGTGGCGAAATAGATGTGATCAGGAGGGCGACAAAAACCCGTCGCCGGAATATGAGTGAGGGTCAATACCCAGCGACATACCTCCGTCCCCCGCCTTTATCGCTCAAGTGGAGACACGGCTTTAGTTTTCATGTCGCCTATCAAATTTAAAAAACGTCTTTGTTGCCATGTCAAATCTAAGAAACACCTCTGTCGCCCCGTCAATTTTAAGGGTCGACACCCCCTGAACAGAGGATAGATAGTGATTATTTCACATACTTACTTCATAGAGTGTTTGGTGTAAACATATTTCAGATTACAAGTTCAGTCCTGTAGAACATTCATGGGGTAAACTTGGAGTTTGGTCCTAAACTAGTTTACAACTACTAAAATACGTGTTAAAGTGAACGAAAACATGAGCCTTGTTTGCTGGGTATTGACCCTCACTTGTGCAATCACCCCCAACCTGAGTTATCTGAGTTTTAAACTTTCTCACGAGGGGGCACCACCACTGTGAGCCTTTTACATAGCCTGGAGGCATGGACATATCGGAGAGTAGGCCTCGTTCCTAGTTTTTGGCAGCCATCACTCAAATTATTCATTTTATAGTGTGCATGTCTGATTCATGTTTCTGATCATTCCTAAAAACCTGATTATCACATTAAAGGGATTAAGGACTGTCTGGCAGGTTTTTAAATGAACCAGCATATATTCTTGATACTGTTTGTGAGGTTAGACCAGTATTATGGGAATAAATAACCATGATAAAAATCATATGTCACCATATTCGTTTTCAAGATAAATGAACTTGTAAAAATTAGTTCTTCATCTCCTGAAAAATTAAACCACCTTATATTAATCAAACATGGTTTGATATTATCTGTGGACCTGTACCAATATATTTCAGCAAAGAAAAGTGGGGGTCACCGTGCTTATTAAAGAGCTACAACCCTTAGAAACAAAATGATATGGTAATTCCCGTATATTCCTATGTAAACTAATTCTCTTTAAATCTCTCATTATCCCATTTTGAGTTAAACTTTTTGTGGAAACATTGGTATTTCGTTGGAAATAAAAGATATTTTATACATAAATACAATTTCAAGCCCCTAAGATTTTCACACCAAGTGGAGCTGGTGTGGTCAGTCCCAAATCCCTTTAAAGGGAGAAAAATGAAAATCTATGGTAAACTTTTAAAGTGCACCACTTTTAATATTACATAATTAATTATTCCACAGTCATCATCTTGGATAGGTGGACCCAAAGGTAGTTGAGGTGAAGGTAGCCAGTACTAGGAGCCAGGCTCAGACTTTAATTGAGACTGCACACACAGGCTAGTTTTTAGGTCTCACATAACTAATTGTGGCGCCATCTGTAGTGTCATATACCTTTCTGTCCCGAGGTGAAGGGAATGACTGGCTTTGAGTGGCTGATAATGAAATAAAGAAAACTGACAGAATTGAATGAAAATTCACAGGGCACCCCTAATCATTTCTGAGGTATTTCATAAAAAAGAATCCATGATGCAGTGACTCTAGAAAATGTCAGTAGGTTTTTGAAATAGGGTCTGTGCTCCATGAATTTGCAAAAGTGCCAAAATGAGGGTAGGTCAATATCTGGGGCGCTTGCTCAAAATTTTCAGGGTCAACCTACCCTGAAATTTTGATATTTTGTGTGCCAAAGAGGCCACAGTAGGTTTCTGAGTCAATTTCATGTGGTGCAATGTTCTGAATATTTTTTGTTTCAGGATCCGTTATATTAAACTATACAGGAAAACAATTATTTTCATGAGACCTGTACAGAGAATAAGCAAATAGTGCTCTGTTTCACCACTAGGGGGCCCCAGTAGTAGGCCACACCATCCTCTGATTGTGGTTGCCTGTTGAACCATTCTAATATGAAACTCTAGATCTTATCTCAAATAGAAAGGAATGAACAGCATCCTGGAAAGATATTGGCTTGGCAAATATCTTTTAACATGTCATTTCATGGAACACATTCTTTAAATTTTGAACATTTTAATTGCTTTCTGTTCTCTTTCAATTTGTGACTTATGCAAGATTTAAAGAGCAAATAAATAACAAATAGATAACAAAAACCTCCCAGACTATGGAATTTAAATTGAGAATTTGAACCAGAAGTATGGTCATTTCGATCAGTTCTGGTAACTTAGTTCTAGTTGAAACAAACTGAAAAGGTGATCCCAGTGAGCGATATGACCAGAAATATATACAATAAAGACAATAAAGACTTCCCTAATTCGATCAGAACCTTAGTCAAATCGATCAGTGGGTTATCTCCAAGTATTTTTAAAGGTGTCGCTGTTACTCTTGGCCATTGGTGTCATGGTGGGTGTAACACACTGGTATATCTAATTATACTTTAATTGGTGTAATGGTTATGTACATCTCACATTTTTTATTCATATTGCCATATTAGTGGTGGCTGCAAGGAATATGTCACAGCCATATGACCATCTTTTAGATAAACCCCTGTGGCTGCCGGTAGCCTGCGGAAGTTGACGAGTAGTTGTTGTGGGTTGAGCAGAGAGTCAAGTCGGGGAGAGAGATAACAGTGTTATCGGGTGGAGGCTAGGGCGAGGCACTCACAGAGGGTAGTCTGATCAAACACCAAGTAGGAGCTGTGTAACAATAAAGGAACCAAAGTAATCCTGGATTTGTTATTTTTAATTACAATCGACATGGGACTCACCTGTGAGCTGGGCGCTGCAGAGGAAGGTCAAGGTCACGAGCAATACCTGAAACACAAGGTCAAACAGTAAGGGTCGACAATATTAATGTCTCAATTCAACTATTCAGGGATGTAAATGAATTCTGTCGATTTTACGAGGTTAAAATGATGCAAACGCTACTTCCATAGGTTCTAAACTTTTTGATAAGGGACGTTTGAAAGGTTGTGTACTCTACCAAGCCAACAATGCAATGTTATTAAAACGTTGCAGCAACATTCTGTTTGATTCTCTATTTGGATATAATCGTTATAATCACTGTTTGTTATAATCACTGCAATGTACTGCTGTGGTGTTGCACTGTGCCGTTATTACAATGTTCTGGTTACGTTCTTCAACCAAAAAAGAATGCTCTTGTAACCTTCTGTTTTGGTCTCATCCTAACCTCACCAACATATAATGTTGTTATAAAAGAGCTGATTTAGTGAGGTTTCAACCTCACCATCAATAATGGAATTGTTACATACCATCTTAGTAAGGATCTACTAACTGACTAAAAAAGTATGGTTACAGAATGTTTCTGTTACACTGCAAGCTGGCTGGGTACCTTTTAGTTTGTAACTTACTGAAATACAATATCAAAAACGCGATTGTAAAGTTACACTTCCGGCTCTTTTACTGGGTTCATGGTTTAAATGTAGAATATAGTGTTAAAAAGAATCTTGAATCCATAAATCGCCAGTAATATAGTCAGACCTGCATCTCATTAAATAAACACCAAGTTGGCCCTGCAGGTAAAGATCAGGAGTCGGTCCAGGAGCAGCTGGTCACGTGATCACCATAGTTACCGCCTGCATCATTGATGGGCTACGGTTGTGGGGCTGGGTGTGTGTGTGGGGGTTGGCGGCAGGGGGTGTGCAGGGGAGGAGGGATTAGTATTGGAAAACAAAAGCTGCGCATGCAGTGGCCTAGCCAGGAGGGGTTCCTGGGTGTCTGGAACCCCATTAAATTTCCCAAAATATAAGGAAAAAAATAAGAAATCTTGCGAACAAGGTAGGTAGGAACCCCCCTAGATTTACCTGGAACCCTCTATGACGTACGCCTGGCTACGCCCCTGGCATGCTAATGTTAGGGTGGTTTAGACGGGGCTTCTAGTTCATAAATTAAATGATTGAAAACATTAAAACTGCCTGAAGATCATGAGATTTCAATCAACCAATAGAAAAAACAAATAGGGTAACGGGTTTTAAGCAACAAAACGGATTTACTAGCCAAAGAATGTTGGTATTTCACTAAAGTGTTTATAAGTCTCGTTTGTAAACCCATATATATATAGCTATTCACAATTCTGATTCTATATCAATTGCCTCCAATAATTTATTAATTCTCCCATGTTTACTATGTTACACAGTTGGAGTCAGAATCTTTTTTTATCAATATTTTGCAATTTGACGGGGGCAAAATGATGTTTTAATTCACTGAAGATAAGAGGGCATTCTTCTGTTTTCTAATTTAATCAAAGTCTCAAAGGTTTAACGGTTAGCATATACAAATCCTACTGTATCTGTTTTGTGTTGCTATAGTGCAAGTGTAGAGAAGAGATTTCACCGTGATTAACGTCGGTTAAGAGCAACGTCGTCCCTCAGTTACAATCATGGGTACCCCGCATGCCATAAGACAATGGAACTTGAACTTTGAAATAAGGGATCGTGAGGTTTTTCCATATAAAAATCTTCGTTTCTTTATATTGTATATTCTAACCCATTCTACGGTCACTGTACAACTGGGAACTAGATAACGTGAGCAGAAAAGTGACTCTGCCGAACAGTGCTACCCAATGCAAAGCGATTAGAATAAAATCTGATATAGTAACTCGTCTATAAAGTTAGCTAAAACACCTGACCATACCAATGGAGCTGCAGAGGTAGCCCCAACCAAGAATAATTATGAGGTTATTATAACGTTCTGTTTAGTGTATACTTTGGTTCTTGTTACATTATTTTGATTGCACTGGAAAATGTCTTTAGAACCTAATATTCCGTCACACTGTCGTGTTATTGTGACATTCTTGTAATGTTCTTTCACATTATTATAAAATTCTTTATTAGTAAGTTCTAACTTCACTAAGATATAATATTATTAGACCATTCTTTTTTTAGTAACTCTCAACTTTACCTAAAATAGTGTAACTGTTACGTGAAAATTGGGCAGGTTACAGACTAACCAAGAAAATATGGTCGCAGAACGTGCTGGTGACGTCGCTGCTTGCCTGGCCTCTCCTTAATACCTCTACAGGTTGTTATTTACCCCGTGCCCATACCAACCCACACAACAGCCGCAACATGCCCAACAACGATCCCAACTTCTGCTTTAGACAACATAAACGTATTGGAAAGATAAAATGAGATATACTTAAGGAAGAAAATTCAGTTTACTTTTTTTATCTGATGTCTCATTTCAAGCAACTATAATAAGCGTCAAAGACTTGTTTTCACATATATTTTTTTTCCACTTCCAGGTCTGTAGAGCACTTACTAGTACAGCTCTGGAGGGACAAAAGTCTCTTCAAGGCTCTTGTAATATACGGAAGAATTGTGTCAACAAGATATTTGTAATCATATTAAATATGATAATTATTCCCTGGTTCGAGAACTTGCAGTCGCCACTGGCATTCTCTTATTTCAATTCCGTCACAATTGTCTCCTATACAGTCAAGGGGTTTCTCCTAATATTCTCCCAAAGTTAATTGGGCCAACTTGATTTTATGAACCAATACACCTTATATCAAATCGACGGCGGATAATTATTTTAACACTGTTTGTTTACCTTTTGATCCTTGCCTCCAGCCTAATTTTCCAATATCAAATCAACGATGACTCCCTCCCCCCCCCCCCCCCCAAAAAAAAAAAAAAAAAAAAAAAAAAAACATCCAGGCGTGAAAACGAAGCCACCCTCACCTTGTAAAGTGAATCCATCCTGTGTCTGGAAAGTAAATCGTTGACCAATCGTTTGGAAGGCAGAGGCAGTGGAGCGGAACGACCACAAGGACCAGATTCAGCGGACCGTGGCAGTACAAAGGACGTGTTCAGTGGACCGTGTCGAGTCTCAGAGAGGAGCAGCTCACTTCCTGCTCAGAACCACTCGGGCGTGACGTCAGGTGTTTTTGGTTCCGCTCCTGTAACTACCAACACCCCCTTACCTTTGAGGGGGGTGGGGGGGGGGGGGGGGGGGGGGGGTTGCAGGGGTGGCTACTCACTGCTCAGTTAAATTGCCCATAGACATTGAGATTAACTTTGTCTACCTACCCAGGCAGGCAGCGACATAACAAGCATTTTCTGTGATCATACTTTTTTGGGGTAGTCTGAAATAAGGTTATTATAATTTGAAAGAATGTTACAAGAATGTCACAATAACGTTATGGTGTGACGTTTCAAAGTCAGGTTCTAAAGACGTTTTTTGATGCCATCAAAATAACGTAACAAGAACCAAAGTAGAACTAAACGGAACATTATAATAACGTAATACTTTTTCTTTGCTATAGACCTTAAGTTTGAATTTGTCTTCCTATGGACCTAATGAGATGTGCTAAGCTAGCATCCCATCTGAATGGTGTGGATGCAACACATACAACAGGGGTATGAAAACACTCGCAAATTAGCCCAAATGTGCGATATTTATAACATAATGTGCGAATATTGCCTTCAGATTTATGCAGGAAAGTGAAAATTCTATACAAATATGTGCAAATGTGCCATTAGATTGTGCAATTTTAGCTGGTAGTTTTGTGAACAAGATTAGGGGTCTGCACACCCCTGCTACAGTCCTCTACAGGGTGAATAGAATGGATATTCGGTGTGCAACTTTACACAACAATACTATTTACTTAAAATTATGTTAACTCACGTTCCCCTATAACTAACTTTTATTTTGCTGTCACTGAATACTAGTCATAGTAATTCCAATTTATGGTGAACTTAATATGCTCTAGAAAGTATATCTTTTACCTGTATGTATAAACCCATCAACACAGAGGTCGATTTATTGTAGTGCCAAAACTGTGCAAAGACTGGTCCCATTTGGAAGAACAGATTGATTATATGACAATTTTGCTATGGATAAACACATATAAAAACTGTGTAGAACGGTGTGCAGAAATAAAGGAATTATTACTTAGTACAGTTTTCTCCAAACTTTGTCGTACTTTCAGTTTGGAGACTGTCTTAAAGTGGCACATTTTAGCGCAGTACCCCTCGCCCTACTTACCCCCCACCTCCCCACCTAACATGCTCACCACAGCTCCCCCCCCTCTTCCAGGGGGAGGGTTGTCATGGCGACCAGGGACGGAGTCACGCCATCTTTATACAAAGGGGGTGGTTACCCCCCCCCCCCCCCACTAGCCCCGACCACCCCAAAACACCCACACCAACCCCCTCATAATTATGTTAATCAGGTATACTGGAATGATTTATTTAGCTTGTAATGATAAAATAAAGAATCCTAACATAATGAGGTCAGTTAAACAGTTTTGAAATTGTCTGCGGCTTTCATGGGATTAAAAGAATAAGTTATATTTATGGAGTAAATGCATTAGAAGTTGACTGTTGTGAATCACAATATAGACGATTTGCAGATGACGTCACAATAGCCAGAAAGGGGCTGGGCGCCATCTTGGTGATCAATTAAGAATTCTCATCATTAACATTTTAAGAACATCCTGAACACTTATTTTTGTCAGATGTAGCTAATGCAATTATATCATAGCACATAAGCAAAATGTTTATATGTTGTTTTTTCTGACTATTTTAAAGGAAATTGCTTTTTTAGCATATCTACTAAATTACTTTAATATGCTATTGAATGCTAGTGTTTGTTTAGGGTTCTAATTGTGAAAATGGGAAACTGGAGATGGGAAACTTCAGATGCATTGTTATCTAATCATTATTATCCTTGCTAAATGGTAGAATTAGTCCAAGAGCTGGGCGTTCATATCCAAAATGCAGACAATGCTTGGTTGAGAGTTAGTTTATTGTGGATAACATTTACATCACAATCGCCGGTGTATCAATAAGATGTTCTATCCCTATGTACAACAGTCGGTCATTGCCCCGGAGGTAAGCTTCCTCAATAAAGTCTGCCTATCTCTGTTCGGATTCACAAACAGTGTTAGTTCTTCTTTAAATCACCAGATGTCACCAGATGCTATTCATAGCTAACCAAACCCCTGAACCCTTAAGACTCAAACTGATCCAAATGTATAACGGCTAACTCTGTCTCTAACTGACTATCATCCTCCTTATAATTATATTCATTACTTATTGATTTTCTCAAGGTAGTGCTGCTGCTTGTAGACCTGGCCTGTCTGCCCTAACTGACCAGGTTCATTATGCCTACCAGAAGAGCCAACATTAATCAAACTATATGATAAAGTAATTTTTGTAATTTCGAATACCTTTTATAATACATCTTTTGCAATCTGGTGACCATCTCTTTATTTTATTTATACACTACTGCTAGTTACATGCACAAGGTGTTTTGTGACCTCACCCAATAAGAATGTCAAAATAACATTCTGATTAGGTGTAAATAGCATTCTGATTAGGTGGGATTGAGCCTTCACTTAATGAGGGTGTCACAATAATGTTCTGATTATGTTAGGGTGACACCTAACCTAATAAGATATTCACTGTAACATTCTCTTTAGGTAAGGTTAAGACCTAATCAGAACGTCACTATGACGTTCTGTTTAGGTAAGGTTTGGCCTCCCGTGGTGAAGAGGTCACAACAATGTTCTGTTTCATCAGAATGTCAAAGGTATGAGGGATGGTCATCTCTCAACCTCTCAGAAAAATACTGTAACAGTTACATGAAATCTTTTCAACCCAACGAGCATGGTTGCATGAAATGACTGTTGTATTGCACCTTAGCTGGGCTGACAGCTTTTCCCCTGATATTTTAGTGTTTTTTTTGTGTTTCTTTTTATACAGGCTGAGTTCACTTTATTAAATACTCTTCCATTGCAGTCCTGTGGACCATTTGGATCCTGTGGACCATTTGGGCACGATTTCGTGCAGGGGTCATCCAAATGTCCATTTTCCATGCTGTACTCCATGGGACTCAAACCCATGAAGTGCCAATGCCAATGAGTGGTACCAACGCCTCAACGTCATTGGCCACCCCGACCCCCTTTTGTTCTTCTGTTGCGCTTCGTGTAAAATTGGCCCGAACCATGTTACTTACAAGGTGTCTCTTCTGTCAATCCCTGATGAAGCAGAAGGAGAATTACTGTATTACTTCAACTATTGATGTTTTCTCAAGGTAGATGAAAGCTGTTCAACTGTTAAGTGTTTTTATTCATTTTGAAACAATCACCTCAATTAGTGGCTTGAATGAGTGACAAGTGGCATACCATTATTTCAAATTGACCCCTGGTAGTAACAATGGGATTATAATATATAGTTTCGATTTGTGAGATTTTTGTCTCACGGAAAGAATTGTGGCACCATCTATCATATACTTTCCTGTCCTAAGGTGGCTGGCTTTGAGTGTCCCATAATGAGATAAGGAAAAATGACAGAATTGAATGAGAAAGGAAATGGTACCCCCCATCATTTGCGAGTTATTTGGTAAACATGAATCATTGTTCTCTGCTTGTTGGTAGGTGTCAGTGTGACTTGTAAACAGGCTCTGTGCCCTGTGAATTTGACCACTGCAGAACTGTCAAAATGAGCCTTTATCAATTTCTAGGATATTTTGATGGGGAACCTACCTTGAAATTTGGATATTTTCTGTCTCAAAGAGGCCACAATAGGTTTCTGAGTTGCATTCATGTAACTCAACATAACTATGAATATTTTCTCAAGATCCATTGTATCAAACTATACAGTAAAACAATTGGTACCATGAGACCTTCTGCCATGCACATAGCATGAGTGGTGCCATCTATGAGAGTCCATGCAAACTGTGCAACTCGAGATGTTTCGCCAATTTTGTGACATCATAGATTGTTTATGTTTGGAAAAGATTGCAGACTACGGTTTTCCTTGTAACACTGTGCACAGACGCTCATAGGAGGCGCCACTATTGACGATGTCACATAAAATAAGTAGCCGTTGGTCCAAGTTACCAATCTTAGCTGTACTATTTTTGATAGTAATAAAGCTGTTAATTAGTTTTGGTCAGACTAAATAAATCCTTGTATTAGAATTATGTTTCTTTATCAACTACTCTGTATTTCTAAGAACTATGTTGCATATCTTCTACTTTCATAAACAATCAGTGTGCACCGTGCCTGATGCAAGTCTCCACAATAAACTTCCAATTACATCATTATTACTTTCAAAGACCTTCAGCATGATAATACTGTTGGTATGATATTATTCTAACATGTCATCAGTACTTCTATGTTTGGTATAGAGCGTCGGGTGGTTGCTGGAGCCCTGTCCCCTGGCAGTCTCTGCTGGCCACCTTCATACGTGAAGTTGACTTACTTGTGTCACAGCAATTAACGGCAGAGGCCCGTTGTACAATGGATTTTTACTGTTACGATCACTTTAAGATAAATTGTTTGCTTAACAGAGAAATGTTTGGTTGTTGCGAACACCCTAATAACTCTACTGTATTCTACTGGATAAAATTAAATTTTATTTCTTGATATGGAGGGAGAAAATAAGAAAAAACTACAGATCATTGAGACCATTCTAAATAAGTTTTTTTTTGGTGTCAAAACGATCGTTGTTACAATAAAAGTAACAACGAAAGGCTTCGTTGTTCAATCAATTTCCGTTGTTACGATCAGTACTGTGCAATGGGCCATAGGTGTATGTTGAGCAATTTTGTATGGATATTTTCCTGTATTGCTAAAAGTCCTTGATAACTGATGGAGCCATAACAATTTGCTGGAGGAGAAGACGATACTACTTCAAGCAGCAGGCATGCAGGACGAGTCGCCGGATTGGTCCTTTAGGCAGCTGGGTCTGAAAGATACAAGAATCAGCACTGTTTTATGTTGAACACTCTTTTCAATCAAGCAATGAGTTTGTCAGCAAATTTCTTTTACAGGGACTGCTTGCTGCTGGATGTAATTTATTTATGCAACATGCAACATTACTTAGATATTGATAATATTGTGTTAATAAATAATCTGATTCGATTGCAAATGTATTAACACTTGAATACTATAGCTGTCCAATAAGCCCATCCCACATCGGATATATCCCAGGGTTGGACAAGGGTTGGACAAAATTACCGTATATGTAATCCATGTCTCATGGAGTTGGGATTGCTGAACAACTCAGAATTATATATATTCTTTTCTAACCTTCCAAGTACTGATAAAAACATTATGATTTCTTAAATGTTACTACTTGGCAGATTTGCAGGTTTGCTGGCCAGTCAAAATGGTGCATCTTAGGGAAAAATAGGGTTGGACATTATAGGTTGGGCTTACTGTCTTGATTCAAAATGGTGTACTGTGTAGTGTAATGAGATGCAAGTACATACTAAAACATCAACAATTCTCCCTACCACAGATAGCCACTTTCTTATAGTTTACCTACAGGTTAGCCTAAATCAAGGTGCATACTGGGTAATATGTCAACAAGTCAAAAGGCTTAAGTTTAGGATAAACAATAATCATGGCATTATTTGTAATTCAACATGATTGAAAATTAACAATCAATAATTTTCAGTTTGTATCCATATATATCTTGTGTTTTTTAAGTTGGTTTGAAAATACAGATGGATATAGAGCAAACATTTCTGTATTTCCTTTTCCCAGTGGATTTGTCAACCAAATTTGTGGAAATGCAGAAAATATAATTATTCAGCTATCTCTGGTAGGGTTAAATGTGTATGTGCTTACAATATAACTTGATCGGCACATTTTGAAGACCAGGGTATTTCCCTGAAAGTTGTTGCTTTGGAATGAACAATTAAAAAATCTAATTTATTCATAAACCCCATGATATGTTATGGAACCATGCAATGTAAACTTATGGTATACTCACATCGGACACAGCGGTAGTCTTTAAGGCCCGGGTTACAGGGGAAACAGACGAGGCCATAGGTGCACACCTTGGCATTAGTTTGCAGATGGTCCAGGGTGCATGTGTTGTACTTTGATATGCCTGTCAAAGCTGGAAATACAGGACATACATATAACCAACCAAGAAGGGAGTATGAGGGTGGTTATCACCCCGAGCCGGGACCCCGATATCAGCCTGAGGCCAAGGCTGGTTATCACCGAGGTTTGCATCACCCTGTGTTAAACTCTTAACTACTAAACTTGTATCACCCTAAGGTATAATAAATTGCATGAATGCTTAGGGGATGCTAGTCTGTTCTGAACTAGATTAGCTATTGCGTAACTAGTTTGAGTGACTAGCGTAACTACATTCTAAGGGCATGCTTAAGGCTGAGAATCAACTGCATAAGATGTTGCTGTCAACTGAACGTTTCTATTATCTATAAGAAACATTTTGACTGTTTTAATGTTAACATCAAGCTTTTCTTCAGACTTGCAGATCTAAAGCCCCATACCCACTTGCTGACAGCCCGACCGCCAACGCCGACCGCCAACGGCTTTCAGCCTCAGGGCCAAATTACCAAACTTTATCAAACCAATTCAACTAAAATTAGTGGGAATGGGGCTTTAAACAGTATACAATTTTTCAAATAACAAATTTCACATTCAGTACTATAATTCCAGCTTTTAGATATGCATAACTTAACTGTTTCAAGATCTAGTGTAGCATCTTTAGCAGTTTCACATTCTCACGGTAAACTTGTGATGCATAGATAACACAGTTGTTCTTTCATGCTTTTAGTCTGTGCAAATCCCACTCACCAATTGCTCGTGGGGTTTGCATATTGTTCTAGTATGTAGGTGTATCTAGTGGAAGCTTACCATTTGATCCCACACAGCGGTAGCTATCAACATCCCATTTTCTACCCTTAGGACACTTGCAGGTGATGGTGTCGCAAGCCTGTCCACCATAGCACTCGTCCTGAGAGGTACACGAGCCACCTGATTCTGCAACAGGAACAAGTCAGCAGAAACATTTGTAACCTGATGCTGGTCATCCATGAAGCGACTTTGTACTGATTTCGGACCAATTTCAAAAATCGTTTTTTGACAAATAATGATCATTCTTGTCAAAAATGTCATTTCTTCTCAACTTGTATTCAGTTTCTAAGACACCAAGGGAATCTTTACCCTAAAATATATTTCTATATATGTGAAAAATGTTTAGCACTGTTGATTACTAAAAATAGGATATCAAAATTGTGCTTCAGTTGCTCTGATTCTACGTAATTGTATTTAAGTGGAAAAGTATTGAACATCAAACAACAATAAGCACATCCCAGTATGCATCAACATGAAATTTTGCCATGACATTACGCATCAATTACTTCCTGATTTAATCCCCAAAGACAGTGGTGTAAAACAAAATGGACCATATCGATTCGGTTGAGAAATTGCTCCAAAAATTTGTAAAATGCAGTTTTATATATATTCAGCTTTTCCCCACAGGAAACTGTATTAAAGCCTTTCAGCCCATCCCATCATGTCCAACCGTATTTTGCCCTAAAATACATAATTTTGATTGGCTGGCAAAGCTGTGAATCTGTCAATTGGTAAAATTTGATAAATCATAATGTTTTATCAGTACTTGGGGATTTGGAAAAACATAATTCTTAGTTATTCTGGTAATCCCAAATCTAAGAGACAAGGATGGCTTATACAGTTTTTTTGTCCAACCCTTGTCCAACCCTAAGATATACCCAATGTGGGATGGGCTTATTGCCTTGGCTAAAATGCAGGAGCAGGGTATCTTATTTATCATAGATTCAATCGCTGTACTCGCCCTTGAAGTGACCCTGGCTGATAAATAGGCTGTAAGGTAACCAATGATCAACCATACATAATATGTTTCAGGAAAGATGTAGTTTTAACTTACTGGGAAGGCATCTTTCACCCTGTTTCTTGACAAACTCCAAACCTGGGGCACAAAGGCATCGTGAGTTCTGACAGGTCTGTTTCCCTGCAATAAGAAAAGTAGTATTTACAAAGAGACATGTCTAGAAAGGTGTCACTGGTGATACATCAACAGTAAAAATCTTGTAAGACAAAGATTTCATCACAGTGTGAAATCAACTTTTTGGTCTTGTGGTTTTGATAAATTAAAAGTCACAGATTATTTGTCTTTCAAATTCAGGTAGCCACAGTTCTTATCGTCCCTGTATTTCATGCACCTGCAGGCTAATTTCAGCGCATTTTGTAGGCAAAAGTTGAAGAAAACAAATAGGATTTTCGTAGTTTTTGGTTAAATAAAAGTGTCTAATTGAAAAATATTAAAACTAACACAAGAGATGATAAGAACATAAGGATGCAAAAGGGAAAAGTTCCAAATCCCACCTTTCCATAACCTTCACCAACAGATAAAACCGTAAATGACATGTTTGTTAAAGGTTTGTGAGAGGATATATATGGACATATCAACATATTACCCACAATTCACCTATTATCCTGCAGGTACACCAAAATACAGAATTCTGTTTGGGAGAACTGTACATACTGAATGCTAGTGTGTTGTTTAGGGTTAACTATAATTATATATAGTGCATTATCCGAGATATTTACTGTTGTTAATACTGTCTCTGATGGGTGCTAGTCGAGTGGTGAGTAAGTCCACGAGATGGGTGCTCAATTCATAACATGAACAACACTTGGCAGTACGGTAAGTTTATTGATGGATATGGTGATGCGTACAGTTGCTCGTGATGTAATAAGTTCCAAGGTATAACAGTTCCAATTTAGGGTAGAGTAAGCTTCCTCCTTAGAGTCTGCCTAGTCTCACCTCCAGCCGTCGTGCGGTAGTACCGTGTAAGTCACCAGATGTCCCTGTGATTGTATAGCTATCTAAACCCCTTCGAATCTCCAGATCCGTATGATCCAAACGCTAATGGTCTCTCTCTCTCTCCTACACTGCGCTCTTGCTTATAAAGCAGCCTGATATTGATTTTACCCCAGGTGTCGGTGCTGGCGGGGAGGTGTGTCCCGGTGAGCATTGTCGTCAGGTATATTTACACCTATCAGCGGCACCTGCCATTACTAGATATTTCAATGATCATGCACAAAGTAACTGATTTAATCTCTACCTTTGCGCAATACTATTTGTTTAAATTCAAATATTAAAAGTCTTTCAATATTTTGTCAATGTGTACCTCTCTCCTGGTTGCAGTCCAAGTTCTTCTTGCATTCTTCCTTGTACTTGCGGCCGCACACCTCTTTGTCGTTAGAGTATATGTCATTCGGGCACATACAATTACCCTCAGTACATGAGCCTTGTGAGGGACAGATGTCTTCCTCCTCTGTACATACTGAATTGACTTTTCTAACTGTTTAAAGCAGGAAGCAAAGGTTAAGAATACTTTATTGATATCAATAGTTCACACTTTTTTGTATGTTAACATTTGGGTGATTGCATTTTTAGCTTAATAGGCATGCCAATTGTCATATATCTGGTATATGCAGAACTCCAGTTTCTTGTTTTACAGGTAATTATATTCTCTGTAATACTTAAATAGATACCACTATTTACATATGAACTGCAGTCAGTGCAATTCTAAGAAAAGTAATAGAGAGTATATTTATTTGGCATCTCATGAATTCAAAACTTATACACGTTGTGCAGATGACGTCACAATGCCTTGATAGGGGCTGGGTGCCATGTTGGTGATCATTTGAAAATCATTGGTACTCATAATTCAATACATCTAGGACACATATTTCTGCTGAATTCCCTATCACAGTTACATACAATCATAATTAGTAGATTGTTATTATTCAGAATTCATGAATTTTGGTTTTATCTAATAGCCGCGTAATTATGATGATCACATGGTGATCACCAAAATTTGGTCGCATGACCACATCTGCACAATGTCTATACGGTCTTTATCCAGACTCTAAAATACCATTTGCAGGACCCCTCATATGTTTGAATGAGGACAGACTTACCCTTTTTGCAGACCTTTTCCACAAACTTGTAGCCATCCCAGCACTGACAGGTCCTGAAGTCATCGGAGCAGCCATCGGGGTATGGCCTACAGTGGGCCCGTCTGAGGAAACAGCCCAAGAACCCGCTGCACTGCAGCTGCTGGGACTCTGACATCACTGACAGAACAGGCATCACATATTCGAACATGTACAAACACATAACGGTACTGCTGTTAATGACTGCTACGCCACCTAGGGGCTGGTATGAACAATTTTTGAAAGTTGAGAGTGGCAACATTGCACTCGTCTATTTTATTTTATTTTTCACCTTCGCCAGAGAGATATAATTAAATAGAGTAGTGGCGTGTATTATTGGCAGGCGTGTATTATTGGCACCCCTGACATCCATTCTAATACAGGAAATGAACTTGTGCTTTTCTCTGAGAATTAAATGTAGATGTATTCAAAGAATATGTTTATTCTATCATTTAGCGCTATATTTTTATAGCCCTGACTATTTGTATATGACGTAGCATCAAAACAAATAATGAGATACATTTTTATCTATCCAGAAATGGCCATTTTATCCCTGTGGATAACGTGGATAGGTAGTTTAAGTTTATTTTTATCCCCTCAAAATAAGAAAAAGCGAACAAATATAACTTTTATGAGCCAAGATAAACCTGAAACCAAATAATTTGCAAAAGAATATTTTGCAGAAGCCAAGGGACAGGTTTACCTACATGGGTGCCGATAATACACTCCATTTCATGTGAGTTTTCAGTATTTCACAATATGAGAAGAAACATAAATTGCATTAAGTATTGTGAAAAAAAAGTGTCTGAGAATGTGATGATATGTAATTTTGTAAGTAACAGTACACCTAGTATTATTTTATTTCATTTAACAATAGCCATGTTCAATTTAGGCTTAGAGAACACAGGAAGAAAAACATAACTTTGTATGGGTTACATTAGACTAACATTTTAAAAGATTAGAATTAATATTTGGGGTTCAGAACATTTTAGATTCCAAAGTTAATAATGGTGAATATGATTCTTAGAGATATTGTTGATTTAGTAATTTCAACCTATAGATATTAGTCATTTATATGAAAGGTGCCGATAATACAAGACAGGTGCCGATAATACACTACAAAACATTAAAAAGTAATCAAACTGATATTTTCCACACAATTTTTTGAAATTCACTTAGAATATCCAAAGGGGATTCAGATATATACAGTTTCTCCTATCATTAAATTTCATTAAATTTTAAGGTAAACAAGCAAACAATGATATATTATGCCCTAAGGTGCTGATAATACACACCACTACTCTATTTAATTATTTCTCTCTGGGGAAGGTGGAAAATAAAAAAAAAGACGAGTGTAATGTTGCCACTCTCAACTTTCAACTTACCAGTCTGATGGATGAACGAAAAACGTAAGGCATGAAGGGGACTCGAAAGGGGTCCGACCGAGATAGCTGGTAGCCAAAGATCTGACCTGTGTTTACTGTGTTATAGCATTTTAAATATTTTGAAAACTCAAAAATTTCCAAAACTTTTAGATACCTTAGGGGGAAAGGAAACATATTCAAAAATAAAAATAAAATAGATTTTTCTGAGATACGACCTTTTATTACTCAGCCAACGTTATTATATATAAAGACTTATGGGTAATAGCAGGTGTTCACTTACGTTCTTTGACACAGCGGAAGTAGGAGCCGGTACCTCCGCAGTTCTTACAGTACAGTCCCTCCTTACAGACCTCGGGGGCAGTCGGATGATAACGGCAGCTATTATTCTCCGTTACATCGAAGGTGGCCGCCCCTGAAGGCCACCAGAGGTCAAACAGCATTGTTTTATTTTTGAGAATCATCTTCAGACTTTCCTCTGGTCTTCCAGTTGACAATACAGTGAACAGAATTTGAAATATACATAATACTGTCATGCAAAAATATAGTTTATCATTTTTTTTTTTTTTTTTTTTTTTATTTCAGAGCTACATCTTACAATGTAAGTTTTTCATGCAGTTGAGAAAAAATGAAAAATAAAGATCAACTTAACATACGTACAGTCATCCACCCTACTATATACAATACATTAAATAATAAATATCATATTATCAATTATATATATACGTGCAGCAATAAGCATCGCATACACGTGTTATAACTATTACACCATATTTCTACACATTACACGTACTGATTTTTTAAATTCATTCTTATTTTCTAATAACTGTACATCTTCTGCTAATAGATTCCACAATGTTACACCCCGGTACCATGGGCTCCGTTCAACCTTATGCAATTTGGTAAAAGTTGTCTTAAATTTCACTTTATTTCTGCTTCTCAATTCTATTTTCGGTTTCTGTTTATTCAAATATTTGTCAATACTACTATATACATACATTATACACAATAAATGTTCCACTCGGCGCTCATAGAGACTAGCAATATTGTACATGTTCTGTAATTCATCATAAGTTTTACGCTTTTCAGGACAAAATTCATGATATTTTTTATTCACCACGTCCTACAAATAACATGAGATCTCCCATGGATCAATTTTAAAATATCTAATGAACTATGTACATTGAATGTACAAGTTGTACATTGAATACAATAATACATTGAAGTTCAATAATAGGTCGACATTATACGTATTTATTACATGAACATGCATTGCAATGTTTGTCATAGGTCACTGAAAGGATGAAGGTGGTTCTGTCCTGTACTCAGGATATCATACGAGTTAAATCTAAGGCAGGATTCTGGAGCCTTTCTATATCATTGATACCTTCTTATATAGCTCCTTAGACAGGGGTATTTACCTTATAAATAGCAATAGTTGGAGTATGCCCAAAGGCTAAATACATGGATTCACGGAAAAACAGCTATACCTAAAGAGACTCAGTAGTTGGGGTATGTGTGCAAGGTTAATATGTAGCCACTGCAACAGGATCACTTCCCTGACAAGACACAAAAGTTGGGATATGCATATATATAGAGACTATCATGGCCACTGGAACGAACACTTACCTAAAGAGACGCAGTAGTTGGGGCATGCGTATAGGGTGGATACGTAGCTACCAGGCCAGACACACTTACCATACAAGACATGGTAGTTCAGGTATGCATATAGGGACTATCATGGCCACTGGACACTTAGCTAAAGAGACCAAGTAGTTGGGGTATGCATATAGGGTGAATACATAGCCACTGGGACCGGGACATTTACCTGACAAGACACAGGAATTGGGATATGCATAGAGAGACTGTCATGGCCACTGGAACGGACACTCACCTAAAGAGACACAGTAGTTAGGGTATATGTATACCTGACAGGACTGTCAGTTTGGGTATGCATATAGGGTGAATACATAGCCACTGGGACACTTAACCTGACAATACGCTATAGTGTGGATATGCATATAGGGTGAATAGTTATATGCTTAACCTGACAAGACATAGTAGTTGAGATATGTGTATGGCATGAATAAGTAGCCCCTTTTTGGACAAGCATAGTTGCCTAAAGTGAAGCAGCACATGTTTGGGGTATGTAATAGAGTGAATATGTAGCTGTCGCGACAGGTGAACTTACCTGAAAAGACTCAGTGGTGGGGGTATGTATATAGGGTGAATACATAACTGCTAGGACAGAAAGTCCGACCTTATAAGAAGTTGGGGTATGTGTATAGTTTGAATATGTAGCCACTGGGACTGCTACACTAGCCTGGCAAGACACAGAAGTCGGGGAATACATATATAGGGTGTCAGGGACACTTCAGCAAGACACAACAGTTATTCACCTGACAAGATGCAGTAATCAGGGAATGTTCATAGGGTGAATACGTAGCCATCTGGACAAACAAACATACCTGACAAGATGCAGTAGTCGGGTAATGCATATAGGGTGAGTACGTAGCCACTTGGATAGACACACTTACCTGACAAGACGCAGTAGTTCGGGTATGCGTATAGGGTGAATACATAGCCAGTGGGACAGGAGCACTTGTTGGAGTTGCATGTCAGTAATCCAGGGCACCTCAGACCAGAACCAGAACAGTAAGCATTCAGGTCTAGGCAAACGAAGAGTGTTCAGGATTATCATTAATTTTGAGGCTTTTGGTAATCTGTTTTTTGCCATTCCATGTACAGCCAAAATTATAATACAGAATATTGACAGCCAAGTTTTGATCATATTTCCAAATTTACAGAGTATAATTTGAGTATGTAGAAGGAGGATAATTATCTCTTCATCCACTCTATTAAAAGAAAGTTACTAGATTCAATCAAATCTGATAATGTGTTAACAAAAACCATATCCATACATGAATTACATGTAACAGTAACATCTTGACTTCAATGACTAAAAGAATTATCCAACTGCTGTTAGAATTTTTGACTAAAAATGTTATCCTTTTAACTTAGTAACTTCGATCAGACAAACTAGACTGACTGCAAAAATCAGATTCAAGTTAGATGTACCTAGGCTTCATATATATATGAAGAGCCCATTTTATGTTGGAATGAAATTATAGGACGACATACCCAAAAAGTTACAAACGCTAGACAATAAACAGGAATTCAAGAGTGCAATCAAATCACTACTGTCATAGAATGTTGGAATCATTGATAAGCTGTATTTTTATCAAATGACATACCTATTTGTAAGAACTATGATGGTTTGACTGATTTGGTGGAACGAACTGACAGCCAATGAGATGATTGATCTACTATGTCCTTAAGATTATATCGAATAGACCTCAAGATGCTGATTCCAACAAGTCTATAATTGCTATTTTTTGCATTATTATAATATCTGATTTTGTGCTTATGTCTATTTGTTTGAATATTTAGGCTAATTATACAGAAGATCATTTGCTGTCGAATGAGTATTGTTCAATAGATTAAAAAAAACAAAAACAAAACAGTGTTACTCTACATTACAGTAATTCTTCAGGAACTGTGTTTGGAAAATAATGAAATGTGATTTTGTGTTTGTCTGAGGAGTTGTCTAGTGCTATGTACTAACCTGGCTCACAGATGTTCGGGTCAGCGTATGTCTTGTATAGGGCTGGACAGACACACCGATTACTCCCATTACACACCTTCTTAGTGCCACTACGATCGATACCATAACATTGGTCTCCCAGGCTGGCACACTGGGACACAGAGCCTTACATGAACAAAAGGAGTAACAGATTAAAAAAAACTAGACGAAATATGTGAAGGCCCACAGGGCTGAATTAGTTGACACACCAAGGGTTGGTAACCTAAGAAGGACCTTCTACATGATTGGTCATGGATTTATAATACCCTGGGGATAATTTTAAGGGAACTCTTGAAGGTTAGACTAACTTACCAAGGGGAACTCTTTTTTCTGCCAGAACTACATTCCTGTATCACCCTGTAGGATGATAATACTGTGGTTATCACCCTGTTTGTATAAGTGATGCATTAAACTCTTAAACTGAAACTGTATCACCCTAGAGTATAACACATCATATTACCTGAGACTGAGATTGATTGAGACTGAAATAGACTTGATTGAATTTCAAACATATGAATAAGTAGTGCAGCATCAACTAAAACATACATGGGACAATTATGGTTATACAGAATAATCAACTTTTAATTTAACAGCATTACCGCCACGAATTGTCATAGCAATTCAGATGTGAAGGTCCCAGAATGTGGTTTACCTACATTTAATAACAAACCAGACATATGTATACTCATTGTGACATTCCTCGGTAGTTTGGGTTTCCCGATTTCTACGACGAGGGGATGTGGGAGTTATTTTGGCTTTGAGTTTGGTGAAAAAGCCAGATCAGGAAGCCGAGATGTGCGGTCAAGAGCTGTGTCCCGCACATGAGGGGGAATGGGTGGATCGGTTGGGAATTCGGTATTGGTCATGGAGGGGGTTGGGCCTCGGTCGGTCGTTCCTGAGGTGTTCTGGACATCGGGTACAGTGGACCAGGGTCTCCGTTGTCGAGCGGAGGGTAATCAAGCAAATAAGGGGGGTGGACCGGAAGAAGAAGGGGTGCCAGATGGACCACTCACTAGCCTACACAGATGGGTACTCTCGGTGTCCCATAGGATATCAGCCGGCGCTCGCCTAAAGGTTGGTAGCGTTGGGCCGAGCCAGTCGTGCCTTTGTACCCGCAGGGACTGGACAGCCACTGAAGATTTCGGGCTTCCATACTTGACCGGTTTTCCTCTCTCAGGTTGCCTCTCTGGTGAATTCGGTCTTTCGTGCCATACTTTGGTCCCTCAGGCTCTCCGTCCCTCGTTCCTTTTACTTCTAAATTACTTGTGAACTTTACCTTGATCACTTCACTTTTCTAGAGAACTACCTGTTATTCGATCATATTATAAGTCCTAACTCCTTCGAGGGCTATTCTAGTGAAAGGAGACACATGTGAACACAAGGAGTACCAAGAAGGAACTGTTTATTCCGGGCCTCACCACCCCTTTTTATGCCCTAATACTCGGCTCTGATTGGCCAACTCAAGTCACGTGGTCTTACTGATGTCACATCCAGTTTACATTTGTCTTTAGCTTTTCGGGCTTCGGGTTTCAGGTTTTCGGGCTTTCGGGCCCTTACATAAAATGCACTTTCACTCAATTATTCCATCAGTTTCGGCACCTAACTTTGATACTGATGAATAGACATTCATCACACTCATCATGGTTCTCTCAGTGTGATCCATGTTGATTTATGTCATAGGATAATGTATATTAAGAAAAGCTTAGAATTATTTAAACTCTCACTTGTAACTGTTGGATTACAGACATCAAACGTTGAATTGTACTGGTAGCCAGATCGACACACACACTGCTGGCTGGAACACACGAGACCTGAAATATGGTAGGAAAAATAGACCTAGAATATCAAATACATCACTTTTATATTGATAAACATTTGAGTTCGCTTACCAGGCATTGTTGTCCTCCTTAAAGCGCCATACCCACTAGGCAATTTTGACAAGAGTCAGCCGATTCAATGGTGCTAAAATTGGCCAATCTACTAGAAGAGTCGGCCAATTTTTGCGCCGACTCATATAAAACACACACGTTTCAATGTGGTATACTTACAGGCAATCATAGGAATCGACGGACTCTCAAAGTTTCCTGTCGCACGTCGTCAGTAAAATCGCCTAGTGGGTATGGGGCTTAACACTACATGGAAGATTGACAGTGTCTTCATTGTATTCGATTGTACCACTCCTTGTTTTCACTTTTCACTTTTCTCCATTGTACATGTTTGGTTTAAAAGCTATGGAACACCTTTAAGGGATGACCCTACCAACTGCAGACCCATTTGGATCATACAAATCACTGCATTTGACCTTGGTTTTTGATGATTAACAGTATTGTTAGTCTCCGATATCTAATTAGTTTTCAATCAATGTAAGTGCTCATGTTGTACTGTGTGACAGATTAAGACGGGGTGTGGGAAGCACACCACACACACACACACACACACACACACACCCATCCCCCTTTTCTTTGTAAAATTCTGAAACTAAGGGATCACTCCCCTTCCTTTTCAAAAAGCTGGAACCGCCACTGTGACTAGCTATTAATATCTTCTGAAAATACATTTATGTTATACATTTACAGTTGCTGGTGCCCTATAGACCTATGCACCACGAAAGGGTGACTTCAAAAGTTATGGGAAAAGGCTTTTTTTTTTCAAACAACCATAACTTTGTAGATAAATGAGTAACAGTGCCACTTCATATATCCTAGGATTCGAAATAAACTGAACATTCACTGTGGACTGGTTTTGCAAAACATATCATAAAATGAAAACATTCTATTTAGAACTAAAATCTGAAAAATGAAAAAAAAAGCGGTATAATATGATTTGAGGCTCTACAGAAAGAATGTGATATGTCAAAATCAGTTTATTGGGCCAATCTGTCCTCACTTTAAGACTACAACAGTGTAAACTGTTAGTGGCTGTTATGCGTAGTTATAATTTTACAGCAAAATCTATGAAAATTCAAAATGGTTAAAAAGTGCTTAAATTGGTGAATTTCAGAGATTCTCTGTAAGGATTTACTATAGGATTTGGTTGTTAAAATTTAATGTGCTAATTCATGATATTAAAGGTCTTTAGAGCATCAAATCATTAGAAATCGACCTATAAGTTTTGTTGTTTTTTTTTGTTTTATCTTTTTTACCATCCTCATGTACAATAATCTTCCGTGTAGGTATAACCAAATAAGCATTAAATGACAATATTATAGTATATAATCTTTCACTGTAGCTGTGATTAGCATCCAGTTCCAGATTTAAATTGTTATATGCATAAATTAATAATGTATATCGTTCACAAGCATTTCTATGACCACTTAAAAGAAAGACCATAATGTGTTCTACATCCTCAGGCATTCAGTTAATGAATCGAGAGTTCCTAAGGTGTAATTTACATGCCTCATAAATGCATGTAAAAGGATGGAAAAGTCAACCTTTCTTATAGCATAGGTATATAGTTGCCCTACCTTTAGATGTTATACTAGTACTGTTGTGGCCTATGTTACCACAATAGACCTGTCCACTTTGGGATGTATTGCTGGCATGATACAGAGGTCGGACATAATTGCAGTTTTTGCAAAGTCAGACACTGACACAAATCTGAGTGAATGAGTTAGTACTAGTGTTTTCAAAGTCAATAAGGTGTTGATAAATGAGGATGAATTATTATTTTCTCTCAATTAGGTAATTACCTCCATGTTAGGTGAACCAAAATAAGGTATGTTTTTGTGATTTTAGGGTTGGACCTTATGGGCAAAGCTGAAGGGCTTTAACACTGTTCTCTACGGGAAAATGTCATTTTTGCTTTACAGTCCTACAGCTACATATTGAACATCATATTAAAAGTAAAAGCTTATAAAGTTTAGTTTTGGGTAATAATACTAGGAAAATTACTGTGAATCAAGTATGATGGACATTTTTATGCAAATTTTGATGTCATAGAAAGAAGGGGTGGGCTAGTTGGCAAAGTGGACAGGTCTATTTCCATCCCTTTAGAGGCCTTTTTTACTACAGTTGCCCTGCCATTAGAGATCTTTGTTACCAGCTTTCTGCCATTAGACGTAATACCTTTGTGGTCTCTGTTACCACAGTTGCCCTACCTTTAGATATTATACTGTTATGGTTACTGGTGCCACAGTTGCCCTACCTTTGGATGTTATACTGTTGTGGTTTCTGTTACCACAACTTCACTCGCTTTAGATGTTCTATTGTTGTTGTTGCTGGAGCCACAGTTTCCTGCCTCTAGGTATTATACCATTGTGATCTTTGTTACCCCAGGTGCTCTGCCTTTACATGTTATAGGGTTGTTGGTACAACCGTTGCCCTACCTTTAGATGTTATACAGTTGTTGTCGCTTGTACCACAGTTGCCCTACCTTTAGATGTTATGCAGTTGTTGTCGCTGGTACCACAGTTGCCGTTCATGTAGCCACACTGACTGAGGCCTAGGCTGCAGGTGATGCTGGCCACATTGATGTTACATGCCGTCTTCGCCGTGTTGGAAACTGTACCGCTGGGACATGTGCACTTAAACGACCCACTGACCAATGAACATTGCAGGCCCGGACACATGTTGGCTTCTGTCACCGTACATGCATCATCATTCAGCTTCACTGAAACCAAAGGTTACAACTTTAAAAGAAAAAAATAGTAGGTGCAGCTTGACTGCTGCCGCCTGTTTCATAATAATTTACGATCGTTTCAGAAACCATCGTAAGCACCTTACTATGGTTTGCGTTTCATAAAAGTTCTTACTATGGTTTTGTCAAAAAATGCCCAAAAATTGCGTTTCATAAAATTTCGTCGTAACGCAAAACCATAGTAAGTGTGGCAAATTTGGCCCTTAAAACCATCGTTACTAAGACGACCCAAACCCTCGTCGTAAGGATTTATATCGTCCATATTTTCTTTGTAAATGTACTTTTATGTAATATTTCTTCTAATAAAGCAATATTATGATGTAAACTATGTTTTCTATTGTTTTTTGGTGTTTTTTACATGTTTTTTCCACTTACCCCATAAAACGATAGTAAGTACTTTCAAAACCTTAGTAGCTTCTCAAGGTCAAAAAATAGGACACAAAATGGCGCCTGTTGCTGCAGACGCACGTCGTCGCGCACGACGGTTTTTTCCTAGAGTTCATCCCCTGGTACGATATGACGATGATTTATTCAAGAAAAGGTTTAGGCTAAATAAGGAGACTGTGGAAGATTTGGCAAAAATGTATGATGACGCCGGTTTTTGCACCACAACGCAAGACAGTGGGGGTGGTGTCAATGCCCAAGACAGGGTTTGTATATATATTGATATTATAGTCATAAATAATGGATTGTAATAGTTTCTTTTTCCCCTTCAAAACTAGACGTTTGTATAGATATTGATATTATTGTGATAAATAATGGATAGTGATAATTTATTTTTCCCCCTTAGTAAGCTTTTAGTAATTATTAGACTGTATAATAACAAGCCACCTATGTATTCTATATACCCTATTTATCGTATCAATATTTACTAAATGGCTACTATATGCCATATGTCTTGAATTTGTATATACACGTTTGTACCTACATGGAAGACCATATAAATGAATGTGGTTAATAAATAAAAAATAAAAAAATGGAATATTAATTTGACAAAAAAATCAATGACCTGTCTGACTTATACAGTGTGTTTATATATATAATTCTTTTTTTAGATGTGCCTTGCCCTAAGGTACTTAGCAACTGGGGCAAACTATAGTGTGATTGGCGACACTCAGGGTGTGACGAAACCCACTGTATCTAGGGCTGTGCATGAGGTGACTGATTTTTTTTATGAGAACCAGCACCTCTTCATAAGGTGGCCAAAGTCCTACGCTGAAAGGTGCGAGATATCAGGAGAATTTTTCGAAGGATTTGGGGAAGTCCCGGGTGTAATGGGTTGCGTCGACGGCACCCATATAGGGATTATTGGCCCAACGTCTACTGGGTTCATGAATCGTAAGGGCTATCATAGCCTTAACGTGATGGTAATTTTTTTAAAATAACAAGTTCGAGTTCATAGACTTACTAATGTAATACTTGTAGTAGAATTACTTTGTATGTATATTTCATTAGAATAAATGTTGAATAACTTGAAAATCATGCTTTCAAACTATGGTAGTAGTGATAACCTCGGTAGAATTACTTTTGTATACTTTAGTAAAAGATTGGAGTGAAGGTTAAACACAATTGAAAAGACAGTTTGCAATTTTCAACATTCTTTATATAACGCAACACAACTTATACAATTATATTTTTTTCCAGGCAATATGTGATGCAAATATGCGGTTCACACACGTCGATCCCCGTTATGCTGGGTCCGTGCACGATTCGTACGCATTCAAAAGTTCGCGCATAGCCTTGAAGTGTGAAATGGGGAGCTATGAAAATTTCTATTTTCTCGGCGACCAAGGGTAATATAACATTCAAAAGACCTTGACATTCACAAATATGCCTTCGTAGTAAAAATACTTACAAGAATTTTGTATATTCTTGCTGCTACAGGTAAATATTAACTTGCCAGAAAAACTTTAGTAACTTTCCAAACATTACTTCCATGCAAGAAACAGTGTAACCTTTATGATACATAGAAAATCTTCAACTATGATAACTTCACAATCATTTTTACACACAAACAATATATTTCAGATATGCTCTAAGTGACTACCTGATGACCCCCTTCGCCTCACCAGTGGACGATGGCCACAAGAAATACAACATATGGCAGCGTAGCACCCGTTGCATAGTTGAGAACGCTTTCGGCCTATTGAAGCAACGTTTCAGGTAACAAAATTTACACACTTCTATATAAGAATAAACAATATAAATCACAAGAAATTGTGAACCAGATTCTGCTGTGCCACCATGTTATACTTCTATATTCAAATAAACAATTTTAGTAACTACTATGACATTTAAAAAAAATACCCTACCAAGAACTTTTGTACAAATGAATGTTTTGATTAACTGAAATGGAACTAATGATATTATATTTTTTTCAAGGTGTCTGGATGATACAGGAGGGATACTACACCATACACCCTACACCGCAGCCAAAATCGTAACAGCTTGTGTTTGCCTTCATAACATATGCCTTCTTACAAAGACGCGCGTCACTGGTGACGACTATGAAGATATCGAAGAAGTTCGACCTGGGTACCCAGCATATCTGCGCCGCCCAAGGAGGCAACAGCCCCCACCCGACATTGTTAGGCCGAACGCAGCAATGATGGTGGCACGACAGAACCTGGTTAACCAGTTCTTTGGGCCTAACGATCCTATCAGAAAGAGGCGCCCAAAACCAAAACCAAAAAAACGTACCAAACGTCTTCGCTGATTTCTTATAAGTCTCGAAGTGTGGACACTTTCAGCCATCGACTTATTAGATTCTTAGTAACCTTCCTAAAATTCTTTAAAGTCTAGTAGTACTTTCCGCCGTCTTATAGTATGACACAGTAATCTTTAGACTGACTTTTAAAATTATTAGTAACACACTAGTGTTTAAAATATATCGAAGTACACTGGCCCTGTTCATCTACAACTATGTAAATAAAACATTCAGAAACGTACATGCCAAATTTCTTATTAATCTAGTAAGATTCATGTCACACAAACAACAAGAAAAGATATTAAAAACACTGGTTTTTAGACGTCGCCCCAAAAAAATCTTGTCTTACTGCAACATAGTAGTGTGTCACTTTAATCCAAATATAGACCGACGTATACATAGTCATAGCTTGGAACAAAGAAGTGGCCGGGTTGTTAGGGTTCTACCAAAGATGTATTTGTCCGTAGTACTACCAACATGGCTTACTAAGATTATGTACCAAGGAAAATTTATAATGACTTTCTTGGCACCCTAACAACCCGCCCACTTCGTGTTGTCTGCTGGGTCTGTACAACTTGGCATGCATGATCGGACTCTTCATCATCTGTGGACTGTCCCTGATCCATTGTCCCATCCAGACTCTCCATTCCGGTTTGGTCCGATATGTTTGAGCCCTCTCGAGACATCACTACCTCCTCGGATGATTCCTGTACCTCACTCTCCTGTACCTCACCCTCCTGTACCTGACCCTGGTTTGAAGTATTCGACTCAACATCTGACCTCTGGGCGTCCTCTAGTTGTGACTCTTGTGTCTGGGTCGGCTTAAGGGTATCGCTATCCATTGCTTTCTGCACAATGTCATAGACCTGTTTGTAGAGCTTAATACACTGGGATGAAGCACCTTCTGGAATTCGTAGTCGTCTAGGTGGAGAGGAGGCTTGAACTGTCTCTTCTACTGTAGTGGGTGAAGATTCTTCGTCCGTAGCATCAGTAGATTCAGAAGCTTCAACTGTATTTTCTGCTAATACCTGTGAAGGGTCAGCAAGTTCAGTGGGTCCATCACCATCAGTGCATGCTCGAATCTCTACCTCTGCTACATGAATAGGCACTATTTCACCTATAACAACACTGTCAGTGGATATGTCTTGCTCCTGCGTTGCGAAGAGTGTAGGACTGGGTGATCGGGGCACATGAGCGGCTGCTGCACTGCACGATGTACTTGGTATAGCTGTAGTAACAAATATTATTTTATACGCACAAAGTACCTTTGGGAAAATTGTTCTTACTATTATTAGATGCGATAAATTTGGAAATTAGATTACTACGTTATCTAAATAATTATGCCGGTACAATAAGAATGCCTTCATTTATATTGAAAATACACGAAGAAATAATGGATTTCGTGATTACTTTAGGTGGAGATGTCTGGGTTACATATTTAATATCATTTGATGGATGGATGGATAGAAATAGATTTTACTATATAATTAAATAAGTAAATACCTGTTCCAGCTCCAGTAGTCTTGTAGAAAGTGGAGACGCTGATTGTTGTTGGGGTAGGCGGTGGAAGATTCAGCGGGGGAACATTCTCTGTGGGAGCAGTCACTGGGGGAGAACTCGCTTGGGGAACCGTCACTGGAGGAGCACTCGCTGCCTGCGAATGCAGGTCCAGGAGATTGTCAACCGTCAGAGATGCGACCTCACCCGCACCTTTCATGGACAGCCGCTTCGCGATCTTCTTGAGAGCTGATTAAATTGCAAAACAAAGATTAGTGTGCAATTTTAAACATTGTTACATATACAATACTTTGTGTAGGGGACGTTGCCGTAACCTCTGCAAGAAATCTAGTTTATATTCGTTACAAAACACTTAGTTAGGGAAATAATACAATTTCTATATTTCTGTTCGAACTACTAAGATTTGCTACTAGAAATTGATACGATAAGTTTCAATGATGAATGCCAAGAAGTAGGTTAAACAATAGTTACTTATGGAATTATTTGTTTCTTAATATTCATTCCTGCAAAGACTGATATTAATGTTTAATTGAAATAACTATAGAATGTACACCTACTACGGGTTCCTTCATGGTAGTTAATTACCAACTTCGCCATAAGTAGGTTGTGTGCGTGTATTCCACCTCTTACTACTTCAGTCAGTTTCTGAATTTCTACGGCTGTTGTACTCTCAGGCTTTTGTTTTTCGTGTTCCTTTTCCTCTTCTACTATGGTTTCTTTCTCTGGTACGTTGACACTGGGTGTTTCTTTAGTTTTCTCTGTTTGCGTTTTAGCTTGAGAAGGTGTGTTATTCTTTCTCCGCTATGTTGACGTTCAGATTGTCCGGTATGTCGACATCTACATTCTCCTCTTCTAGACTTTTCTGTACTAGGGGGGGTTCCGTTTGTGAAGTACCCTTACCAGAAATTGGCGACATTTCACGTGCTGTATTAATTAGTGCCCTCTTCACAACGTTAGCAATCTCTACATCGTCTGCACTTTTAATAGGTGAAACTTTTTCTGTGGATACGTACTGTGGAAGCTTTGCTGATTCCTCTGAACTACCTGAGTAATTTACAGGGAGAAGGACTCTGGCTCGTTTCTTTGGGGTAGATGAACTGTTGGATTGTTGCTTCTGATATAGAGTAGTAGGGGATACTGAAGTTGTAGCTCTTTTCTTAACCTTCTCTGAGCGCTTCAGTATAGATGGAGAAGTCGGAAACATAAATACCCTATCTCTGTCAGGTGTTGTGTCACGTGTGGTAGGTTCTTTCTGTCTGTATTCTGCGGGTGATGTACATTCTTCATCACTTGATTGTCTTCCTCTCTTAGTCGAACGCCTACTATGACTTTGAGTGACACTGAAAGATCCATCTCCACCTGGATGAAGTGATGGTACGATCCCTTTACCTGCAGTGTATAATCTATGTTGTTCGTCATAGTCTTGGTCACTATGAAAGTAGGGCAACGGCCGTCTTCCATAGTATCTGTCAGAATTTGGAGAATACTCTCTATAGCGTGGAGGTGATAACATGCGCCTTTCCCTCGTATCTCTAGGTGGGGTAATTCGGCGCCTATGTCCATAGTGTGGAAACCTTTCGCCGCCATAGCGCATGCTATAATTCGGAGTTTCCCGCCATAGCTCCCGGCCTCTCTCCCGGCCTCTCTCTGCCTCTCTTTCTGCATCCATTTCTTCATATCTGTGAAAGAATTGTGAACTCCTACGTTGGAAGGATTCTGTGGAACGGTCAAGCTCATGGGTATCTTTGGTACGTGTAGTACTCTTGTACTGTTCCTCCCCTTTTTTCAAATCTCGGAAGGATTCAAAGATGTCCTCTCTGTCATCACTATCACTATTTTTTTCTCTTACTGGAGACTGCTCCTGGTTTTCCTCCTCATCTCGCTCATAACGTTGCTCTGTTACTATGGTTACTTTTTTCTTACTTTCAGGATGTTTAGTTTCGGTGTTTTTCGATGATTTTTTGGAGGGGACAGGCTTCTTATGAGTTAACACGTCTTCTTTGTCCTTCTGCTTCCCTTCTTGCCGCACTTCTTTCTTTTGCTCAAGTACATCCTTCTTTTTACGTGGTAGATCTTTCTTTTCCCTTGGGGGATCTTTCTTTTGATCAGGGAGATCTTTTTTCTTCTGTGGCACATCTTTCTTCTCCTCACGTACAGGGGTTTTCTCCTCTTCCACATCCTTCTCTTTGTGGGGTTCCGACTGCTTTAACTTACTATGTGTCTTTGTCGGACGTGCTTTCTTCTTAGTAGGTGCTGGAATTTGAATAACTAACAATTCCATATCCATTCAGATTTAATAAGTAATAAAGTAATAATATATTTATTATTTGATACCTAAGTTTTATGTTACTCGGGAAGTAATCTTTAAACTTCTAAATTAGCGTTTTCGAAAAAGGAATTTTTGTAAAAATAACAACCGCAAATACCATAGTACGTACCATATCATTACTTTAGAAAAACATCAAACTTATATTAGTATAGATATTATTTTGAATACAAGTTAAAAAATTGTACTTACTCTCTTTCCGAGTACATTTTGTGCCGCTCTTACGTTGGGGGGATGCGTCCTCACCAGAGTCCGAGTCACGAGAGTCGCTCTCTCCACCTATAACTATGTGAGGTAAAATAACTTAATTAGATTAAGCACCATACTTGACACACAAGAGACGCAGGATTTAGATGTAATTAGATTTACAAGTATACTCGGATATTCTTTTCTTAGTAAATGTCGTCTGTGTAATTGAAACTTACTGTTTTAATTTCGCACATGATATGTTTTTATTGCACAATTATTTCAATTATAAACAATGAATGATAAGCTATTAACTGTGAAATGTAACTATCAACCATATTAACCATAACAAAGTATGTCATATAATGCGGGGGGGGGGGGGGGGAGGACACACCTCCATCTTCAGTTTGAATAGGCATATGAATTAATTCTTCTAATGTGACCATAGTTTTCTTTTTTCTTTTCGGCATTTTAACCCTCTTCTGGACTTTGCCTCCTCCAGCCAGTTCAAGTAATGTTCGGCGCACTGTGCTCATTTCTGGTTTTTAAAATAGGGGTTCATGTACTCTAAGATATTGTGGTTACTATATGAAGAAGGGTTCGTATTGAGATATACATTTCTAACTACTACTAATAATAATAATGTAATACTAAATTCATTTTACTATTATGTTGGATAAGTACTTCTACCATAAATTTCTACTGGAGTTTTAAATTATTATTAATTAAATGACAATATTACCAGTGGGTGTGCCGTGCGTGTCCTGCGAATCCTGCGTCTCTTGTGTGTCAAGTATGGTGCTGTCCTGTGTCATCTGAGTTTGGGTCTCGTCCTGGGACTCAGAGTCGTCATCAGATTCATCATCCGACTCATCTTCCTCTGGCCTGTTGAATGGTGGTATCTTGTCAAATTGCCGCTTTTTGGCAAAATAGTCGTCAGGTATCAGTTCGTCATGGTACGACTGAGATTCAAAGTAATCCTCTGCCTCTTTCACTGAGGACTCGTCGTGCTCAGACTCGTCGTCTGAAGATGGTACATACTCCTCCTCCTCTGAACTGTCAGATTCAGTCGAAGACTCTTTCTTCTTGGATATCTTGGATATCTTTTTGGGTGTCTTGGATGTTGTTTTGGTTTTCTTCGTTTCTGTCTTTGAAGTAGGAGCCGGCGTTTTCTTGCTGGACTTGAAGATCCCATTGGCGAGACTTTCCATGGCAGCCTTGACCTTAGTTAGTGCCTCGGAATCGTCCTCGATGGGGGAACCCTCAATCCCCTTGATTCCTGAAGCAAAATAATATTAGAGTTGTTATTTTATGAATTTGTATTGCTCATACGTGATAAGCAATATCCATTAGGATTTACACTACTGCAAATATAGTTTGACATTTGCTAAAAATATTATGTTTTCGATATGCTTCTAATAAAGGAAACACAGATAGATAAGTACTACATTTACATTATTAAGAAAGCTTCATACAAAGGTTAATGTTGTAGCACAGGGTCCAAAGAACTAGTATATTGATATACTTACCCACAACACACTCTCTCCCCATGTACCGTAGAGCCTTCTCCTCCACTGCGGTCAACTGCATCTCATCTGGCAGGGGGCCCCCTCCTGACTTCGCCACGAACACCGCATTCTGCTGGAACTGAAGTAATAACGATATTTTAATTGGTGGGTAATATATATTATTATTTTCTCTTGTAGCATACAAAACCTAGTAAGATCTTTACTAATAGAAGTGTGGTAATAATTCGGAACGAAGAAACGCTTGTAAAATACATTGTTTAATTATCAAAAATGATAGATACAGTGGACTACTAATATTGCGTTACACACCACTTATGTATTGCCACCTTGACCATGGCACCTTGACCATGGAAAAAAATAACTTCTTCATATATAAGCACCATAATTAAAGAGAATATTGTATCGTCTTGTAATTACCTTGAGTTTACTGTCATGTGAGAAACAGCGAGCCTTCTGTATGCATGCATCGGGATCTCGACTAGGACGTGCCCACCTATTGACGTAGTCTAAAAAAATTGTTAAAGCATGCATTTATTTACCTTCCTCTTGCTTTCATATGTGAAGCATGCCGCTTTTTGGAGACATGCCACCTTGCTGCGCGGAGTCTGTGCACGCTTCGTCACAATCTCTGAACGGTGGTTAGTAAAGAAAAGCAAGTAAGAAACAAAAGTAAATGAAAGTAAGAAATGACAAAGAAAGTAAGGGTTTAATGACAAAGAAAGTAAGGGTTTTTTAACATTAAATAATAATATAATTCTGTTTGTGATTCACGTATCGACTCGTGATATGTAGGAATAGGGGCAAATTAGGTAAATTCTTGCGGAAAAAAATAGTTATTTCTAATAAGTATTCTTTAGTAAGTACTAGCGAAAATTATGATAAAGTGCTATATGCTTAATGTATGTATATATAATACTAAAGATCTTACGTTATATGTTGTGTACAATTAAATAAGGAAAAATCGATTAGAATCTTAATGATATAGATTTTACTAGATTCATTTATTCAATTATGGGTTCATTTAAAATAAAACTGAAATTCTAACTAACCTGAGATTGCCTGCCATGATTTTCGTTTCTTATTCCTTATTCCAGCTCCGGCTTCTCTTGTTCCCTTCAGGACAGATCTTTCCTTCTCCATGGCGTCAAGCAGATTATCAATATCTTGTGTCGCCCAGTTGTCTGCTCTAGTTCGCTTTTTAGAAGAGGAGCTCACACTGGAAGGAGGACCCTTTACAGAGCGGGCGGGAGTCGAGGGGGTACTTTTGGGCTTTCCTTTTCCCTTACCCTTGCCTTTGGGCTTAGTCTTCTCCCCATGGTCATCGTCATCCTCAGACTGGACATAGCTAGTTTTCTTTTTTGCTACTCGTGGTGAAGTGCGCTTCTGAAAAAAAAAAAACATGTCAAAAGTCGGAATAATAATTCAAGAGTTAATTTGAATGAAAAATCTAGAAGGCGGCATACCTGACACTATGTGTGCAGTACAAAAAAAAGTAACGAAAATGATGAGTGAGGACTGTTAACTTGATGAGTTGTACCATAATCAAGAAATAGCATCTTCCAAGCAATAATTAGCAAGATCGTAATAAGATTTCACCAAAATATTATTAAATGAACCGTTGTGAAAGTGGAAACGCAATAGCGTGACTCCCCACCAAGGCCGCCGAGTCGGCCGAGTGGTACCAACCTAAAAAAATTTCATCTTTGGACCGAGATTTATCGACATCTCGACCGAGTTAAACAATGACAACTAATTCAATGTCATCTATATGATTGATAACATCATATATACTTACTTTCTTCGGTTTGGGTGCCATTTCTCTGATGTTTCTTCGTGTTTTAGTCGATGGAAAGTGCTTCGGACGTTACGATGACGAAGGGAAAAAGCAACATGGATGCTACGTCTCGCGGAATCTCGTGCCGCGAGAACCCGCGAGAAACCGTCGTAGCTGGTAGCCGGCGATACAAAACCAGCGAAAAATCCACTACTATGGTTTCACTAACACCTTACGATGGTTTTGTTACGATGGTTTTGGCTACTATGCTTTTATGTACCACTACGACGGTTCTTACTATGGTTTCTTACGACAAGCTTACGACGACTATTATGAAACGCACTTTTTAAAACCATAGTAAGCTCGTCGTAAGAAATTGCGAAAACATAGTAAGTACGACAGATATTATGAAACAGGCCACTGGTTATTGCAAAGCAATGACCCCATGAAGCTTGAAAGGCCCCCACAAGAGCAATTCGAGCTAACCTCGCCTTAAGCCACATACCCACTAATCAGCCGTTAGTATGCTATATTGAAATGAACACTTTTGGCAAATAGTGGGGGGTGATTTTCCTGGTGATTCAGATCAAACATGTACATTTTAATACACCATACTGATGGGCTATCAGGGGGAGATACGATCAACGTGGCCCAAATTGCCTAGTGGGTATGGGACTTTAATGTAATGCAATTTAATGAACATGAACCAAGTCCTATGAATATTTGGATTATCGATAGATGAGGACATAATAAAATTTATCTAAGTATCTAAATATCTTACCAGAAAGCATATAGATAAAGAAAGCCAAGAAAGGCCATGACTAGTCAGACTGCTTTAGATATTTACACGCAAAGTATTATGCTTTACTTTCAATGTTGTGACCATTTGGTTAACACCTGTACAAAAAAACTCCAATGTAAAGTAGTAAAAATTGTATTCAACATCAGAAATCCTAAGCAAAATTGATTTTCCTCAAAAAGAAAGAATAAAATAAACTAAAACAATTGGGGAATGTCATCTGCTCAATTTGATGTTTGATTGCAGACAAAACAGATCTGAAGTACAAAGAATTATCAGTTAAAACTACTTTTCTTTTGCCTAAGCCAAGAGCTGCATGAAACTGCAAGTCACCTTGTTACAGTGGAGCCATATGCTATGGCTTAGGTTACCTAAAGATAGTCATGCCCTTGAGAATAAACATGAGTTCATAGAGTCTGTTAAAAAGTACTTCTATGGCTATTCTATGAGTAGGCACCCATTCTTTGTTGTTGTATTAAATGGTTTATTATACATGAATAATATTTTTACATAACTGTGTCATTGATCTCTTTGCTCTTGCTATTTAATCACCAAATCGAACTTATTGTGTCTAATTCCAATTGTAAATAATTTATTTTTATCTAGATATACTAACATTATCATTAACAATCCTGATGAAGGCAGTGACACGCTGAAACTAGTCGAAACACCACTGGTTCCATGTCTTATTAATAAAATCAAGCCTGTCGTATGGTTTGGTATAGATTCAACACTTTTATTATCTAACATTATCATTATGTATTATATGTTTATAAGCAGAGGAAACTACTATTTGTATGTACTATCAATTGTAATGTCTAGAAAATCATAAATGTATGAAGGTGTTCAATATAAAGTAATGAAAAAAAAGCAAAGGATTCCTCCACTACTTTATATCAGAGGATAGAATTATTAGTATACATAAAATTGAAGATATTATGTGCTTCAATTCAATGGAATAGTCAATAATAAGCCCATCCCACATTATGTATGGAATAGACAAAGTTTATTTATTCTATATCACCAAGTACTGCTAAAAGATAATATCTCTTAATATCAATTTGCATATTTTGGAGGTTTACTAGCCATAAAGGGTTGGTCATATTGGGCTGGGTTGACAGGCTTTAGCATTGGTTTCTAAGGGAAAAAGGATATTATATTATATTTACTGTATTTCACAGACTATAGGAGCATTTTGGCAACCAAATTGTTGTGATTCATTTAGTTTTAATTTTCTGTATTTGGGGAATAAAGCAAGAGGCAATCACCCTGCTACAGATACTTGATTAACAGTGTCTTAATACCTGCAACTTAATTTTGGCACATTTTGTAAAAAAAACAAAAAAACAACAGGAAAATCTAAAGAAAATATACAAATATTTACAATATTTCAATCTTTAATAAATACATTTCTAATCCAGCAAAAACATATACGAAGCATATACATACACAATGAGCGTTGGATGCAGAGGTTGGCGGCTGTCCGTGCGGTGTAACTCGGATCACAGAGACACTGTTTGAGGTTACAGCCGGACGGTCGGTTATCCGGGTACCGACACTTCAGGTTAAGGTTGATCGTACAGTCGGAGTCTGATGTACACACGCCACCGTAAAGTACCGCACCCCCACCTGGGAAGGGAGATCGATGTTACAGTAAGAAGACAAGATTATGTACCCTGGGTTATGTACACAAGGCACCATAACCCACAGCACCAGCAATGGGGGAGGGAGATGTTACAGTAAAGCCGTGTCTCCACTTGGGCGACAGAGAATTCCGTCGCTGGGCGACAACTATTAACCCTTTACAAACCATGGCGACAAGTGCTACAATTGGTCTTGGTCGTTGTGGTTGGAAAGGGTTATCACTGTCGCCCGGTGACATACTTATATCGCCAGATGTTTATCGCTCAAGTGGAGACGCGGTTTTAGAAGACAACATTATGTACACAGGGCACCATAACCCACCGCACCAGCAATGGGGGAGGGAGATGTTACAGTAAGAAGACAACTTTATGTAAAATGGCCGCCATAATAAGCACCTTAGGAGGAAGATGTGAGAAATCAGAGAGAGGCACCTAGAGAGGGAGATTTTAGAGTAAGAAGAAAACATTAATCAATTGCAAAATAAATGACAACAGCCATGTTGTTTCCAATGTCATCATAGTGATCTCTATCTTCCTAATATTTAATGACAATGATGATTTTGGGACAATTCAGCCTGTAGTATTGGTGTAATGACAACAGTAGAACATAAGTTTTATGTAGCATTTATTAAAGGAAACCTAAGCACGCTACTATAGAATATATATTTTGAAATGAAATCAATTCAGCATATATTGTTTAGATTAAACAGTATTTAAAGTGAGTAAAATATGATTTTTTATAAAATTTGTCACATTCATATTGCACATCAACGGGCAGGGAATCCCATAGCATCATCCCTCGGTAATAGGGACTTCGCTGAATTTTAGTAAATCTAGTAAAATCCTTTTTCATCCTCACTTTTGCCCTGCTACGCAAGTTCATGTGATATTGTTTGTCACATAAGTTGTATTCATTTTTACTTTCTAAATACATCATGCTCAGTAAATTTTGCTTACGTCGTACTATAAGCGATTCAATACCATAAACATCTTGCAATTCTACAATAGAGTTACGTAACCATGGGTCTTTAACATATTCTATTCGTCTTAGAGCTCGGTTTTGTAACCGTTCTAACCTTTGAATATCATCACTGGTACCAGAGTCTATTATGAAATCGACATAATCGAAATGCGGTCGTATCATCACCTTGTAAATTTTCAGAGCTGTCTTCTCAGAAATAAACCTTCTAATATGTGCAAGAATTCCTAGTTTCTGGTTTGCCTTTTTATGAATATTTTATATTTGCTGATGCATTGTTAGTCAGTTATCTAGGATAACACCCAAGTATTCATACTTATTCACAGTCTGTAATTTATAATTTTCCATGTATAAATTTGTGTTTGTAACCTTTTTTGTGTGGTTGATAACCATAAATTTCGTTTTATCTTTATTTATTGTCATTTTGTTTAAATTACACCACGACACAACTTCATTCAGCAAGTACTGACTCCTTGCTGTTGCTTCTTCTATAGTTCTTCCTGTCTGGACTAGCAATGCATCATCAGCATAGAGTATAATTGATTCTTCATCAGACAAGTTTTTTATCAGATCATTTATATGTAATATGAATGTTAACGGCCCGATTATCGAGCCCTGTGCAATGCCATAGGTGATCTTCAGATCTTGAGACTTATAACAACCAACTTTGGTACATTGGAATCTTGAGTCTAAGTAACTTTTCATAAAATTCAAAGCTTTGTTATCCAACCCCAAAAGTGCTAATTTTTCTAGCAGTATTGTATGGTCAATACAATCGAACGCGCGGGAAAAATCTACAAATGTACACCCAGTATATTCCCCATTATTCCAATTTTTATAAAGGATCTTTAGAAGTTGAAAAACAGCTGTAGATGTTGACATTTCACGACGGAAACCATGCTGATTTTTGTACAAAATATTATTTACATCAAGGTATGAGTATAATTGAGAGTGAATAATTCTTTCGAGAAGCTTACCTGGTAGTACAATTTGTGTGACTGGACGCCAATCTTTAGGCTCTGTACGTAGAACAGTTGTCTTAGGGATAGGCGTAATTATTCCAATACCCCATTTCTTTGGAAACCTTTCAGACTGTAAACACTGATTATACAGATCCATTCATTCCAATGTTAAGATTTCAAAGGCGTCTTTTATGATTCTCGTACTTAGATTTTCCATAGCTGAGGACTTTGAGGTCTTAATCTCTTTTACAAGGTTTTCAATTAACTTTTCAGATACATATTCAAATGAAAATTCATGTGGGACTTTACCCTTAAATGTTTCTCTGGTCCAGTTTCCATCAAAATCTTTTGCCAACTTTGGCCCTGTGTTTGTGTAAAAAGCATTCATATAATTTGCAGCCTCCATGTTTTCGAGTTCCTCCTCCTTTTCATTTCTAATTTTATTTATTCCTACATTTCGTTTCCCCCGCCCAAGTCCACTGAATGAGTTAATGTACCTCCAGAACTTACGTGGATTGTCTTTAAGATTGTCTAAATTTTCAGAAATGTGATCGTCTTTGGCTTGCTTCAGTATACTTTTAACCTCCTTCCTTTTTGCCTTAAAAGTTACCTAGTCATGTTCACTCCCACTCTTTTTTGCTTTACGATACAGTGAATTTTTTTCGGATATTACCTCTTATCACGTGTTTCTGGGACATCACAAAATGACATTCTTGTTATGCGTTTCTGCAACATTGCAACCTTCAAAGAATGATTATATGATTTAGAAACTACTGCTGCAATGTTGCAAAATAACATATTGGTGACTTGATAACATCCCCCTAAAATCATGTAACTGTTACGTAATATCATGTGGGGTATAGATCAACCAAAATGGTACAGTCCCAGAATGGTTCTGTTACGTTGCTTCTTTCCTGGGTTATCTACATCTATAAAATGAATGTACCCAGCAAGGTTATTTTCCTTCTTTTTCCTTTTTCCTTGGGTAATGCTGTTTTCACTGAATTAAAGCTGAGTGAACACATGACCCTGGCGTTACCCAAATAGGTGCAGGTGATATAGAAACGTTGGCCTACCTGAGAGTGCCCCCAGGAGGCCGGTGGCCCACAGCACGGCCAGCAGGTGGATCTGAAAGTATAGGGGGTTTTACACCTGAGCAACTTGGGCTGCGATACGACTGTGACATGAAACTATCGCAAGCAAGTCGCAAACCACTGCAATGCTCATAATGTTGCACTTGTGTAAAAAGGATGGTACAGTCTGTTGTGACATGGGAGCAGAGCGATGAAAATTTGGTATTGCAGTAAAGCTATTGTATTGAACATCGCAGCATGCACAATTTATTACGCATGTTTAATAAAGTCACAGTGACAGTCTGCAATACAGCTGAAAATAGTCTGTGACATAAGTATCGGTGTTCCAGTTGAAAAACATCACCCCAGTGTAAACGGATTGCAGCATCTTGTGACATGTAAGCCTTTTGACATAAGTGCATTGACCAATCAGAGCGAGGCTGCGGGTCACATGATTCGGGTTTGGCTGTACACAAGCACTGGCGGCCGAAAACTTGTTGTGTCGAAAGTCAGAATCTTTTCAATTGAAATGCCAGGAGGGAAAGAAACACAAATGGACCGTCGCACAGGAGGATCTTCTGATAGACTGATATGAGGCGGCCAAGTTCATGAATGATATGACTGACAAGGACTACATGAACGCCCCAAAGAAGACGACATTCCTGAATGATTTGTCTGACAAACTCAAAATACCTGGTAAGTCCCCCATTATCGCCAGTTAATATACTGATGCCATGTCAGTACAACAGGTTGTCCATAACCTCTCAGTTGTTCACCCTTACCATAATATCCTGAGCTCAAGCTGCCAAGTCTAGTATGGTTTCTTTTTCAGGGCAGCAAAACTGGTATAAAGATTTGATTCCTTGCTGGAAAACATCTTTATTCAACTACAATGTGGCATCAGTCCTAAGTTAAAGAAGCTAATATATTTCCCACCAGGGCAAAATCACATTGGTGACCACCCCTCCTGCCTCAGTGATGAGGGAACTCTTAAGCCCCTACCCACTAAACGATTTTTGGCTCAATTGCCATGGCCATCGGTGCAGCTGTCAGCTGTGTCTGACTTTACAAGCCATATCCACACACAATCGGTGCAGCCATTGGTGGAGGGCGTGGCTATATGTGCAACTATCGCGTACGCGGCCGTCGCGTTTATATAATTTCTTATACATGCGGGCACAAAGTCCGCACATGCAAATCTGCTTATATACGCGCCAAGGTATATAAGGCAAGGTGATGCATTACGCATTTTTTAGTCTGCATATTATGTGCAGAAATTAGATCAGATATAGAAATAAAAAAACGATAGTGGGTTCGGGGGCTTAGCCCCCGATTTTAACAAATAATATAATTATGTGAAATGGAGGTACGTCCTCGTGTATTACTGTGCTTATATACGCGGACACAACCCCAAGCATACAGAGCTATCGGTGTACGTGGACATTGCACTCCCACGTGTATAGGCCTAACTGTGTGTGCGGACCTGGCAGCCACGTATACAAGTAATTCAGTATGTGCGGTCTTCTGATGTTATGCCCGCGTGTATAACTCCAGCCATTGGTGGAGACCACTGACGCTGATCCATATTAAGCATGTTGGATAATTTGTTGCGATGCCCATGCCATGCTGTCAGAAAGTGGGTATGGCGCCACTATACATAGTGCAGACCACGTGGACACAAAGGAACAAGCCCATCCCAGTTTACACCATCATTAAAACTTACAATGATATAATATTATTTTCGAAATTGCCTCTGTGCTTATTCTTTATAGAAACTTGTACGATACAGAATAAACCAATGCAATTTCGTTAAAAAATTGCCCATTAAGTCAGCCTGACAGCCAACCTATAATGTTGGAACGTGTTTTGCCCTGAAATACAGCATTTTTATTGGCTGGAGAACCTAAAGATCTGCCAGTTGGTAAAATGTAAGAATTCAGAATATCTTATCAGGACTTGGTGATATAGAAAATATAAGTATTGCTTATTTCAGTAATACCAACTCAGGAAGACAAGTATGTGATATATAGTAATTTTCACTGACCCGCGACCAACCATTGAATATATGCAATGTGAGATGGGCTTATTGTTATTGCCCGGGTTTGCACATATCATTGAGGGATTTAGCCCTGAGACACATGTGTGTGCAAACTTGGGCAATAACAATATCAATTCACCATACCACGGATAGCTGATTTACAGTATTCTAAGAACCTGCAGGCTAATTTAGACTTATTTTGTCAACAAAAACCCTGGAAAAACTATAGAAAATAAATTTAAAAACTCTTCTATTTTCATCTATTATACATGCATTTCCAAACAACTCAAGAATATTAAATGTATATGGATACTAATTTATAAAATAATGATGGCTAATTTTTCACAGTGCTAATTTACAAATAATGGTACAATTCATGAAAATGTTTATGCTAAAGCCTTGATGTTTGTCGACATATTACCCAGCATGCACCTGTTTTTGGGCTAACCTGCAGGTGCTACTCAAAAAAATGTCTTTCCGTGGTTGCTGAATGCCCCCACACTCTGCACCTGATTTATTCTTTATCGATTACACAGGAAATGTTGAAAGTTTTCACTGACAACACAAAAATTGGCATTAGCATTGACAGGCATTATTGCCCTGTGGAACAAGAACAGATCTTTGGGGGAGTTTCACACAGGTCATAATTCAAAGATCGTTCTTTTAGTTAAGATATTAGGACTTTTTCATGGTTGAGTTTCAGACTTTATGATCTTATTTCCCTATTGTTATATATTAGTAGAGTTAAGATCATTGGTGATTAAGAATGTCTTATCTTACATTTTGTGAGACATGCGAAACACATTTCCAATTCCCCTAGCGTGAAATGCGCCCCTTATTCACAAGATGGCAAGACAATGGTGAGGGTATAGGGGCGGGAATATTGATATAGGATTAAAGAAAGGAGTTCTGGTACTAGAAAATAGTTCTGCTACTTCAGTTAGTCTAAGCTTTAAAAATTTCACTTTAAAAAGGGTATGCTAAATCCATAGTCAACGGTGTCGGGGAATCAGCCTTTAGAAGGCCCTATACACACTAAGGGTTGAAACCCCATCTCAACCCCCCCCCCCTCCAAACATCTGATTGTGAGTATGGAATGTGCAAATTGATGGGAAAATCTCTATATCTAGCTATATAGGTTGATGGATTGGGTTCAGGGTTGACGTAATGTAACTATACTGCAGGAGGTTTGTAGGGTTCCGGCTGACCTACTCTGTATGTTTAATTGTATCCCAGGGTTTAAGGTTTTACATCATGTGTATAAAGGAACATACCACAAGGTAACTAACCCTGGGCTAGGGACAGACTTGGAGGGCACCTGAGATGACGCCCACCCCCCTCCCCCTTATCTTTACCAAGCTTATATGTGTTAGCCGTGAAATGAATGAAAGTTAGGGGATGTCTCTATTATTATTATTATGATAATTTTCTCCTATAAGGGATTTGGTTGAGTATAGAGTACGGTCATCTTCTCTTTAGATCCCAGATATTGGGGATTTTTTTTTTCATTTTGTCTTCAGTTTTACATTAGCCCCTTTCAGTTTTCTCATATGACACTGACTGACACACTTCGTCTCAGATTTTCTCTAAACCAATCAAAATATCTGCCTAAACATGTTGAGGAAACATATCTCAAATTTGAACATCAAGTTCGAAAAATGCTTTCAATGATATTGTGATGTTTATTATCAAAGATTGAGCCAAATTTTTCAGTAGAATTAGAGCCTTTGAATCTGATGCCACATTTGTCTCCATATCTCTGTCAAATATGAGCAAATAATTAACAACAATGACAATAGTTTTCGAGTTTACATCTGTTGCTTTTTATACTGCTTATTCTTATAAACTTTTAATGCTATATTATTATAAACCCTTTAAGCCCCATACCCTCTAGGTGATTTTATCATCACCAGGCACCAAGCGACTGAAAGAACCAGCAGTGTTATCACCGAGTGACTGTCATATCAAGCAATTTTGATATTTTTCTGGCATTTTTTCCGCCAATTTTCCCGTTGATCCAGAATCCTCACCATGCCCACAGGGCATCGCCCGGCAATCCTAGTTGCCCGGTGACTTCACCACCAATTCTCTCAGTTACCCGTCGTCCAACGACAGTAAAGTTGCTTAGTGGGTATGGGGCTTTAGCGTTACCACAGGTCTCAGGAATACATCCTAGGGGATCTTAGGTATACCACAACGGGTACTTTTCCTTTTCGATCCTCATCCTTTTGATAATTTGATTATATATATATATACGAATTAGACCATGCCATAAACAACAATCAGAGATCGGATGGTGCACAAAATAAAGATCAATGAAAAGCATACTTATCTAAACAACGATAAATGCAAAAACAAAATTGATTCCTACAAGACTACAGACATGGAACGTCTAGAGTTGTGGTTAGCTGATATAAAGCACTTTGACAATTTTATCATGAATGTGACATTAGAATAATTGATTTAGCTGTTACCCTCTATACTGGTCAAACTGTTGCATGGCTTTTCATGTGCAAAGATAAAGAGTAGTCAAAGGATGTCAGTAAGGGGTAACCTCTGAATCATGTACAGGGAACAAAGAACTTTGCAATATACATATAATGTACATTCAGTTTTCTTCATTCTTTCTAATACTTAAGGGCCTTCTCATGCCTCAAGCCATCCAATGTGACAAAAAAAGTGGTTCTTACCTTATAGAGAGAGTCCATGATGTTTCTTGTAGTGTAAGGTTTCAGTGAAGATGCCTACTCACAGACACTGGCTCACTGCCCTGTGTGTGGAGACACCCAACCCCCAGGTCCAGGGAGTGGCCTGGGGGGTGAGATCTGTACATATAGTATACTAAGTATACACCATTATTTCACCCCCTATGCGTACCCAGTGGTCCGTCACATAACCAAACTCTCGCAACAGCAAGAGTGAAACGAGGGTTTAGAAATGGGTCTTGCTGTTGTGGTGACAAAACCCTTGTTGTTGCGAAACTTTAATACCAATTTTCACCCATTTATAATAATTTACCAGAATTGAAAATTTCAGGAATATCAGATCTGGATCTGTATTCTTCAAAACATTTTACAGAAACAAAATTGGCTGAGTAGAACTGGCACATTCAACATTACATACCTCTAGCAACAGTGACGTCATTGTTTCTAGAGCACAAAGATGGCTCTCGCTGTTAGGGCAAACCCTCGCAACAGCGAGACCCGTTATGCGACAGACCACAGTGGTCTGTCGCATAATCTTGAACAGTGAGTGTATCCAACTTTACAGATAACAGCGAGGGTTAGCACACTCAATTTTTAGATGCGTAAAGGGGGACATTTTGGGATCATTATTTTAATATTATGTTTTAAGTGACTAACAGGTGTGTCCCTCAGCTGTTGAAATAAGAGGCAATTGGTGGAAATGTATTTACCAATAAATTAACTGTGTTCAAAGTTTGTACAAAGCCATTGCTGTTGTGAGGGTTGGCAATTTGAAAACCTTAAGGGATATCGCTGTTGCGAGACCCTTAACTAAGTCCTTGCTGTGCTCTGGTTGTTGCGAGAGTTGGCTTATCCGACGGAGCACTGGCAAGAATGTAACGTTTTTATAACGTTGCAGTAACATTCTATTCAGTTCTGTTTTTGGTTGTTGCTACATTGTTTTGATGGCACCCAATAATGTCTTTAGATGTTATTCCACATATTAATAAAGTTATTGTGACATTCTGTATTGGTAAGATCTTAAAGGGAGGGGCCAGTGACCATAAATTTGTATACTGCCGTGATCTTTATCTTCCAGGGAATAACCATACCAAATTTTATGCTTTTATCTCTAATAGTTTTTATTTTATTCATATTTGTCTCAATCAAACTTGAGTTTCCCTGTCTGCATCTGACAATGCCTGCACAGAGCAATTATCGGTATGTGACGTCACAAGCAGAACAGTTGAAAAATGATAAAACTGAAAAAATAGCAATATTTTATTTAACTAATTGTTTTTATGAGCCTAAAATTATCTAAAATAACCAAATAAAATGATTCATTATAGAAAAAATAAAAAATAAATTTTATTATGGGATTTATAATTTTGAAATTTAAATATAACGTTTTTTTATGTGACTGCACAGACAGACAGACTATACCAGGTGTGCAGGAGACTCAATATATTGTTTCATAGAGGGAGACAGTTTTTCTAGTATAAAGGATCACTTCAAATTTATAATGATGTCACATATTTACACTTAGGCAATATACCTATGGTATGATATGACAATTTAACAATATTGAAATTTTACTGGCCCCTCTCTTTAACTTAACCAGAATATAACATTACTGTAACACTCAGTCTTGGAGAGTCTCAACCTAACATAAAGAAACCTAACTGTTATGTGAAAATTGAGCAGGTAACAGACTGACCAAAAATGTATGGTCACCAAATGTGCTTGTTACGGTGTACTTGGTGGGGGGGGGGGGGGGGGTCTCTTCACAGGACGACGGCTACCACAACAATGGATGCAGTCACCCAAAGTTACCACTCTAGACCTTATTGCCTCTCCCTCAAGCAGTGGTCGGATTGGTTGATGACAGTCTGGTGATCGATGTGTAGGTGTGGAACCTATTGATGTGTAGGTGTGGAACCTATTGAATTACAAATATTGGATAATATTGTTGAATTTAAGAAAAAGTTGACTACGGATCTGCTATTGGTTATTTGGAAGAAAATACATGAACAAGGAATTACATAATTATAATGGTACTAGCATGATTATATAGACTTGAAAAACCCTGTGATGTATATACATGTATATATTTCCATGTTAATATATCATGAAAAGCACTTTGTAAGTGATGGTATTTCAGTTCAATAAAAAAAAAAAAGAAAAAATCCCCAGAGTGTACCATGCACCGATGGTGCTGCCACCTATTGTATGATATGGGTCACAACTATGTTCTTTATATAAGTCTGTCTACTGCTGAGTTTTTTGTCCCTGTTTTAGTGACAGTGCCCTGTGAAGGGCAGAGCACTAATACTACTCAAATGTTATGTGAAGTATCGTGCGGTCATGGTACAGTTTCGGTACAATACCTCATCAGGACGTGTCTTATTATGTGTGCGATGTCCACACAAAATGTGGTTGTTACGTACCTGCTAGTGTGTACATGCTTCTTTTTTTAACACTAGCAGACCCTTTATGATGTATCTGCCCAATGTGACGCTTGTGTAGCGTACTTATGACATCATGAAACCTGTATCCCCCAGCAATGACGTCAGGGGTAAACAATCAGAGACAGCTTCCCACAATACTGCACAATACCTGTTCAAAACGCTGAATACTTCTCTTTTTTTTTACTTTTTTTTTATTGGGTATTCAGGTCCGACGTAGGCGGTCATCAACCCACTCCCACTCAATTTATATTATACATTGGACTGTGGGAGTGGTAAGTACACAACTATCTCAATCTTTTTTTTTTTTTTTAAATTCGTTTATTTCATCAGACATAAAATAAGTTTTCACTTGTTTACATTTTACGCCTGAAAGCACTAATGTGCTTGTGATGTACAATATATAAGTCACAAAAGTGAACATTACATAAAATCATGATTAAAAATATAATTTGATGATTATGAACCTATGACATCAAAAATAGGAATAAGGGCGTTGATGCAGAGATAACACACATTTTAGATAATAGATACAAATTTAGGGTGGGTCAACAAGTTATATAATATTTCTCATGTCTTGTAGACAACAAAGGGATAGACTAGACAAGATAAAAGCTCATTTTGATAAGAATTATATATAGTTCAATCAGGTTTCTTAACTGCTACCTTAAACTCAGTAATATTCAGATTTCTCAAAACTGGATCTAGTGAATTCCAGGATATAGCACCTCTATACAAAGAATTCATTTTAGCCTTTTCGTTATTAGGCTTGTATGTATTAAACACAGGGGCTCTATGTAGTCTAGTCGCATATGTAGCCTTTTTTAACAACTCTTCATGTACAGACAGTTTATGCATGAAGGTCAATAAATGTGTCTGTCTTCTATTAGATAGGCTATCTATATTACATTGAGTTAATAACTCATCTTTAGATATAAGTAAATTTGAATTAATACAAATTCGTAAGCCTCTATAAAACAATCTAGATAATTTTTCCAGATTTTTAGATCTTCATATTATTATGTCATAAAAATGACATGAATATGTGAGTAATGAGATGAGATGAGGAATTGTAGTGATCAGTGAATTGATGATACAAATAGTCAAGATTACTTTACAATCACAACACTTTGGAATAAGGGTCAACAATGTTATTTCGAATGGTATTTTTGTACTTCAGTTTGTTATGAATATTCAACAGTGTTGTGTCAGCAGGTAAACGATTCCATGAAAGAATTTCCCTGTATATGGGGGAATTCACATACTTATAATGATTCAATGTTGGTAGTATATGCCTTGTACCATCATGCAGTCGAGTTCTTCGATCTCTTCGATCAATCAGGGTCTCATCATTTTTTAAAGAATGAGCATATATTGCAATAGGTGTATGTGCCTTCTATAAACCATTCGAAATTGTTGCATTTATATGTAACTCAGTAGTAGATTATCTATATTAATGAAACAATAATCGATAAAGAGGTGACAGGAATTCAATACCAACGTTGTCTAGGGTCTCTACCTCCGTATTTCGTCTCAGGGCTGATTCAGCAAAAAAAGTTGTCCAGAAAATGATTTCAGGTAATTTTGACCGTTAACTTATTTGTTATCTTCTCCAGATAAACTCGGGATAGAGGAACCCAAACTTAATAATTGCATGGCTGTATACATTGGTATCTCCTTTGTAAGCCACACAACTATTTTCCCAAGATAATAATTCTAAATGCAAGAAGATTGAGATCTGAGATCGCAATGAAAAATTGACCAGGGCGTATTGGGCTACATAGGACTCTTGCACCAGACCGATTCTTTGTAATCTTCTGGTAGCTTTAGCTATCCACTGCTGTCAACAGTTGTCAAATCAATTTCGGTTTAATCTAACATGTGAGAAGTTTTAGATCATTTCCCAGTATACTCTTTGGATGAAGACTATTCCATCCCAATGAAGACTTATTCAGTATTAAGTGTGAAACCCAAAAATTAATCACAATTATGTTTTTTTCAAATGCATTTACATGTTCAGTCTGGTTTACAATAACCTGTCAATAACATCATGAACAAGGTGAAATAGACCACCCGTTGTAACAGTGTGCATGGACTTTGAAAGGGGGCGCCAACGTCATGGCGCTCACAGCCAAAACCACAACTCATAAACCTTTGCTTGCTAGACCTTTTTCATTAAGAGTGTTGCACCCCCTGGTGAAGTAAATGGAACCAACATAGTTAACCTCTATGCTTCATATAGGTTAACTATGGGAAATGACCTAAACCGTTGGTTCCATTTACTTCACCAGGGAGCGCCACAACCTAATGAAAAAGGTCTATAGATGCTTGTAGGGACCAGGTCAGCGGCTTCAATTATATGCTAAAACATTATCACTGCAGTGTACATCATGAAAGGTTGGGTTATGTTTAGGTAAAAGCTATGTTTAGGTAAAAGCATTCAGGTCTCGGTGTCATAGATAAATTTGGACGACGGTGAAGAGACTACATGGCCGTTATTGGCTGAAAATCTTAGAAATAATGAATTACAAAACTTTGGGGACCCTGCAATTGATTGTGAAATTTTTGACATGCATAATGAATGCATGATATTCAGTAATAAAATTTATGTGACTGACCAGCCATATATGGAAGGGTCTATGCCATGCACATTTGCATTGCCTTTGCAGAACCGCCAAACTGAGGATGGGTGAATATTTAATCATAATGTTTTAAATTCTAACAGTTAACATACGTTGATTTAGTTGAATTTTATGTTTGAAAAATGGCTCTATGGGTTTCTGAATGAATTTTGGGCCAAGTATTGTTGTTAGTAGAGGTGACATGTGATCGGACGGGGTTTCCATGCCGTTTTGACAATGGGGCCTGTACGGTAGACTTTGGTGATAGCAGATTGATCAACCTTGGCTCCAGTATCAAATATTACGCGTCCTATCACAAACATCAAGTTCTCATTTGGGACTTCCTTGATTCCTTCCAGGATTAGGTGAGTTTTGTTTTCTTCTCTTCTGAGTTCACGTTTCACTGTGGATTGGACATCATCCTGAGCCTCGAGTTGTATCATCCTTTCAGCTAGATTTTTTACGTCCTGCTTGAGGAGTTTGTTTTCGTACTGTAGGTCGTGTACCTGTTTTTCCAGGGTATCGGTTCTGGACTTTAGTTCGGTTTCATTTTTCTTAATTTCTTCTACAACCTTTTTTAGATCAGTGAATCTTTTGTCGAGAGTGGGAAGAAGTTCCTCGTTCGTGTGTGATACCTTCTGTTCCAAGCTTGTCAGGTCAATTTTAATTTGTGGAATGTCGCCTGTGTTAGTAATTAGCTGATCGATTTTTTCCTCGAGAGACATTTTTGGGAGTTCTTCTTTCTTTTTCTGAATTTGAACAGTTTTTGGTGCTGCTGAGACAACTGGGGAGGTAGTTTGACTTCTTGTATACATGGAAGCAGGTGGGCGATAATTCAGGTATCTTCAGGACGGCGGGAAAAGAGATCTTGATCTGGTATTTTCTTAATCACAGTATGTCAATGTGACAATAATCAGTTCAAGAATTTACCTTACAGTGTTCTAGAGTCCTTCATCTAATTATTCACAGGGGTTGATCACTGTTTGGGTTCATGCAAACTTGGTAAATTCAACGTCCAGTGCCGAGCCGGTAAATCCAAACCTCCCTACTCCGCCATGTTAGAAGTTCAGCTAACCTACTCAAAATATTCTATTTCATTCGAAAACATCCTTATTTGGAATGTCAATGGAACGTTTTATTCCCAAAATTTACCAAACAATAGTAATTTGGTTGCCATGAAGACAATGATTTTCGTAATTCACTTAAGAAATTGCAACATCATGTTAGAAAATATAACTTGAATATTTGTAGCTTCAAACAGAAAAACAATACCATTTTTGGATCAATAGTTATGATCACAATAGTATTTTATAGATAGCCATTTATGTTTTTCAAGAATTATGTTTTGTCATTGAATACCTCAGTAAATACTGACAAATTCATGCTCTTGTCATTCTAAGGAACATCAAAGTTCCTATGTTCTATAGCCTGTAACTTCTTTAATAATTGACACAATTTCAAATTTTTGGTATCAGTTCAAAGCTTATTCCATCCTCTTAAATGTTGAATTCCCGCCTGGAGCATCCTTTCCCCATGGTGGGTCACAACTATCTGTTAGAAATGTTCGTCATACATCTCCGCTGAAATGGCATAACAAATGGATTTACTCAAGGTTGCAGATACCCTTATTTGAAAATCCGTTAATCAACAATTCCATTAAATAACATATCATGTATTTTCATAGTATTAGCGGAAATATTTATTGGAAAATCTGCTAAATTTCAATGCTAGCGGAAATTTCATAACAGATTGTGCAATACCCTGGTCCCCGTTATTCTCCTTGCGACACTTGGTCTCTGTTACAGATCGGTTATGCATCCACTAAAGTTATGCAACCCCTCCAGTGGTCCCCAAATATTTGTGTAGGCTATAGGCCTAACCATTCAGTGGCGGATCCAGGATTTTGAAAAGGGGGGGGGGGGAGCACTTTTAGTAAAAAATTTCTTTAATGACTTTTGGGCTGAATTTTACATTAAAATTGGCCAAAAAAAAGGGGGGGGGGAGGGAAGCGCCCCCGCGCCCCCCTCTAAATCCGCCACTGCCATTATCAGTAGCATGTTTCAAGGGACCAATTTAGGGGGGGGGGCGCCTATTTTTTTCGCCAAATTTAGATTTTTTTAATGTAAAATTCTAGCTCTGGGATGGGGCACCTCAAATCCTACAATAGGACGCCCCTTCTTTTAGAAATCTCTGGATCCGTCCCTGGTTTCATAATAATCCTCCGTAGCTATGGGAGTTTATGTTTTCTTATGGAAACTGTATCCAAATTTGAAACTCTTGTACATGGCCATTTCATAGCAAAACTCGAGTAAATCGATCTAAAACTTGCATAAATTCACCAAAACTCCCGTAAATCCACCCAGACTCGTGTAAAAAACTCCCGTAGCTACGGCACTGAAAAAGGTGATTGTTTTTGAAACGCAAAGTGTTATGAAACAGGCCCCTGTATACACTACATGTACATTTTACATATGTTGTCCCGGTATTGCATTATTATGTAAGTTAGAAATGGTCAGTTAGATTTTATATTTCTACATATATATATATATATATATATACATATAGATACATATATTTATATGTGTACAAAGTGTATCATTGGCAAAGCTGACTGTAACACGAATAAGTAATTGGCTGATGCAATTTTCAATAGAAAACAATACATTTGAATATATCTTAAGCTGGGTCCCCACATGGCGACTAAACCCCGGCAACTAGTGCGTTTCCCCAGCGACAAAGGATGAAATATTGGTCGCCGAGTGACTAACTAGTCGCCCGACGACTAAAATGTTAATCTCCACGTTGGGATGCTCTTGCTATAAATCTGTGGACGACTAAAGGACACTTTACTAAATCGCCCGATGATTAACAAGTCGTCCGTGGCTATGGAGAAATATTAAACATGTCCAATATTTCGCTCAGAAACCACGGCGATTAGTTGTTTAGTGGCCAGACATTTTGGCGCCAGGGTTTACTAAGTCGTCCGGCGATTACACCACATAGTCGCAGTCGATTTTTGTGAAATTGGTCGCCCTGTGGGGACCAGCCTTTAGTTCCTAATTGCTTATAAGTAGTTTAGGTTCTACTCCTGAACATACACCTCTGTCACCAGGATGTCATAATTCATATATTCAACAGAATAAAACGTTAATAGTTTCAAGAAGGAAGCTTAATTTCCACCAAATATAGGTCATTGTGAAGTGAAGTCCAAAATAGTTTAACAAAAAGGTGCCATTGACATCATTTGCAAAACTCTGGAGTATTCTTTGCCATTTCTTTTTCCGGACCTCCACTATTTATACATTTTTCTATCAAATTCCTCATGAGATGTTTTGAGAATCAAATTTACTTTCTTTGACACACATGCAGGCCTGGTTTCTTCCTATGAATGTGTGTGTTTCACTCTACTATAAACCAATACAGAGATAGATATGGGACTAATTTAATGCTAATATACAGCACTCAGAAACAATGTGAGATTTTGTGAAGGCGTGGAGGACTTTGAAATTAGAGAAATTGGCATTCTTAAACTAATGATAGTGAATGATTTTAGAAATCGGAACACAGAGAATTCATCTATACATTTCACCCTTTTTGTAATTATTATTCAAGTATATAGTTCTATTTATTTTGCAAATCATTGTGCATTCTTGGATATGTAATCTTTCAACTATCTGAAGAAGCTTAGAACATTACGTACATTACGTGTTGCATTTCCCGATTGTGAAAGAGTAGAGCTGCGTTTTGGGGATGGGGAATAGTGTGCATCATAACCCATCGATTGTCACTTTTTGCCTAGATTGTGTAAGTAGTTTTCAGAGCATGTCAAACTCCCTCCATCCAGTTAGTGAGCTCTGGACCGGCAATGAACCATAATGACCCTGTACCACCCTGTACCACCATTGGAATCAGGACACATATCCTGGTACCACCAGGAAGTTTTTTGAATCAGGACAGATTTTCTTCTACCAAAAAGATGCCCTCTAATTTATTACCCTGTCACATATCATGTGGTACGTATTTGCAGGACAGGATTTTCCGTATGAACAAACTGTAAAACCACTCCTCATTTCAAAAATAAAAAAATTCTGGCAGCACAAAAGAAAAACAGAATCAGACCAGAGAGTGGACCTTCAGTTTATGTGCACTATAAAATAAGCCAAATTTGTGATATGACGAATAAAGTTGCATTATTACATAAATTACCATTGGTGATTGGTATCGCTATGGACCACCTCATTACATCCAGTTAAATAGCACTGAGTTATTTTCATTATTTTCCATAAGTTTTAATTATGTTGTCGGATTACTAAATGGAGGGGAGTCTTTCTTGAGTGGCTGGACAATCTTCTGGAGGTCATGCAGAGTGTGGGCTATGACCTTGGGCTGTCACAACCGCCTCCCAAGCCGGCGATGTGACATTATAAAAATGTTGCAACAACGTTCTGGTTAGGTTCAATCTTGTTACATTATTTTGACGGCTCCCAATAATGTTGCTGGAACATACTGCTGTGACGTTGCACTTCAAGGTTATTATAACATTCTAGTTATCTTCTTCAACCCAAACAGAATGTTTTTATAACATACCTCACCAAAAAATAATGGTATGATAACTTTCTTATTTGGTGAGGTTTCAACCTCACCATCAATAATGTAATTGTTACATGCCATCTCAGTAAGTGACAAACTGACTTAAAAAAGTATGGTTGCAGAATGTTTCTGTTATGTCGGTTAGGACGAAATCAAAACAGAATGTTAAAAGAACATTCTGTTTAGGTCAAAGAACATAACCAGAACGTTATAATAACGTCGCAGTAGAATGTCACAGCAGTAGGTCGCAGCGAAGTAATTGGGAGTCATCAAAAGAACGTAACAAAAACCAAACCAGAACCAAGTAGAACGTTACTGCAATATTATTATAATGCCACACCTGCCGGCTGGGACCAGTATGCTCTGGAGAGCGTCAAAATAGGAAAAACTATTTTTTTTTTACTTCAGGCTAGAGTAATGAACAGAAAAATGGTATTCTGTATGATTGTAAAATTTGCCACTGGTAGGATTGAGCATTCTTCTCGTAGACAAAGTATAACCAAATGGTTCTTGCAATAGAGAATAGTTCCGCTTGTTCAGTTAATCTAAGCTTTAAGCGTTCACTTTATCTCAGGGTCCTGGATACATACTCAACCAATAAGTTCTTGGTATCATTTGTAGCCAGGAATCTGTAGGAAGGAGGTTTGTAGATTTTTTATTCCAATATTATAAGATTCCAAATATTTTCAGGCATTTGGATTGGTCCTGAAAATTTTAATGTTCTCATCATGTGATCAGAATGGACTAATCAATGGCTATATACCTCTTGGCTGCCTGTATAAGGCAACTTGTTTCACGAGAATAAGTCAGTGGTATCTTTGGCACTCAACCTTTAACACCGACTTGTTGTTTAAACTTGGGGGAATAACATCATTTTGTGTTTAGGCAGTATATACCAACAAATTTTTCACACGTCGGACATTTGTCTGACATTTAATGCTTTATCATGGATACTTTGGTCCGCTCATGTGGAACGTATGTCGGACATATATCCAGATGTCCAGATGTCTGGCATTATTGGTAAACAGTTGTTTTAGGGCTGAGCATTCCACATCCTGGACTATAGTGGAGTTATAATTACAGTGGTAAATGCATATTAATTAGTCCATCCTTAATCATCTATTCCAGTAGTTCTTCCAGAAAAAATAATTGCACTCGCTTATTAGGGGATTTGTGTTTATTCTATCCAAGGCATAGTAGTCACAATGTATTATCAATTGAGTAAGACGGGTTAAACATTCCCTGCGATACAATGACATTCCTTTCCTTGTAAAATCACACAGATGTTCCTTATCCACAGCCATAACAGGCTACCCTTCCATGAAGGTCCGTTTACATGCAGGCCTAAACACGAAGACCACAATTTATTCTATACCAACTTCGTAGTGCCTATACCTTCATCATTGTCCTTCCCCGATGGCAAATGTTGGGTGACTGTCAGCATTATTTCAGTGGAGGGAAAAAATCACAAATTATTTCTCCGCAGGTCGATAATGCTGCTGGCCGGCATGGAAACTACGTAAACATCCATTAAACTACAGAAATATTTGTCTTAGTTCATCAAAAATCAACGAGAAACAGATTTATTTACCCTCGCAAGGTAAAGAATCTTGTTTTCGTCACCATGTTGCCTATTTTCTGCATGAAACGCCAGTTGGCAGGGCAGCGGTAGCCTCGGATCCTCGTATACTTTGTCTTTAAATTCGCAATTCTATGCACGTTTCATGTGTTTTAGCACATAGATTTGTCAAAATATGAAAAATAACGCATGAATCGATCAAAATAAACCATTAAAACTTTAGAATATAGGCAACACAGTGATGAAAACAAGGTTTCAGAGCCTTTGAGGAGACACATTCAACGCATGCATGCATCAATGGCAGCCCATGAGCGGAGGTAAATCACAGGGTTATTGGTATAGAATAAAACAAGAACAAACCTCAGGGGCACTCAGCAATGATTATTTCCCCTCTTTGCGCATTTTCATGCGTTTCTGGCAAAGCCCTCGACACATCAAATTTCAATATCATAATAACCTATCACCTCTATGTTATAGATAAGATACATTTTGTTCTGGTTATATTCTGATTATATACTTTTGTGGGCATCCAAAATGTCTTTTAGACCAAATACTAAAATACCAAATAATAATGTTCCTGGGATACTATGATATAGAATGTCACATTCTTTTATATATCTAGATAAAAAAAAGTTGGTTAAGATTTAGTCTCAACTTTACCAGATATGAATACAAGAATAACCTTTTGTTTAGGTTTGGTATTGACCTCACCTTATGCAAATATTAAAGTAACATTATTTTTAGGGTCTCCAAACACCTTATGACATGTACCTATGTAACTATTACACAATGTTATTGAGTGGATTAGATGTTGCAAACTAAAATGTGTATTTGCTAGCCACTGCATGTACCTGGTTCCAATGTTTGTCCAGATAGTTGTACGCTACCAGTAAAACAGTGTTTATATATACATACAGTTGTCTTTTGAAATAGTAATAAGATATATAGACAGGAATATCATTTAGACATCTTTAGTTACAAGCATTATCATTAACAGCATAGATGGAATTATGTTTCAGGAGATAATTGCTTTTCACGTTATTTTGCAAACATATGGTCTTTTGACCTAATGACCTGTGTCAATCCCACTTAGTACAATCATGCTATAACCACAGTGTACAGTTATCAAGCTTTTTCAATCAAATGCCATTTCTAACATACCGGAACTCCTGTAACTACTGTGATGAAAACTTTCAGCAGTGTACTGATTCCTGTTTTAGCAAAAGCTTTCAAGACGGCCTTTCCTATCTGTCCAGCTGCGGTGAGCAGTCCGATGGCAAAGTTCTTGACCTTGTTCAGAAACCTTGGCCTGGTTAGGCGTTTGACCTTTTGAGGGAGGGCAATGGTCAGTGCATTTCGTATTGGTTCTTCCATGGCTGGGTCTCCTCTGCAATGCTGCATCACCTGAGTGGATTGAAGTACAAAATTAATTCATTATCTAAATGTTTTATTTTATGCAAGGGTAAGTGCAGGATGTCCCGAGGGTTGGAGTTAGGTTGACCTCCTGCCCTCCTCCTCCTCTCAACATCAGGACCTACAACACATGAAGTGGGGACAGTGCTACAGGTGTACAGATAAGTGACCTTTGATGGGGATGTAATAATCGAGTCTACAGCTTTTGATATCACTGCATTGATTCCTTAATCATCATGTTGAGTGCAGTACATTATTAGGAAAGCTGAAAATTCATGTCAAAAATAAATACTGAATTCACTAATATTACAATGGCCAATATCTTTATATCCTGGTTGTACATGTCTTCGGGTGTGTTATATGATTTGTCATCACCCAACAGCAATATGCAGGGTCTCAAGGGTTGACAAAATCAAAATGTATATTATGGAACTTGACATAGATTACTCATATTCATTCATTGCTAACATTAAATAAGATGTACAAAAGATAAAACAGTGTTTATCTCAATATAGTTCATAAGTACCTTTGCAAGGGCAGAATCAATGATATACTTTTCTTTTCTTGGACTCATGTCCTTCAATTCTTCATGTTGAAAGCCTTTCAACTCCTTAAAGAGTGCAGCTTCTATTGTTGGACCCAGTGCTTTGACTTTCCCCTGAAACCTTTTGGCAGTGGCCTCCTGGTCTGACTTATACTGAAAAACAAAATATACAAGGTTTTTGAAGTACACTGATACTATTCAGCATAGACAGATGACATAAGCTTCAGTAGATTTTGTTCTGCATAATATTCCAATCAGCTCCAGGAAATAGGTCATTATAGACAAAGCCACATTGTAGCTTCATTTGCTATTTCTACGATTAAGTGTAATGAAGTAGGGAAGGACGTTAGGTGATACTAGTATACAAAGACCCATAGGAGTCGTCCAAGAGCTGATGGATTAACCGCCGGGGAGAGGTACAGCCCAAGGGTGAAACCTATGGGTTGCACCTCTGCCCAGAGGGTTGTCTGTCTGCCCTAGGACAACCCCTTCTATATTTGATCACCTGAAAAATGTCAAGAATATTGGAGAAATAATGAAAATAATATAGTACTACTTTGTTGATTGTGATAGGCCGTGCACATCCACCGAGACCCACTGCTCTCCAAGAAGAACATTACTTTTGGAATACATGCTTTGTTTCCAGCAGTTGTGCTTGGAGATAGCACATGGCCATAGCAACCAGAAGGACATCACTCTCCAAGTAGAGCCTTGCTTAATGTGTCGCAGTTATGCTGCACCCTGCAGCCATGAGGGTGATAAGATTTTATTCATTTTGTATTTCCTACCTAAATTTATGTTTTACCTCAGCTAAAGTTTCATTGGTGTAAACACCTCTGACATTAGCCGTGATCATCCTGATGACTTGAAGCTGCTGTCCTGACCTTCCATATGCACTCTGTTCAGAGTTCTCTACTGCAACGACTTTTCGCTTCAAAACATTGTTCACTAGATTACCAAAATCAGACCTCCTTTCTTCATGAAGCCAAGGTTTGAGGGTTGTGGTGCAAAGCATCTTTCCATGTGTTAACACCACAAAGCAGTAGTCCAAGAACTTAGGACCAAACATACCCTGTAAATAAACAATATTCATCCATTATATTCATAGAATTAGTTGAAAAGTCACAAAATAGACATATTGAAATATAATTATGAATGAGACAAATATTCATCTGTTTAGTGAAATCAACGAGGTGCTTCTTCTCAATACATCGAGATCTCCCAGTACAAAATATATTTTATAAATAATTGTAAGAAGTTAGAAAAATTAATGAAGACCATAGTTAGGATATATAGTGGGAATGGAAAAAGAGGGGGGGGGGATAATGAGATGAAATGAGTTGTGCTTCTAATTTACATGCAAATAACAGTCATTTAGTGGTACAAATATATCAGGAGATAAACATTATATAACATGTATATAATAACTTTTTGTTATATAACTATATATATAACTATTACATGTATATGGTCAATTCTCACGAAACGTGTCCAATCGGTGAATTTCATGTTTTTGTGATATAACTGAAAAAATATGAAAGCTATTTCATTTTTTTGGCCAGATTTGCATTTATCTATATTTTATCTTATATATTGACCACACTTTTGCCTATATTCTCTGTATTTTTAGAAATTATGATAGATAATGTGATGTTTTCCAGAATTCAAATGTGGTGTACTTTTTGTGTAATAGTGTTTCCATACCCTTATTAAAAGATTATCAGGAATAAGTGAATAATATTTCACCAATTATCAATCTGTGTTTGTGCGCTCATGTCTAGCCAAAAATAATTAATATTTTAACATATTTTTGATCATTTTTGTTAGCTGTAATGTCCTGTCATAGTTCGTGGGGTCAGTCATAGTCCGTGGGGGCATTGCCATAGTCCGTGGGGGCATATATTTCATAGTCCTATACAAAAATTTTGGTAGTAGATAATGTTGAATTATTATACTGATTAGATATGGAAGGCTACATATTTTGCTATTGATCATAAAGATTTAGCCTAATCTTATTACATATTGGCATCTCTTAATGTTTTAATAGACTGTCATAGTTTGTGGGGGCTGTCAAAGTCCGTGGGGGCATTGTCATAGTCCGTGGGGGCATATATTTCATAGTCCTATACAAAACATTTGGTAGTAGATAATGTTGAATTATTATACTGATTAAATATGGAATGCTACATATTTTGCTATTGATCATAAAGATTTAGCCTAATCTTATTACATATTGACATCTCTTAGTGTCTAATAGACTGTCATAGTTCGTGGGGGCTGTCAAAGTCCGTGGGGGCATTGTCATAGTCCGTGGGGGCATATATTTCATAGTCCTATACAAAAACTTTGGTAGTAGATAATGTTGAATTATTATACTGATTAAATATGGAAGGCTACATATTTTGCTATTGATCATAAAGATTTAGCCTAATCTTATTACATATTGACATCTCTTAGTGTTTAATAGTCTGTCATAGTTCGTGGGGGCTGTCATAGTCCGTGGGGGCATTGTCATAGTCTGTGGGGGCATTTTCTTAGTCCGTGGGGGCATTGTCATAGTCCGTGGGGGCGTTGTCATCGTCCGTGGGGGCATTGTCATCGTCCGTGGGGGCGTTGTCATCGTCCGTGGGGGTCCTGATATTTATATGTGCATAAATTAAAAAATAATTAATATTAACGTTCCCAATTACATATATAGATACTCCAATACACGACCATGGCTATATTTGTGTACACACCGTGCTACCCAGGGAGTTGCGTGGTTGTTCATTCTGTTTTTATATGTTATGTGCCTGTTTATAAAAGGTATCGCAGTGTTAATAGCATCCTGTAATTCACTATCAATGATGTGGTAATATTTTGCAATGTCCACCCCAATCAACGGGGCAAATACCAGCTTGATATTCGGGACATGTAACTTTAGATGGCTATCAATCTCATCGATGGTTTCAATGATATTTCGCATAATACCGGCGGCAGTACGTTCAATGAACATATATTGTCCTGTGACAGGGTCCGGGACAGATAGATCATTTATCCCGCCATGCAAGTAAATAATTTCATTGGGGTGATGACTGGCATGTACTAGAGCCTTACCGGCAAGCCTCCGCAGCGTGTGTCCCGGGTAGAAGTACGGTATTACTCCAACTCCGAGTGTGTTTAAGTCAAAGATATAGCCTTCAAGTAGCCTACCACGTGAATCACTAATTATCACGGAGTGCACTGGCATTGTTGAGCATAGTCAAGAGATAACCTAACAACAGTGCGATATAACAATATAATAATATAACAATGTCCCAAATCCAGTCCAGTCGCACCTGTTGCAATAGCTGATATAGACGGGATCTGCTTACAGGTCCCCGCCACTACTGCGTCTACTGCGTCGCTGGGGCATTCTTAGTATCATTGTAGGAGTCTCTGCGTATGTCTTCTCGCGTTACATCTAAATGTGATCCCATCACATTTTTTCCATCAAATCTGCCTTTTATTGCATCTGGATCAATTATCGATTTCCCGATCCCCCAGCGCATGCTTAGAGTAGCTTCTAATAATGGGGTATTACCAGTCGCAACTAATTTTTTTCCTAGTGTCGGGTTCTGTTTGAACTTAGCTTGAAGTATATCAGAGACAATTTGGTCGCAGCGCTTGTTCCACTCTGGGGTTACTTTAATACGATCACCTATTCTCTTCATTATCAACGGGTCAGATGCTTCCATAATGGCTTTTTCAGCAGCTTTGTCTTTACAGATGCTAGCTTTGGTAGCTTGAATTGCTTGCTCGCTACAATTAAAAACTCTTCCATTATATTTCACGGGACACTTATAACAATTTGAAGGGAATGCGTGTCTTGAACAGAAGAGAATGCCTTTTGGTGTTTTTACCATATATGAATTTTCGAGCGAACAGTCCTCTGGCAGCAAGTCTAGGATCTCAGCAGTGAAGTGCGCACCATCTATAAATAGGTTATCCCCGATTAATTTAACCATGTGTCCCTGTCTTATGGCTTGTTCGGCCACTACTTTTAGATCTTGCCTACCTGCTTGAACTGTTTCGGGTAAATCCTCAACAATTCTGAGCCCATTGCATCTTTTGTTCCTTTTTAGAAGGTGACGTCGTTCGAAAATTAAATTACGCGTGTATCTTGAGACAAAGGTTACTTGAATAGGTCTAGGGCGCTGTTCCCCTCTGAAGGGGCCAACTCGAACTTCATTGTCTATTTCTCTTGGCTCAATTTTGATTTGCGTGTTTGAAATAATGTCACATACCAAATATCTAAGGTCCATGCCTCTCATTTCTCTTACACCTGTTATAAGCACGTTGTGTTTGCGGGGTTCCGAGTGATTTGGTTTTGGGCAGGAGCACTTAGGATATTGCTGTTTAACCTTTTCGAAGTTTGACAACGTTTCCTTCATATATTCTTTCTGGGTTGTTTTACAGTCGTTAATTTCCTGCTTGAGAGTTGATATATCAGCGTCCATGTACTCTTGAGCAGCTGTTATATCTTTCACTTCATCCTGAAGATTTTTTAGATCTGTCTTTAGATCTTTGATGTCTTGGAGAGACTCGTTTACTGTGTTAACATCAGTGTCCACTTTGTCGATTTTTTGTGAAAGACTCAAGACTGATTCAGATAGTTTTGCCATTTGTGCTAGCAATTTTTCGACATTTGAGTACATTGTACCTTCATTTAAATCAGTTTCCGTCTGTGAGTCCTTAGTTGTTGGAATTTTAGATTCATCTGAAATTTCTGGAATATCGGCTATATCCAACTCAAGATCATTAGTAGTACCAACACTCTGATTCTGATTTAAATTGGCCTGGGAATCTTTAAGGTTCTTATTTCTTTGGCTTGACCGCCTACCTTTATCAGTATCAAGTTTATCAGCCTTTTCACTCTGCTTGCGTGGGTTATTCATTGTGCAGGTGTACCGGTGGTGCCTGGCGTGAGCGATAAATAAGGAGATATGGCTATAAAAAGTATGTTCCAGTCGAGTTTACCTTATTTATAGTTACTTACATGGAGATGGGTGAAATACTTCAAGTTATGTCCCTTATGTTTCCATGTATTAGGTTTTAGTCCAGGAGATCCACCGAAAAGCCACTATCCCAGCGAGAAAGTCACGGAGCTACTATTACATGCGTCCACCTTAGTCAGCCATTTACAGTCTTACAATAAAAGATATATAAGATCGTACATGAAAATTGACAAAGTTGATTTCCTAAAAAGGACAATTCCTCATTAAGGATAGACAACACCTCTCAGCGGCAAATTTGTGTGACTCTTTTTAGATAGGACTATATTATTCATTTTCTATAGCATACTCATGACTTTTATGTCAATAAATACACCTTAAATGATCCTATCTATCCATATAACTCGCATTATAATCTGTAGAAATATGGTTGTATGAGCATGCTGGGAATACAAAAAACGGATTTTTAACTTTTATTTTTTGAACATGGATGTCTTACTTAATATTTAATGCAAAGATGTTCAATTTTCACAGTATATAGACAACATTCATTTGGAGGGAAGTGTATCTCAGATTATTTATTCAGGTCCTAGTTTTTGTTTTATAAAATCTAAAAAATAATATTGAAATAAATAATAAAACCTGTCCTGTTTTTAGACATAAAACAAAAACTAGGGCCTAAATAAAGAATCTGAGACATGGCTCCCTCCATAATAACATTATTGACATGCAGTCCAAATTCTGTAGGAATATCTCTAGCAATTACTGAGATATCCATGTTCAAAAAGTAAAAGTGAGAAAATTTGTTTTTACACTATTGCTTCTTTAATTTTAAAGTGATAACAAAATGTTTTATATGCTAAAATAGAGAAACCTATTCTTCATCTTTTGATATGTACTATACAATTGTACTATGAATACGGAGGGCGCAATTTGAACTACCGTAAATTGCACCCTCCCAGGTAACACACAACATTCTAAAAACATTTTATTTGGTTCCCATCTGGTTAACGTTATATACCAGTTGGGAACGTCTTTATAATGTCCCTCATGTAATACTTTCTACCTGACTCAATAATTATGTTTTCAAGACGTCTTAGTGAAATGTTTTTATAACATCTTAATTACAATGTTTTAAAAACTTCAAATGCATGTTTTTATTCAAACATTTTATCACATCCACTTGCAAACGTTTTAAGAACCTCCATCTCAGTATGTCTTTTTCGCACTAACCATTTTGATGACAAGGTTTTTTTGACAACCAGTGAAAAACTTTTTCATAACATTATAACGTTTTTAAAACATAAACTGTACCAGATCCCGGAAACCCAAATCTAACAATGTTGGATATTTTCCAAGGGATTGACCATCTTATGATAGATCAGAATTCTCAATGGGACCGGGTGCTAGTTGTTTTGTGACAAGCTGGTTGTTTTGGAGCAGTTCTAGTCTTTTTGAACCAGTTCTAGTCAGAGAAATAACCAGAATTTATCAGGGCATTTACAGTTGTATTATCAGCTACCAGTCCAGTTATCCTGAAATAATGAACAAAGTATTCATTGGTAAGGACTAAGGGTGATCATTTGAATATACTCACACGTTGTATCTGCTCAAAAGCTTTCTTTTCCTCTGCAGTAAAGCGTGGGTTTCCCAAGCTATACACAAACAGGAACCCATGTATTCCATCGCTGAACATTTCAACCACCTGGAATCATTGAATTGAAATATAGAGTTATCATGATCATAAAATGAAACGAAAGCTCATATTGCCAATTCAAGATGGTAATTAAGTCATGCTCCTAAAGCCATGAACTATTCTTTATAACAGGTTATTATCTTTCTCAGATTGATGGACACACTTTTCTGCAGTATTAGGTTTATGGATATTTTCTTCTATCATAACTATCATTGAACATTATAACCTATTTGCATTGACTGAAAAAACAGTTCTAAGGCTTCAACGAAGTCATCTCTCTTTGCCTGAAATTGTAACTATCTGCCTTTACAAATAAGACCTTAGACTTATTGCCTGACATATCCTCTCTCCCATGTTTGTAGAGAATGTCCTCACTCAATGCCGACTCCTTCAGTGAGGACTGACTCAACACTCCTCCCCTTTGCTCACCTTGGCCACCTCATTCACTCACCTTGGCCACCTCATTCACTCACCTTGGGCACCTCATTCACTCACCTTGGGCACCTCATTCACTCACCTTAGGCACCTCATTCACTCACCTTGGCCACCTCATTCACTCACCTTGGCCACCTCATTCAATCACCTTGGCCACCTCATTCACTCACCTTGGCCACCTCATTCACTCACCTTGGCCACCTCATTCACTCACCTTGGCCACCTCATTCACTCACCTTGGCCACCTCATTCACTCACCTTGGCCACCTCATTCACTCACCTTGGCCACCTCATTCAATCACCTTAGGCACCTCATTCACTCACCTTGGGCACCTCATTCACTCACCTTGGCCACTTCATTCACTCACCTTGGCCACCTCATTCACTCACCTTGGGCACCTCATTCACTCACCTTGGCCACCTCATTCACTCACCTTGGCCACCTCATTCACTCACCTTGGCCACCTCATTCACTCACCTTGGCCACCTCATTCACTCACCTTGCGCACCTCATTCACTCACCTTGGCCACCTCATTCACTCACCTTGGCCACCTCATTCACTCACCTTGGCCACTTCAGTAAGGATGGACTCAGTGCTCCTCCCTGTGTCACACAGACCTGGTGTGTCGATGACCTGGATATGGATGTTGTCTACGTTACACGTGGCAATGTCTACAGTAGAGGTGCAAGCTGCCAGGAGAAACAATGAACTAGGAACAGTGCAGGCAAAATGAATATCTGGAGGAATCTCTAAAAGGTTACTCGTGAACTTACTTAACTTATGAAGTTACTTAAGTTCTAGATTTCAATATACTCCGATCAGAAAATTATTTGGATGGACAGACAATTTGAAATTGAATGCCACAAGGCTCTATTCTTGGCCCATTATTCTTTATTATATTGATTATTTTTTCTCACTCTCAGAATTTGTGAGTATAGAGTACTATCCTCTTGTCTCAATGTTGCTGAGGTTTGAAAAGAGCTATAGCCACGTCTGTGAATCCTTTCACTAACCACAACCATTATCATCTATTTGTTATGCTAATGACATTGATAAATGTATGCAAAAATAGTAAAAAAACTATTGTATTCGGATGAAACAGTTACATATGAAAGTATTAATCCAGAGATAGATCATCTCATTGATGAGGATGATGATTATTGGAGTTTACGGTCTTTTCAGCACTTTTGCATCAAGACCAACTCTGGTTTCTGACTGACAGTTCAATGATCGAATCTATGGGGATGGAAACGACGGCAAGGTAATGTCATCCAGCAGGCAGCACCAGGAATCGAACATGGGCTGGCCATGTCTGATGCCAAGACGCTAACCACTAGACCACCACACACCCCTTATCTGATTGATGTACGATTAATAGCTTAAGTATTAATATTAAGAAAAAATATTGTGAGCGAGAAAATGATACTCATGGGGCTCTTGGAATTTGCCTTCTAATATGCACTAAGGAGTTGAAATTGATGATGAATTGACCTTCAAAAAATATTTTAAAAACACTTATAGTGATGCCTCCTATAGGCTATCTATTATGCATAGACTGAGAACTATCCTAACAATTAAGGTATCTTTGGATATAGTGAAGATCATGTTTTGTAGTGTTATTGATTATGGTAATTGATTGATTCAAAACTATGCAATGAGGCATTGTTTTAATATAAACTACTCTAAGAGTGAGCACATAGATGTGTTACATGAATGTGAACATATATGAGAGGTTGATAGAAGGTGAAAGAAACAAATGTTATTTTGCGCAATTTGAGGGACAGATATCTTAAGCAATCAAAACGAATCTAAACTACAAGATCTGCAGAGACATGTAAAATTTACCAACTCCTAGAACAGAATAATTTTAAAAGTATGTGTATTATATGGGAATTTCATTGTGGAATAATCTTCCAAACTCAGTCAAGACATTGAATTCAATCAAATTATAAACTAACAGGCTATAATTACCCATATATAAATGCTTGAGTATATTATTTAAGCCTTGATTTCAAGTTATTATGATGTACCAGTAACTTGATATTCTGTGGGAAATGTGTGATCTATCATTCCCATCTCATCTCATATTTCACCCTACGTTTGAGTGAACCTTAGCTTGTATAAGACTCTTTGCAAGAGTCTCTAAATCAAAATTGTAACAGGAAACAAAGGGAGGCCAGTTTGATTTGGAACCTGTATAAATAAGTAGATAAACAAAAATAAAGACATCTACATAAAATTCATCATCCACATGTTCTCTTCTTCTCTAACAAGAAATTCTCTAAACCTCTCTTCTTAAGCATCAAGAAATTCTCATTCTCTGCAAAGAAAGACTGAGAATTCTTTCTCCCCTGAGAATAGAGAATGAAAACTCTTACTCCATGAAAATTGAGAATTTGAGCCTCTATAAGAGAAAGGAATTCTCATTCTCTTTACTACCGGAGAACAAGAGAATTCTCTGGCGTTGCTCATCAAGAAGAAAACACCCAGAGATTTCTTCTAAGAGAAGAAGACAATGTGCGGATAAGGTGCGATTCCCTATAAACATATCTTGAATGAAATAAAGTAATGAAATAAATAGTGTTAATCAATAGGAGATGTATCGTGTGAAGTTGACTACTTACATTCGGAATGATTACTCTCCTTAAATACCCTCTTTCCGATGATAAGGTTCCCGAGGGCACTCTTCCCTGCACCAGTCTTCCCAAGTAGAACGAGTCTAAGAAATTGAACAAGTTGAGGCAAGTATAAGAGGATAAAACATTTCAAAGAGCAACTATATTCTATATCGTTTCAGTAAACAATGACAAAACTTTGGCAAACGGACTATAAAACCATAGGAAACCAGCTTGCAAGCAAAATATTTGTCCAACACAGGCCTTTAACTGTCATTTACATTATTAGTATAATTCTCCAATACATTCATTTAGCTAAGATTGAATCACTAACACTGTTCTCCTATCCTAGAATCTATGACCAAAAGTATTGGGTATTGGTTCCCTCTCATGATCAGGCTTTATTTGGAGAAGCGTGTTCTTCCATAATGTCCTCCTATTACTCGGAGCTAGCGGGACGTTCACTCGTTATGCAAGGTTTAGCCCTAGGGCCATGTGGCCCTCTGACGGAACCTTGCATAACGAGACCCCTCAACGAAATATGACGGCCAGGATCCCAACACGGTTAGTATCTGTGTAAAACATTACCTCAATTCTCTGATGTCTCGGTGGATTGGTCCTAGTCTGGTCAGGGTCATAGCATTGACCATTTCATCTAGCCTAGCCATTCGCTGAAAAAGACATGAAAAACACCTGAAACTTAGAATTTCATATGGGAATTCTAATATGAAATCACCTCTGATTGCAATATTGCTCATTTCTATTTTCTCTACAAAAATGGTTTCCCTACAATTCTTTAACAAAAAGAACCATAGGTACATTGTGTGAGAGCTTTCCCCCCCTTACCATGTAAGGAATAGGAGCAGCAATGGCTCTCCACAGTTTTACCCCTTTTGTATTTATACTCTTGACTGATCTCAGCTCGGTCGTGCTCCATTTAATGAGAGCACGAGTGAGACAAGTGGCACAAACGTTTGTTCGGGTCTGTTGCGAGGCTGCAAGGGACAGATCAAATGAGCTATTGCAGGGTTCTCAGAGACGTGCCCCAAGCACAGGGGTTGACGGTGGTCAGGATAAGGCTCGTGAGGCTCATATGCCGATGGGGTTTTCGGTCCTAGAGGGACAGGGTGGCGAGGGCTGGCGTTACTGCTCAGATCGTGTCTGGGTTCGGGGTCTTGTGTCGGGCTTCTAGAAGTCTTGTGGAACCAACCATTCTAAACTCAAGATGGGAATGATGCCCAATGTATTAAAGGGTGGTAGCATGCTGGCTGGTCACCCATGATCTCATCTCTAATGCTGCTCCCAGCCTTAACTCGTACCCTTGGTCTGCTCATTCCCATTCTCGTATGCTCATGCATTCATCCTGTATTACTGCCCCTATTCTTCTTCTTAGTCCAGCTTCCCTCTTTATGCCTAATCTGGGTCTAATCTCGCTTCCCTACTCTTCTAAGTCTTCTCGTGGTCCATTCTTAGGAAGAAAGGAGGTGCAAACACAGGGAGTACTGAAATGAAACTGTTTATTCTTGTAAGATTGCATTAGTCTGTTTGCCAAAGCCCATATTTGGGCTTAACTTTGACATGGCGTCTATACAATGTTTTTTTTAATGATTTTTTATCTCCAGAATCTTTCGATTTCAAATCTGCTGGGTGCCAAGCTAAAATCTTTGGGCAACTTGAGTTATTCACATTTTAAGAAAAAAAGTTGAAAATACAAATAAAATCATAAAAAATGCATTTATGGTGTAGAAGTCACAATTACAGTATTGTGAAGAATGACAGTTGATAAAACATAGTAGAAAACATGTCATCTAACTTTAAATTGTTTGTAATTGACCTATATATGACCTATCTAGGTCACTTATATAGGTCACAAGTATGAGATAATGTTGATTATTTTAATGAATCAGAATAAAGGTTTCTTTGCATGTGAGAAGCCATAAATAATTGTAAATCACTAATCATCATTATAAAAAAAGGTTCTTAGATAGATAATTATTAATGCATAGTTATGCACCATAGACTGGCTCTTTCACACTCATACATATTATATGCTTGCAAACATACAAACATGTAGACTAAGAATCTTCCTATTGATACTTATATCATAATTATATAGGTACTGACAATGTGGTAGTTTTATCGTTATAGATTGATAATCATCTAAGAACTTAGACTTGTTAAGGACTTCATGTTATGATGATAATTACATATTTATTGTTCAATATAATCAAACCTTTCAAGAGCATAGAATAAATGTTCTTGCACTTTTAGGACATGAACAGTCATGAGTAATAACAAAATGACCTTTATTTAGACCTCATAAAAAATTGAACATCAAATGTGGTTTGATATAATGATCATAATATACAGACACTTTCATTATTTTTATTTAAAGGATAATCCATAAGCAAACAATCTTAAAAAAAATTTAGTTCTTGATCATATTTTTAAATGATTCATCCTTGATTATGCAAAAAATAAAAATTGGAGGGTCCTCTGTCTATTTGTAAGAAAATTATCTGATATGACCATATATCACTATTCTGAAATAAAAATTTTTGACCTGCCAAACTAACTAATGCCATCTCTATTGTGGGGACATATCCATGAGTTCATGATAATCTCATTTATTCAGTAATGTCATGCCCATCAACCTATGATCATTGTATATGATAATTCTTATTATGTCTTGAGTCTGAAGAAAATAATCAATAGATCACCAGTTTCTTATGCCTATATGTAGATGTTTCCTACAGCTGAATATCTATCCTGACATCTTATACATGTTTGGAAGTGCTCAAAATATATGTGACCAGCCGAGGGGAAAGGGTGCTCCGTGCTATACCGCACGGAGCACCCTTTCCCCTCGGCTGGTCACAATTATGCTCTAGAGGGAGGCAATACCCATGAATTTGCAGACAACAACATAGTATTTGACCAAAATGAATATTAATACTGAAGTACTTTAAAGTTTGTTGTAGTACTTTCTAATTGTGGATGTTGTTCAGGGGAGTAATGAAGAGTTGAAGACAGGAGTAGTTGTTGATAATAATGTTGTATTTCTTCAGTCACAGGTTAGAGCATGGCCTCAGGCCAAAGCTCCATGAAAAGTTACATGTGCATAGCTCTGTGTCTCCAGCCCCACTGCCTAGAGTGGAGCATTCAAAGTTCCCTCTGCAGAGCCTCCAAGGCTCTGATTGGTTGGTCAGACTCCAGGTGGAAGGTGGCTCCACCTGGTGAGGGTAGTTAGACACTACCTTAAGGGTATAGTTTTAGTACTTGTTAATTTTGAATATATTGTGTATAATTTTATACTAGTTCTCACATAAATATATTTAGAAATAAATATGTTTTAGAGTATAGAAATGTCCTACCGATTTTAAGGTATGACAATACCATAACCTGACTGAGAATAAAAGCTATTCTGTATCTGAAATGAAAGCCGAATGTGTGTACATCAACTTAACCCTATTTGTGCAGTTTTACATTTCTATGTGTTTTGACTTTTATTAGGACCTCATGCACGGGAAGAATTTGAACTCATACATTAGACAGGCTCGGGGGTGTCTGAAACCACATCCTCTAAAACGTGTCAAGAAGTGTAAGGGATGTGTTCACACTCTTGCAGTGTCAATGGTATGGCCCATTACATAAGTGTCTCACAGGGGGTCCCCCACCCACCCACCCCTGCCCAGCTGGGGACATCTATAATTAGCACTATGTTTGGTTGTCTCATTTTAGTTATTTCCCAGCCCTTTCTATGTCTGACCAGAGGTGTTGGTAAAGGCCTAGACTGCAGAGCAACCCACGGGGAGACCTGCAGGGCTATCCCCCTGACCTCTTCCCGGCCCCCTACCCATCCTAATCCCGTCAGTCCCACAGAGTAACGCACAGGGGCTGATGACTTGTGGAAGAAAAGAAGCTTTTGATAGGGTTTTCATGCCGATTTGAGCACTTTGAAAAAAATCCAAATTTAAAACATTTATGACTCCCAGTAGGAGTCAACTATGGGTCAAATGTGACTCTTAGGTTGTAGCCCCGAGTGAGAAGGACAATTCTATACATGTCAGAAAATTCTGTGATGATTACAACATTATCTAGAAATTTAGAAAGATTTTTCACCTTATTTTTATACTGAAAGACTCAACCAATGGATTTTGCTAAAATCTTTCAGAAATGATAATTAGGCCCATCTTATGCCAAAAATGTCCCCTAATTGATGGAAATCCTTTTACATATTTCCCAGCCTTTACTCCATGTCCCTGACCATCCCTCTATGAATAGCCACCTCTAGCCTCCTGATATTCTCAGGTTGCAAAGAGCTGATGACTTGTGGAAGAAAAGAACCTTTTGATAGGGTTTTCATGCCGATTTGAGCACTTTGAAAAAAATCCAAATTTAAAACATTTATGACTCCCAGTAGGAGTCAACTATGGGTCAAATGTGACTCTTAGGTTGTAGCCCCGAGTGAGAAGGACAATTCTATACATGTCAGAAAATTCTGTGACGATTACAACATTATCTAGAAAATCACAACGATTTTTACTGTTTTTTTCACACAGGAAAACTCAACCAGTAGATTTTGCTAAAACCTTCCAGGAATAATAATTAGGCCTATCTCATGCCAAAAATGTTGTTGAATTTACAGGCATTGAATTATCAGGGGCCCACCTCAGGGACCAAGGATAGGTGCAGGTACCTGGCCCATTACATTATAGTGGTGGTTGGTTACCAACCGTCCCCCCTCCTGTATTGTTTCTATCTTGATTTGAGGCTCAGGCCTACCAGAAGGACACATCCAATCCCACTATGATGTATTAGGCTGGCCACCTGCACCCATCCTTAACCCATGAGTTGTCCCTGAGAAAATTTGCTGCCCATATATCCGACAATATTGTTGGCATGAGATAGGCCTAGATATCATTTATGCAAGTTTTTAGCAAAATCCATTGGTTGAGTCTTTCAGTATGAAAATACGGTGAAAAATCTTTCTAAATTTCTAGATAATTTTGTAATCATCACAGAATTTTCTGGCATGTATAGAATTGTCCTTCTCACTCGGGGCTACAACCTAAGAGTCACATTTGACCCATAGTTGACTCCTACTGGGAGTCATAAATGTTTTAAATTTGAAAAGTTTTCAAAGTGCTCAAATCGGCATGAAAACCCTACTAGAAGGTTCTTTTCTTCCACAAGTCATCAGGTAATTGCATTCCCGTCAGAATGCCCCAACAACCTTAACTCCATCAAATAGGGGAAGCTGAGGGGAATGGCTGGAGGCCGGGAAATATGTAAAATGATTTCCATTAAATAGGGGACATTTTTGGCATGAGATAGGCCTAGATATCATTTATGCAAGTTTTTAGCAAAATCCATTGGTTGGGGTTTTCACTGTAAGAATTAAGTTAAAAATCTGTCTAAATTTCTAGAAAATGTTTTATTAGTCTCACAGTTTCCTGACTAGTTTACAATGGTCATTCTCACTCGGGGCTACAACCTTAGAGTCAGTTTTGAACCATAGTTGACTCATACTGGGAGTCATAAATGTTTCAAATTTGAAAAGTTTTCAAAGTGCTCAAATCGGCATGAAAACCCTACTAGAAGGTTCTTTTCTTCCACAAGTCATCAGGTAATTGCATTCCCGTCAGAATGCCCCAACAACCTTAACTCCATCAAATAGGGGAAGCTGAGGGGAACACAGAGCAACGCACGGGGAGACCAGGGCCGTCCCCCTGTCCTCTTCCCGGCCCCCTACTCCCCCTAACCCCGTCAGCACCACAGAGCAATGCACGGGGAGACCAGGGCCATTCCCCTGAGCCCTCCCCGGCCCCCTACCCCTCCTAATGCCGTCAGCACCACAGAGCAACGCACGGGGAGACCAGGGCCATTCCCCTGAGCCCTCCCCGGCCCCCTACCCCTCCTAATGCCGTCAGCACCACAGAGCAACGCACGGGGAGACCAGGGCCATTCCCCTGAGCCCTCCCCGGCCCCCTACCCCTCCTAATGCCGTCAGCACCACAGAGCAACGCACGGGGAGACCAGGGCCGTCCCCCTGTCCTCTTCCCGGCCCCCTACTCCCCCTAAAGAGGGACATAAAACTTCCTAAATGATTCTTTTCATCCACAAGTTATCATGTATACATACATACATGTATACATACATACATACATACAACATACATACATACATACATACACACATACATACATATACACACACATATAATACTATATTATCTAGGTCATTGGGTCAACTTAAGGAGGTGAAAGTTTAGTGGCAGCTCCAGGGTTACAGGCAAGGTGGGGGGGGACCCCCTGTGAGACACTTATGTAATGGCCCATACCATTGACACTGCAAAAGTGTGAACACATCCCTTACACTCCTTGACACTTTTTAGAGGAAGTGGTTTCAGACAAGCCCGAGCCTGTCGAATGTATGAGTTCAAATTCTTCCCGTGATGGTCTTCCCAAGAGTTGAAACAGTATCTCTGATAAGTCAGTTGTAAATATCTACAAAGTATCATGCAGTTGAGGTGTGGGAATGTAGGAATATTATAAGATCCTCAGTTGAATGCCATCCAGATAACATCTGTTTGGCATGTACCTAGTTTGCCAGGTAAAGATCAAGGTTAATAAGTAACAATGGGGCTTCTCCATTATAGGCTCCTATCTAAGGTATCTCAATCTCTGAGATATTGGTCTTGAGAGGGATGTACAAGAAAAGCTTATGCTATTTCTGTTATCAGGGCTAGTACAATATATGAGGTAGATGGAGATATCACCCACACAAAAAGATGCACCTTATTCAAAACTGCAGCTACAGATAAAGTCAAAGGAAGACTAAAACATAAGCATTATGTGCTTTAAGAAAATCAGGGACTGTCTGAGAAGGTTAGAAAGGGATATAGGATTTAAAGCATAGCATGGTCTGAGCAATTCAGAAAGGGATATGAAAAGTCTGAAATAAGTGAGAAAAGTAGAGGAGGGAGTGGGAAAGTCAAGGAATGATGGGGGATGGAATATTATGAGATGAAAAGAAACCAAAAATGAAATGAAAGTACAGCAGTGTCACAGTTGTAGATGAATATTAAAATGATAAAGAGTGGAGAGAAACAAAGTTTAAACACATTGATTGGCAAAGAAAGTTAGTTTTTATATATACAATATACCTTTGATACCAACAAGTCTCCAAAAATAAGGTGAATTATTTGGAAAAGAAGGATGTGATTCTATCAACAGACACCTGTTTCTTAGATCTATCTGTTGCTCCTACATTTGTCCCTTTTAATCATGTCTGTAGTGCATTGTATAACATTTAAAAAAAAAAACTCATATAGGTGCCATATTTTGCAATGTTTGTGTGTACATTCTACCAAAAGTAAATAGTGTATTTTTTATACTGAAATGACATTGGAATAGTTCTAAGCAATCACGGGAAAATTTTGATCTCATACTGTAAGCAGACTTGGCCCTGGTTGAATTACTTTGCTGTATGCCGTGTCAAGAAGTGTAAGGGAAGTGTAAGGGCTCTTGCAGTGTCAATGGTATGGCCCATTACATAACAGCCTCCCCACCCACCCACCCCCGCCCAGCTGGGGACATCTATAATTAGCACTATGTTTGGTTGGCTCATTTTAGTTATTTCCGAGCCCTTTCTATGTCTGACCAGAGGTCAGGCCTGCCAACATTTCCCCAGCACTCCCCGGGACATGTCTTTGAAAAATACTTAAAAAAACGGGACATTTACAAACAAAACGGGACACTAATAGTATTTCTATTTGAGGATAGCATCATTTTGATATTTTGGCGGGAGGTAGCCATCTTGGATGGACATTTTAAAAGAAGATTTGGTTTCAAAAAACGGACGGGGAGACCAGGGCTATCCCCCTGACCTCTTCCCGGCCCCCTACCCCTCCTAACCCCGTCAGAATCACAGAACCACGCACGGGGAGACCAGGGCTATCCCCCTGACCTCTTCCCGGCCCCCTACCCCTCCAAATCCCGTCAGAATCACAGAACCACGCACGGGGAGACCAGGGCTATCCCCCTGACCTCTTCCCGGCCCCCTACTCCCCCTAACCCCGTCAGAATCACAGAACCACGCATGGGGAGACCAGGGCTATCCCCCTGACCTCTTCCCGGCCCCCTACCCCCCCTAACCCCGTCAGAATCACAGAACCACGCACGGGGAGACCAGGGCTATCCCCCTGACCTCTTCCCGGCCCCCTACTCCCCCTAACCCCGTCAGCATCACAGAGCAACGCATGGGGAGACCAGGGCCGTCCCCCTGACATCTTCCCGGCCCCCTACTCCCCCTAATCCCGTCAGCACCACAGAGCAACGCACGGGGAGACCAGGGCCATTCCCCTGACCTCTTCCCGGCCCCCTACTCCCCCTAATCCCGTCAGCACCACAGAGCAACGCACGGGGAGACCAGGGCCATTCCCCTGACCTCTTCCCGCCCCCCTACTCCCCCTAATCCCGGTTATCATGTATAGGGGGAATGTGCCTTGTATCACGCACCTAGTGCGTGATTCAACAACTATAGACAATGCAGCAGACTCAATTTAAGCTAGAAATATAGAAGTAATTTTATAATTGATCAAAGATAAACTGACAAAAAATATACATAATTATCGAAATATTAACACCCATAGTACACTATTTGGATGCACACATTTGTCTTGAATGGACAGTTAAGGCCCATGAGTGTACAAGAAACATATCAACTTTAATACAGAAGAATTACCAGAATAATTGGAACTATTGCTGTGTTGTTGCATCACGCATATAGTTGTTGTATCGTGCATTAAAACACATTTTATTAGTGGCATATTTAAGCAAAGAATATATAAATACTCACTCAGAAAATAGTTTTAAAAAACAACAAATTTAATAGCTTATCACTTGATCGTATTTGTATAAAAGAATTGGTAAGATTCTAATGGCTATTAATATTTTGAGCAATCATTTTCAAAAGTGAAGGGTCTATACAATTTTGCAATTTATCAATTCATCAAATTATGTAGTTTTGAGTACATATTCTAATTTTCTGAGACAATAATTACATACAATTGAGATGCATTGTCGTTTGCTGTATCAATTAAATAACTTTTAGTTCTCTGACAAAATTTTCAGATTATCTAAAAGACAGAGAAGTGTAGTGTATAAAACACCTTAAAATGTGCATCAATTATAAAAATTAAACAAATCATATCATATTGACGTCCATATATTTAATTCGGGGTGACCTGCGTGATATAACAACACTCTCTGCGTGATACAACAATTAGAAATGACATATTTGACCTTGACAATATCATTGAAAATAATTTTCCTTTAATTAATTTTTAAAAAGCATGTAATAGAGTAATGCGTGAATTTTAAGAAAAACAATAGTATTTATGACTTATTTTCAGTCATATCCTTAATAATAAAGATCATCTAAAAATTAAATTAGTTAATTCATTATGGTTCAGAGGTAAAATAAAAGACAAAAAGGGTTTCCAGTCAATATAATATAGGTATCCTTAAAATGCTAAGTAAGGTTATAAATAAATGCCACAGACAGTGGTCCTCAATTACCTGTTTTTATTTTTCCTATAAGATATATCTATATAATTTTACATGCAATTTACTACAGGTGCGTGATACAATATACACATGCGCGATACAAGGCACATTACATGTATACATACATGTATACATACTTACATACATACATACAACATACATACATACATTCCCGGCCCCCCTGAACCCTCCCCGGTCTCTAAAGAGGGATATAAAACTTCCTAAATGATTCTTTTCATCCCCGGTCTCTAAAGAGGGATATAAAACTTCCTAAATGATTCTTTTCATCCACAGGTTATCATGTATACATACATACATGTATACATACATGTATACATACACACATACATACATATACACACACATATAATACTATATTATCTAGGTCATTGGGTCAACTTAAGGAGGCGAAAGTTTAGTGGCAGCTCCAGGGTTACAGGCAAGGTGGGGGGGGGACCTCCTGTGAGATCCTTATGTAATGGGCCATACCATTGACACTGCAAGAGCCCTTACACATCCCTTACACTTCTTGACACGGTTTATAGCAAAGTAATTCAACCAGGGCCAAGTTTTTTAGAGTATGAGATCAAAAACTTCCCGTGAATGCCTATGTGACGTTCCTCGGTAGGTCAGGGTTTCCGATTCCTACAACAGAGGGATGTGGGGATTGTTTCGGTTCTCAGCTTGACAGGGAGTCTGAGCAAGAAGCCGAGATGTGATATTTAGAGTCGTGCCTCGCGCACGAGGGGGGTTGAGCGGGTCGATCGGGAAATCGGTATTTGTCGACGGGGGAGGGGTGTATCGGCCGGGCTGGACCGAGGGGCCTCAGCCACCGGGTGCGGGGTACGGGCACTTCTGTTAGCGGGTGGGAGACTGCGGAGGAGGAAAAATGGTAGGGATGGGTGCGGGCCGTTTCCTTGGTGCTGGCACTCTCTTCGGGGCCCACTGCGGACGGTCTACCCTCGTTCTCGTCCAGCTGGGGTGTCAGGCCGATGGTCGCCTATTGTTTGGTAGCGTGGGGCCGAGCCAGTCGCGCCTTCATACCCCCAGTCCCAGGGTTTCCGCTCCCTATTTCGTGCCTTCGTGCCAGTTCGGTCCTCTGTTTCCGGGACTCCGTCCGGGCCATTTCCGGGCCTTCGTGCCCTGTTTCGGTCTCTCGGGCCTTCGGGACCCCGTCCTAAGTTTCGCCTAATTTCTTCTAAGTCTCGCTATTTTACTTGTACTTCTAGTTAATTCGCCTGTATTGGATCATCTTATCGGTTACCATAGGAAGAAGACACATGTTGACACAAGGAGTACTGCGAAGGAACTCATTTATTCTCGGGCCTCACCACCCCTTTTATAGTCTAGTGGTCAGCCCTGATTAGCTGTTTCTGATCACGTGGTCACAAATGACATCACTTCCGGTTTACATTTATCACTTCCGGTTTACATATTTCTCGGGTCTTTCGGGTTTCGGGCCTTTACAATTTCGGGTCTTTCGGGCCTTTCGGGCTTTTTGGGCTTTTTGGGCTTTTCGGGCTTTTCAGGCCCGTTACAAAATATACTTTAATCTGTCGCATCGTCTTACTTTTCATATTTCAACCTTGATAACTGATGAATAGACATTCATCACACCTATATGGTTTGTTAGAACTTCTTTTTTCAATAACTACAGGAAAGTGTATGTCAAATCTAAATATATGACTCATTTTTTCCCTATAACCCATGAGTTTACTTTAATCCTAAATTCTTTATGGTCGTTTCTAAATGGAGCTCCATGCGTGGTTTCGAAAAGTTTGATTACATTGAACAATAAATACACATCATCATAACCTGTGGCTCTTTACAAGTCTAATTCCTTCAATGATTATGGATCTATTAAAGAAACGACCACATTGTCAGCACTTATATTCAGTGAAGTGAGTATTAATGGGAAGATTCTTAGTCTAAATGCTGGTATGTTTGCAAGCATATAATATGTATGAGTGAGAAAGAGCAAGTCTATTTTGCACAACTATGCATTGATAATTATTTATCTAAAGAATTTATCTGAAGATCAATAGTAATTTACAATCATTTCTGGCTGCTCAGACGCAAAGAAACCTTTTATTCTGATTCATTGAAATGATTGACAATATCTCATACTTGTGACCTACATAAGTGACCTAGATAGGCCATAGGTCAATTACATTAAATTCTAAAGTCTACTTGGATGACTCTTTATAATTCGGTCACAAGGACTAAAATTCTGAATTGATTCCTATAAATTCAAAATAATACAACTGGCACAGAAACAAAATAATATCAAAGGCTCAAGTTGTGTTTGCAGAGAGAAGAAAGTTAAGGATCTGACCCATATATCACGGCAAATTTTTGATCTCATACACTAATAGACTTTGCCCTGTTTGAATTACTTTGCTCTAAACCGTGTCAAGAAGTGTAAGGGATGTGTTCACACTCTTGCAGTGTAAATGGTATGGCCCATTACATAAGTGTCTCACAGGGGGTCCCCCCCCACCTTGCCTGTAACCCTGGAGCTGCCACTAAACTTTCACCTCCTTAAGTTGACCCAATGACCCAGATAATATAGCAAAAAAAACAAGAAATCAAGAATCAAATATAATCAATATTTAGCTTACAAAATTCCATAGCAAAAGCAAATAAAGGTAAGGTATACTCTTTGGTATTCTTTGGGTATCCTTTGCATTCTAAATTTTGTTGAAAAACAGAAAGGTTAGGACGGGATTAGGGGGAGTAGGGGGCCGGGAAGAGGACAGGGGCACGGCCCTGGTCTCCCCGTGCATTGCTCTGTGGTGCTGACGGGATTAGGGGGAGTAGAGGGCCGGGAAGAGGTCAGGGGGACGGCCCTGGTCTCCCCGTGCGTTGCTCTGTGATGCTGACGGGGTTAGGGGGAGTAGAGGGCCGGGAAGAGGTCAGGGGGACGGCCCTGGTCTCCCAGTGCGTTGCTCTGTGATGCTGACGGGGTTAGGGGGAGTAGGGGGCCGGGAAGAGGTCAGGGGGACGGCCCTGGTCTCCCCGTGCGTTGCTCTTTGGTGCTGACGGGATTAGGGGGAGTAGGGGGCCGGGAAGAGGTCAGGGGGACGGCCCTGGGCTCCCCGTGCGTTGCTCTGTGATGCTGACGGGGTTAGGGGGAGTAGGGGGCCGGGAAGAGGTCAGGGGAATAGCCCTGGTCTCCCCGTGCGTTGCTCTGTGATGCTGACGGGGTTAGGGGGAGTAGGGGGCCGTGGAAGAAAAGAACCTTTTGAGAGGGTTTTCATGCCGATTTGAGCACTTTGAAAAATTTCCAAATTTGAAACATTTAAGACTCCCAGTATGAGTCAACTATGGTTCAAAACTGACTCTAAGGTTGTAGCCCCGAGTGAGAATGACCATTGTAAACTAGTCAGGAAACTGTGAGACTAATAAAACATTTTCTAGAAATTTAGACAGATTTTTAACTTAATTCTTACAGTGAAAACCCCAACCAATGGATTTTGCTAAAAACTTGCATAAATGATATCTAGGCCTATCTCATGCCAAAAATGTCCCCTATTTAATGGAAATCATTTTACATATTTCCCGGCCTCCAGCCATTCCCCTCAGCTTCCCCTATTTGATGGAGTTAAGGTTGTTGGGGCATTCTGACGGGAATGCAATTACCTGATGACTTGTGGAAGAAAAGAACCTTCTAGTAGGGTTTTCATGCCGATTTGAGCACTTTGAAAACTTTTCAAATTTGAAACATTTATGACTCCCAGTATGAGTCAACTATGAGTCAAAACTGACTCTAAAGTTGTAGCCCCGAGTGAGAATGACAATTCTATACATGTCAGAAAATTCTATGATGATTACAACATTATCTAGAAATTTAGAAAGGTTTTTCACCTTATTTTTATATTGAAAGACTCAACCAATGGATTTTGCTAAAAACTTGCATAAATGATAATTAGGCCCATCTTATGCCAAAAATGTCCCCAATTTGATGGAAATCATTTTTCATATTTCCGAGCCTCAGGTGAGGGGATAGGTTGGTTACCTACCGTCCCCCCTCCTGTATTGTTTCTTTGTTGATTTGAGGCTCAGGCCTACCAGAAGGACACATCCAATCCCACTATGATGTATTAGGCTGGCCACCTGCACCCATCCTTAACCCATGAGTTGCCCCCCAGACAATTTGCTGCCTATATTATATTCGACAATGTTGTTGGCATGAGATAGGCCTAGATATCATTTATGCAAGTTTTTAGCAAAATCCATTGGTTGGGGTTTTCACTGTAAGAATTAAGGTAAAAATCTGTCTAAATTTCTAGAAAATGTTTTATTAGTCTCACAGTTTCCTGACTAGTTTATGATGGTCATTCTTAGTCGGGGCTACAAGCTCAGAGTCAGTTTTGACTCATAGTTGACTCATACTGGGAGTCAAAAATGTTTCAAATTTGGAAATTTTTCAAAGTGCTCAAATCGGCATGAAAACCCTATCAAAAGGTTATTTTCTTCCACAAGTCATCAGCTCTTTGCAACCTGAGAATATCAGGAGGCTAGAGGTGGCTATTCATAGAGGGATGGTCAGGGACATGGAGTAAAGGCTGGGAAATATGTAAAAGGATTTCCATCAATTAGGGGACATTTTTGGCATAAGATGGGCCTAATTATCATTTATGAAAGATTTTAGCAAAATCCATTGGTTGAGTCTTTCAGTATAAAAATAAGGTGAAAAATCTTTCTAAATTTCTAGATAATTTTGTAATCATCACAGAATTTTCTGGGATGTATAGAATTGTCCTTCTCACTCGGGGCTACAACCTAAGAGTCACATTTGACCCATAGTTGACTCCTACTGGGAGTCATAAATGTTTTAAATTTGGATTTTTTTCAAAGTGCTCAAATCGGCATGAAAACCCTATCAAAAGCTTCTTTTCTTCCACAAGTCATCAGCCCCCGTGCGTTACTCTGTGGGACTGACGGGATTAGGATGGGTAGGGGGCCGGGAAGAGGTCAGGGGGATAGCCCTGCAGGTCTCCCCGTGGGTTGCTCTGCAGTCTAGGCCTTTACCAACACCTCTGGTCAGACATAGAAAGGGCTGGGAAATAACTAAAATGAGACAACCAAACATAGTGCTAATTATAGATGTCCCCAGCTGGGCGGGGGTGGGTGGGTGGGGGACCCCCTGTGAGACACTTATGTAATGGGCCATACCATTTACACTGCAAGAGCCCTTACACATCCCTTACACTCCTTGACACGTTTTAGAGCAAGTGGTTTCAGACACGCCCGAGCCTGTCTAATGTATGAGTTCAAATTCTTCCCGTGTATATCATAGTGCCTATCACTTTTGTAAAGTGTATCATTTGTCTGTAATTAGAAACCTAGACATCAATATTTCTCTGAAATATGGTAGCTGCTCCCCTGAGGAAACGGAGTGAAGCAGAAAGCTGACATCAAATATGGTGTGGGGCTCGTAAGAGCTACGCTCACCAATCAGTGAGATTATAAAAAGAAAATGTTTTTTGTTTTATTATTTGTGGATGAATGTGTTCCTAGGTGCCTAGGGGAGGTGGGAGAAGGGAAGTGCATTTTTTGGTATAGCTTTCCTAACATTTGTCCAATCTTCACACAGTAGGCAAGTACAATAAAGCTAGTAATTTATGGAATAATATTAGAACATAATACTTTTTAGTATTTTGTATTTTGATAGTATTGCTATTTTTTCTAGATTAATTTGTATGATGACCCTATACTTTCTGAAAATGAAAGTTTATAGTGTCATACTCATTCTGTGAAGAATTTAACGTTTGCAAGGCAACGAGGGGTAAAACCCGTCGCTCAGAAACAAAAACCCGTTGCTAGAAAACTGTTGCCAGATGAAGAACAAGTTTATCACCAGGTTGAGATGATCTGGCAATCACCATGTTGTCGATAAACTGACCAAAACAAGGTTTATTGCCCAGGATGCCAGCGCAGCTCTGGCTGGTAATGTAGGCCCTTTATCGCTGGTGTTTTTGGGTGTCAGATCCAACATGTTTGATTGGGTTTATCACTGACGTTCCTGGTTTTACACCAATCGCTGAGGTGATGTGTGGCTTTCATAATTACATGGCACCAGCCCGTCTAATGGCAACTGGCTTCGGTGGTGCAACTGGAATTGTTTCTCACTCAAGTGGAGACACAGCTTTAGAGTCTTAAGAATTAAGAAAAAAGCTAATAATACTATTAGATATTTCGTTAACTTTAAAATAGAAATACATGGGTACCCATAATTTGTCAGTTTTTAATCATTTTATACATGTGCAGCCCCCCTAGCCTAGTTCACTAAATTGTCCTTAAGTTTTTTTGAATTTAAAGGGTAACTTGTAGTGGCTTTTGGTCAAAGGATTCCATGAACAATCTCCCTCTTTAAATATGCTGCAAAATGTTCCAGTTTGTTTGAGTTTTGGCTCCTCTTGGGAAAACCAGAGTTAGGCTGGTGGGCTGAAACTGGTTGTATGCTCCACTCTGATTGGCCCTTCTCATTGACATCATGTCATGGAAACATGTAATAAACAGAACAGCCTGCCGGGATATTATGAAATGGAATAAAAATATTTACAACATTTGAAATCAATTGTGGATGAGCAGGATATTATGAAATGGTAAAAGAAAAATTTGGAAAAATTATGTAAAGGTATTAAACAACATGTAGGGTGTATGGGATACTATGAAATGGTAAAAGAAAAATGTGAAAAAATTATGTAAAGGTATTAAACAACATATATGGTGTGTGGGATATTATGAAATAATATAAAGTCAAAAATGTAAAATCAAGTTCTGTTAATTTACAGCATGTAGGTTTGATGGGGTATTATGATATGGTAAAAGAGAAATTTGGAAATCATGTAAAGGTATTAAACAACATGTAGGGTATGTGGGATATTATGAAATAATATAAAGTCAAGAATGTAATTGTGTTCTGTTAATTGATACCATGTAGGGTCAACGGGATATTATGAAATGGTAGAAGAGAAATTTGGAAAAAGTATGCAAAGGTATTAAACAGCATAGAGGCTGTGTGGGATATTATGAAATGTTAAAAACAAAATTGAAAAAAATATGTCAAGGTTTTAAACAACATGTAGGGTGTGTGGGATATTATGAAAATGGTAAAAAATGAATTATAGAAAATTATTCAAAGGTTTTAAACAATATGTAGGGTGTGTGGGATGTGGTGAAATGGTAAAAAAATAATTTACAAAAAATATGTTGAGGTAAAATGTAAAGAGATATTAAAAAATGTTGAAAAAGAAATTTGGAAAAATGATTCAAAGATATTAAGCAATATGTAGGGTGTGTTGGATATCATGAAATATTTCAAAGACAAGAATGTCAGATCATGTTCTGTAGATTAAAACCAGGTGGGGTCTGTGGGGTATATTATGAAAATATCATGTAAAGGTGCAGTAATAAACAACCTGTAGGGTATGCCAGATATTATGAAATAGTATAAAAACAAGATTGTAAAATTAAATACATCTGAATTACACCGTGTAGGGTGGGTGCGATGTTATTGAAATGGTAAGAAATAAATTTATAAATTATATTAATGCAATAAACTCTAGCTGTATAAACTTTAGCTGTATAAAATAATGATATGTTAGCAGCAAAGCTGTCACAAATCGAAACGAAGTGACAGCGTTAGGCAGACAAATACTCCATACACAAACTGTGGAATAGGGACGAGTTAGCCATTTGGGTATGAATTCCAAAGATGTAACAGAAGAGAGGGATGTTTTGTTTGCTACCCCTGTCCAGCCCTGGAATATAGCCAATGAGGATGGGCTTATTTGAGTAATATGATAATAATGAGATGAGATAAGCTGTTTCAAGACTTTACAACCCACTTACCCGTTTGTTCTTGTCGTCGATTTGTTTGGGTGTGAGCTTCATCTCCGCACAGTCCACCAGGTCTCCTTCGGTCAGGGCTGAGTATGCCATGGTTGGTAGGGACAGGCAAGGGGTAGGCAGGGGTAGGTAGGTTAGGTAGGGGTAAGTAGGGGTAGGTAGGGATGGTGGGGTCTCACAGGGGTATGTGGATGCTTATCAACCTGTACAGTCTGTGAGAGGGTAGGGAGAGGTTTGAGAAGGGGTGGAGAAAATAGTGGTTGGTCAGAGCTTTTATCACCGAATGACTCAGCTTCCGGTTGTTTTTGTTTCAGTATTTTTAGTACTGGTATTTTTAGTTTGAGTCTTCTTCGTTTTGGTCTGTTAAGATTTGTGAAGTTCAACAGATGACCTATATGTGTTGTTCCGGTTGTTTTTGTTTCAGTATTTTTAGTACTGGTATTTTAATTTGAGTCTTCTTCGTTTTGGTCTGTTAAGATTTGTGAAGTTCAACAGATGACCTAGATGTGTATGTTGTAATGCTCCAGTAACTCAGTATAGTAGTGGCATGGGGCTCTTAACGAGGGGGATAGCAATGTTACAAATCAAACTTTAAATATGCTAATTTCACCTGTCATTGTCACTGATTTCTTCTTATGTTGCATATTGAATTTAAGGAATGCTGATGTCCCTTGTCACAATACTTCCAAGACCCATGTCATTGTCACTAGGGCCCATGTCATTAGTGGATCCACCATATTATTGAGAAGGAGGGCACAATAAATATCCTTAATGTGTAGTGACAGTTGCATATGTTGCTCATGATTTGTTTCTTGATTCTTTTGACTTTAAGTCTCAGTCTTAGGAATTTTCAAATATAATCCATAGTTACACACCGCATAGACTTATTGGCTCCCTGACATAGCATTTACTTTGGCCAACAGGCAAGGGTTCGCGACCCGTGCAACCTACTGTAACAGCTGTGATGAATTATAGTAATCAATTCAATGTCACGACACAAGTTAGTGCAGATAATAATAAAGGTTAAAAGACAAGCAGTGTTTGTTAGGAAATTATGGGTAAAGTTAGATGTTGGTGTATGATCGGGAAATGTACACAGAATCGTATCGTACGAGTTACATGAGCTCATACAGTACTAGCTCTTACAGTTCAAGTTACACAAAAGTTACAATGCACGAAGTCTGTAATGCATGATCTTTTAGTGACTGGAAGTGACCCCAGCAAGAGGTCAAAAGGACCATGTGATGTTGTTTAACCAATCTGGAGCCAGGTTATGGCTATAAAAGAGAGTAATTTCACGAGAATAAACAGTCCCTTCTTGGTACTCACTGTGTTCTTCCAGGGAATGGCCCAAGGAAAAGACTTAGAAAAGTAGGAAAGCTAGAAATAAAGGTCCACGGGACAGAATTAGGTCGAAGTTATGACAGAAAGGGGAAGCTGGACTTAGGAGAAATAGGGACAAAACACGAGGGAAGAACTTGGGCAGACAATGATTCGGACGAACCGACCGGAAGCACGAGCTTGTGTCAATACTAAATTTAGGGCTGAGAACATGGGAGAGCGGCCTACACACTACCACATTTTTTCTGGGCATGGTCCCCACCCTGAGTCCGAAATCGTCAGCCACCCGCATCTGTTAGATGTCCAACACAAAACCCAGGCCTCCAGGCCCGGCCCGAACCAGGACACCTGCCTCATCCTGATTAATCTGGGGCTGTGAACATTTGTGGCCCTTCGAGCCTCATGAGCAGTATCCAAACCACCGTCAACCCCAATGCGCAGGGCACGTTTCTGAGACCATTACGATCACTCATCTGCCTCATCCCCTGCAGCCTTGCAGCAGACTCGAACAAGTGCTAATATCTTAAGCAGGGAAACCGCGGAAGAGCGACTTGCTTGCCCCGGCTCCTAATCTTCCCTGAGAACATCACACAACCTTTAAAGATGCACTTTCCTCGTGAGACTTGCATTATAGTAGTATATCTGTTGTACGAAAGTGAATACAATTATATCATAAAATATTAATTATAACATATCATAAAGTTTAGAATTATATTGCCTTTTCAGGTCTCATTTAGGCAGTATTACACCATACAATTTGGTTTGTGATATCGGCATGATACTATGATATTACTGACAAATTGGCATACATGAGTTAAATAATTATTAAAAATTAGAAATTTGGAGCGTGTTATATAATAGTTACAAGTATCTCTTACACGTGCTGCTTCTCAGCAACAATGTCATATCACAGCTCCTCCATGGGTCACCAATTCCCACAATCGTTTACAATATAGAAATTGATAAGTAACCACATAGGTGGAGACATCTGGTGTTAACTTTCAACACCATACACCTTACTAGGAGTCTCACGGAACTAATTGTGGCGCCATCTGTAGTGTCATATACCTTTCTGTCCCGAGGTGAAGGGAATGACTGACTTTGAGTGGCTGATATTCAAATAAGGAAAACTGACAGAATTGAATGAAAAATCACAGGGTACCCCCTATCATTTGTGAGTTGTTTGGTAAAAATGAATCCTTGATCTCTGCTTGTTGGTAGGTGTCAGTGGGATTTTGAAATGGGCTCTGTATTCTGTGAATTTGACCACTGCAGAATTGGCAAAATGAGGGTGTAGCAATATCTTGGACCCCTGCTTTAGATTTTGATGGGGAACCTACCCTGAAATTTTGATATTTTGTGTGCCAAAGAGGCCACAATAGGTTTCTGTGTCACTTTCATGTGGCGCAAAGTTCTGAATATTCTTTTTCTCGAGATCTGTTATATTAAACTATACAGGAAAACATTTAGTTCCGTGAGACCTATAGTGAATATTGCCAATTTAACTAAACCTGTTTTTTTTGTTCTGAAAACTGACTTTTAAGGTGATTTATGCTAAAATTAGAAGAATTGGGAAAGGAGTTCCCTGTTGCACCATTTTTTTTCATTTTAAAGGGAAGCTCGGGGAATTTGGTCAAATACATAGGCGTCAGCACTGATCCTCATCCTGAAATCAATTAAATCTGCTTATTTTCCCAGATCTCCCTGAAACAGATATTTTGACCCTTTTTCCTCCTCAAATAACTGATTTGATGTCATCTTTGACCTGTGTCTTGCTCACTGGGGCTAGTTCATAATGGCCAGAAGTGTTAATTTTGGCCTCGCGCTGGTCACTGAAAATGGATGAACCAGGTTGAAACTTTAAAAAAATAGTTCAAATTGTCTCAAAGTTGCAGGGTATGCTCTTTACATATGTTGAAACTAGAATAATTCCCTTAGAGTGTCTTTTTCTCAGAACTTTCCACAAAAAATCTGGAGAAAAAGTGAATTTTTATAATTTTCTGTGTTTTGACGCCCAATTTTTGCATTTGTTTCCATTATTTCTCGCAAACTTGTTTCAGAATTATCTAAATGGCTCTTGTTCCTTGCTCAGTGATGGGATGGGAATATTTCTACCAATTTTCATGTCTTTCCTGTGAATATTTCTCTAAAAGAAGGTGATGTGAGGACGGTGGTGTCATACCGCGATAAATACTAGGTGAATTCTTATGGGTGGAGGTTCAGGAAAAGCCCTCCTTTTGTAGGAAAAAGCAATATAAGAGGTGAATTTTTATGAGTATATAAGAGGTGAATTTTTCACTTTTTTCTCTGAATGTCAAAATTGCAATAAATAATTCATCTAAAAGTCTGAAACTTTCCTGTTGGGGGGACTGTGTCTCATTGTCTTGCTATAGATGCTAGTGATCTTGTTAACAAATAACTTTTTGATAATGTTTTCTAGTATGACTCATTTTATCATTTTATCTAAAATACACCAGGGCCTATCTATGAAATCTGAGACACAGTACCCTGTGTGCAAATGTTTTAAACGTATATCCAAAGTTTTAGATGTGTAGCTTGTAAACGATTATACAGTAAACAAGATATCCACCTTCTAAAAAGATAAAAAAAAAACTATTTTTTTTAATTCATGATTCATCTACTCAGTTAATTTTCAATCAAGTAATGTAGTCCGTCCTCATAGGTCTCCTGCTAAGTAATGACTAAGGCTTGATTTTGTTTCCTAAAATATAAATTCATTTTCTTGAAACCCTCTTCACATATAAGAAATTTGTAAAGCCCCATACCTACTAGGTGACTTTTACTCAGTCGGCCGACTGATCGGCACTAGAGTCGGCCGATTCTGCTCCTCAAATCGGCTGACTCTAGCACATATATCAACCACACACTTTTCAATATAGTATACTGACAGGCAACCTTAAGAGTCAGCCGATTCTTCCAGTTGCCCGTCGCCCATCGCTGATAAAATCGCCTAGTAGGTATGGTTCTTAAGGTGCAAGCTGGTTTCCAGTAGTGTACTATTAATTCTCTAACTAGTACACACCATATTCATAGACAACCAAATGCAGATGACTAAGATTAAAAGGGATTACCTACAACAAACCAGGCATTGACAAATGTTATAGCTGCTTTCTGCTAACTTGAAGGTAATAATGTCACCTCCTGTCAGAAACCTAGTCAATTTGACTATCATTATTAGTCAATGTGACAAAGTTTGATGACTATACCAGATTTGACACTGGTCAGGATGACTAACAGAAATATGGTAACATAGTCATGGTAACATAGTCATAAGTTACCGTCAGGGTTATCCCACTCTGATTTATTTGGATTTTATGAAACATGGCTCTTTGGGGTTCTGAATGTGTTTTGGGCCATCTCTCTCTGATTACATCACATTCACTGGCGGATCCAGCATTTTAAAGAAGGGGGAGGGGGTGCACTTTTAGAAAAAGATTTCTTTAATGGCTTTTCAGCTGAATTTTACATTAATAAACTCTTCTTTTTTTTCAAAAAAAGGGAGGGTTTGGGCCCCAATGCCCCCCCCCCCCCCCCCGGATCTGCCAGTGACATTAAACGATACAAAAAAATGAAGGTCCCATGTTGAGTGGCAGTATTATTGTTAGTGGCAGTTGACATCAGAGGGCACCACCTGTCCCCCCTGGGCCATCTTTGGTAATTCTCCCAGCAACGGATAGCCGATTTCTTAAGTTTTACCTGCAGGTCAGCCAATAACGGAATGCATGCTGGGTATTATGTCGACAAAACTCTATGGTTTAGCATAGAAATTCTCATGAATCATATCATGTTCTTCAACATACTGAAAATCTAGCCATCATTTTTTTTCAAATTAGTACCCACACCCATTTAATATTTCCTGAGTTGATTCAAAATGTATTAATCAAAAATGGATGTGTAACAGCTACTTATCAATTTGGTATTTTCTAGGTTTTCGAGTGGTTTTGTCAACAAATTCAGTACAAATTAGCCTGCAGGTACTTAAAATAGCTATCCGTGGTAGGGCGAATTGCCTACCCTTTTACCAACTACCTACCTACTGGCCGCCAAACAATTTATTACCCGCACGGCCGAGCAGCTGGCCGGAGAAGGATTTAGTGTACGGCCACACTGTATGGCCCGGTCCTCAGTGCGGGAAAAATAGTTCCGGCACAATACAAAAATATTCATTTCGTAGGCACTCCATTGGTCCCACTCCACGAAGCTCGTCGCATAACGCACATTGTTGCAGTATGTGCAAAGAACGAGTCCATTGTTTTTTTGCAAAATTTATAGTTATTTCACTTTTGTTTGGGTAATAAAATATAGAAGACCCTTAGGGGCCATCCTCGAGCTGCCGTACGGACCTACAGATCATTGTACGGCGGCCCTCTGACAACCCCCGCGGGCCTTCTTATACTAATACTTCTTTTTATCATCAAGAATGGCAGAAAGAAGGAAGCAGGTGTAAGTTTTAAGCATTAACATTAACAGTGTGTACATTTTACATCTTGTCCATGTATTGCATTATTTCAGAACCAAAATATTTTCAAAGGAATTCACAAGTCGAAAAGCGCACTTTTTTTTAAAATAAAAAATTCACAATATATTCAACTGGCATGAACATATCTATTAACATCCCTATGGGCGCTACATATTTGATATGAAATGTATATATATATATATAAATATATATATATATGCATTTATGCATATATATATATTTACACAAATGGAAACATTATATGTATACAAGTTTATCATCAGAAAAGTTGGCTGCATTGCAAATAATCATAAGTGATTAGCTGATGCAAGTCTCTGTGGAAAATTGAGTTGTACTGTGATATTTGCACATCATTTAGTTCCAAATTGCTCATTAGTAGTGTAACCTCTTTCTCTCGGTTCTACTCCTGACCCTACACCTCTGTAACCAGGATGTCATGAATCATTATTCTACTAAGTACAAAGGCAATGGTTTCAAGGGAGAACCTTTCCCACGCAGCAGGTACTCTACATCTAGGTCATTATGAAGTGAAGTACAAAAGATATGTAGTTGAAGAAAAAGTTGCCATTGATAGCATTTGCAAAACTCAGGAATATTACTTGTTATTTAGTCAAAACGTCCACTCATGATCAGTTCAACATAATCTATAATTATTAACTCATTCAAATTCCTCATTATGTATTTTGAGGAATGAATTTATCTCCTTTGATATGGTTTGTTGCCTATAAACTAACACAGACTTACTTTAGCTTTAATTTCACTTTTCTTTTTTTTACTGAAATTAAAGCTAAAGTAACGTACTTGGAAATGAAGCTGGCTTGTGAAAGCATTACGGAATACTTGACATTCTGAAATTAACAATTGGTGAATGAATTTATGAATTTCAAAACAGAGAATTCATCTGTACATGTTACCATATTCTTTACTGGATATGTTTGTTATCATATACATATCTGCAGAACACATTTTTATGACAGCGGTTTTTGTTTCATTACATTTTCTATGTGATACAGGCCTTACTGAACCTATAAAAGAATCCCCTGCATACAAGCAATTATATCCACGCCATACTAGTGGCGCGACACTCGCACATAATCACCCTTGGAAAGGCTGATATATGCACGCGGGGCATGCATGGGTTTAGCCCCATTCGCCGTGGTTGATCTTTCTGTCGCAGAGACCCACGAAAAATTCATCGCATCCAATCGCAAATAACCTCAAGGGAGAGAAAATGATCGCAAGCTAGAGATTTTGATCGTAGAGCATTCACACTGGGAATTTGGGTCTCTTGCGATCATTTTCGTAAGGAATTTCGTAAGGAATCGCACAGAATCTCTACGAAAATATTCAACATGTTGAATAATTTCGCAAGAGAACAGGTCGTACAGGGCTACGATTATGCAACGTTGCTAACGTTCACAGATCGCAGAGCTCTACGAAAACCCAAGTTTACCACGGCGAGTGGGGCTTCAACTTGAAGTCGCCTGTACAAGAAATATTATCGACGCAGGAATGTTTATTTGTAAATTAGGATTTATATTGCACATATCAGGCTTATATCGCGGATGACATGCGTTTTATATCACACATTTTTAAAACAATGGTCAGGAAATATAAATAGTATTGATCTTGTAAAAAGAAATTGAATGAATATCCTGAATATAGGTCTATATACGTTTATAGCTTTCATTGAAACCCTCCATGCTCAAGTTAATAGGATGTGAGAACAGGGAGCATATGATATCTCACTAAATTCTTCAAAACAAAGATTTTTTTTCTTAATATCAAAACAGGGTTATATCGCTCATCATACATTTGACAAAATACATTTTTTGTCACTACTCAGTATCTATAGCGGTATTAAGGTGTAAAATGTACGTTGATTCAAGTATAAGGATCGCGTCGGTGTATTACGCTGGGCTTAATGCCATCGTCAACAGACCCAGCCGAATTGTCGGAGCTAGAAGGGACGTAGAAGGTGTGTAAAATTACCTGAATTATTGATAAAAATGTACTGTTTCAACTGCTGATGATTATTTACGGATAATTATCATGGTGCCGTTACCAACTTTTACTAACGGCAAAAGATAATTCTCCTGATAAATTTTTCACTGCCGATAATTATTTTTGAATTATCGTGAAATGTTGTCCGGATGGATCATAATTAACGGGGATTTCTCTCTCATGAGAAAAACATTATCGGCATGAAAAATAATTATCCTAAATTCTCCCTGCAACCCCCTGCTGAAATAGTTTATCTATTGTTACTATCAATATTCTGAGTATATCTAATGAATCGAAATCAATGCACAGAATGAACATTGGGGATCCATGCACATTTATATACCAGGAAAAAATTAAATATTGAAAAGACAAACCTCAGTTTTACCTTGCATGTGCACATTCATTTTATTTGCTGTTGCATACAATTATACATTTTGAAAACCGTGGCTAAATATTTCCTCCGATTAAATGTCCAAGCAAAACATTACATTTTTGTGATATTTTTAAGCTAGATAATCTATGACTATTATTCATTAAACCTTGCAGTTCCTAATTGCAAGAGAGTAGAGCTGTATTTTGGGGACAGTGAATAGAACGCATCCAGACACATTGCATATCACTATTTGCCAGACTGTGTAAGTAGTTTTCAGAGCGTGTCAAACTTCCTCAAAACGGTGAACTATGGACGGACTATGACCTGTAATGACCCTGTACCACCATTTAAACCAGGACACATATTAATGTACCACTGGAAAGCTTTGAAACAGGAAGTCTACCAAAAAGATGTCCGTCCTATATATGTAGGAGACCATGCAGCCAGGGTCCAGGGCAGCTACTTGGCTCCACTATGGTCTAGTCAGTGTCAAAATAAGCAAAGGAGATCTTTTTTTATTTTATTTTTTTACTTCAGATCAGTATATTATATATAGAGAGATCTCATTCGGTATGCATGTAGCTTTTACAGGCTAATCTAAATATTGTGTTACAATCACAGCAACCATTTCATTATGTCAATCATGCAATGTTATCATAATGTCACAGTAATCTTAACATTTGTTCTGGTAATGTTCTGACATACTTTTGAGAGCATCCAAATTGTCTTAGACTAAATACTTTAAACAATAATCTTCTTGTGACATGATTGTTGTTTGATGTTACATTTTTTAAATATATAAATATAGAATTTGCTATTGGTTAAGATTTAGTCCAAGAATGTATAAATGGCCACCTAATTTGGTTTATTTTAAACCTGGCAATAACAGAAGGTAATAATAACTAAGGTTTTGTCTTGACCTTGACAAATCAGATCAAAATAATGACATTCTCGGTCAGGTTAAAGTTTACCTCATATAATAAGCTTAAGAATGTAAGAATCAGCCTCCGTTCAAGTTTGGTGTCACCCTCTCCATCAAGATTATGATATTGACATTTTCTTTTAAATTCAGGACAGTTTCAGCTTCTACTGATTAGAATGCAACAATTTTGTTTTAGGTTTGGCCTTAACCTCACCTAATGCTATTGCTAGTGTAGCATTGTCAGTGATCATTCAAACACCAATACAGGTCACTATTACATGGCAACCAAAAAAATGTGTTTGCTACCCAACATTTAATTCTAACATTTTTCCTAGATAGTTGTACATTTCTATTCAAACAGTGATTATATGTGTTATCCTTTCTTTACTATGCATATTGATATAAGTGATTCAACATCTATTAAATGGTGCAGGTCCATGATGGAAATGTCCTTTAGACATCTTTAATTAGAAAATATCATCATTAGAGTAGAGATAGAATCTGATTAAGAAGATAATTGCTTTTTACATTATTTTGAGAACAGATAGTCTTTTGACCTAATGGTCTGTATCAATCCACATTTAGTGCAATTATGCTTTAATGCAATGTATTATTTAAACCACACTTACTGCAATTAAGCTATAACACATTGTACGGTTTGAATTGTTAAATAAAAAAAAGCTTTCTACTTTTTCAAAATTACTTCGAGGAATGTTTTCAGCAGCCCACTGACTACTGTTTCAAAGAAATATTTCAGTACAGACTTTAGCATCTGTCCAGCTGCTGTGAGCAGTCCAACAGCAAAGTCCTTGACCTTGTTCAGAAAGCTGGGGCTGGTTAGACGTTCAACTTTCTGAGGGAGGGCGATGGTCAGTGCCTCTCGTACTTGTCCCTTCATGGCCTGATCCACTCTGTTCTCCTCCATCACCTGAGGAGGTTGAGGCAAAGAATTAGTTCATTATCCCTAGGTTCTAAGTCCAGGATATTCCAAATGAGTCCCCCACTTCTCTTTCCAAGAGGACATACACTACCTGAAGTAGGGAGAGCACCAGGAGCACAGGCAGATCCAGTTGGGAGGTGCAGGAGCAAGTTTTCTCCAATTTGTGTTTTCTCAATGCAAAATTATGCCAATAACTCATTAATGACACACAATTTCAATAGGATGCCTCCCCCTTTGAAAATCTTGGATCTGCCTGTGATGCGTGTGCAGTCAGATTAATGACTTTTTACAGGAGACCTCTGTTCATTAATAAGGACACCAATTTCCTAGTATCTTGATTATCACAGGAAGTGTCATACACCAGAACCTGGTTTACCTGGTTTTGGGATTTGTCTGCAGCAGCTAGCAATATGTAGGTCTCAATGCTTTAATTAGAATATTAAAATTCCCTTTATCATGTTTTAACAGAGACTATTTTACATACATAACTCATACAAACTGCACAAAGGTAGAGATTAAAACAGTTACTTTGTGCATAATCATTGAATTAGTTTAAAGGTCACCAGTTGAATACAAAATAATAAGAATTCCTCTAAATTACTTAGTTTATCAAAATATCTAGTAATGGCAGGTGCCGCTGGTAGGTGTAAATATACCTGACAACAATGCTCACCGGGGCACACCTCCCCGCAAGCACCGACGCCTGGGGTAAAATCAATATCAGACTGCTTTATAAGCAAGAGCGAAGTGTAAGAGAGGGAAAGAGACCATTAGCGTTTGGATCATACGGATCGGAAGATTCGAAAGGGTTTAGATAGCTATACAATCACAGGGACATCTGGTGACTTACACGGTACTACCGCAAGACGGCCGGAGGTGAGACTAGGCGGACTCTAAGGAGGAAGCTTACTCTACCCTAAAACTGGAACTGTTATACCTTGGAATTATTACCATCACGAGCAACTGTACGCATCACCATATCCATTAATAAACTTACCGTACTGCCAAGCGTTGTTCATGTTATGGATTGAGCGCCCATCTCGTGGACTTACTCACCACTCGACTAGCACCCATCAGAGACAATACTAATAACAATAATCATCTCGAACAATGCACTGTAATTATAATTAACCCTAAACCACACAGTAGCGTTCAAAACCATGAATCCTAATATTGAACAAAATGTACAAAATGATATTTATCTTGAAATAGTAAAATTGTACCTTTGCAAGGGCAGAATCAATGATACATGTTTTCATTGCTGGATTCATGTCCTTTATTTTCTCATGTGGAAGGCTTTTTAACTCGTCGGAGAGTGCAGCTTCTATTTTCGGACCCAGTCCTTTGACTTTCTCCTGAAACCTTTGAGCGGTGGCCACCTGGTCTGCCTTATACTGAAAAACAAATAAAACAGTTTTTTTTTAAAGTTCACTAACATATAGCATAAACAATTGTTATCAGCTTTGGGAGAATACATTTTGTTCCACACAAGATTTAATTCTGCTTCAGGAAGTTGGTCAGCTTTGACAAAACCCATGTGTTGCTTTACAATTGTTTGGTGATCGAATATTGTGTATATTGTATTTTCTGAATATATTTTCTTACAACTTAATCTATATTTTTTACCTCGTTTAAAGCTTCATTGGTGTAAACTCCATTGATGTTAGCCGCAATCATCCTGATGACCTGTAGCTGCTGTTCTGACCTTCCATATTCAGTCTCTTCAGAGTTCTCTACTGCAACGACTTTTCGCTTCAAAACGTTGTTCACTAGATTACCAAACTCAGACCTCCTTTCTCCATCCAGCCAAGCTGTGAGGGTTGTGGTGTGAAGCATGTTTCCATGTGTTAACAACACAAAGCAATGGTGCAAGAACTTAGGACCAAACATACCCTGTAAATCAACAATATTCATTTGTTATTGTCATATGATTACTCGAAGAGTCGTGAAATAGTTGTTTTGAAACATAATTTTCATTGAGAGAAATAACACTATTTAGTGAAATCACAAACCAAATATACATGAAAATCTTACATGAAAATTGAGCAAGTTGATTTCCTAAATAGGCAAAATTCTTATCAAATTGCCATTCTTATCCATTATTTCCCAAGAGCATAAAGCCTGGTTTACACAGTCCAATAGCTACCCTTAGGACAACGGTTATGATGATATCCCAAGAAGGATGGAATAAAGTTTCTGAAATTTTAGGGTTAATCCTTGATAAGATATGTACTGTTAGAAATATTCTCAGGGCTATCCTAAAGGCCCATACCCACTAGGCGATCTCAATGTCGAAGGGCATCGGGCGACCAGAATGTGCACCATACTGATGGAGAATTGCCCGGCTGTTGTGATTGCCTGCGATTCTTCCAGTTGCCTGTCACCTGTCACCTGGCGACGGTAGAATCTGCTAATGGGTATGGGGTTTAAGGCTTTCTGAACCCTTAGGAGAACTGTCGGACTGTTGTAAGTTCTACGATGAAGGTTATTCTAAGTTATTCTAAGCATGTCTAAACCCCTCTTTACTTGTGTCTGTGTTAGCAAGAAACTACAGAACCTTTATCATTTGAGTGGGCAGCTATTCTCACTGGTCTTAGAAGGCAGACTCACTTTGAATCGCTTTGGTCTGAAACCACCCAGTAGGGGAGTGAGGAGGTCTAGGTCTTCCCAAAACTTCATAATGTGAGTATGCACTATTCTCTCAATGATTTTACTGGGCAATGGTAGTACTGAGATGGTCTATAATTCCCAACTTCTGATCTTTTACCTCCTTTGTGAATGGGGATAATAGTTGCAGATTTCCAAGAGTTGGGCATCTGATGCGTGTCAAAGGATACATTTATGAGATAAACTAATTGGGGAATAAAGACCAGAAAGGCGACCTTGAGCATCATAGATAAACCCTCAATACCAGGGGATTTAGTAATTTGGATAGATTTACACATTTTGTGAACTTCTTCAAATAAATCATGCATAATAGAGCATGAATGTACTAAGTCACTCTTTATGGCCTGTGTGTCCTTTGAAGTTGCTAGAAGTTCTTCCCATATCATAGTGCTGTTATTGGTCATTCTTTCATTTCAAGTGATAATAAAGACATACTTAATTTCAAAGAAATTAAAAATCAGGGATAAAAGTTCTCGATGTCCATTAGATTTAGTACTTTTGTTTATCATTTTCATGTCCATGATTTCCTATTTCAACTCAAAATTTTAGAATGTATGTGTACTATGGGCTCCCATCCCTCAGTAACCCAGTGCCACAATGGTTTCAGTATCAGCTGGCATATGCCTACCATTCAGGGTCACCCTGGGTCAGCGGATAAGGCAATACCAAGACATGCAGCACCTTCCCAGCCTACACACCTGTATATATTTCCCCAACTGACTCGCACATTTGGTGTTGCAACATGACTTGTCAGACTTCTAATTACCCTAACCACACTGGCCACTTCTTGCTTAAAGTTACAAAAAAAGTCAATCAATCTTTACAATGATTAGCCCAATGATTGTGAAGTCGAAGAAAGTATAGATTGTGTGGGTGAGATAGATGATAAAGGCCAATAAATCAAATATACTTACTCCTTGTATCTGCTCAAAAGCTCTCTTTTCTTCTGCAGTAAAGCGGGGATTCCCCATGTTATACACAAACAGAAACCCGTGTATTCCATTGCTGAACCTGTCGACCACCTGGAATCATCCAATTGAATTATTGAATCTTCATGATCATACAACCAAGCGAAATGTCATGATGCATCTTTTTTACATAATTCATTTTCTCAATTGTCTTAACAATTCTCCTTTACATGTAATTGTGTTTGTCTGATTTTCACCAAAGAAAAAGAATAACACAGACATGCAAATTGAGTTTTGTAACAAACTATATTTTGATCTAATCATCTGCAAAACAAATCTTTCCCTATCACAACCTCAGTGTATTATCTGATCAGCGCTTTTATTTTCAAAAAACAGTTTGAGGTTTAGCAAAATCCTTTCTCTCTGCCTGGATTTGTACCTATCTGACTGCTTCAATTTACAAATAAGACCTTAGACATAATATTGTGGTCTAATAATCCTCCCTTACACTGTGAGCAGGGAATGTACTCACTATCCGTTGAGATATGATGCCTTCATTCACATAATATTGTAATAATCATTGTCATCTATTACTATTAGTGGGAATAGACAACAAGATTATATTTCCAGGTTCTTGACATATCCCTGTCCATACTCTAATGTTAGAAAACATGTTAGACACAGAATGGTGAAAAAAAACAAGCTTTATCCAGTTACCCTGTCAGGCAACCTCATCAAGGGTTAGCCCAAGAATGAGCTGAAGAATGGTGTCTGTTGCCCTATATAAAAGAAATGCTAAGACAACCTCTAAATACTGCTGACACAAATCAAATTATACATGTCATGCCTCTGTAATCTAGGAGAATGGTTCCAAGGTGAAGGACACCAGTAGATACCAGGATCTCTAAAAAGGTTAGACCATAAATATTCATTGCAATATTATATCACATATTGGGTAGAGCCGCCAAGGCACATTCACTTATTTGAGCCACCTAAGTGATTATACAGAGGTTGAAATAGCATGGGCCCGGGGGCCTGAGGCCCCTAATGATTAATTAGGAGATAAAAGGAATGACCCGTAAAACTGGATTTGGGCCCCAAAATAAATTAGGCTAAGGGCCCCACTGGCCCCACTGGCTCCCTGAATTCTTGTATGTTATTTTCGACTCATGTTGTATGATATATGTATAAAGCCTGTAAGGCTGCGCATATTCACTCACTTCAGTGAGGATGGATTCATCACTACCCCTCATTCACTCCCCTTCATCTCAGTGAGATCAGACTCAGCATTCCTTCCCATTCACTCATCTTGGCCACCTCAAGGAGCATGGGGCTGGCTATATGCACGGCAGTCGCGTACGCGAACACCACGTGGATATGTTTCCTTATGCATGTGGGCACAAAGCCCGCCCATACAGATGTCTTTACATACGTGGGCATCGGGTAGGTGTATTCAAAACTTACATATGATATGCTCAGAATTTAGATCAGGACTAAAAATAAGAAAAGAAAAGGGGGGTTCCGGGGTGTAGCCCCCGATTCAAATATAATTTAAAAATCATGTAATGATGAAAAACATCCGCGTATGTAACGTTCCTTGCATACGCGGACATCTATCCGCATGTACAAAGAAAACACAGACCCGATGTCCGCACGCACAGATAGCCTCATAAACATGTATGCTAAACCCACGTGTATAAGAAATACTGTGTGCGTGGGTTTCTTTGCCGTGCCCACGCGTATAATCCCGGCCAAGGAGCATGGTCCCTGCACCCCTCCCCATTCAACCATCTCAGCCAAATCAGCAAGGATGGGTTTAGAATTCCTCCCCATTCACTCACCTTGGCCACTTCAGTAAGGATGGATTCGGCAGTCCGCCCTGTGTCACACAGACCCGGTGTGTCGATCACTTGGATATGGATATTGTCTACTTTACACGTGGCAATGTCTATAGTAGAGGTGCAGGCTGTAAATGATGAAATGAACAGTAAAGGCATAACGAATATATGTTGTGAACATCCTTTGGATTCCGTAGGAAAAAAGTCTTTTCATAACGGACCATCAACCAAAAATGACTAAAATTCATTGCTAATTCTCCCTACCACGGATAGCTGAATTTCAGCATTTTAAGGACCTGCAGGCTAATTTAGGCTGATTTTGTCGACAAAACTCCCAGAAATACTATAGACAATAATGAAATAATTGGTATATATCTATCTATAATGAACTAATTTTCAAACAACTTTTTTTTTTTTTTTTGAATTCGTTTTATTTATCCTGTATTTTTTTCATATACAAATATGGTTTTCGTCAAAACACAGCATCTTAATGTCACAATATCTTTCATATATACAGTACAACAATACAAAGACAGATTTAAAATAATCTGGCTTAAAGGTTTTCAATAAATCATTAGTTCATTTACATACAGCACTGTAATATCATAATAATAGTATGACACAATCTAGTTTTCAAAAAAGTCAGACGTAAATTGATCAGTGAGCATAATTGTCAGTCCCTATTTAATACGGGACTGGCCCATCTATTGCTTGATTTAGCATGTTTTTCAACAACACTTTTTGTTTATTTTTAAATCCAGATTAGGTTTGAATGTTGCGCAGCTCAGCCGGCAGTGAGTTCCAGGCTGTAGCACCTTTGTAATTTATATGTAATTGCGATTTGGATTTCAAAAGATCAGGTACACTAATTATTGGGCCATCAAATCTCCTTAAGGGAAGATCTCTGGCATCAATATATACAGGATTTCTTGATCTCTTATACATGAAATTCAAAATATGTGCGTTTCTTCTATCCACTAAATAATTCAAGCCTGCCAATTTATGAGTTAACAGTACATTAGTTCTAGGATGTAATGATAAACACAGCCTCAGATTATGATTCTGGAGAACCTGAATCTTTTTCCTCTTCGCTGCAGATGCATGTGTATAAAAAACATCCCCATATTCCATGTGTGGTAACATCATTGCCTTGTATACCGCTAAACTTGCCTCCTTTGTCAAATATGGTCTGATTTTTCTTAGGAGAAACCCTTTACTAGTTATTTTTGATATAATGTTGCCTAAATGAAGATCAAAAGTTAATTCCCTGTCTAGGGTCACTCCCAAGTATTTGTAATGGTCCACTACCTCCAAAATAACTGAACCCATATTAATTATTGGTTTCATCATTTTTCTTGTCACATTTTTGGGGCCGAAAATCATTAATTTAGTTTTTTTCGAATTCACCGATAATTTATTATTCAAGCACCATGTTGAAAAGGCATCAATGTCAGATTGCATATCTCCAACCATCTCCCTCTCAGTTTGACCACTACTTATCAGAACCGTATCATCAGCATACAAGGCAATGTTACATCTCGTAACTATCTTCGATACATCATTTATATACATCAAGAATGCAAGTGGGCCAATTTGACTACGCTGCGGCACACCACAGAGCAAAGGTCTTCTCCTTGATAACTTATTATTTACTATGACCATTTGTGATCTATCTGCAAGATAATTCGAGTACCAATTTAAGGCCGTATTACCAAATCCTAAGTATTTTAGTTTTCTGAGAAAAATAGAGTGATCAATAGTATTGAAAGCCTTGCTCAGATCCACATAGGTAATCAAAGAGGCCCTACCCTTGTCAGAGTTTTCATTAATTATATCAGTAACTTGTGCAACAGTTGAGATGGTAGAATAATCAGGTCTGAACCCTCCCTGAGATTCGGTAAGAATATTCATTCTATCCAAGTAATCAAAAGTTTGCTTATATATAATTTTTTCTAATAGTTTCCCAGGTAGTGGAAGAAGTGATACTGGTCTTAAATTATTCAGAGATTTTTTAGAACCCCCTTTGTCTAAAGGTACCACCACTGCCCTCTTCCAACTCTCAGGGAATATTCCAGATAGGATAGATCTATTAAAGATATGCAATAGGCACAACGGAACTGCTTCAAATGCCAATTTTAAAATTCTAGTTGACAAATTATGGATAGCAGACGACTTAGATAGATCTATATCCTTAATTAAAGAGTTTATTACCTCAATATTGGTCTCTTCCAATTGGAATAAATCATGTAAACCTTGATCTGGTGGCTGCCAGTTACCTGGTAAGTTTTGTCCCAATTTTGGGCCAATATTCGAAAAAAATGTGTTTATGTGATCTGGTAAATCTTCCTCCAAAACATACTCTCCTGTTTCCTCATTTATAATTGATACCTTTGAACTTCCCTTCCCATCAGGTAAAACCTGTTTGATATTGGCCCAAAACTTTTTATAATTCTTACCACAATTATTGAGTGAATTTTTTATATAATCAGACTTAGCTTTTTTGACCAGCCTAGTTACTTCATTTCTTACTCTATTAGATAGTATTCGATCCCTCTCATTCCCAGAACGCCTTGCAATAATCCTCAATTGATCCTTTTCATAAATCCTTTCCAATAGTTCATTTGTAACCCATTCCTCTTTCATTTTTTTAATTTTAATTACCTTCATTGGACAGAAATTGTCAATTTCGCACTCAATATTTTGCTCAAAAATTTTCCATGATTTATCAGGATTATTTTCATTAAGCACGTCTGACCAATCAGTATTTCGCAAGGCATCCTGGAAGTCCCCATCCACCAGTCGTCTATAACTCCTGCCATAAAATGATGCTTTGTGGCTGATCTTACCAACTTTTTTCCTTGTAACGTATATACATTCATGGTCACTAAGATGTATATCCCAAATACCTGCCTCAGATATACAAGTACTGTTCGAGAATATAACGTCGATCATAGTTCTGCTTGTTTTACCATATCTTGTAGGTACATTAATACATTGATTCAATCCAAAATTCTTCATGTACTCTTTCAAATTTTTAGCATGTAAGTCCTTTTTGTCAGAAAGATCTATATCTATATCTCCCATAACATAAAGCTCATTGTTTGAGTTCAACAAAACATATTCCACTTGTTCATGTAGCGTTTCTACAAAAGAGTTTTTATTCCCTTGAGGTGGACGATAAGCAATACATAAATTCATCGCTTTAAGATTCAGTTGTTTGGCAGTAATCCATAATATTTCTATATCTCCGTCGCTTTTATTCATAGTATTAAATTCATTTGGAACGACCATTAAGTCATTTCGGACATAAAAAGCCACTCCCCCTCCACTCTTGATGTTGCCTTGTGTACCTATTATTTTTCTATCGTTCCTGATTAAAGTATAACTTCGAATATACAGTATGTTATCTGGGATATCAATATTCAACCAAGTCTCAGATATACCCAATATTGCAATGTTACTATTCTCAAGATAAATTCGTAAACTGTCAATCTTACTCATCAAACTACGTGCATTTATATGAGCTACATTCAATCCCTTATTATTTAGGTACTTAAACATACATAACTAGATGCTCGTTGTACTGCGTACCAACCAAACACGACTGACATACCCATATATATCAAGTAGGAGCCTACGTGCCAATAAATGCTTGACTCCTTAATAGCGCCGTAAGTGAATGATATAATCATCAATACAAGTTAAACAAAGTAATAGCGGCAATGAATGGTGCATAAAAAGCCACCGCATCCCTACCCATCCTTTTAATTTTAATTTATGTCAAATACCCAGTCTTATTCAAGGCTGGGGTAATTTATATCGAACCCTCATATCATCATGAATGTATAATCAAAACACAAAACCCAGGGAATACTTTATAATGTCCCGTCTTATTCAAGGCATGGACAATTAATTATTCCCTTTGTCTTAATTACCACCCGAAATTTAATGCTTGTTTTTACCATATGATTCAACTATAGCCTTCGCCCATTTCTTTCTCACCTCCTCCATCGGATGTATACCATCTTTTAATAGATGATACCTGTGCTGCATTCTTCTATTTGAATGGGTATGAATTGTATTCGACATCCATGGCATAACTGCTCCCAAGTCCATATTCATGGATATTATAGCCCTATTCAAGAACATGACGCTCTCATTTACACAAGCCTGATGACATGGGAAATCAGTATCAACTTTCGCCACTACCCTGTTATATATAGAGAAGCTCAGGCCTATCATCGGGCATAGCACAATATTTGGACAATATTAAATTTTTCTCAGAGTGTCTCGTACTACCTCTAATCTATTACATATGATTTCCACGCAATTTCCCACTTCTTCAAAAACAGGTGTAATTATTTTCGAGCTGTGTTTTTCTGAGAGATCATTAACCCCCCCGAAAAAATATATAACGTCATATGACTTATCCGAATGTCCCAGATGATGTTCTGCCTTCGACAATAGTCCGTATAATGTCGCCCCCGGGAATGTCAATACATCTGTGTCGTATCCATCAATTCCCTCGTTCGTCTGCAACAGCTGATCAATTGAGTTCTTTAATCCGCCTCCGCGCGAGTCAGTTATTATACACACATTAAGCATTCTGAGATTCACGGACCTCAGAGCGTACCTCCATTAAGATATGCCCAAACTTGTTATTTCCGGGACAGTCCTTATTGATAAGGTGGTATTGATGCAGTCTGTATCCGCACCCGAACTCCTTGTCCAATGTTGCCTCGAATAGGAACAGGTCATCCGTTTTTAGCAGCTCGTCCCTAGCCGCTGGATTTTGGTTATATTTAGCAAGGTTGATTTCTTTGAGAACCGGGATTTTACAGTTATCCCATTCAGGCTTCGTTCGGATCTCCTTCCCTATTTTCCTGCACCTAAACGGATCCTTTTCTCCCAAAATCCGATCGGCAATCTCTTTGTTATTGTGAAAATCAGCGCATGTGTACCAGTATGCTTGGTCGTTAAATGCAAAGTCTTTGCCCCTAAATGTGACTGGGCACGGCGACAGGTTCGATAGAATCGATTCCGGTCCCTGAAAAGCTATTCTGGCATCTATTTTTGGGGTCTTCGCCGCAGCCAATGACAGATTGAATGGTAGATTGTTCAAGTCTCGTTGCGTGTATCGGCGGCCTTCTATAATTAGGGCACTCCCAACAACTTTCGCCTGAATGCCATTTACCTTTGCTAGAATTGCAATGGCCCTCATAGATCTTCTTATATTTAGCTGTTGTTCTGTAAGATCATCCGCTACTGTCACACCTTTCCATTTGTCGTTGCCCTGTAGATTTTTTATATTCTTGAATATTTCGCCTTTCAGAATAGGTTTCAGCAGACGTACCATAATAGGCCTTGGGTAGTTGTCATCTACAGGAGGCTTCCCGACCCTGTAGATCTCTGCACATTCTTCGATACCAAATCCAACTTTCAGATCTGTAAACAAGTCAGTTACTGTGGTCTTCACATGCTTTGTCTTATCCTCCTTGCATCCGTGTAAGATTATATTTCTTCGTTTCTTTTCACGAATTTCTTCTTCCTTATATTTCTCGAGTGCCTCAATCTTCTTAATGTGGTCGTCGATTTCCAATCTGAGAGCCCTATTCAACTCTATTTGTTCGTTTAGTGCCTTGCCCTGCTCTGTTGTTACACCGTCAATAGAGTCTATTTTGGCCGTGTTCACCGTAACTTCTTCTTTCATTTGATCAATTTTCAAAGTGTTGTCTTTAATGTCACCCTTCATAACTTTAAAGTTGTCATTTACCTTGGTGATTTCATCTCGTATCTCCACCATATCCTTCCCGTGACTTTTAGTCGACGTGAGTATCAGGTTGTACAAGTCCATCAATGACGGTTGGTTGTCCTTCGTAAACACAGGTATACTTGTTTCTACGTGTTGTGTATCCCTTGCCCCGGGACTTTTAGATCGCGTTCTATAGCCCACTCCGTCGGAGCTTTGTGCGGTTGGTTTCCCTTTACCAGACATTTTTCATAGGAATAGTGTCCAAATCCGTTGTCTGTGACGTGTTATACACAAATGATGCACTTTATAGCAATATAGTCCGTCTATATCCCAATGAATTTAGCCCGGATGGTCAGAGAGCATGACACCTGCTGCCGGCTACTCCATTTGCAGACAATCTAAAAACTCAAGAAATAGAAATGTATATTGGTACTAATTTAAAAAATAATGACGGACAGTTTTACTCAATGGCAATCTACAAATAATGGCACAATTCATGACAATTTCAATGCGAAAACATTGAGTGTTGTCGACATATTACCCAGCATGCATCCTGTTCTAGGCTAACCTGCAGGTAGAATTCAAGAATATGGCTATCCGTGGTAGGGAGAATTCCCAATTTGTCAAAGGCTCCATTTCCATAGAGTGTATAAAGTGTTAATTATTTCTGCTTCTATTCAGACTTATTGACATGTGCATGATATCTAATTTAATTTCTCTTTGGGTTGATTGCCTATGAACTTATCTAATTTCTAACATGTTATGAAATAAATAGTGTTGATCAATAAAAAATTAATCATGTGAAATCGACCACTTACATTCAGAACGATTACTCTCCTCAAAGACCGTTCTCCCGATGATAAGGTTCCCGAGGGCACTCTTCCCTGAACCAGTCTTCCCAAGGAGAACAAGTCTAAGAAATTGAACCAGTTCAGGTAAGTGACAAGAAAACTTTTCAAGGAGCAATAAAATTCTATACTGTTTCAGGGGACAAAGACAAAACTTTGGCAAATAAACCTTTTTTTCCATAGGATACAAGCTTGCTAGCCAAATGTTTGTCCAACACAGGCCTTCACCCAATAATTACATTATTAATATAATCATCTCAATAGATTTGGTTAGTTGAGGTTTTGATTTACAATTGGCAGTACAGTATCATCCTCAGGTGATACTGTTCTACAGATGGAATTTCTGATAACCAAGTTACTGAAACAAGTCTTCTCAGACCCACATTTACTGAATTGAAAACGGTGTTGACAGTCAATATGATCATGCAATTTAAAGTTTTAAAAGCTAGATGTGTACAGAGTGTTTGAAACCTATTTTTTCTCTAATTTACAGAACTAAGTTGCTTTGGATATTGTACTCCCATTATTTTATGATTAGGCTGGTGTCCATGCTAACATTAACATCTAGGTTATTCCATGAGTTGTTAAATAGCTAATATGTTATAAAAATGCACAAAAAGTCTAAAACGACTTATCAACCAGGGATAGCAAATTTCTTGAATTTTACACGCAGATTAGCCTAGGTCAAGATGCATGCTGGGTTATATATGTCGACAAAACACAAGGCTTTAGCATAGTAATTTTCATAAATCTTATCATTAGTTGTAGTTTAACATGATAGAAAATTAGCCATCATCATTTTGTAAAATTATTAACAACCTATCACTAGTTGTAGTTAAACATGATAAAAAAATTAGCCATCATCATTTTTTAAATTAGCATCAATGTATTTTTTTTTGTTTTCTAAGTTGTTTGAAAATTCATTCATTATAGATGGATATATATCAAAATTTTGTTTATTTTGTATAGGTTTTCTAGGGATTTTGTTGACAATATCAGTAAAAATTAGCCTGGTCAGGGTCATCCATGATAGGGTGAATTTTGATAGATGCCCTATAGAAACTTACCATAGCGTAAGTTGAACTTTACTGATAGTTATTCTGGAGGTTTCTCTTGGCACCATGTCATAGAAAATTTACCGCATAAAATATTCAATGCTCTTTACTATTTCTAACTAAATGGAAGTATGCTCCTGAAATGACTCATCCAGTGTCTATATACATTCTTACCCAAGTGTTTGTCAAAAAAGTGCAGAAGATGTTGTTACCTTGTTTTATCAAATCAGTGCTTGATTATAATTATTACCTAGGTAGACAGTTTTTCTTAAAAAAACTTTTCACAGACTCCAGAATGTGCATGTTTATATTGAGGTGTCAACATAGTGCCTATTCTGAATCTACACTGTTATAGGCCCAAGGTTTTGATAAGAGTGGCAGGAGATGTTACCTCAGCTCTTGGACGCCTCGTTGGATCGGTCCCCGCCTGGTCAGGGTCATAGCATCGATAGTTCCATCTATCCTGGCCATTTGCTGAAATAAACATGAATACCTGAAGCTTCACGCATAGATTACCTTTGTGTGGGTTATGTGTGAACTATAAAATGTCTAATTTCCTATAATCCTTTAACAAAAACAAGTGTGGGTACCTCTTGTGAAAGCTAACCTCCTCCCTTATCTTTTTGATATATATGGCATTGTATAATATGATTTGTACTGAAAAGTAAATAAATCCAGAAACAGCATAAGGCATGAACTCTGAAAAGGTGAGAAAGAGAAGGCAATTAGTGAGATAAACTAGGACTTGCAATTGACACATCATGATGGCCCCATGATTCCTCGTGAGAAGTTGTGGAATGGCGCGTTGGGTAGCTGGCCCATTGTATGTCTAACTATAAATGCATTGTATTTCTTGTGATATAAATAATTAAGGATTGAAGAGAGAGGACAGTGCTGCTCCTGCTGTATTGTCTCCCCAGGCAAGCATGTGACGATATTATAACGTTGCAGTAACGTTCTGTTTGGTTCTGTACAGGTTCTTGTTACGTTATTTTGATGGCTTCCAATAACGTTGCTGCAACGTACTGTTGTGATGTGGCACTGCGACGACACGTTATTATAACGTTCTGGTTACGTTCTTCAACCTAATCAGGATGCTCTTATAACGTTCTGTTTTGGTTTCGTCCTAACTTCACCAAAAAATAACGTTGTAATAACGTTCTGATTTGGTGAGGTTTCAACCTCACCATCAATAACGTAATTGTTACGTGCCATCTTAGTAAAATACAGACTGACTAAAAAAGTATGGTTGCAGAGCGTTTCTGTTACGTCGCAGCTTGGCTGGGTCAGGTGTTACTGGGTGCTTGGCAACCCCCACCACTTGGTTTACTTTCACTTTCACATACCTGGGCAGACACTGCTCCTCTCTCTATGGCACCCTCCCCCTTCAACTGCCACTATGAAGGAATGGAGTGAAGAAAAAACTAACAAACACTAACTGATTCATTCTCCACTCTCCCCCTATCACCTGCTGTTCTACTGATTCTTTGTTCAGAGAGTGTCGTGTTGCATAATGTTCCTGATTCAGTGGTGGATCCAAGGTTTTGAAAAAGGGGGGACGTGCTATTGGAAAATTGTTCCTTTAATTACTTTTTGGTCAAATTTTATATTTAAAAAACTAAATTTGATATGTAACATGCTTATAATCCATTCGTATTGCAACTGGCAATTTCTGAAATCGTTGATAAAATAGACCATTAAAATCAAACCAAATTGAGTTCATGAAAACTTTCATGGTCAACAAAATTTCAAACTGTGAGTTACAAATACTAAAAATCATTAAGGAAGGCATATTTAGGAAGTTCTTAATTCGTAAAACAATCTGAGCCAATCCGTACAGTTAAGAAAAAGTCCTGACCTACAGACCCTATTTTTTAGGAGGCGTGAAACTTGAACGTTATATTTATTTTATTTTGGCCCCATGACAAGCTGTGGTCGTAGATAGAGGTGAGTCGGGTAGCTGGCCCATATATATGTTTGCATCAACTTTTGTTTTTTAAGGGTTTTATTTCATAATATCCATAAAGGTTTCCCCTTCTTTTTTGGGATTCTAGTGATATCAATGAGTAAGGATTGAACAGAGAGAAGGCAGTGCTGCCCCTGCTGTATTGTCTCAGGTGTTACTGGGTGCTTGGCAACCCCCATCACATGGTTTACTTTCACTTTCACATACCTGGACAGACACTGCTCCTCTCTCTATGGCACCCTCCCCCTTCAACTGCCACTATGAAGGAATGGAGTGAAGAAAAAACTAACAAACACTACCTGATTGATTCTCCCCTCTCCCTGTATCACCTGCTGTCGTACTGATTCTTTGTGCAGAGAGTGACATGTTGCATAATGTTCCTGATTCAGTGGTGGATCCAAGGTTTTGAAAAAGGGGGACCTGCTATTGGAAAATTATTCCCTTAATTACTTTTTGGTCAAATTTTACATTAAAAAACCACAAAATTTTCTGGAAAAAAGGAGGGGCATTTCCACCCCCCCCCCCCCCCTGGATCTGCCCATGTAATTAAGTAAAATACAGAGTTGGACTAGGGATAAGAGATGACCATCCAGCTGATCAGTAGGATAATAAATTAACCCTGTTATGTTACTATTATGTGCATAGGGAGAGCAGCGCCCCCCCCCCCCCTTACTGCCCATATTTTGTTGGTCAAAAATAAACTTTGTTAAATGTAAAACTGACAACTTATTTTCTACATTGGTGGGCCTCTGCTGAATCCACTGCTGTAGTTATATATGGATTTATATTAAAGAAATGTTGGTCCAAGATCTTTCACACCACTAAAGCCAATAGTCCACTGATTCTGACTATCTGGAATTTGGCAATTTCTAAACTGTCACTTTAATATGAAAAGGAAATAATTATTTTATTTTGGCCTCATGACAAGCTGCGGTCATAGCTAGAAGCGAGTTCAGTGGCTGGCAGGCACGGATTTAGGGGGGGGGGGGGGGTGCCAGGCATTCCCCCCCCCCCCCCCGCCACCCTATTTTTGATCAAATATTATTTTTTTAATGTAAAATTCATGTGCGCCCAGAGGGGAGGGGGCGTAGGAAATTTTGCAATAGCACACCCCCCTTTTTTCAAAATCCTGGATCCGACCCTGGCTGGCCCATATATGCTTGCATCTATTTTTGTTCTTTAAGGGTTTTATTTCATAATATCCATCAAGGTTTCACCTTCTTTGCGGGATTCTATAGCGATATCAATGAGGAAGGATTGAACAGAGAGAAGGCAGTGCTGCCCCTACTGTATTGTCTCAGGTGTTACTGGGTGCTTGGCAACCCCCACCACACAGTTTACTTTCACTTTCACATACCAGGGCAGACACTGCTCCTCTCTCTATGATATTTGTATGATGATAAAGAAAACATTTTTTTTTATGTTTTGTTTATTTGTATGATGAAGATCATTGTTGGGGTTCAAGGTCCACTCAGCAGTTTTTCAGCTATATCAAGACCATGGCCAACTCATGGTTTCTGCCTGTACACAGTACTGTGATCTCACCTATGGGGTGAGAACGACTGCAAGGTGAGGTAGTGTAATTGACCCGAGGAGGAAGGAGGGTAGGTCGGGAGGTACCTTATAAATGATGTCATGTTATTTTTGATAATTTTTGACCCCCCCCCCCCCGTCAAAAGATTACGCCATGCCAAGAGGATTCCCGGAAATTTTAGAGTTGGAAATTCTAGTTTTACCTATAATTTTTCTCTGAAGTTCTTAAAATTGAAATCGTTCAACATAATGTCATGTATCACATGACCCCATCCCACCTGCTGCATGATAGGCACCAAATATAAGATGACAATGTTGTGTATTAGAAAAGAATAATTATCCTGCCTGATCAATTATAACGCAAATCAACGTTTGATTTGATAAATGATTATGATGTTTACTTTAATGAAAGCAATACAACCTAGAACTATTGTCTGGTATATGTTCGTGCAAGATAACATATGCGTGCTTTGGCAACATTGTCGTCATGGTTACAATATTGTGGTAACGTCAACGTCAATAGTGTCAGCAACAAAATACAAAATTAACTATTTCAGCAACTATTGCACAGATTTTAACAATTCTTTCTTGAATTACAAAGAAAATGTATTTCCTAATCCAAGTCATAGTAGAATTACATTGATTATGCCAGAATATGGTAAAATAGATTATAAAACTTAAAATAACTCAGTTATGTTTTGCTGTGACGTGCATGGGGAGTGCAGCCCCCCTCACCCCACTCCCCACTCCACCACATTCTTCAGTTAAGCAATTCCTGCTGGATCCACCCCTGCAGTTGAAATACAATACAAAAGATCAATGGAAGATTTAATAGGGGGCAGAGGCACCCCCCTCCGTCTTTTTGGGGTCAAATTTAAACTTTTTGTAATGTAAAATTGAGCTTAAAAATAACAATGGACAATTTTTTTTCCGATAGTGCTCCCACCCCCTTTTCAAAATCATAGATCCACCACTGAAGATATGTTGGTCCCCGACCTTTGAAACAACTTACTTACCCGTTGGTTCTTCTTGGCCATCTGGTCTGGGGTGAAACCATCCTCCACACAGTCCTCCAGTTCCCTTTTGGTCAGCGCTGAGTATGCCATGGTCAGTAGGGATAGGCAGGGAATGGCAGGGTCTGAGAGAGGTATATTGAAGTTTGTAACGCAGCTGCCTGGACTGTTATTATACTGAGAGAGGGTACAGAGAGGTATGAGAGAGGGTAGAGGGAGTAGTGCCTGGTCCGAGGGATTCCCACCAACTGACCGAGCTTTGATCGTGTAAGTTTCGGTCTAGGTTTTTGTTTCGGTCTTGGTTTCGGTCCATTCAGGGAGGCGTTCTACCCTGGGGGCTCTGGAGGGGGGTCGTGATGTTGCGTGTCGAATTAAAAAAAATTACTATGTCGCATGTCTTTGTTGCTTATTTTTCCCAATGTCGCGTGTGGTATTTAAGAAAACTCATGTTGCATGTCACTATGTTTTTAACCATCCCTGTCATGTTGTCAATCCCCCATGTAGCTTGTCTAATTTAAGAAATGCCCCTGTTGTCATGTTGATGTTGATGTTGGTGGTCAGGTCCACTCCCATACCCTGGATGGCCTAGATGTGTATGAGCCATAGCCAAGTTCCACTCAGTGTAATGGGTCTTGACCACTAAATTCAACACTGCAACATGGCTGTTCCGTAAAATCAACATGCGACATGATGGCCTAACGAAGCAACAGACAAGGTGAAAATCATAGCAACATGCGACATTGACATTACATTTTCTTAAATTCCACATGTGACATTTATAAAAATAAGCAACAGAGACATGCAACACTGGGCTTTTTTAAATTTGACACGCAACATCAGGACCCCCCCCCCCCCCTCCAGACCCTCAGTGTAATGCCTGGTTCTCCAAAGGGGAGGGTGTGCCAGGGTGGTGGAAGAGAGGAGGCATAGATCGCCCTGTCGAATTTTAGAAATCTTGGTGTCGCCCTGTCAAATTTAAGAAAATCAAGATGTCAAATGTGACTAAGCCCCAAAAGGGCTGTGTCGCCATGTAGATTGAAAGGATCTACATGCACAAGAGAGGGAGATATCCGTGCCCTATATCAAATTAAACAATTGATAATAGTTTTGTGACCATGTCTAAATCTAATGATTTCCCAAACAAAGTTTATCATCAACTTAAATGCAGGTTGTGGAAAACAGGGAGTTTATAAAGACAGTGACATTCCTTGTGCAGACATGGTCGGGTGATCAGTGTTTGGTGATCACCACGTGGTAATCAAGAACACCTGGCTTTGAAATAAATGGAAATTTATGAATTCTAAATAATGAAAACTTGTTTAATATATTCATACACATAAACTACTCAGGACAAAGCTGGGGCCATCTGGTGTTAGTCATGAATATCATTCCAACATCAAAGAAAGCTACTTAAATGCAATGAAAAGATCTATGCTTAAAGCTGCTGACGACCTTTAATACCAAGTAAAGATGCTTAAATGTTCCAATAAAGTATATGTGTAAAGGTGTACAAAACCTCTGATACTAAGTAAAGATATTTAAATGTGCTGGAGTAATATTGTTATTAAAGGTAATTAACAAATATGATATTGAGTAAAGGAACCTAAATGTGCTGATAAAAACTATATGTAAATGTGGTTAAAGCCCCTGATGTTACAAACACAAGTAAATGTTGGTAAAGGGCTTGGCAATATCTCAGTAATCTTATTTAAGCTGCATGTAAAGCAGATACAAAGCAGATTACAAACTTTGATTCAGTACTTAAATCCAATTAAATGTTGACCTTTGAGGGTTTTTACTTTTTCAGGCAAAGGTGCAGTAAATGTCTTGTAAAGGTGGTAAAAGATGGCCTTTATTTACATTTACATAGAATGTAAAGGTCAATTAAAGGTTATTTTACATGCAGTGTAGGTCAGTTGGTCAACAAATTTTGTTGTTCGTTGTTTATCGTGCAATTTTGAAGTCAATTTAGAAAAAGACACAAAAAAGAAAGAAAAAGGGGGTTTGGGGCACAGCCCTTGATTTCTAACCTTCTAGATGTTCATGAAAGCCTGATAATCAAATCAATATTCCTGTCTGAAAATTTCTCTCGGGATTCTTCCATAAACGTTGACGGGCACAGCTCCCCAACCCAAATCCCTAAGTGTTGTGGTAGGTTGACCAACGAATGGCACCTTTTTTTTTTATATATATTTCAATACAACCAAGTTATGCACAGCTTTTGGTCAAATGTCCAAACCTCATTGTCTGTAATGAACCATGTGTAAACATTACTGTTTGTTTGCAGCATTAATACTTATATATAATTGTCCTTCTCCTTAATTAACATGTACCTTATTTTATCAACATATATATATACTCTTTCATTAGTATCACGTGTCAGTATATTTTGTATTTAGAGATTTGACATTTGAAAATCGGTAAGAGAATAAACATTTCCTATATATTAATAAGATGTTTAAAAGCAAAAATATTTTCATATGAAAACCTAATAGTGTCAAACAGCAAACTAGTTCATTTTTAACGTTAACAATTCTTTAGAAGGCAGTAAGCAATACATGAAATGAGCATAACGGCGTGATAATAGAAAGGAGAGATATAGGCCTATACACCTCTTTCTTCCAGAATTTGATATAACAAAATTCTAAATTTGCTAAAACAATGAATGGGTGAGAATCCTACGTTTTTGTTGTTGTTTTTGTTGTTGTTGTTTTTTCTAATTTCTTTATTATTCCTGGCTCCCTCGGCATTAGGCGGTTTTCTGGTGTGTCCAACATCAGACTGGAAAATTTGTTCGTCTGTAAGTTCACCATGACATTCAAACTGATAAGAACAATGACCATCCCTGGGGCTGTCCATAAATGACGTCATGCAGCAGGGGGGAGCGGGGGTTTATGTTTGCATGACCAAACATGACAAGGGGGGAGGCGGGGTCATGTGGTCCATGGCATCATGTTGAAAACATCTTTGTTATGACGATTAACAATAGACGATATAGGTGTCAACAGATTTATACCAGAAAGAAACAGTTACCCAAAGACCGTATTCCACCTTGCGTTGGCAAGCATATTTGTGATGAATATTTTTGCAACTGCAAGTAATTTGCGTTTAAGCATCTATAGACATATATCTTAGGTATACCTCAATGGTGTCAGGTACCAGCATGTTGCGATCCCCCACCGCAATTAAGCATATTCTGTAGAAAACCTGCATAAAATAATTTACTATAGCAATTGAGCTGTCCAAAAGCAAGCTTAAGTACCAATGCAAGTTAAGTCCCATATTCAACAGTGTGTTGCTTCAAACACTGAAAATCTGCAGTGAAAGGCCACAAATACAAGTAAAATACCGCAAAGTGGAATATGGGCTTAAAGGGAGGGGCCAGTGAATATGAAATAACATATTGTTTTGATCCTTAACGGCCAGGGAGTTGTTGTACTAACTTTTAAATGTGTGCCTATAATATTTCCCTTTTTATTCACATTTTCATAAATTGTACTGACATGTTCCTGTGTGCAGCTCATTTACATTGCACGGGGCATATTTCTGTTTGTGATGTCACACACGGATCACATAAAATCTTAGTAATGCAGAAATAACACATTCTGATAAACATAATTATTAGTCTTCAATCCTAAATCAATTTGAATGGTAAAATAAAATAAATTATGGCAAAAAATCGGCACTCCAATGCCATTTAAAAAATATCTTAATTTCAAAATTTTAAAATAACGTCTTTGTGTGACGTTTTGTGTGACATCATGCACATATTTGTCTGTTACTGAGGATCAGATGACTTATATTTTCCTGAAATTCAAATCACATTTATCACAGGAAGGATTTAATTATTGGCATAGACATTTCGCAAATTTCTAAGCAAACGTTTAATCTAACATATAAAGTGTAAAAGTACCAAAATTGAAATTTCAATGGATCCTGTCTAGCTCATCAAAATAATTTCTCAAATAATGGACACAAGTGTTGCTTTTCTCGTGACTTTATTTGGCAACGTATCAGAATGAGAACAACTCTGAAAAATTTAGTATCCTCACTGGATGCAGTGCAACCCCATGGATATAACATTTTGATTCGAGAATGCATCTACCTATGACAGAATCTGTTCTCATTGACTTTATCTTTACAAGCAATATCGGTATTGCCGTTCTCCCAAATATACCCACTTACATACATGTACATGTATATATATATATTACCCTGTGAGTTGGTATATGTAAGGCTTCTGTCTAAATATCAGTTCATTCTACGTCAACCATATAATATTTACAGTAGACAAAATAGAATGATGTACCATTAGGTTCAACCTAGTGAGCTCCAGAGTGTCCATGGAGGTGGTATTACACTACACAACATGATCTGTGATATGACGATATCACAGAGAAACTGCACATAAGAGAGACAACATTCTTTGTGACACATGCTTAAAATACTCAATATTGCCAATTTCGAACAATCATAATTATTACTCCTGCATTTGTATTTTCAGTGATACCACCATATTGCGACGATATTGCAGTTCAAAGTCTTGCAGTGGGATCAGTGGCGGATTTAGAGGGGGGCGCGGGGGCGCGCCCCCCCCCCCTTTTTTTTGGGGCAAATTTTACATTTTTTTAATATAAAACTCGGCCAAAAAGTCATTTAAGAAAAGTTTTCCCATAAGCGCGCCCCCCCCTTTTCAAAATCCTGGATCCGCCACTGAGGATGGTGCCTTTTGGGACATGGCCAGGGCTGCAGCAGTCTGCACGCTCATTATATATGCCAGGGAATTATGAAAGGCTATCTCACAATTGCCAAGAGTGGGGGTGGCAGGGGTTGGAGACGTCATAGTGAGAAGTGTCCATGTGGGGCATTTCTCAATGTGCTCAATGCTGAAATATGACAGCAGTCCTCTTAATACAAAATATTATTTTATACACACAGATCCTCTACACGTCACTGACAGAGACAGCACTGTCAATCAAATGTTCTAAGATATGTTGGTTGACCCTTGCCGCCATTACACCAGCCATCAGTGACCATTACGTGCCAATCGTGTTCTCTGGGTTGCTGGGGTCCACCCTCCCCCCGGGACCCTCCCTGGCCCATTTTTACCTCTGAGACACCTTTATGTGTCATTGATATACACAATGGTATCAATCATGTTCTCCGGGTTGCAGGGGTCGACCCTCACTGGCTCGTTATGTCCTCTATGTGAACTTTACGCATCATTGGTGGATACAATGGTGTCAATCATGTTCTTCAGGTTGCGGGGATTGACCCTCACTGGCCCGATATACCTTCTGGGTGACCATTATGTGTCATTGACAGAGACGATACTGTCAATCATGTTCTCCAGGTTGCGAGGGGTCAACACTCACAGGCCCAACATACCCTCTGGGCGACATTTATGCCTCATTGACAGAAACAACCACGTCAATTAATATGTTCTTCAGGTCGCGAGGGTTGACCCTCACTGGCCCGTTATGCTCCTTTATGCGTCATTGACAGAAACAATGGTGTCAATCATATTTTCCAGGTTGCGGGGGTTAACCCTGACGGCCCCTCCGTGCCCGCTTGGCTCCTCCATCATCCGGTAGTACCGCAGCCCTAGTGACTGTGCAAGCCTCCAGATGTCGTTGATGCGCTCCTGTGGGTGGTCAGTGACGTAAGAACCGTCCGACTTGGTGGCGAAGATCTCTATTATCTGAGACTTCGGCGGGGCGAAGATGATGTTATACAACACAGGCCCGTGAACCGCCACAAACACCTTGTGACCTTCAAATATAGTCCGGATCTTCTTCAGGCTCGTGGAACCTTCGAAGATGGTGACGTCAGTGTAGCGTTCTTTGAGCATGGCATCGACGACCTCCAGGTTGGATATGGAGCGTCCTCCGGCCGTGGGCGATAATCGGAGCAGTATGGTGACTCCTGTTGGCGCTTGATCCTGGTCCCCGGCGGCTGTCACCTCAAGCAGTGTCTGAGCCTCCGTCATCAGCTGGGGGTGGAGGGGCGGCGCACGGCATGACGTCACCAGGTACTCCCCGCGGTACGTGTTCACCTTGAGTAGGTATATATTACATAAGAATTGAAAAATGCTCAAAAAATATTGAGGAATATATCATCAGCCAGATTCGATTTCTTTTTAATTGTATGTCTATCTTGGTTCAAGAGTTACAGCCAGTTATACATGGTACTCTTGTAATGACATGTGTATCTAGTGTATAATTTAGAAGGTTCACTGTGCAGCTTGAGGTCAAATTACAAAGCAAAACTACATATAATTTTGAAGGGAAAAATAATGTAAATAAATATTCTTGCAGGTTTATCAAATATTATCTTGAGCATATATCTTCATTTTATTAGTGAAAAACTCACAGCTTTAACACCAAAAACAGGGGACACTGGTGGAATGTAATATACATACCTTGAGGCTGGGGTAGAAGTCGATGCGCTTGGTGAGACCCATCATAACCAACATCTGGGTGACCAGCGTAGGGCAGTACCCGCGGGCCACCAGCGTTAGCTCGGTCAAGGTCACAAAGTCCTTGGCCTGCGCCATGCGGGGCAGGACGTCTGTGATGAACGTCTCCAGTCCGCACGTCGCGTGCTCATCGTTCAGGAGCATCAGGACCGGCAGGGTGGCCATGCGCGCTCCTGGCGGTAACGTCAGGAACTGCGTCATGGACGCCGTGACGTCACAGGTGGTGTTTCGGGTGATGACCCCTCTGGGGAGTACAGCTACTACTCCAGTTCTCTCACTGGGTGTCGCTACCCGCTCCAAATCGGCTTTATTTCGCTTGTTCTTCATGAACAGCTGTTTGTAGGCCTCATCCGCCGAGGGGAAGGCAGGCGGGGTCAGCTGGAACTTGGGGTACAGGCGGGAACTAGCTCCGTAAGCCTTGAGTTCCGGTTTGACGTCCTCGCCAACAGCCAGGAAGGGTTTAAGGGTGGCTGTGGCCCCGATGGACGATAGGTTCGCCTCAAAAGCCTTCACAAAGTTCACATAGATCTGGGGGTCGGGGGTGGTGATGGGCATTGGGAGGAGTGGACCCCTATCAAAGAGGTACTTTGACAACCGGAAGTTGACCAGCAGTATCAACAAGCAGGAAACCAGCCCGGACCGGAACAGGAACCGTCGCGTGACGTACTTCCGGCAGAAGCGGCCGGTTCCCCCGGACACTGCTAGAGGTCGTCCCCAGCGGTCGTAATGTGGGTTGGCGGAGGTCGTCGGGGGTTCGGACAGGGGGTCGTACTCCGGGAGGCGGGAGTAGTAGAAGGAGGGGTTGTCCAGGTAATACTGGAGGGACGCTGACTCGTCCTCAGGGGGTAGGACGTTCATTGTCGGGCCGGGGTTCCTTTTTTTTAATTGTTTATTTCTGAGAGACTTTCAAGTTGCTTGATATTCCAAGCATTTCTTTTTAAATATCCCAAGTTCAGCACTCCATAATTGTTGGTATAGAAAAAAATGTAATATTAAATATAAAAGATTATAGGCCTAAATGAGAGTAAATGAGTAAATAATGATTGTCCATCCCTTGACCACAGGATAGGAGATAAACTTGAACTGTCAGCCTTTGGATTGAGAGCCTCTGAGATCCATTCGCTGTTCTCAAATGATGACTGTTTCGCTCTTTTCGTTTTCCCTCAGATCATATCGTTAGGAGATGGTGTTCTAACTAATCAATCTCCTTGCAATACTTTATCCAACAAATTTAAGAGTTGAGCAATTTGCATTCCAACCACATGGTTGTGGTTCAGATGTATTGGTTGAAAGCGGTTACAATTATACACCTGGAGTGTTTGTCAATTGCCCCCAAGTGATCAGGGTATGTCTGCTACTTTCGTAAAGAAATCACATCGACGACAGATTTTCTGCCTTACTCCTCATCGAGACATCCAGACGACTGTCCAAATATCCGGAGAGGGTCCTACAGTCCTAGATGCAGAGTTCATTACTCCCTACTTGACCTTGGGTGACTTTGATGATGTGACTCTCCCAGAGACTATGGACGGGACTGACGTCTCTGGAATATAAGAAACAAAATTTAAATTTCTTGAAGATGAGATAACATTATAGATCAAGCTCATAAAATCGAAATCGACACTAGAACCAATATGTGCATTTATTAAATCTGTATCATACACATGAGGCTTTGCTGAACACATGGTCATAATCATCCACTTTATTGAAAAAGTGATCATGTGATCATGTCTGCACAAGGTCTACTGAGAATGCATGATGTGGTTATGATATGCGTGAGTCTCAATTGTGACAGTTATTCTTCCTTCTCTCCGTCTTAAAACTGTATGTCATTTCTTCCTGATATGTATACAATCTTCGATGTAGCTTCTACCCGCCCCTCCGTTCAGCGACCCATGACGTATATTATAGGTAGGTCTGTGCCAGGACAGGTGCACTACACGTGGGACGCACATAGATAGCTGTACGATACACCAGGGGAAAGAGTGTAATATGTGATGTTTAAGAACGCCAGGTTATATCTGTATACTAATCACTACCGAATGGTTTGAGCAATAGTTTCTATGATTGACCGTACAGGGGCAGATACAGGAAAAGAAAAAAAAAAGGGGGGGGGGGGGGCGAGAAGGGGGGGGGGGGGGCGTCCGTTTAGGCCTATAGGTTAAGCAGTAGAACGGCGTACATGGCACAAGCACAGGGGATGTTATTTTTTCTTTACCAAGTATAAGTCTTCACCAAAAGGGGGGAAGGGGTGGATCAGGACCCCCCTGGACCCCTCTCTTGATCCGCCCTACAGGTCTGTTGACGCCAGATCACCCATGCACTATAATGTTAGTAGAATTACAAATTTTAATTTCAATAGGCTGGACATAATGTTCATATGTAACCGAAGCTCTAATTTTGTCAAGTGTGGCGTTGGCAATTTGCCTCATCATGTCTGTGTTGTGCAGCATCCTGTAATAATTCCTGGATGTTTTACAACCCCATCCTCTGGTGCCATGTCAGCACAGCATACGTGGACGTATATACGTATACGTGGACGTTATAACCTAATTAGCCCCCACTGTGTAGGGTGTGACATGAAGGATCCAAAATCAGCTCGCCTTTGTACCATAGCATTCAGGGAATTGAGAAAAATGAAGTAGAGTGAGGGGAGAGAGAACACATGATTATGAGCAGTAAGTTCCAATAAGTAGTTCGGTCCCCCCCCCCCCCTTCTGTCCCTTTTATCTCTACTCCTGCACTCCTGGATCCTCAGCTAGTAAGAGTAATATGCCTGGGAATTCAACATGGAGATGACATAACCAATTTTCTGCCCACGTCCGGGTGGACAATTTCCGCCTAAAGGGGGTATTCCACTACACGACATGGGCTGTGATATCAGCATATGACTATATTATAGACAAATACATGTATATATATATATATATATATATATATATATATATTGTGTGTGTGTGTGTGTGTGTAAATAGAATGGTTAAACATCGCAAATTTTGAGCATGTGTCAAATGTACATTTGTGTAACATGGCGATTGTATCTGTAATATGTGTAACTTGCTTGCGACATCGTCATATCGCAGCCCAAGTCATGTAGTGGAATACCCTCCTATAATACAAAACAGCTGACTTTGAATCCCTGTATCCCTAGGTGTCAACTGTCAACCACACGAGTAGGAACTGAGCCTCCCCAGGTGTGCCGGCCACGTCCCCCCTGACAGCGCCGGGTGGGGGGTGGCCGTTGGGACGGGCGAGCGGGAGGTAGGGATGGGGAGAGAGAGAGATCTGAGGAAGGGTCTATGCCTTAATGCTCACCTGTTCACTCCCAGGTGAATTCTGTATCCTCCTCCTGTGTGTCCCTTCGTCCCTCCTGGGTCTGGTTCTCCTATAGTCTGGGCGTGCCCCTGTAGGTCTGTTAACTGGGGAATGAGGGTGGGGGGGGATTTTATTAACTGCAGTAGGGTGGATGGGGGGGAGGGGGAGATTCAGCCAGCCGTGTCCCGGCCCAGGTCACCGTCATGGCTCGCCGCCTCTCATTCCACTTAGTGTTATCTTCTATTTATTTGCTTATGATTTTCATTGTTACTTCAGTCTATAGATACTGTAACTACCACTTTTTTTTTCTTTTTTCTTTTTTTTACATGAGTCTTGATTGATACATCTATTTTCAGGTAATGCTGCAATCAATTTTATAGGGATTTTTTGGACTACCAATTTTATTAGAATAACGTTGAGCTGGAAAAAACTTTATTCAAAAATTGTAACTTGTTATTTGATCAATAAAGTACCATAGGGAACGGGTAAGACCTTAGGATTTTTTTGTAGACGTTTTAAAATGATCAAGAAGCCAACAATTCCTCTGCCCTGCCCTATATAGCATGATCTCCTCTCTGCCTGTTCACTCACACCTGTCTAAACCGATAGAACACGCCTTATAATTGTACTGCCTCTCCCCTAGTTTGTGTCACCTCCATAATTAATGGATATTTAGTTATGCACAAGCTATTTCCGAATACGAGACATAATTTACAACAATTTTAATGATGATATTAATTGCATAAATAGAGTTGGACAGCCGATGGCACATTTATAGTTTACATGTATTCATTAGAAGCTTGAGAATGGCTGTCATCCCAACCAAGGATGTGACGCTATCATAAAGTTTTATCAACGTTCTTGTTGGTTCTGTATTTGGTTCTTGTTACATTCTTTTGATAACTCCCAATTACGTCGCTGCAAAGTACTGCTGTGACGTTGCACAGTGATGCTATAACAACATTCTGGTTGCATTCTTCAACCCAAACAGAATGTTCTTATAACATTCTGTTTTGGTTTCATCCTAACCTCCTCTCTCCCCCCCCCCCCAAAAAAAAAAAAAAGAAGAAGTTATAATAACATTCTGATTTGGTGAGGTTGAAAGCTCACAATCAATAACGTAATTGTTTTACGTGCCATCTTATTAAGCAATAAACTGACTAAAAATGGATGGTTGCAGAATGTTTCCATTTCCTCGCAAGTTGGCTGGGATTGTCAAAATCCCAACTTGAAACTGAATTGTATTCTGGACCTCGGAAAATGCATGAGAAGAAAATAAGTAATTGGTGGTGTCGTGGATCACTGGCTATATCTTTGGTATATTTATCTTTTAATGCACACAATATGCAGTCTAACACCACAGGAAGAAACCCAATATTGGGCCAATTCATCCCCATAAGCCCCAAGAGCCTGTGGTCTTACCCCAAAGGGTCCTTGACACACTCTACATAAACTGACTCCATGTAGGGTCCGTGTAGGGTCCCGGCTTTATCTAGCTAAATGTAGGTGGGGGTCAGTAGATAGACCATCCTAGGGACAGACAAAGACGGTCGGAGTGGGTGTGTGGGTGTGTGGGTGAGTAATAATGTGTGTTAACAGTGCGGTCACCACTGACTCCCCGCTGTCTGACCACTGGGACTCATCCCCGCCGGCCAAGGAGCTGCTCCGAGCAGCCCAGTGCCGCCTCCAGTCTGTCCACTCCTTATGTGAAAGGACACGCATCATTGTTCTAATAACGCGAAAAAAAAGGTCTATTTTGACAATTTTCGCATGTCCTCATTTTTGAAAAAAAAGGTACATTTAGCACTCAAATATTCGTGATATGGGTTTTTTCCTTCATGGTATGTAATTTCAGGAAAAAAGGGTGATTTATAGCAACAAAAAGTCAGCGTATTGCAAAATTAGGGGTCGATTTTGGGTATAAAAGTCAGTGGAAAGGGGGTCTTTTCTACTTTGAAGAACGATGATATGTCCTCCTTTGATATTTGAGTGACGGGACAGGGGCCCCGCCTCCAGATAGTACTCAGATATCTAGAGGGTTCATCTTTTATTTTTGTTAGCAACTTCACGATACAGGCATGGCCTTCCATGCAGTTGAGCAGCTGCAGTGATATGTTTTTACTAAGATAATGTCGATGGTGGTAAAAATCCGTCCGTAGCCATATATGACACCATTGAAGTCCTATTGTTCTTTAATATGATTGGTCACTGTGGACAATTTAAAAACGACAAGAATATGAGTCTTTATTTAAGTAACTGAGGGCCGCCAACAAGTTCTACATGTTGTTTTGTTGGCTGCAATTTAAGTCGGCCTATATATATATGTAGTCTCCAAATGAAAAACGGCATTAAATACACTACGGTGGAGTATTGCTTTTTGAAAAAGCTAAATGGTGGGATATCTGCATGGGACATTATGTGGCCGTTTCCGGGGGGGGGGGGGGGGGTAGTCCCCTGTCCGATTGACTTAAAGAGGTTCCGGTTTGTCTCCTATACGACTTTCCGGTTGGACTGGTCATGATGTTTGTGGTATCTTGGTCTGATCTGGTCATGATGTCTGTGGTATCTTAGCCTGATTGTTGTGAGTGGTAGGAGTGTGATAAGAGGCTGTGTATGACCCGCTCTCACATATTCCCCGGAGCTCAGTATACACGTCTGGAGCAGCTCAGAGCAGCTCGTATATGACAATGGATATCTCCCGCTGGTTCCCGGCCCTCTGTATCTACGTATACTACCTGTGGAGTTTTACGATAACCAGCGTAACAGGTGAGGGTACACTATAAAAAAAATCCAACAGGAGTATTTTACTCCTGTTGTAAACCGTAGAAATCCAATCGCCAGGTAGTGGGGTGATGAAACCAGACGAACAACGTGGTTGACCCAGCTATCCTCTAGCATGCACCTATTTGACAAACCTAGGAGATAAGCTAGCCTTCTCCATAATAATTTATGGACACAGAATGTTATCTATAGTACAGCTGTAGGGCCTACCCCAAGCAAGAATGTGACGTTCTGTCTAGTTCTGCTTTGGTTATCGTTACATTATTTTGAAAGCACCCAAAAACGTCTGATATAGATATAGATTTAGAACCTAACATTGTGATGTTGCACTGTGACGTTTTTGTGACATTCTTATAAGGTTCTTTCCCATCATAATAACATTTTAATATTCTTTATTAGAAAGGGCTCAACTTCACTAACATATAAGTCTCAATTTTACCTAAAATAACATAACTGTTACGTGAAAATTGGGCAGGTTCAAGACTAATGAAAAAAATGTATGGTCACAGAACATGTTTTTCACGTTGCCGCTTTATCAGTCCTATCTGTTGTGGCAGTGAGGGGTTCCCGGTATATACTCCCCTTTATTAAGTGTATGTCACACACTGTGTACACGTACTAGGACAGAGTCAGCAAACATCAGGGGTCATGGGCTAGTGTGTACCTGCTATATTATTAGATATGTGAGTGAATCAGTAGACATATGAGTGAAAGAGTGAGTGAGTGAGGCATTCTACAATATTTAGTTCCTTCACAATCTTACGTAAAATATAGGCCATTATGCTCAATTTGGGCCAAATCTGGCAGTATCTGGCAGAAATTGACTCTTTGTTACATTAATCATGAGATATATGGGGAAAAAACTATTTTTTAAGTTATTTTGTGAAAAATTTTGACTTACATGAAATTTTCTAAAGATTCTCATGACATTTACTAAAAAAATCAAAATTTTCATAAGCAATGCATCATGGGAAAATCAAAATGGAATGTTTTTAGCAGAATTTCTGTGCATAATTTAGGTTAGCGAGTTACCATGGTTATAGTAAAAAGAATATAAAAAATGAAAAGAACATTTTTTCACAGGTAATCTAGAAAATGTTTTTACCTGCTCAAAACTGAAAACAGTAAGTGGAACAAGCACTCCTGTCAATAGTTATGGCACTTTTAATATTCTCAGAAATAAGAAAACTTAATTTTCTGATAAACATAAGAAACTTTAAGTCACTATAACATGGAAGTAACAACAGCAATTGGGAATAAGGGGTTCTCAATGTACAGGAGGTGGGTAAGTTTATACATGTTTATCTCAGGTTCTATCAGCAATATTTCAAAATGGTTTGCAGCATTTGAAAGAGTAGCTTCTCTACAATAAGAATAATGCTGACACATTTCCCCATGTTTTTTTTGTGACCTCATTAATTGGCAATAGGTACCTTTCCCAGATAGGCTCCCGAAACATAGTGGCCTGATCGCCACCATCTGAGTAGTCACCATGCCAATTTGCATACAATTATCTGTGACAGATTTGATTTTATTAAACATTTTCTGAATAACAGAGAGTCTCTCAGTGTGCATCCTGGTGCACCTTGCACAGAGCATTATCCGTGTGTGACGTCACAAGCAGAACAGTTGAAAAATTACAAAACTGAAAGAAATGCAATAAGAAATGTAGGTGCACAGAGCACTCAGTATGTTTTCTTAAAAAAGTCCCATATTTTATACAATTTGTGCTATCCAGAGAAATAAGAAAGTAATGTACTTTTAAGATAGTATTATATCTAAAGTGTGAAATGGCAATTTAACAAAATTCAAATATCACTGGCTCCTCTCTTTAATGTAAGGTATGACACTAAATCAAATATTATGTCATAAAACGAACTCCCCTCTGAGAAAAGAATAATAATCTAGGTATGTTGATTCATACAGATCTGACATCATTTATTTTCACTTTTTTTTTAGGGTGGTGGTTTGCCCCCCCCCCCCCCCCCCCCCCCCCCCGTGCGTGAAAAATTCAAATATCACTGGCTCCTCTCTTGCACACACCCAAAGATGACCCCTAAGATTATCTTATCACCTTAACAAAATTATTAATTGGTTGAGAATCCTGGAAACAAAGAGCAGTATGTAATAATATAAGAAGACACATAGGGAACGTCCTCGGGTAGCCAGGCGGTTTGCAGGGGTCATGACTTCGCCCACGGGCCATCCTGCCCCCATAGGGCCGTCCGGCTACCCGAGGACAGTCCCAAACATTTATCCAAATATCTTTAAAATAGTCAGAATGACGAGTGGTACGTACATCCTAACAATATGACCTGCACTGCTCCATCGGCCATGCAGGTGATAAAGCTAGTCACTACGTACTACCCTTCCCTGTAACGCTCTTTGGCCATGTCAGTCATAAATAGGTGGTGAGTGATTAAGTGTGTAAATATGCGGGACAGTGAGTGAAAGAGTGCCCTCAGTAAATGAGCAAGTGACTGGGTAATTATTTCATGTTCTGAGAAGGGTAGTCATGATACCACCGATAGTGCAGGCATGCCAGTCACTGAGAGTCATTTCCGCAGAAAATCGAGAAACTGATTGAATATACCTTTAAATCTTGTTTTAAAAGAGATAAGGGTTATAATTATGGTTCAGTATATACAAATAACTATTTCCTGCAAAAAAAAAACCTGAGAAATTCAAGGAAAAAAATCTAAAAAATTTGTCATTTTGGCAATCAAAATCTATCAGGACCCCTACCCCCCTGTTTAAAAAAATATTTTCTCCTCGGATCTGGACGAATCTCAAAAATGATCCAAATCATCTCAAAAACCGGGGAATTCCGCGGATCCGCGGAAGTCTGGCATGCCCGTAGTGTCGTATTACTGATGAAGATCCTGTAACCTGCAGTTATACACATAAAGCAGAATGTCATATTCAATAATTGTCCAAATGTATAATGTTAGTCCTGAAGGTTATTGTCCTATGAATCACTGTCTTGGCGTGATGTTGTTCCTAACCAACTGCTAATGACTGACCTGCCACTGGTTGATGGCTGGACCTTTGGGGCAGTCCATAAATGACGTCATGTTATTTTTTACCATTCTTGACCCCCGCCCCCCTTTGTCATGCTTTTACTATAGCAATGTACAGGGTACTGGACCCCCCCCCCCGGCACATGACGTTACTTATGGACGGCCCCTTTTATACATTTGATACCTGATATCTACATTCTTCCCTAAGCAGTCATGTACAATCACAGCTTGTCAACATGTCCCAGCTTCTGCAGGTTGTTCTTGTGATGCAGACTGCTACGTCACTCTGTTCAATGTGTTGCATCATTATTACACTCCTTATATAAATAGGGGGTTGTTCTTACATCTGGGCTGAGGTTTAATCCTGTGTTGTAATGTTTCTATTCATCCTACTGCATCTGAGTTTCAATAATACTTTTTTCATACCAGTTTTATACATACTGACTCTAGGAATTGCATGACAAATATTTGACAGAAAACGCAAACATATAAAATTGTTTAATTTGTTCTGTAGAACCGTCAATGGTGTATTGTTCATTAAATTATATCAACAGTTTATTGTATGTTATTCAACCACTTCATAATGCTTCTTAATCAAATTCTTGAGTTCCAAAATCAAATAATGGCCACACAATGTGTCAACAAATGCATTTTTGGAGGCCTGAAAAAGGGGGGCTGTCAGACTAAATCTATTCATATCTCAAAAAAGGGGGGCTGTCCTTGACATAGCCTGAAAAGGGGCGGCTGTCAGATTATTCCCATCCCCCCCCCCCCCCCCAAAAAAAAAAGGGGGGAGCTATAGTTTTGCAGTTGGTATCTACCTTCAAAGACTAAGTAGGCTAGTTTTGTCTACAAAATTTGTAGAAATTCGCCTGCAGACGCAGACAAAACTATAAATCAGGTATCTGAGATAAGGTGAATTGTGTGCTTCTCACAAATCAAGAAAGTTCTACTAAATTGCTTATGGTGTAATTTTGAAGTCATTGATAGGGCACTTCTCACTGTCCTTAAACCCCTTCCCCCTTAGGTGCTATCCCCGTCGGCAGCCGGGCCTGTGTTCCATGCACCAACTCCACATCTCGCGAGACCCCATCAGTCGTGCTATGGTTCAGAGGAAAGCGCGAGAAATCACGAGAACTGCTCATCATTGGAAGTAGCGATGGACGTCAGGTCCGGATGGCGGGGGCCCGTGCGGGGCTGAGGGTGGACCCCTGGACTCAAGCACTGACCATCAGGGCCATGCGCAGTCACGACTTCCGCCAATTCTCCTGTATACTGGTACCTCTACCCAGGATGCACTTCTCCTACCATCCAGGTTAGTCTGCAGTTTTGAATAACCTGTTTATGAATTTAATAACTTGAGATCATATTGACATCTTTTCATTGGACGTATCTTAGTTTTAAATGACATTGAATTAGTTTTAAAATTAGAAATAGAAAAATACAAGTCTCAATGTGAACACAATGCACACAGGATGTGAAGAGTCATATCTTATAGACTTTTTAACTTTCTTTTATTGAACTCAATCGACCTGTATACCATAATGAGCGGAAGTTTGGTTTATTCAAGAGGTCCATAATATACATCACCTAGGCCTCTTATTAGAAAATGTTAGATGATGATCTGGTATCCTTATGGGATTTGAAGTTCTTGGGATTTATTTTCTGTAAGTATTTTGCGGAATGCTACAAGTTTGATTGCCATGGTAATCAGGTAGCCAATAATGGTAGAGATGTGATATGTTTTACATATTTTCTCCAATTTCTTTTTTTTGTTACATTCATGAAAATAACATCATCTATTTTTCAAGCTGATTGGGATGCATGTTTAACTCTCTCTTCATCAACATTATTCTAAACATTCTTTTTCACATCTTGGGGCTATGGAATGGGGGGGTTCCATGTCGCTTGTCGAATTTAAAAACGGCCTTGTCGCCTGTTGTTATAATTCAGTTTAGACCCATGTCACATATCAAATTTAAGAAATAACTATGTTGCCCATGATTTTCTTTTTAAACCCTCTGTCCCATGTCAAATTTAAGAATAGAGCAATGATATTTGTTACAAAGTTGCCATGTCGCATGTCAAATTTAAAAAACAGCCATGTCGCCGTATCGAATTTATGAAATGGCCATGTCGTCCTGTCAATTTTAAGGGTCTAGACCCATCCTCTTTGACATAGAAATATTGTAATTTTCATTGAGATTGATGTTCTGTTATTTCAGCCGTACCCTACACCAAGCACGCCTTGTTCTCCTGCAGTGCAGTGGGAGACCCCACAAACGTGGGGCTGGTGTCGGCGTTCCGGGGCTGGGTAAACACGACATCAGGGCACTTCAGATTATTACATATCTTCAATTCTTTACTTTGTTTCAGCCATACCCTACACCAAGCAAGCCTTGTTCCCCTGCAGTGCAGTGGGAAACCACACAGACGAGAGGCTGGTGTTGTGGTTCTGGGGCTGGGGCTGGGTCAACGCGACACCCTGGCACTCCAGGTTATAACATATCTTAAACACTTTACTTTGTTTCAGCCGTACCCTACACCAAACATGCCTTGTTCCCCTGCGGTGCAGTGGGAGACCACACAGACATGAGGCTGGTGTTGTGGTTCTGGGGCTGGGGCTGGGTCAACGCGACACCCTGGCACTCCAGGTTATAACATATCTTAAACACTTTACTTTGTTTCAGCCGTACCCTACACCAAACATGCCTTGTTCCCATGCGGTGCAGTGGGAGACCACACAGACATGAGGCTGGTGTTGTGGTTCTGGGGCTGGGGCTGGGTCAACGCGACACCCTGGCACTCCAGGTTATAACATATCTTAAACACTTTACTTTGTTTCAGCCGTACCCTACACCAAACATGCCTTGTTCCCCTGCGGTGCAGTGGGAGACCACACAGACGTGAGGCTGGTGTTGTGGTTCCGGGGCTGGGTCAACGCCACATCCGGGCACTCCGGGGACCTGCTCTTTGTCCTTGAGGCCAAGGGCAGAGTGCACCAGACGCCCAAGGTCAGGTTTGACATGAAGGTCAACACAACCACGTACAGGTAATAAGGTTTGTCATATGAAATAAGGTCACTTTTGTTGCCAAAAAAAAACAAAAAAGAAAAAAGAATCCTTAAGCCACTGAGAATTACAGCTAGGGTTTGCAGGAAGATTTTTCCATGACTTTTCAAAGTACCTCCTTACTTTGCACCATATTAGTTCTCCTTGTTTTGTAATGTCAATATTCCCTTCCTGACTTGACGCCAATGGCATATGTCTTTCTTTTTCTTTTGAGAGAACAGAAAAACACAGCCAACATTTCTAGAGAGGAAGTGTCTCCACTAAAATTTCATTGTCAAATTCCCTGTTTTCCCTGAGATTGCACTGTCCTGACGCAATTTTCCTTGTGTCATTTTGAGCAAGTTGTTCAAATTTAAAAGCCTTCACATGTAAACAAAAGATGTCTACAGCACAACAGTCAGCAAGTAGTAAATTCCCTAATATTTTGAGAATGAGTAGGGTAATTGCAAAACATTTTCCAAAATTCCTGTTTCCCTGTCAGGGATTTTCCTTGATTTTGGTTTTATAATTGGAACCACTGGGGGCCTCAGAGGGTGTCGGGACGACCCAGAGGGGATTATCACTACCCAAGGGCAAAGCCTGAAATTTCGACGATTCCTATGGGTCATAATTATAGACACCCGAAAAAAAATCAATTCATGTCGAGAACCTTATTCAGTAGGACTAGTGCATATGGTCCTGCAATACAGACTGGGCCCAGTAAGTACCGCTCCCCGCTGCATGTGTGATAAAATGGTTAAAACCCTGGGTAGGTCTTACCTGGAACAACCTGCTTGGGTTACATTATTTATCTGAGATGAGACCAAGTATATGTGTTAATGTTTGTAAACAAAGTATGTAGTAAGATGTAACAGTCTAAGGACCTATTTGTGCTATCAACCTATTGGTTTAGAATGGTACTTTAAAAAAAGGGCTCGGTTGCAACAAAACAATTAGACCCCGCTGTTAAGACTCCATGCAAGGACGGATCGGGGGGAGTGGTCCTAATAACCCCTCCCCTCATCTTGGTGGGAACTTACAATTGACAAAGAGAACAAATGTTGCACAAATACAAGCAAATAAGCAATGTTTTAGAACAAATCCTATAACTTATCCATCATTTACAACCCCTTTCCAATAGCATGTATCCACCCTGCCATGTTTGTAAGCTTATGACTCTGCTAGTTACCTGTTCATTTATTTCTGTCCACAGTCTGTCAGTGGAGGTGGTGGTTCCCTCAGATGTGGGCTTCACATGTGTGGTGGTACCAACAGACCGACTCATCACCAGCCACTCCAGACCACAACCTGCAGGTCAGTTCATTGAGTATTGTGGCTTTTTGGTAGCCATCCCCCTCCCAGGTCAATGATCAAACTCAGAACTAAATGCTAATCGATGTAAATCTTAAGCTCAGCATCACATAAAGGGTATGTATCCATAACAAATTAGGGGGTTTGGCCAACTCCAGTTTGACACCATATTATATCATGGCTAAACAATGCAAATGGCAGAAGCCAGATATAGGCTAACGTTGCTTATTACGCAACCCTGGACAACCTCCTATACTGTATTGTTGTGGATGAGGAATCCCCATTTCACATATGGAATTTAAAAAAATTCTCCATTGGATGGCTCTAGGCTATATCTTTAAAAGTGCTGTCACTCGTCACTAAGGTCAATGTCGCCACCCAATTTTAAGAATGTGATGTGTCTCATTCAGCTTAAAAGTATCACTGCCACCTTGTTTATTTTAGTTGTCCACACCATTTTAGATTGACACATTACAATCTGTTATTTCTGTGCTAAGGTGGGCCAGGCAACCCTCGTGATGTCATAGTTCATCACGTAACATCACAAGCTGTCACCATCTCATGGGCATACAATGGTGATGGCGGCTTTCCCCCTCTGTCTGTGGAGATAGACCAGGTCCTGAATGGAAGGGATGCAAGTTGGGAGCATGCCCACTACACCGAAGAGTCATGTGACCTCATCAGACAAGCCTGTCACGTCACTGTAATGGGGCTCAAACCAAAGACTTCATACAGGTTAGTCATTTAGAGGTGTTGAATTATCGATGACACTGCTGATTTTAACCAGTACACTAGGTGTTTTTTTTCAATGATAAAGAAAACTATCTGACAAGAAGATCAAAGCAGTGTTCTCTAATTTAGACGAATCTTACAAATGATCCAAAATAGTTCTTTATAACTCTGGAATGCCTGGTTTGTGGCCTGCCTGATATACGAGATATTATATCTTTGAGGAAGAACAATAAATACATGTTTTCCCTTACACAAACTGTGAAATAGGGAAGATGATTATATAGTTAGATCGATTTGAAATTCAGACAGCTGAGAAGAGAAGTATCTACTATAATGAGATAGTTTGCTACCCATAAAAGGAATTGAAAGAAGAAAATAAAAATAAATAAACAAAACTGGACGAGTATGGTGATACGGGAGGGCGGGAACGGACAAGTCGCGTAGGAATATCAGCACGAGTCCGGAGGACGAGTGCTGATGTCCCGTAGCAACGAGTCCGTTCCCCCCTCCCGTATCACCATACAAGTCCAGTTTTCTATTTATTATACTTTCACGGAATTGTGAAGGTTAACTGATATAAATGTTACTCAAATTTATTGTTTTTAACACAAATAAAAAGCGTTATCGGGGATTCTTTGGGAACTACGTTCATGCGGCGGACTACTTGTATCAGCGGTGATGCGGTTTGTTTTGAAATGTGCGAACAAGCAGAGCACTACATGCTCGTCCGGTTTTGTATTTATTATACTTTCACGGAATTGCGAAGGTTTAATGATGTATACAGAAGTCGATCTGAGCAAATTTGTGCCATAGATTTATTCGACCATCCCAATTCATTTAGAATTATTTGCGTGGGGGCGTACCACCTGTTGCTATGTGTAGTAAGGGTGGGCGTGGCCTAAGCATCTCACGCACGTGATCAAATCCGCGCTTCTCATTGGTCTGTTTAATAGGTCAGCGTAGGTCAGAGGTCAAGATTAATCTAGGTCGCACTTCTTTTCCGTATCAGTACAGTGTACTGATACGGATTTCATATCAGTACAGTGTGTGCTTTCACTGTATGCCTATTTGGCAATTCCGGAAAAGTATAATAAAAATAAATGAGTAAATAAAATTAGATGACAAGTCATTGATTAGCAGTATTGGAAATTAGGCTGCACCCTGCGTTCAGTGCGCACATTTTCATAGTAGGGTGCATGCTTTTTCTAGGCATGCACCCACAATATACACATTTTTGATAACCTATATCAAAGCTACATATTAGGAGGGTGCATTGACAAATTTTCGGATACATAGCTTGAGGAATAGTGCATCAGTTGGGCACACAAAATTTAAGCTTAACTTCCAACAATGATAAGAACCACTACTTAGATGGGCAACTACTTAGATGCCCCTTAATTACTAATGTGTTATGATGATGGCCAGTTCATAATCATAAATGCTATACAATTAATTGATACTTATAGCCAGTTCGATGCACAAAAACAACTTGGCACAGTTCTTTGTGATCATTTATTGATAGTTATAAAAATACAAACACAAATGAATTCTGATGATGGAGATGAATGCATCAAAGTTTTGTAGGAAATGATAAAGTTTTCATTATGTTTAAATCAGCACATGTCATGATTTTCTCGTCAAAGTAACAACTGTAAATCGAAAAATTGATGTCTTATCAACCCTCATACATTAGCTAAACTATATAGATATTCTTCCACTTATAAACTAAATCTTATTTTGTTGAATGGAAAAACCTGTTCGTATAGTTCTTATGATGAAATCATATTTCAACTATGAAAGTTTCATTGATGTACAATCGGCTCTAATTTTTGGTACTTGGTATTCTTTGAAATGGAAAAAGTAGGACCCTGAGAACTTGCTAAGGGTTTAAGTGGTCTGACTAAGTTTGCTCCATGTGTTTTCTTTTGGTGGTAATATCCTATCTTGTCCAAGGTTAGAGGAGCTGCATATGGGTCATGGCTAAAGCCGAGATACCCAGGAGCATCGGGCATACCTTGCACAATTGCATTCCGCCTCTCGTAGTACTGTCTCATGAGATATGGATATGCAGAAGGATCCTGACTAAAATCAACTGAATCTGGAGCTTTTGGCATGCCCTCGACAACTGCATCCCGCCTATCCCAATGACCACTTGCTGGTTCTGGGTATGCTGAAGGGTCATGGCTAAAACCAACTGAGTCTGGTGCTTTGGACATGCCTTTGACAACAGCATCTCGCCTTTCTTGATGTTCAATTGGTAATTCTGGATATGCGCAAGGATCACGGTTAAAGCCAACTGTATCTGGTCCTTTCGGCATACCTTTCACAATAGCATCTCGCCTAACATCTATGGCTGGAAGTTTACCTGGATGACTACTACAGGTGACATCTGACTTCCCATGGACTCCCCCAGTAGACAGAGATATACGCAGTGGTGTCAGAAATATGTTGGAAGAGCTTTTTTGCTCCACCTGTCCATTGTTCAGGTTCTCTGCTGCAGTCTGAGCAACGGAGAGGTATGCAGGACGTGACTGCCAGAGCAAACTCAGCTCCTGCTGGATCATAGGCAGATGTTTGCTGATCTTCTCTCTGCTGTACTTAGGGACAGGGTTCACCATCAATGCAAGTGGGTTTGCAGGATTCACAGTTTTCTTTGTGGGTTTAAAAACATGGATATATTTGGTATTCAATTTATCGCTACCCTTTGACTTGCCACACTGTTGAAGGTCTTCAGCTTTGTTTTTCATATAGCACGGAGTAATTTGAGGATTTGCGATTGCTGGTATTTTGGAAGTTTTTTCATTGGGTTTGTTCTCAGATACCCTAACCACTTGAAACTGCTTCTTCTTATTCTTCTTCTTTTCTATGTCTGGTAATTTGATGCCCTTGTTGTCTGGTACGTCAAATGGACAATCTGCAAAACTCACTCGTCTGGTCCGACGGGGCTTAGGAATAGACTCTAGGCTCGCCATAATCTGGCTTATTCTGAAAATATACAAAATAATGTACAAAGTCAAACGCTTTTATATTTGGAAGATTAGCTATTAAACCAAGGCTAAAAACAATACTTTTACAACATGGGAACCTAATAAGCTTGATGTAGACAAAAATGTACCTCTGGCATAGTAAAGTCTGTTAAATATGATAGTGCATTAATTGCTGCATATTGGAAAGCTTTCGATGACAGCGTCAGTTCTTCAGGTTCATGTAATCAGCAATTACCTTGGGCCAGGGTCTTCCCTTGAGTTTGGTGACACAAGTCCTTCATCATCTAATAGTAGCATGTCCAGTGAGTGTCCTTTTTCATTTATGTGGATCTCAGACCCCCTGAAATCAAAGTGTTATGAGCAAAAGAAAAATGTAGTGTCACTAAAAAGCAAAATGAACTAGAAGTACAAGTGTAAAATTACCCCTATCGATTATCAGTGCTGAGATTGCAACAAGTTGTTGGCATTCATAAGTAATTATATTTTTTAAGAAGAATAGCCATTGTACTACTGATATAGGGCCTCTAGAAACTTGACCATGTTTCATATTTCCTGTTATTTGATATCGAATCCATAAGTATGTCAGGGGGTGTCCATTAACTCCTCAAACCAAGAAGGGGTGGGGGGGAAACTGAAATTCTTGGAAATATGCAACTTCTCTGCATAGAGCTAAAGCGCATGATAGGCCAACAGGGGTTTGCAGGAAGCACCAGAAAACCAAAAGAAACATGTCAGAAGTTTACGAAGGAAATAAAGACAACCCCGAGAAATTAAGTAAATAAATTTGTGGTACCGTGTAATATATTTTACTTTTAAGGGCTCTCAGTTTGTAAAATATTCATAAAACATGTTACCTGTCCTTGAGAGGCATAATGTCTATACAGCCTTTGATAAAGTGCGGAGATGGTCCGTCCATCCTTGCAGAGTCCATCCTGAAAAATGGATTGCTACGATATATCAGCACCTTTCATTTGATAGGAATATCAAGTCACTATCATTAAATGATGAAAAACACAATCTAACCAATTTCATTTTGTTTTCATAAAGCATGCCCATTTTGAGAGAACCATATTTCCCAAAATCAAGACCTTTTCTTGAATTGAGAAAATCACTTAAAACCATTCAAATGTTAATTGTAAAGCATTTCTTGTGAAATTGCAATTGAGACATCATTTTAGGAAGCAATATTCCTTGAAAGATACTGAATGTAAAAAGGAGTCCTATAAACAAGCTTCAATAGGTTAAATTTCTAGGAATTGGTGAGTATTTTAATTAGTATTTTGTTTGGTTTGAAAATATCATAGTGGAAACGGCCCCTTCAAGGTAAACCTAATGCAAAAGCTTTACTTTTGGTGCAGAAATAGCCTAGGAATATCCCTGATACAATCTTCACTTTGGTAAAATCCTATTTCTATGAACAAATGTTGACTGCTTACTGTTGAGGTTCCTTCTGATGGCCTTGTGCAGTGCCCCCTATAAGGTCATCGAAGTAGGGCACGGAGGATGGCTGGCTGGAATAGCAATAGTAATATTGTACTACACTCTCTGGTATAGTTTGTAAAGTAAGTGAATGATAACATTCTGATAGACTATTCTCTATGACCAAATCAGGACGTGATACAATTTTGGCATTATTGTTTTAAATGAGGTCAATGAGGTAAATGATATTGTGCTCATTGCCTGATGTACACTCTCTAGGTGGAGACTCTTAGTTATTTATAGTGTGCAAAGAGTATATACACAGTGTGACTGGAGATGTGTGCACTGTGTACACTGGAGCAGAACACCCCTCCTGACGGTGTTATACCTTCCTCAGTGCATATTCATTATTTCTAATGAGTATAACATTATCAATATTACTTCTGGTCTAATTCCATCAGACCATCCTAATAAAATTTATAATTAAACAGTATTATCATAATTATAATAAATTGAATTAAATCTAGAATTGAATTCGCAGAAGACATTTATAAAATCCTTTGTTTTCCTCACACAATGTAGATCCCTTTTTAACCATGACACCATTTATGGTTACACTGATGTGGCCATCTTTAAGACTAATGCCCTTGATGACAATGATACCAGTATGAAGCTTTGCTTGTGGGATTAGTTTAACATCCGGCCAACCCTTTAGGGTTCTTTTACCAGACTGCACAAGGTAAAGCTTTTCAGCTAGTTTTACGCCACAGGGGCGGTGACCGAATTTATGAAATGAGGTGCCTATTTGTAGCAGTGGGACCCAATGCCCTCTTTATAGTGCTTCCACACTGAGATATCATGCCATAGACCCACACAATACCCCATCCAGTCACATCATACTGACACCGGGCCGACCAGTCATGTTTTGTGGTTCTTACTTTAAACCGAGTGCCAGGCAAGCAGTGACCACTACCATTGTTGAAGTCTTTGGTGTGACTCGGCCAGGGATAAATCCCAAGACTTCCCAGACTCAGAGCAGGCACTCTACTAATTGAGCTACCAAGTCTGGTTTCCCCATTTGTCGCCTTCTACGAACAGCAAGGGGCTACTGGGGACCTATTCTTCCCAGGAGGCTCCCTAAGGAACCCTGATAGGAAGCCCATGTGGGACCCATGTGGGTTTGATGTGGGCAAGTGGGCAGTAGATTAGCAGAGACTGTGTACCTTTAATTTGCCTCACATTTAAATATCTAATTGTAAGGAATACATTGGGATTAGGACTGGACAATCTTATTCATATACTTTCCATGGGTACATACAGCCAGTCAATATGCACTGCCCCTAATATGCACCGCTCGAAGGACGCGCAGGTGATAAATTGGAGTAACGCTGAAGGTTTTATGCGTTGCTAGTTTTAGGGGTTGTCTGCTGGGGACCTATTCTTCCCAGGAGGCTCCCGAAGGAATTTAACCCCCACCCCAGATCCCCACGGGGGCCATTATGAAGCTGCTTAATATAACAATTCATAAGGCGGCTTGAACTAGACCTCATCAACTGTGAATAGAGTCCAGAGATACCCCACTGACAAAAAGGAGACTTTCCTACTTATCATCAATGTTGACTGTAAATCACTGATTGAAATAGGGATCCTGGCAAAATGAGTATGTATTATCTAAAGATTATCAAACCAATAATTTTAGAATAATGATACATCTTTGATAACACTATTGTCTCTGTTATAAGTCAATCGAGTGCATCCTGCTGGCGTAGGAAGATCCCTGAGATGACCTCTGATTTACTTACAATTTAAGCTGTTTTCTTGTATGGATGGCTGCAGCATTTTCCTTCTTTGCATCAAGTTGCTGACATGTCCCCTTGCGCAAAGAGTTCATCCTGTTCTCTGCAATGTGGACAAGCAGAATAATCAACGGTCTTGAAATACATGTCATATGTCTTATATATATGTAACGGTACTTGATACACAGGATTTTACCTTAGCATAGAGTTACTAGAACTGAGTACTAGATTAACTGAAAATCCAGCCAGGCTATTGAAATTTGTGAGTACCTAGCCTGGTGGCTCAGAGACAGCACGGGGACATAATCAGTGATTGTGAAAAGCATTTTGAAGCCTCGGACATTATGTCCGACGTTCAGGAGGTTAACCTCGGACATCCTATATAATTTATCAGACAATCTAAACATGATTTACCAATATCTTTATATTTTTGCCAGACATTATGTCCGACGTTTTGGGCCAATGTGTCGGACATTCAGGTCAAAACATCGGACTTGTCCGGCAAAAATGGTCTTTTCAGAAACACTGAATACCTCATGAGCGGCCCAAGGCAATGAAGACATAACCCCCTTCCTGTTTTCTCATTTTGATAAATCATTTATATCTTTTTTTTTTATTATTATTAGATGATATTTCATGTTGAAACTAATTGTGCAAAATTATTTATATTACTAATTTCATGGGAAGGACCATTTTTCAAGAGCCCACCCCCAAACCGTCTGGGAGAGTTATACACCGGTGAGAATGTTGTCGGAATGTCATGTCGCAACAGTTGGTTGCAGAGACGTAAAGCCCCACTCGCGCTGGTTGATATTTCTATCGCAGAGAGCTACGAAAAATTGATCGCATGCAGTCGCAAATAGTCTCATGGGAGAGAAAATTATCGCAAGCTATAGAAAGTGATCGCATAGCATTCACACTGACAAATGAGGTCCATTGCGATCATTTTCGTAAGGCATTCCGTACTGATTTGCATAGGATCTCCACGAAAATATTCAACATGTTGAACGCTACTCTATGGTTTATGGTTAATTATAGTTATAGTGCATTGTCCGAGATAATCACTGTCATTAATATTATTCCTAATGGGTGCTAGTCAAGTGGTAAGTAAGTCCACGAGATGGGCGCTCAATCCATAACATGAACAACGCTTGGCAGTAGGGTAAGTTTATTAGTGGAGTCAATTGCCAGTGAAGAGATGATAAGTTCCTAGGTGTTACAATTCCAATTCAGGGTAAAGTAAGCTTCCTCCTCGGAGTCCGCCTAGTCTCACCTCCAGCCGTAGTGCGGTAGTACCGTGTAAGTCACCAGATGTCCCTGGGGTTGCGTAGCTATCTAAAACCCCTTGAATCTCACGATCCATATTGTCCAAACGTTAATGATTTCTCTCTGCCCTTACACTGCGTTCCCGCTTCTTATAGCAGTCTGGTATTGATTTTTACCCCAGGCATCGACGCCTGTTGGGAGGTGTACCCTGCTGAGCATTGCCATCAGGTATATTTACACCTACCAGCGGCACCTGCCATATTTATACTATGTATTATCATAAGCTAAGTAATTTGGAAGAATTCTTAGTATCCTCTTGTATTCAACTGGTGACCTTTACACTATTTCAATTATCATGTGCAAAGTAAATGAGTTAATCTCTACCTTTGTGCAATGTTGAATCATTTCGCAAGGAAACACATCGTAGAGGGCTACGTTAATCCAACTTTCACAACGTTCCCAGATCGCAGAGGTCTGCGACAAACCATGTCCACCAAACAGTGTGACATAACAAGAACCAATCCAAAACGTTATTAGAACGTTATCAGAACGTCATATCCTTGGCTGGGTATGGATGGGGGGGTTCCATGTCGCGTGTCAAATTTTAAAAATGGCCATGTCGCCTGTCCCTATATCTCACTTTAGACTCATGTTGCATTTAAGAAATAGCCATGTCCCATGTCGAATTTAAGAAATGGCCTTGTAGCATGTTGAATTTAAGAAAATAGCAATCCCAGCCGGAGGGCGACGTAACAGTCACGTTATGCAACCATACTTTTTTGGTTAGTCTGTAACTAGCAATACCACAACCCCTGAAAAATGTAGGTAAAAATCGTAAAATGCCTTATTTTACCACGTTTGTGGCAGGAACTTGCCCATAACTTTTAAAATTTCGACAGCAGATCAAAACAAAGTTTATCATATCAAAGAGGGGATTATTAAGCATAGATACCCAAAGTTTTATTAAGATTAGAATTTATTTAATAATTTGTCTAGCTCGATGATCTTAAGAAATGACTATCTTGGTCCATGGTGGTTTGCCCAATATGGGCCACTTTTTTCAAAATTTAAATCTTAAGACTTTTACCATTTTTTTTCAAGGTTTAACTTAAAATTTAAATCCAAAGAAATAGGGCAAAAGTAGTGAGATCTGCGGAAATACATGTTCTTTTCAGTGGTATATGGTATAAAATCAATGGTGCAATCAGGGTAAGATCAGCAGATTTTAGCATGAAAATAACCTTACAGATGAAAAATAATGTAAAAATGGGCTAAATTTGGGGTCCATAGTTTTCCCAATGTTTCAATGTAAACGTTATGCAAAAAATGTCAACTTTTACCCTTACATTTTTAGCAATATCTACAGAATGCAGAGTCCGATTTCAATTCTGTTTGAAATATCAAAAAGCACTTGCATAGGCGCATCTCATAGGCCAATTCAAATAATTGAAAATCAAATTTATATTTTCAATGTGGTATTGCTACTGTAACTAACTAGAAAAGAACATAACCATTACATTATTTTTCTGAGAGGTTCAGACCTTACCAAAAATGAATGTTATCATAACGTTCTAATGAAGTAATGTCAAGACCAAATCCAAACAGAATGTTATTGTGACAGTCTGATTAGGTGAGGTCGAGACCTTACTTAAAAGGGAACACCAGTGAAAAACTATAACAAAATTCTAAATAGATCTTGCCTTTCTGATGTCACCAGTCAAAACAGCATCAAAATTGAATGAGCGGTTCAAAAGTTATTGAGGACAAAAGATTCTCCTGAGCTCCCCACTGGGGGCGGCCATTTTGAATAGATTTCCCAGCATGCACCTCACCATTAAACCAAATTGTGGTTCCTGTTTGGATTCCTGTAGGCTTAGCTATAGTATTTCGTTCATTTTAAGAATGCTTTTATGAAAATGTTATTCAAGGAAACATCATGAAACTTCATATACTTAGTGGAGATACTTTGAGGCACATTTTGTATAGAAATTTCATAGGAATTTACATTCTAATATAGTAAAGTTGCCATGGCAACATTAGTATGTATAGCAACCCAACCATAAGAATAACAGCCCCTATTAAGCTATTTATCAGGTATTTAATCTTACCAAAACCATATATATCATGAAAAAGAAGATACAATGTTATCAATTCAATGGTTAAGAGTCAATCAATTATTACTGGTTGCCTAGCAACCCACAGTTTTCATATGGAGTAGCATAGTAACCATTGGTTGTGCCTAGCAACAGCCTGTTGCTTAGTGACCCAACATCAGAAATGGTTGCTTAGTAACCTGGATGCATTGTATAAGTTCAATGTGAAGGGTTTTCAGCATTCTGGTACCATTAATGATGTTTAAATGGCTGGTTGCTATGTTAATACCAAATCTTAGAAATGGTTGCTAGGGAAAAACTACACCATAGTTACAGTCTCTATGTAGTTTAAAATTTATGGCCATACTCAGTTTTCATCATTTGATTATCACAGAATGGGTAATTTGATATATTACCCTCAATATGACACAGCAAAGTAATAAATGACACTTATATATCACAAACCCAAACAAGAACCTCAATTGGATAAGTTGGTGAAGTGCATGCTGGGTAATAAAAACAAAATGGCTGCCCCCAATGGAGGGCTTGATAGACCCTTATTTGGTCCATAACTTTTGAACCGATGCTCCTATTTACATTTCTTTTTCACCATCAGTTTGGGAATTTCATATTCTCTATGCACAAAAAACGTGTTTTTTCACTGGAGTGCCCCATTAAAAAAGGAACATTATTGTAACTTCCTCACTAGGGTAGGTCTCAACCTAACCTAAACAGAATGTTGTTGTGATGTTCTGGTTAGGTTACGTCTTACCTTACCTAAACAGAACGTAACTATGACTATCTTATTAGGTAAGGTGTCAACATAACCTAAACAGAATGTTATTGTGACATTCCATTTTAGTCAGGTCTCAACCACACCTAAACAGAATGTTATTGTGACGTTCTTATTGGGTAAAGTCCCAATATTAACCTCATAATAATGTGGCAAGAACATTAGCAGAATGTCATAATATAACGTTGCAACAGTTGGTTGCAGCGACGTTATTGGGAGTCATCAAAATAACGTCACCACAGCGTTACAAGGTAACGTAACAAGGACCAAACCAGAACGTTGCTACAACATTATTATAGCGGCACTTCATCGGCTGGGATGTCATTTGTCCCGTAATTGCCATGCCGCCTGTCGGATTTAAAAACGGCCATGTCACCGTGTCGAATTTAAGAAAAGCCGATGTCGCCCTGTCGTTTTTAAGGGTCTAGACCCATATAATGCAGTGTTCCACAAAAACTTTTTGAGAAACAGCAGAAAAAATTATCCAAAATTTAAAAGGATTACATCAGACATTTGTATACCATAACGAGAACATACATCATAGATCTACTTAGACTGATATAGAAAGTTCAGCAAAATAGTGACAAAAATATTGTTTCATAGAGTCAAACGAGGATATTTTCTTCTGAAACAATGTTCAACATTAAGGTCTAAACAATGTCAATGAACAATGAAGTGTGCTTCTTTTTTTTTAAAATTTGACACGTGACATTGGGACCCCTCTGTCTAGACCCCCATATACTCTATGATAGAGCAACATTTGGAATAGATACCTACTTGGTTATGGGGTGAATCTAAATTTTTATGTAATGGCTGGGGGGAGGAGCGGGGCATATTGTGCCGTTTCAAATGAAATAAGACCCCTGGAGGCAAGGTAAATATATCCTGAATTATACGCACCTCGGGCCATTCCAAGAAAAGATGGTGATGAACGTTTCCATGGTATTGGGGGTGTAGACCCTTAAATTCGACACGGAGACAAGGACATTTCTTAAATTCGACACGGCGACATGGCCGTTTTTTAAATTTGACATGCGACATGGGAATTAAGGGACAAATGACAGTGATCTTTTCTTAAATTTGACATGGGACAGGAGCCTTAAAAAGATAGTGACATGCGACAGGGCCATTTCTTAAATTCGACATGCGACATGGGTCTAAAGTGAGATATACTGACAGGCGACACGGCTGTTTTTTAAGTTCGACACGCGAAACAGGACCCCCCCATCTATACCCCCGGTATTGGCCAATCAACGTCGAGAATCAGGTAAACAAACAAGATGTTGGAGTGCCAACGGCGATGTCGGAGTGCCAACGGCGATCTCGGAGTGCAAACTGCAATGTCACATTGTCACTGCAATGCTGATTTTTGCATGTGTAGCCATCACATAACATAAAGAAGACACATTTATGTCGTATTCGGTCGGATATATATTTACCCCTGGCTTGATTTCGGACCTTGGCCTAACAGCCGCGGTCCAATCAAGCGTGAGGTAAATATATCCGACCGAATACTCCATGGCCCGACGGCTCGTAGCTGTCTTAATTACATCCGTAATTAAAGTAGGTAATTTGGTTAATTACGATTAACAGAAACGGCTCGTAACTCCTCCGAAAGCATATAAAACAAGCAATTTCATTGGTCTAACCTTAATCACATTCCCCTTAATCATGATTAGGGACCGAATATTCAATCTAACTATATAGGTAAATTAACTTGATGATTAGGTGCCTTTAGGTAATTATGACAGTGTGTCCTAATCATCCTACAGAGTTATGAGCCGTCGGGCCCATAATAGTGTCTTCTTACTATAATACTAAACTCTGGGAAAATTCAGCAAGATATTGCAATCAAAATTAATGAGATATGACTAGGACAGTCTAGATGTAGGGCTCTAACATATTAACCAATCAAAATGCAGCCCCGTTGGCGTAGCCAGTGTGGTTTCAGTCTTCAGGGGGTTCGTACAATTTACACTACCCCTGCCCCCTTGTAGGTACTACCACGTAAAATTTTTTTGGTTCTCTTAGCATTTTACTAACGTTATATTCCAACGGAAATAGCATTGCAGTTGTAATCTGATGCTTTTTACCAAATGTCTTTGTGTTTTCTAGAACTAGAGATATTTAACAAAACAATAGTGAAAATAAGGTATAAAATCTGTCAGTTTTCATGAAAATACACACATTTTCCCGCATTTTAAATGAATATTTGCGCATTAAAGGGGCTGTCTCGTCCGTGAGTTCAAAGAGATAAGTCCGCCGACGTTAGCTAGGCAACGGGACAGCGGGCGACGTGTTTTGTGACGTTAGAACGTAATACTGCGACGTGATTGGTCACGTCACGAATTTGGCGCGGGAGTGAGGGGGTTACAACGTAGCAAGTGACGGCTTACTGACGGACGAGAATGTCCCTTTAAGTTATTGGATAATTTTTAGTATTTCTTTTTTATATTCAAAAGATTTCAGGGAATATGTCGAAGCTATTATCTCACTGTCGAGTACAGGGGGTGTAGACCCTTAAAATTGACAGGGCGACAGGGGCTTTTCTTAAATTCGACATTGCGAAATGGCTATTTCTTAAATTCGACAGGGGACATAGCAATTTAGTGACAAATGACATTGCCCATTTCTTAAATTCGACAGGGGACAGGAGGTTTCAAAAGATAGAGACAGGGGACAGGGCCATTTCTTAAATTCGACATGGGACATTGGTCTAAACCGAGATTTAGGGACAAACGACATGGGCATTTTTTAAATTCGACATGCGACATGGGACCCCCCAGTACAGCTTTCTTCCTGAATTTTTTTTCTAGTGCATTTTTGGTCACAAAATAAATTGCATAATCTAATAAGAAATTGTCAGAATTGAATGTCCGTGGTGTGGTAGTACCTACCCCTTGGACGAACCCCCTTCTAAAAGATCCGAACCCCCCACCCCCACCTCCCAGGATGAAATGAATGGGAGGAGTAGGCCCGTCCTGGCCTACCTATAATTAATAAATAACAGGATCAAACCTTCCTGTAGTACTTCATTTTCTATTTTATTCTACAAGTTATTTTCATCGACATCCCCACTACACCCCCTCCCTTCCCATCCACAAGAATAACGTTATTACTCAAAAAACGAACCCCCCTCTCAAAAAAAGTTGGCTACGGCAGTTCGGGCCTGAAATTGTAGACATTAAAATCGCAACAATGTAATTGAGTGAATGACTTCGCTGTCGTTAGTAAGAAGTGACGTATTGTTTTCAATAAAGTGTTGCTTTGTCCACTCATTCGGCCAGTCTTCCGTGATTTATATGAGAAAGGTATCCTGACATAACTCAAGTGTCAGTCTCATCGCGATGTTGTCCTCCATGACGACAAGTCACAAGTGGGACCAGCATTTTTTGGGGTAAAAAAACTCTTAAACATGCCGATAACTAGCACAACACAGCGGAAATCAGCTCACCTAGGGTACCAGGAAGTCGTTACATGATATGGTGTGGAAGGATTATGTTCTTGACGTAAGAATTAACTGTAAAAACCCCTAAACCCCCTCGTCGATGACATATCCGCCGTCACATGGCGGCCATGACACCCGTCACCTTGACGACCGTCACCACGGGAACGAGGCCGTGACGTCGCCAAGTTATCCGGTGACGGGTTTCCCGCCAAGAGTTCAGGAGTTCTGAGAGACTGAGTGGGTGTGTGTAGGCTGGGTTACCGGCCACCCGAATTTCTAATCCAATTAATTTCAGAAGTGCCTAAAATAGGCTTGGCGTTAGATTGCTGTTTTTAATCAATCTGATCAAAATGCAACAAAGCGCCAAAATGGTAGAGGCCCCCTATTTAATCATTCATTCACTCATCTATTTATTCATTCATTCATTCATTCATTCATTCATTCATTCACTCATTCACTCATTCACTCATTCACTCATTCACTCATTTACTCACTCACTCACTCACGCATTCATTCATTCATTCATTCATTCATTCATTCATTCATTCATTCATTCATTTTATTTCCACAAAAACTTTTAGGCTGAAGCCTGGTTGTACAAGAGAGGACATTACTTAGAGCATTCACTAGTAAATTCGACATGCGGCAGGAATGGTTTTTAAAATGACACTAATTCTTAAAACATAAGCATGTGACTTACCTATTACTTTAATTCAACTGTTACATGCGGGGGAGGGGGGGGATTGGTTCCAGGGGGTTCCAGGGAGCCCTGACACCCCCTGACACCCCTTTTGATGGATCCCCAATAAGCCCATCCCAGTATACATCAACATCACATTTTTCAATGAAATTACGTAGCAACTTCTTTCTGATTTAATCCTCAAAGATAGAAGTGTAAAACCAAATGAACCAAAGTGGCTTAGTTGACAGATTTCTCATAAAATTTGTAAAATGCAGCTTTATATATTGGCATTTTTCCCATAGGAACCAATGTTAAAGCCTGTCAGCTCAACCTATAATGTCCAACCCTATTTTCCCTAAAATGCAGCATTTTGATTGGCTGGCAAACCTGGAAATCTGTCAAAGGCTAAAATCTAAAAATTCATAACATTTTATCACTACTTGGGGATATAGAGAAACATAATTCTTAGTTATTCCAGCAATTCCAACTCTAGGTGATATGGATGGCTTATATGTCTATTTTGTTCAACCCTTGTCCAACCCTGGAATATACCCAGTGTGGGATGGGCTTATTGAGGATGTAAAACACAGTATTTGGGATAAAAATCACTCGGTCGGTATAACTTGAAATTTGTAATAGTATAGGCCTATGAAAGGTTGTTTCAATTTTCACGATCGGGAGAAGTCTGTAGGCCCTATATTAATATTTGGAGAATCATATTGTTTGTATCACGAAAAGCACCTTGAAGTGATGATATTTCATTTCAATCTAAAAAAACAAAATCAAACAAAAAACGCTGTTTTACTGATTAGCCTTTATGCTGACCCCCCACCCCCATCTACAACCCTAAGGGGCTGTCCATAAATGATGTCACGCAGAAGGGGGTGGGTGGGTGGTTTGAACAGTGTGACACTGCCTGAAAATGGGCCTTATTTTCATGTTTAGATTAGAGAATTTAGTGTGACAGGGGGGTGGGTGGGTCCTAAAAATACCCTGAAAAAGTGTGACATCATTTATGGATGGCCCCTAAGATGGTGAAACTTGTCAGAATATTTCTGAATCATGTTTTGTACCCCTAGAAATGGACGTGTCAGCAATGTTTGGTGCCCGGTGTGGTGTCTCACAAAGAAGATCAGTACAAATTTAGAATATTTTAAAATTGATTATTTACTTGAGTTAAATGCTGGAAATTTATCTAAACAATACTTTCTGTTGTTTTCGTTGTCTGTTTTTATAATTTCATGTGACCCAGACCCCTAGAACATGATATGTGCATGACTGAAATACCTGGGAATATTTGGAGATAAAACTGCGTTTATTTCCTTCTATCAGGTTCAAAGTGTGTGCCATCAACTCTCACGAAGATGGCCCCCGATACAGCGACTACTCCCCTCCCCACGGGAGACTGGCCTTCACAGGTACGTATTGTACAGTGTCTACTCCCCTCCCCATGGGAGACTAGCCCTCACAGGTATGTATTGTACACTGACTACTCCCCACCCCACGGGAGACCTTCACAGGTACGTATTGTACACTGACTACTCCCCTCCCCATGGGAGACATTCATAGGTACGTATTGTACACTGACCAGTCCCCACCCTTCACATGTTTTCATATTTGCTGGACCATTTCAGAGAAAAAACCCACAGAAATCCACGTGGACAACTTTAGTTTTTTCTTAATTTTAGAATATTAGTTTTTTTTTTATAATATCATATAATTTATTTTGTGTCTGGCTCTTCCTTTTAAGCAACTTCAACTCTGGTAATAATTATTTTTCTGCCTTCCTTGGTCCATCGATAGGATTTGCCCTTAGCTGACATAACATGAATGTCGATGAGACATACTGATTACAAATGGAAACTGTCCTTATTAAGGCTTGTGCATTGTAGACTTATTTCCAAGCATGTACCTTGTTCTAGGATGTTCAGCCGGTTAGACACAAGAAGGGTTCTCTCCAGGCATGATAGGGAGGATCCTAGAGGTGATCAGGGGCGGATCCAGAAGGGGAGGTCCAGAGGGTCATGCATCCCCTCCCCTCACACACATTTTAGTAGATCCCAAAATTGGCAAAGAGGGGAAAATGTTGCATGCATGCACTGGAACACATGCAGTTGTAGTACTTAGCCTAACCTGATTGAGCCCCCCCCCCCCCCCCCCCCCCACCCGCTTACCGTTTTGGAAATCCTGGGTCTGCTCCTGAGCTTCCTTCATTCTCAAATAAATGATGCATGCTAAGAAATTAAATAGACAATACTCACCAATCTCTGTTTCTCAAAAGCGCCTCGCCCAGCCTTCACCCTCCTCCCTGTGGTCATCCAGCCTGGCCTGCTGACCCTCAACTGGACCATGGGGTCAGGACCCCCTGGGAGGTCAGGACCCCGCCGCACCCTGAGGTCAGGACTTCACAAAACGGCTCCCCCTCTCCCAGCCCTTGGCCTAGTGGTTGAGTACCAGACCCCCAACAGCCAGGTCTATCACAGGTAAGTAGTGCTTGGTTGGCCTTCCCAGCCAAGGATGCGCCATTATTATAATGTTGCAGCAACATTCTGGTTGGTTCTGTATTTGGTTCTCATTACCACCTTTTGATGACTCCCATTTACTTTGCTGCAATGTACTGCCATGATGTTGTACTGTGATATTATTACAGCATTCTGGTTACGTCCTTTAACCCAGACAGGATATTATTATAATATTCTGTTTGGTTCTATATGCATCCTTACCTCACCAGAAAAAGTGTTATAATAACGTTCTGATTGGGTGAAGTTTCAACTTCACCATCAATTATTTAATTGCTACATGCCATCTTAGTATGTAACGAACTGACTAAAAAAGAATGGTTGCAGAAAGTTTCTGGTACGTCACAAGCTGGCAGGGTTAAAGTGTATAGAAACTCTGTTTAAAAGATACATTCAAAAGTATAGGAAAATGATACATTCAAAATGATCATCTTGACGTTCGCACCATTTCTGGGATTTGTGTCCATAAGCGATACCTGAATTAAGTCCCTTGGATTAAAAACGGGTGGATAGGGGGGGGGGGGTGTCAGGGCTCACCCCCGCCCCTCCCTGCATTTTGGTGGACTCCTAAACTACAAAAAGAGGGTTAAATGTCACTTGTGTATGAGTAAATGCACGTGGTTTCAGTACCTGGCCTTTATAACGACCCCCACCTTTGTATCCTGTATCTGCACCTTATTAAATATTGAAATATTGTAACAATCTCCTGTGGCAGGTACCCCCAGCAGGGAGAGACGGAGATGAAGGCAGATGGGGTGGTCATACATGGAGACTTTAACCCACAGACAAACTACACAGTGAAGGTGTTGGTTTATGAGTACCCATACACCACTCACCCCTCACTGACACTCACTGCGTATTACAATGGTCAACTTGAGGAACATCGCCAAGGTGGCCAACATGGCCAAGGTGGCCAAGATGGTCAAGGTGGTCAAGGTGGTCAAGGTGGGCAAGGCGAGCAAGGTGGCCAAAGTGGACAAGATGGACAAGGCGGGCAAGATGGACAGGATGGGCAAGGAAGGCCTAGTAAGTTAATACTATCCCTATTTATGATGATAATATCTGTACAGTACACACCTAGAATTACATGAAAGGAAAATATGAACATATAGCAAGATTTCCCTTAAAATGTTACAAAGTTCCCAAACTCATTCAGTTATTTGAGGGAAGGAGAGAGACTATTAGGAAATGTCAAAACCATGTTCTGAATGTATTGAAAGTTAAAATGATGGACAGTGTTAGACTGTTAGAAAATGTGCTTTTTACCAATGAGGTAAATTCTGATACCTTTAGAATAAATATTATTTATTCTAAAGGTATCAAAATTTACCACATTAAGCACATTTTTCAACTTTTTCACCTTTAGAATTAATATTATTACCCTAACTTGAATTGAATGGGAGGACCCTCTCTAGATAAATATCTGACATAATTCTATCTACACTGAAAACACAGAGTTGTCAAAAGTGGTGCCAAAAACGACAACCCAAGGTTGTCACAGGCTGTGTCTGTGTCTGTTACACAAAAAATCTTATTTATAAATATTTTCATGTTGTAGATATCATAGTCATTATAATGGCATCCTATTATGTTATTACTAGTTATTAGGTGTGGCCATTACACATAGTAGGCCTATGAGTTGTATGGTTTTGACACCATTCACTTACAACACTGGGTTGATACAGACAGAGGCCATGACAACCCTGGGCTGTCACTTTAGGCACCATTCACCTACAACCCTAGGGTAGTCAGGCAGGACTTTTGACTTCTCATTTTCTTTTATGACAACCCTATGACAACCCAGTCTTCTTTTTTGCTTCTCTGACGACCTTTTAGCCCAAAGTAGTCGGGAGAAAATGACTACCTTTGGGTTGTCATCCAGCCTCAAAATTCACAATGACAACCCTCTGACCACACCAAAGTTGTCAAAGAATTGTCACAAGGTAGTCACACAGCATTGATGGCCTAAAATGAGCCCTGTGATGACCCAAAAGTCACCTATGAGAGCCCAAAAGTGACCTGTGACAACCCTTTGACAACCTTGCAGTGGCTCTCTGACGACTTTGTGTTTTCAGTGTAGGGTAAAAAAAAAACAAGGTGTTACAACCAAGAATTTATTTTTATTGCTATTTGGTTCAACAGTCTTTAAAAAATTTACCATATGTTCTAACCAGTGTACCATTGCTTCCCACTTGTTCCTACCAGGTGCTGTGGCTTCTGTGAGGCTGCACCCTCTCCTGGTGCTGCCTGATCAACTGGTCATCACATGGTCTCTGAACTGTACCGAGTCATGTAACCAGACAAGTCTAGGTGTAGCTGTTACATATGGAGTCCCTGCTAACAACACATATTCCAGGTTAGTAGGGAATCATATGCCAACCATGATTTATTCCTCTGTAGAATATCTCTCCTAGATGTGATTTCATTAGTCTCAGGTATCATACAAGAACCATGTAATATTTCAGGTCCAAAAGGGTCTCCGTTCCCATGGATCATGAGAAACTCTCTAGCTACAGCGATTTTTTTCTTTCTATGCTTGCGAAAGTGTTGTATTGGAAAAGCTCTGTAAATAAACTCTCTAAGGGGCAAACAATACCCTTAGAGATTAAAATTATCAGGAACTGAAATGTTATTTTCAACATCATCAGCTATGTTTTTTTCTTTTCCAATAACCACAAGGTTAGAATGTTACGCTGAAGAGATTCCCATGGTGACCAATGGCTTTCTTTTGTATTTTGGGATCTAAAAGTGATGTTGAGAAAATCTGAGTATTATCACAATATAGAGCAATTGTCCTTGAGAAATTTCTGTAAATGCTTATTAAACACACAAAATGTGGCAACAATTTCTGAATCTGGAAGTACATTCTTTATACTGCAGTGCACTGAAGCCTCATGCACATGGATCATGAAAGCATATTTCTTATAGTTTAGGATTTGATAAAAGTGCTTGTGACTGAGTGGTAGGATGTATTTATTTACAAAAACATATGAAAAGAAATAGTCACAGAGTATTATCAGCATGGACACAGGGTAGTATTAACATACTCAATAGCTATATAGTGAATTAAGGTTAGACTACGGTGATTCACAGCCAGTTTACTAAAATTGCAATATCTCCGTGGCTATTGGTGATATTTTAATAAGTAATATGTAAGAGAAAAGCCCTTATTTATCTCTATCTTATGGTTTATGGTAGATTCTTAATAAATTTGGATTTGGGAAATTATGATTTAAAATCATATTTTTTCAAATATATTTTTTGAATCGAGGTGTCTCATTAAATATTCGTTTCACAGCTTTGAAACTTAGAAGTGTTGTTAATAACATTCATATAGAGGGAACCGTGTCTCAGATTTTCTATTTAGGCCCTAGTTTTGATTTTATGACAAAAAACGGGCAACTTGTTGTCATTTTTTGCCATTTCTTTACAAGTTCATTTTCCAGATTTCATAAAATCAAAACTAGGTCCTAAATAAAGAATCTGAGACACGGTTCCCTCCAAATGACTATTATCTATATGCATACCAAATTGTATGTGTTTCCCTTCATTATTGACTGAGATATTTCAGTTCAAAAAATAAAAGTAAAAAACTAGATTTTCACATTTTCAGTTGTTTCATACTTATATTTTACCAAAACATACTTTTGTAATTTATATCATAGCAAAGAGATTTAAATGGACTATTTTATGGTGTATAATAGGTATAAGGACAGGCAGAAGCAAACTAATTAATATTCATTGTTGGGAGTGCTGCAAAATAGGCACGCATCACCGTTGTCTAACCTTAAAGCACAGTATTGAGGGGAGCTGAAACTACCATCTAAATCAATATCTAACTTAGGATGGCAGAGTCACCTATTAAGAGAAACACCATAGCAGAGTGGGGAATAATCAATAATAGAGGAATATATATAAGAGTTGCCACTGCAGCATGATGTCAGAGATTTAGAATTGGAAGAAATAAGTACACATGGGAGATTGTTGGAAGAAGTCGGTGCTGATGGCATTCAATGTGACCGAGTTATAGGTTAGAGTCAGGGTTACTATGTGCTATGTACAGGGAGGTTGAGATATCTTAAGGACTAGGAGTGTATCTATGGATGAGATCTGGTTTACCTATGTAACCATTGTCACTGTTTGGAACTATAGGTCGGAGAAGTAACCTAGGTATCAAGGGCTGGACTTTGTGAGATTACCACATGTGCTTCTGCTGTTCGCAATTGTTTTCAATAAACTTTATGCCTCTGCAAGTGATAACTCTACCCTTGACTAGCAGATGATGAACTATACTCAGAAAACAACGATTAACTAAAGAATGAAGTGAATGCAGTCTTTATTCTACTCCTCATACATGAACAACAATACAACAACACTCTTGTTCAGTAGTTAAAAAGGACATAACATTTAATTGATCATGGATTCTTTCTGCAGGTTCCCAATAAAAGGACATCTGTCAGCAGACACAGGCATTCTGCATGTGACCGGTGACTTTGACCCTGCCTCCGACTATACAGTACACCTCCTGGTGTACGAACCACCCTACATTTCCCCAACATCAACAGTCACAGCCTACTACTCAGGGAGGCACACAGTCACCCCAGCACCAGGTCAGTGCAGCTTTTATAACCTTAACAGAACATAACTGATAATTATTTATGTGTGGTCATGACCAAATCAAAAAAAGAGTGTACCTATGATGTGCTGATTTGGTAATGTAGAGGCATAACTTAAAGAGAACATAGTTCAATATTCATTTGCTCATTTGCCTCTAGCCTTATTTTATTCAATGCTTTTTCCAAATTTGTTCTTTGAAAAAAAGGTCATGACAAAATAACATGGTTGGGCTGGACATCTAAATACAAGTATTTTCTTCTTGGCCTCACAAGGGTCTACTAAACACCTTGAATTCAAGTGTAATTAAAGAAGTCAGATCTTAAGGTAAACATGAGGGGGAATCTGACAAAACATACATTTACTACATAGTTTAGAAACAATGTCTATACAAAATTTGTAATATTTGCTGTTCACTCAGTTATCCATGCCTGCTTTCCCTTCCTCCCACAGTGGTGCTGATGGCAGACCCCCTGGTCATCACATGTACAGTACTCAGCGTAGTCACGTGTGTCCTGCTCGTCTTACTTATTGTCACGTGTGTCAAGGCGAGGCGGTGACACCATCACGGAGCCATATAACAGGACAGTTATCAAAGCCTCCTTTTCCCTCTCTACCACAGTAGTCCTGACAACAGAACCCGTGGTCATCACATGTACAGGACTCAGCGTGGTCACGTGTGTCCTGCTCGTCTTACTTATTGTCACGTGTGTCAAGGCGAGGCGGTGACACCATCATGCAGCCATATAACAGGACAGTTATCAATGCCTCCTTTTCCCTCTCTACCACAGTAGTCCTGGCAACAGAACCCGTGGTCATCACATGTACAGGACTCAGCGTGGTCACGTGTGTCCTGCTCTTCTTACTTATTGTCACGTGTGTCAAGGCGAGACGGTGACATCATCACAGTCTTACAATGGAAACTTTGCTTATCATGTATGCATTCATAAAATTGTTCAGAACTGTCACAAGACATTTAAAGGCATGCTCTCATCTGTGTGATGGACATGAATTGATATGTCGTGACAACTTGAACATGGCTTCAGATTTGTGACATAACCAGTGAAGTCACCACAATACATTTGGAGAGAATAAGACACTCACTCAATATCCTGTTGCTAAGCTTACAATGGCGGACGAATCTCATGAACCCGTGGATGAGACTGCTCCTTTAATGTTCAACACAGCAGGCTGATATACCACATAGTTCTGGATATAGGGGGAAGTCCTTGTCTCTTCGCATAATGGGACTCTAGGGCTGATGGTAGGTTTGAACCACCAGGCTCAGTGGTTCTGGAGAACTGGGATATTTCCCCCTTGCTCCTGGATGATCAAATTTATGAGGAGGTAGAGACCATACCTCTATACGTTTACTGAGGCAGATGTTCTTTTATGCACAGTGTCCCATAGGCAGGGCACTATATACAATGGCAGATGGCATTAGACCTTTGATAACTCATTGACCACAGGGAATATGTATAATACTACAGCAGCAGGACAGAGACTTGAACCGCCAACCTATTGATGATCAGGCCAACACCCTACGACTGTTCCACAGAACACATACATATAGGAGGAGACTGTACATTTATTGGACCACGACCAGAGAGAGACACCCAAAATGAACAAACATGAGAGGAACCAGGGTCTGCAATAAAGCCTGGTCCCCACTTGGGCGATGAAATTTGTTACGTCGACCGAAGACTAAGGTTGTTAGTTGCCCGGCGATCAAGTCCACACTGGTGCCGTCATGTCTGGTGACTAAACCACTAATCACCATGGGTTTGGGGCAAAATACTTGACATGTTTAATATTTCCCCATAGCCACTGGTGATTAGTTAGTCACTGGGTGACATACTAAAGTGTCCTCTAGTCACCAGCATAGTCATAACAAGAGCTTCCCAACATGGGGATTACTTCTTTAGTTGTTGTCCAATGACTATCATTTCTTCCTTACTAAGTACTTATTGAGAAGCAAGTCTATTATGGGTGCATGTAAAAGTTTTTAGATGACCTATTGATTATTGTAAAAAGTGAAGATTTTAGGGAAGGTATGTCATATGTCGGTGTACTTACAAATGCAGCTTGTATTGTGGTCATCATGTAATTTATTTATACAATATGTATATATTTTCTTATCATATGTATATTTTCTATAGAAGTCATGGAGCTACATACTTCACATATATGAATCGTATATATCTATATGCAGTTGATATTCATTTCCATTAAACTACAATATTCAGCATTTTCAAACCAGTAGACATAATGAAATTAATAGACTGAAAGGAGATTTCATGCACTTGTGAAAGCATGGATGTTCCTATCAAGTTGAATAAAGTAAATTACCTACATTTACTCTTCAAACCTTTAAACTAAACTATAATTTCTAAATTGTTGAATGTATGGTACATGCTTAATCTGTTTGTCACAATTCACCTCAACATGGACAGCAGATTTACAGTATTCTAAGTACCTGCAAGTTAATTTGGACTAAATTTGTCTTTACATAAAACATAGGAGTATACTATGAATATTAGGTTTGTAAATTGTAATATAAAATGCGTGCCATGTGTTCTTGAGTAGTCATCTGGTGTACTCACAAATGTATGATCTAATTGTATCCTGGGGCGGGTGTCATTTATTTATATTTTTCTTCTCAAAAAATCATACACATTCAATATTGATTTCATACTTACATTATTCAGCATTTTCACACCAATATACAGGATGAAACAAATACCTTTGGAATGAGAAATTTAATGCAAACTGTCATTGCATGTTAATATCAAATAGAATAAAGTAAATCACTTCAAAAATTGACAAAGACTTGGCCATAATCATTTAATTGTAGAATGTATGGTGCATGCTCAATCTTAATGTCACAATTCACCTTACTACGGATAAATGGTTTAAGGTATTCTGAGTGCGTGTGGGTTAATTCGGACTATTTTTGTCATAAAATCACAATGATGACTATTGAACATATATAAATATTTACTCTAAGATAGTCACTAAGAAAATCAAAAAGTTCTCTAAACGAATTGCAAACTGAGAAATATAGGCAATGGCAGTTTTCTCTTATAATAACCGCCAAAATTTAAGGATCACTTGATTTAGACAATACTCTGTTGCTTAAATGTAGGGGCTATAATTATAAGATCTTGGTTGGGATAATTACATCTAGCCTTGTAGTTGGTCCAGGTGGAGGGGGTTTGGATGGGTCACCCAGACTACAAGGTCCTAATTATAAAGTAAGGCAGAGGGGTTTAAATTGCTCACCCTAATTGACAGACCATACCCAGTTGGCAATTTTGGCCAAGTCGGCTGACTGATCTGCAGTAAAATCGGCCAATTCTATGAGTAAAATCAGCTGATTTAAGCGCTGATTCAGATCAAACATGCATATTTCAATATACTTTACTTACAGGCAACCTTAAGAATTGGCCTATTTTAGCAGATTCTTGTAAAAGTCGCCTAGTTGGTATGGAGTTTTAGAGTGAGGCAGGGGGTTTGGATTATATAACCCTGACTACCAGGTCCTAAGAGTAGGGTGTGGGGTTGAATCAGTCACCCTGCCAAGGAAAGTAGCAATGTAACAAGCATGTTCTACAACTGAACTTTTTGGTCAGTCTTTTAACTTCCAGATTTTCAAGTAACAGTTGCATTATGTTAAGTTATGTTGAGACTCTCTAAGACAGAGTTTTATAATAATGTTACATTCTGGTGAAGTTGAGACCTTAATAATACACAATGCTATAATAATGTAACCAGAATGTTATTATGACATCACAGTGCAACATCACAATGTTAGGTTCTAAATATGTCATTGGATGCCATCAAACCAAGGTAACGAAAACCAAATAGAATGTTATTGCAACGTTATAACAAAGTTATATTCTTGCATGGGTGACTGTCAAGTCCTCATACTTTGGTTGAGCCCCAGCATATGGTGGAGGTGAGCTTGACCCTTGCACCTGACCTTCAATTGACCTAGGACTTTGTTGAGAGTCCATACCAACAACCATGCTATCATATTCTTTACAAGCACAGTATAAATATATGACAATGGAAATTGCAATTCCCGACACAAGAGGGATGAAGCAGAAGAACAAAACATAGGCAGCGATTCGTGGCTGACAGGTAGCATTCACACTGTTGTGGTAGTCTCTGTAGTAAGGTGCAAGGTAGACAAGGGAGTAAGTGGGTGTGAAGTCCAGGGGCACAGGGCAGGGCAGCAGGGGCGAGAGCAGGGGTGGGCAGGCGCAACTATCAGCCTGCTCCGAATAGTTAAAGTCAGTGCGCCCCAGCTCAAAGTCCACTTCAACAACCCCAGACCTCTTACCCTGGTGATGTCTGTACAAGAAGTAGTAGTCGTCCGAGGCCTTGATGGTATAGTAGAACAGCTTGCCCTGGGTGTCCAAGCAGCTCGGGATGTCGTCACTGTGTAGGTAGTGACCTGTAATGTCGCCATGTTCGACCACTTGATCCAGGTTCCCTTTACCTGAAATATCAGGAACAATGCAGGAGTACTCTTGAGAACATCTTTTAGCCAGAGAGAACAAGGCTAAGTCAACCTTCAGTGGCCCATTGCACAGTGGATTATTGCTGTTACGATCACTTTGAATGCTAGTTGTTTGTTATGGGTGATTGCTTATTAAATGGGGAACTGCTATCACTCTATCGTCTGAACAGTCTTAGTTAGTCTTCCTTTATCATTGCTAGTCAAGTGGTAGACTGATCTGTGAAATGGGCGTTCATATCCATGATACAGACAACACTTGGTTGAGAGTCAAGTTTATTAATACATGTAACCAACTGAGAAGGGAGTACGAGGGTGGTTATCACCCCGAGCCGGGACCCCGATATCAGCCCGAGGCCAGGGCCCGAAGGGCCGGCCGAGGGCTGATATCGGGGTCTCGGCGAGGGGTGATAACTGCCCGAGTACTCCCTTCGAGGTTGGTTATGGATTTATTATACCTTTTCTGTTAGATTTGAGCTCCGAAGGAAGGATGCACAGCAATCAGTGATGGTGGGACTGTGATGTTGCACATTTTTTTAATGTTTTTTCATATAACTCGTTTGATATCCATCAAATCCACAAACAGTAAACAGTAAAATGTAGCTAGGAACGTTGTGCAGATAATGCATATGTTAGATTCTTTATTCCTTAATGATTTCATTTTTTCATGAATTTTAGAAAAATACAAAGTTTCTGTATCACACTGCAGTGTGATACAAGGCTGGTTATCACCCAGGTTTGTATCACCCTGTGTTAAACTCTTAACTACTAAACTTGTATCACCCTAAGGTATAATAAGTGGATATATCAATTGAGGTACAATTGCCAGTGTGGTCACAGCCTATCTTACTCCTAGGTTCAACAACAACACTGCCCGAAGGCAAGCTTCCTCGGTAAAGTCCGCCCGACTTCATACGGCCATGCAACAGTACACTTCCGTTACTAGTCACTGTATATAACTAACCAAACCCCCAAATCCTTAAGACTCGTATTGTTCCAAATGGGTATTGACTTGTTCTACCCTTAACCATGGGTTCCCACCTTTATATATTAGTTTGGTTATTGATTTTCTCCCAAGCAGTGCTGCTTACTAGGAGACGTTGGCTGTCCGCCATAGCTGACCAGGTTTACTACACCTACCAGAAGCTCCTGCCATATTTACATTGTGTAACGCAGTAATTTGTATAATTTCGAATACCTTTTATTATTGTCTTCTACAAACTGTTGAATTATTCCTTCACTTTCTTTACACATTGCTAATTATATTGCACATGGTGTTTTTGCTAACTATCTTGTGCAACTTTAAGATAACTTTAAGAACGATGTCCAAACAATGATAGTTATTGTTGCTACAACCCTAATAACTCTGTTTCTGATGACATTAAATTCTGTAACTTGATATATAAAGGGAAAAACTAATAAAAAATTCAGTAAAAATTACAGATCATTGAGACCATTTTAGATAAGTATTTTTTTGAGTGTCAAAACGATCATTGTTACAATAAAAGTAACAAAGACAGGTGTCGTTGTTTAATTGATTTTCGTTGTTATGATCAGTAACGGGCCACAGGTATCAGAACAGTAAAATATAAATATCAGGGGTCACTTTACTTAATATTATTTTAATCCAATAATACTACATTACCCTGTATCACATACTGCTCGTACTGCCCAAAGTCAAGCTCCGGGTAGTAGCACGGGGCGACCTTGACCTTGGACCCCTCCAGTAGGTGGAAGCCCTGGTAGACGTAGCCTGTTCCTGGTGGGATGCTCTCTTTCAACCTCTTCTCGGAGGACCTGGTCACCAACGGCTGCACTCTGGGCATGCGCGGAAATGCACGAATTTGAAATTCGTGGTTTGAGACGAAGATGGCTTTCTGGCAGAAGAGCCCTGCGCCTCCTGGTAGTCCCACTGCTCTGACATCACCGATGGCCGCAGTAAACCTTAGGTATATTACATAAAAATTGAAAAATGATAAAAAAATATTGAGGAACATATTATCAGACTTATTTGGTGTCTAGTTTAACATGCTTTTTGAATTTTATCTCTATCTTCATTGGTTCAAGAGTTACAGCCAGTTATACACAGTACTCTGGTTTTTCCCTCTCAAAATGACATGTGTATGTAGAAGGCTCACTACGCAGCTAAAGGGTAAATTACAAACCAAAGCTATATGTCATTTCAAAGGGAAAATAATGTAGATAAATATTCTCACAGGTTCATCAAATACTTTCTTTATCTTATATTGCCATTTTACAAGTGAAAACTGGGTCACAGAGTTTACCTCAAAATCAAGGAACACTTTTTGATGGATAAACTGGTGGAATGTAATATACATATACATATACCTTATGTCTTTACCAAAGACAGCGAACCTGACCACGCAGCCTGCTGTAATGGCGGTTAGGGCTGTGAGGGCCCACAGCACGTACAGCCAGGCCTTCCGGGACCTGGAACCACCAGGGGGAGGCACTGAAGGGGTGTAGGCTGGGGGCGGGTCTATGGGGTGCACGGCCATTCTGAAAGTACAAGGTGAACTGACTACTGAGTGTGTACTCCAAGGGGTGTAGGCGAGGTTGGGGACACCGGGCCGGGGTGCAAGGCCAGTCTGAAAGGACAAGGTGAACTGTGGTCCATCGCACAATGATTTTCTTAGCAATAAATATAATATTAGTAATGAACCTTTCCGTTGATACCCTTTTTTGTAATAAAAATCGTTTTGCAACAATGTTTCCTATATTCAGAATGCCCTCAAAGAGCTTTAACGTTTACTGATTTTTAAAAAAAAAAATCCCTTTTTATATCAATTTACAGAATTCAATTTCATTCACTGGAACCACAGATTTTACTTTTTTCATAACAACCGAAATTTTTGTAACAACAAAACTGTTCGTAATGCTATCTTAACTTTATCCTCACAATGAAATTCTATTGTGCAACGGGCTACTGACGACTGAGGGTGTACTGTGAAGGAGTGTAGGCCAGGGGCAGGGGGGTTGGGTACCGGAGTCATTCTGAAAAGACAAGGCGAACTAACTGCTGAGGGTGTAAGGGGATGTAGCCCAGGGGGCAGGCCCCCACGGGGTGCACGGACATTCTGAAAGGACAAAGTGAACCGACTACTGAGGGTGTACTGGGAGGGGATGTAGCCCAGGGGGCAGGCCCCCACGGGGTGCACGGACATTCTGAAAGGACAAAGTGAACCGACTACTGAGGGTGTACTGGGAGGGGATGTAGCCCGGGGGGCAGGCCCCCACGGGGTGCACGGACATTCTGAAAGGACAAAGTGAACCGACTACTGAGGGTGTACTGGGAGGGGATGTAGCCCAGGGGGCAGGCCCCCACGGGGTGCACGGACATTCTGAAAGGACAAAGTGAACCGACTACTGAGGGTAAACTCTGAGGGGATGTGGCCCTGAGGCGGAGTCAACAGCCATTCTGAAAGATAAAGGTGAACCAAACGAGCATTTAATAACTGACTTGACAAATTTTGAAAAATGTAAATATGCCCCCACGCACCTTTCAAGAATTCCTGGATTCGCCCCTAGTGTACTGTGAGGGCTTGTAATAAGCTCATCCCACATTGCCTATATACCAGGGTTGGACAAGGGTTGGACAAAATAACTGTTTAGGAAACCCTTGTCTCCAGGAGTTGGGGTTACTAAAATAAGTAAGACTTATGTTTTTCTTTATCCTCAAGTATGGCTTAAATATTATAATTTCTTAAATTCTATTACTTAACAGATTTGTAGGTTTGCTAGCCAATCAAATGGCTGTATTTCAGGGCAAAATAGGGTTGGACATTATAGGCTGGGGTGACAGGCTTTAACACTGGTTCCTATGGGGAAAATGACAAAATAGAAGGGTGTATTTCACAGATTTTAGGAGCAATCGTTCAACAAAATTGCTTTGGTTTATTTTGTATTAGCCATCTCTCTTCAGAATATAAATGTGGATGCAATTTTGCAAGTATTTCAAGGTAAACCTTAATGTTTGTGTAGACTGGGATGGGCTTATTGTGAAAAGGACAAAGTCTTCCATCTAAGGATGCCACCAAAGGTAAGCTATAACAAAAAACGCTGATCACTTCGAATCTGATAGTATAATGTAGTACGGATTAGCCCATCCCTCCTTGTGTATATCCTGGGTTAGAATAAAAAAAATCATGTAACCCATCTAATTCCAGTTTCTGCAAGATCAGACCGTGGAATAACCAACATTTAAGCTTTTCTTTACCACCAAGTACTGCTAAAACAAAATAACTTCTTAAGGTAGATCATCTGACACATTTACAGCTGTTCCAACCAAACTAATGCAATATTCAAAGGCAATGAAGGTTGGATATGTATGGGTTGGGGGAAGGGCTTTGATATTGGCTCCTTTATTAGAATAACTATTATAAAATAAAATTGGCTTCGAATTCGTATCACAAACAATGCTAAAAAAATTCATGATAAACTTTAATTTCAATGTGAACTTGGATTGGCTTATTGCTAGCATATTCAGAGTAATCCCTGCCATTGCTAGGCATCACTGACACTTCACTGAATCCTGTATTATTGCATTTCATTATGTGTTGGGTCCCCAATCGCGTTGGGTGATATTGCCCAAGGTGAACAATTCACATTATTTCAAAGACATGTTTGTAAACTGAGTGAATTTACCCAAAATAGTGAATTTAACGATTGGGAAAAGCTGATTTTACCTGAGGGTTGGTGAGTCGTATCTCCACTGAACAAGGGATGAGGAACTGATCTCAATGCAGAGTATTGTAGAGTTATGGTTCTAAATCTGCCAACCCATATGTGTTACAGTGCTTCACTCGTGATATCTCGTGTCTATCACCACACTTATGGTCTCCACTTGTAAGGCCCTTGAGATGTATAGATGCCACGTAACCTTTACGTACAACAAAACAAGCCAACTGCGTATACAATAATTACAGGCCCGTACCCAGCTTCTGATGTGGGGGGATAGCGAGGTTTCACAAGTGGAACTGTTGCCTATATTTTCAATAATTTGAACTTGAAAAGGGGGGTGGCGACCAGTGAAAAGTGGAACTTTTCAATATTTCCTATTAATTTTTTGGGGGTTTTACATTAAATTTTAGGAGGGAAGGTGGAACTTTTGGGAAACTTTCATTTGTGGGGGGGTGGCCCGCCACCCCCGCCACCCCCCCTAGTTATGGGCCTGCAATAAAAATAAGAATTACTACACAACATTAAGCATATTAATATTCAAATATTGGTGTATTTACCCAGCCACGTTGCAATGTAACAGAAACGTTCTGAAACCATACTTATTTAGTCAGTCTGTTAGTTGCTAAGATGGCATGTAACAATTACTTATTGATGGTGAGGTTGAAACGTCACCAAATCAGAAAGTTAATATAAAATTTCTTTTGAGAGGTTAAGACAAAACCAACACAGAAAATTCTAAGAACATACTACTGTTCAGTTGGAAGAACTTAACCAGAATGTTACATCACAGCAGTATGTTGCAGCAACGTTATTGGGATCACCATAATTACATAAGTAGAACTAAAACCAAACCAAACGGAATGCTGCTGCAAAGTTATAATGACAGGGGTGTAGATGGGGGGTCCCCATGTCGAATTCAAGAAATGGGCATGTCGCCTGTCACTATATTTTGGATTTCCATGTTGATTTTAAAAACCTTCCATGTCACATGTCAAATTTAAGAAATACCCTATGTCATGTCGTTTATTTCTCCCTCATGTCACTTAGCTCCTTATCACATGTCGAATGTAAGAAATGGCCATGTCGCCATGTCCATTTTAGAGGTCTACACCCATAATAATGTCACATGCTTGGCTGAGTATATATACACACATATTATATAATTCGATTTAACCTAGTTATGAATATCTATAATCTATCTCAACGCTTCTGACTGTTTAATGAGGGCTACTTGGGCAAAAGCTTATAGCTCCACTTAGTGTTTAATCTAGTGCCACGCACATTTCTTATACTCAATATGGGACACTGCAATTTAGGGAATTGCGATATCTTCATTGAATAAAGATGTCGCAAATCCCTAAATTGCACTGTTTTTTTTCCAACTAGTGACATGGTATAGGGTTATTTCTTAAATTTGACATGTGACATTGAGAAAAATAAGCGATGGAGACATGCGACATTGTTGTTTTTTTAAATTTGCCATGTGACATCACCCCCCCCCCCCCACCCTATTCAGAGCCCCATATATGCTTCGTGAAGTCCCTATCCCAGGCATCATGTGTATGAATCAATGGTTCTTGTTGTCTACACCAGAAAAACAGATAATCAGTAGCATAGCCAGGGGGTAGGTTAGTTGGTTGGTTATTGGTGTTTAATGCTGTATCAACATCTATGGTCATATCACAGTGAGAACAATGTTTGGCAATTCTGTCTGGGATAATCAAATCTATGAGAAGGTAGAGACCATGCTCCTAAAGATTTTCTGAGGTAGGTGTTCTTCAATGTGCAAAGTCCCATAGACAAGGCCCTACACACAACAGCCGGTGGTCCTTTGGGGACCTTTGATATCCCTGTCGTTGCCACTGGGAGACATGCAGAGCGGTGCAGCGGCCAAGGCCCAGGATCGAACCCCGGCCACCCGCACAGCAGATTGTCGCGCTAACCACTTCAACAACCTGCACGCATAACCAGTGGGGTTCCTGGGTGTCTTGAACCCCCTTTGATATCCCAAAATATAAGTAAAATATATGAAATTTTACGGAGGGAAATGTTAATGGTGGAACCCATTTAGATTTACATAACAAACCCTTTAGATGTCAGGCCTGGCTACGCCCCTGTAAAGCAAGAAGACAACACGCGGGATTAAAACCATGTGTGTTGCTTTGTAAAACCTCTCCATGCTTATAACAGGCCAAAAACAGTACCCACTGGTCACTCCATGACTCAGCTTTGTCAGAGACTTCACATGTATGTATATATATATATATATATATATATGGCATATAGAAGTATGCAGGGGTTATATGACTGCACTTTAGGAGATATGGACTCAGACATAAATATACACGGATGTTATATCAGTTGGACATTGACTTTACAGGACTCCTAGGGGGTATTCGGTGTACTAACCATTGGACACCTAGGGACATCTGGTGTTCACAGTCATCTGCCACCAGAGGGCTCATCTTCAGGTGGCTGTAGGTCTCGCTGAACTAAATGTGAAGCCACCTGCCAGTGTCCTACATCTTTCTGTCCCGAGGTGAAGGGGATGCCAGTCTCTGAGTGGCTGATAATGGGATTAGAAAATGATAATGCAGAATTAGAATTCACATGATACCCCCTACTATTTATGAGTCATATCATAAAAAAGGATCCATGATATGTGGTGTTTGGTAAATGTCAGTGGGGTTTTACAATGGGCTCTGTGCTGCATGCATTTGGTTGCTGCAAAACTGCTAAAATGAGGGTGGGTCACCATCTTGGACTCTTGCAAAAGAAAATTTCACAGTCAACCTACCCTCAAATTTTGATATTTTGTGTCCCTTAGAGGTCTCAATAAGTTAATGAGTGACTTTAAGGTGTTGCAATGTTTGAGATAGTTTTTCTTTCAAGATATGCTATATTAAACTATACAGGAAAACATTTGGTTCCGTGAGACCTGTATGAACATAGGGAATTGTGACCCCTAATGGTTGTACAGCCACCCGAAGACAACCTCGAAGGCGATGAAGATGTGCTGGAGTTTAAGGTCTAGTCAGCAATTTTTTAGCTATATCAAGACCAACTCCAGTTTTTGACTATACGGGTCAATGATCAATCTATGGGGATGGAAACGATGGCAAGGCAAGGTGGTGTAGCAGGCACTGACCAAACTTGAACCTGGGCCTTCAAAGTGCAAATTAAGGATCTTGTCCACTCCACCATCCCACCACACGAACCATGAAGGTTCTTCTATATCTTATTACCATGGCACAGTTGAAATGGATATGAACATGTATGAATGGAAAATTTAACATTCCGAAAAAAACCCAGGAATGATCTTTCATTCCAGGGTATTATGAAAACTTTTCATTCAAGACAGAGTACAACATTCAATATCATCCCTTATTTCATCATATTTGTACTAACACATAAATTGTATATTAACCCATTCGACTATCTGAAAAGCGTTGTATGACGAGAAAGTTTTGTTCAAATAAAAAAAATAAATAAATAAAATTATCCTGAAAACTATGAAAGTGAGGAGCAGTACGTATTAAATCTCAATATGCACTGCCCCCTTAAGCAGTGACCGATACAAAATGGGGTCCCAATAAAGGCTGAACACTAAAACGGCCTGCATTTGCATGCATACACATGGAATTTTCCCCTCTTTTTGTAGTTTAGGGGTCCACTGAAAGGAGGGGGCCAGGACCGCTTGGACGTGTCTGGTGGCTGTACGACCCATGGGGATAGTACAAACCTCAGGCTTTGCCCTGATTAAGGGCCTTCCATTTAGTACGTACGCAAATTTTCAAATTTATACAGGAACGTACGCAAATTTTCAAAAGTTCCAGACCCCCCCCCCGCCTTGTGCGTACGTACTATATGGAAGGCCCCTTATGTGACGATCCACTATGGGTCGCACTAATATGAGAAGACCCCCTGGGATCGTCCGAGGGCCGAAAGATAACCAGCCGAGCAGAGTACTGCCTAAGGCCGCGGGCAGTACGCTGTCCAGAGGGTCTTCCAGGGGCCCGAGGACGACCCCTACGGGTCTTCTATATTTTATCAACCAAACAATTTTCCAAATACGTCTACATATACTGTAAATGAGGAGCAGTACATACAGCCTGTCAATACATACTGACCCTTGTATGGACCGCTGCTCAGACGTGCGTGGTAAAGCCACCCTCGGATGCCCACCAAAGGCGCTTCTTATTATAATAGAGGTATATTTAAAAATAACATAAAAACATGGATTGTAAATTGATGAATAATTGTAAAGAAAATATATGTCTATTATATACATAAACTAGTAATACCTGTACATGCGAAGGTTTTTGCTGTACCCATTGTATTACTAACGTACTGCGATAATTGTTAGTAGATATAACATGGATTGAACAACTGTTATTTATTCAATATTTCATGCACATTGGTATTTCCGGTTCATTTTGTATTATTTATTATGTAAAACAACTTCATGAAAAACGTACTTGTAAGATGTAGCTCTGAATAATGATAATAAAAACACACCGCTCGCCAGCAGCATGGCTGATAAATAAGAAGTTACCAAGCCTAACTAACTGTCTCAGGTGACATAGAGGCCTGCAGATGGTGTATTGGTCTGTTTACTAGTATTGTAACATTAATTCCTTATTTGCTGGTAAAGCAACAATGTCGTTCCCAGGCAAGCATGTGACGTTATTATAATGTTGCAGCAACGGTCTGTTTAGTTCTGTACTGGTTCTTGTTAAGTTATTTTGATGGCTTACAATAACGTTGCTGTAATGTACTGTTTTGACTTGGCACTGCAACGTTATTATAACGTTCTGGTTATGTCATAGTATTGCTCTAACCTAATCAGGACATTCTTATAACGTTCTGTTTTGGTTTCGTCCTCACCAAAAAATAACGTTGTAAAAATGTTCTGACATAGTGATGTTTCAACCTCACCATCAATCACATAATTGTTACGTGCCATCTTAGTAAGTAACAAACTGACTAAAAAAGATGGTGCAGAACGTTTCTGTTACGTCGCAGCTTGGCTGGGTTACAATCATCTGCACCAATGGCCGTAACTCTGAAGGTGTAACGTTTGGCAACTTTTCAAACTTTGAATTAGTCCCACAGATTATTGATTCAAATACCTAAAGTCTTTTATTGTCACCATCACACTGCATCCTGCACCTTTCATAACCACTATTTCAATAGAGACTTCTTAGTGTTATTTAGACTTACATTTGATGTTATTTATACAACTAGTATGCTGTAACCATAAATGAGACAATGGATACTAGAGAATGAACATGAAATAAGATTATGTCTTTATTTCTTTGGAACATGCAACTAAATTTTAGTTATGTATAAGATATCTTCTATTTCCAAAGAGATACCAACTTTACCATGCAAACTTTTATCTTAAATTGAATAATGGGAAATTTAACGGACTTTGTTTACATAGGAATATATTGGAATCGCCAAACTGTTCTGTTTTTAAACATTGGGACTCTTTCGTAATAATGGTGACCTCAACTTTTTTTGCTGTGATATGTTGCTACAGGTCTATAGATGAGATTCAACCATGTTTGAATAGTTCATGCTGGTTACATTTCTCAGGAGGTCAGAAACTATTGTTTTCCCACAGAAACCCATAGTGAAACCTAAGCTCTGCGCACCCACATATCCCTAAAATGAATATGGTGACATGATAAAGTTTATTTTAGGTTTTTTACTCTCATAGTATTGCTCTAACCTCACAAATCATATCAATGCTATATGCTGGCTCATTCAGGAACCTTCATGTCAGTCCTTAATGCCTTTAAGTGCATTCAAAATCCTATCTTTTGTTATAAATCATGTTAGTATGGGATGTTGCACACCTGACAATTTGTACGTGGAATTCAAAAGAGCGATTTTTAACTACTGTTTTTTGAACAAAACACAGATCCGAATGATATGTTGCTAAAGTTATCTGATACTTACTTGGAAAAAGTTGGTAAATTCAATTATTTGGGTTTTGTTTTGGATGAAAATATGGATTTCAGTGCACATAGAAGTAAAATTATTTCTCAAGTTCAACAAAAACTTAAATTTCTTAGGAAAATCAGAACCTTTGTTACAGAAGAATCTGCATTGACAATTTATAAAACAATGATGTTGCCTTTGTTTGATTATGGTGATTTTATTTATGAACAAAATATTAAATACAATAATGATTTATTACAAAAATTACAAAATGATGCCTTAAGAATCATTTACAATCGATATTGTGTGCCCTACCGTCAAAGATTGAAAAATGTTACCTTACACCATAATGCAGAACTGTTCACTTTATTTTATAGAAGACAACTTCAAATACTACTTTATGCTTATACGTTGTCTCACTTAGTATTGGATGTCAAGGTTTGATATTTTGATTGCATGTGGATATGAATGAAATGTAGGGAATCATGCTCTGAAATTGATATTCAGGTCTTAGATGATATTTAGAAAATTGAGATTTAAAGAAGAACAACAGGTTTTCAAATAAAATAAAATCCAGGACCGTAATAACAAATCTTAGACACCCTTTGCTGCAAAAGAACCATATTAGGAGCCATGCAAAGTTCGAAGATTGTTACTTATGGGACATTATACATCGTTTTCATTAAGATGGCGCCCCCTGGCGTATCAAATTGATAACACACTTTTAGGTCTTTCCCATAGTTAAGATATATGAAGTGAAGTGACCTAGTTACCAAAAGCCCCAAAAGTGGGCAGACTGGTGGACTGCGCAGGGTCATGGGAAAGGTGTATAATAGTGACAAAATTGGTTTTATCTAACAAAAATCAAAAAGGTGATTTCGGCTGAGACTTGATCAGTACCATCAGAATTTCAAATTGTGAAAACTTAATTTTGTTATATGGTTACCATGGAAACCCTCATTTACATAGCAGTTGTACCGGCAGGTTTTGGCATTCTATCAACATGATTCTAGATTAGTTTTCCTATTTTTATTATTTCTAAGCTAAATAAAAGCTCCAGAGCCATGAATAAGCATTGCCATAAGTTTTGAAATTCCAGAAACTGTCACATATTATTACAGACCTTGCAACTGTGAGTAAACAGCAGAATTCTACAGAATGACAAACAGGTTATAGCTGTAGAAATCCAACAGATGTCAAGGTATAGGCATGTGCAGATGTGGTCATCCCAGCCAAGGGTGTGACGTCAAAGAACGTTCTGATAACATCACAGAACATCACAGAACGGTTTTAGAATGTCGCAGAATGTGACCGTAACGTCGCACTCTGGCTGGGATGTGACTACATTGTGGTGATCACCATGTACTCTTCCAGAACACATTGCTCCCCACATTAATCAGGATATCATTAATCAATTATAATAAAAAATGTTTTCTGTGAGGTTGAGACCTAACCAAAACAGAATGTTATCATAATGTCCGGTCCAGAATCCCAGCAAAAATTATAAAACTGTAAAAAGTGCTATAAAAAAACTTTTTAAATGTACTTTATAAGACTGAAAGAGATTAAAATCACCAAATTAAATGATTTGTGTTTTCTGAAGGATCAGAGAAATCAGACGTCTCTTGAAATTAAATCATGTTAATCACATGAAGGGGTCAATCCATGGTGGAAATTTTTTGCATACTTCTTATTTAACATTACATCTAACGTATGAAGCATGAAATAACCATAATTGAAATTTCACTGGCTCCTCTCTATAAGGAAAGTATTTAAAAATGAAATCCAAATGCAATTCCCCAATAATACCAAAAATATATTTCTTCATTCATAGTATGAGTGTTTTGCACCAACAACTCATGTTCCGCTGATAAACACCAATTATTAACACTTCTGCTGATACAATAGATAGCAACTGTTTCTATCAGAATTTTTGAAATCCAACCATGTGAAGTGGTCCTGAAACAGCTGGGCACTGCTGAGCAAACAATACATTCATTATTGACAGTAAACATGGGTTATGGGTATCACAGAATAGCCCCGCATAGTTCTGCATCTTCATAATCTACCTTTAAGGAAAAAAATACATATAAATCACGCCATACAGAAAGAAGACTGCATCACATGCTTTGCAGCTCTCTTACACCATGGAAGGATCAAATGCTCACCACAAATCCTATAATAACAGTGATTTGTTTGTAGGGGAAGCTCACTCAAAGGTGTATCATATGTATCGCCCGAACTACTATTCCACTGTTCTAGATGCCATCTTTGACTACCTCGACTCTGATGGGAAAAAAATGCCAGCGAATCTAGCAGTAGATATAGCCTGTGGTACTGGTCAGGCCACTGTGGCATTAGCCAAACACTTCAAGAAGGTCATAGGGTCTGACATAAGTGTGAGCCAGATCAACGAAGCAAAGCGTCATAGTAAACTTGACAACATCACCTATCACGTGGCCCCTGCAGAGGACATGGCCTTCATACCTGACGGAAGCGTTGATCTGGTAACATGCGCAACTGGCTTCCATTACACTGACCAGGAACGCGCGTGTCAGGAAGCCAAACGTATCCTCCGTAAAAATGGTGTCTTTGCTGTATATGGTTATGGGTATCCTATTTTACCAAGTCCAGAATCCCAGCAAGCTTTTGATGAGGTAGTTCTCCTTTCAATTCATCTTGAACTTCGTTTTCTAATTTTATCTTCAGCAATCTAGCTTATTATTCTAGTGTAGGGTCTCTGACTTTAACTACGAAAACTGAGATGTTTATTCATATTATTCTAGTTCTTTTTTTCCTTTTCCCAGTACTTTCAGGAAATTCGAGACTTTGCCTCTCCAAAGATGACATATGTGTATAACCATTATCGAGACATAGAACTTCCTCTGGAAAATGTGTCAAGGTTGGTGTGACATCTTCATAGTTCTGTTTTGCATATTGGGGAAAGCTTTTCAAATGATTTAGATATACAGTTGGAAAACAATGCTTCATGGGGTGCTTGAATGGAAGAACTTTTAAAAGCACCCAGAAAAAACCATGATGTAACAGATGCATTTTTTTTGATGGCATGTTCAATAAAATTGCAATGTCAGGTTTTAAAGTTCTTTACATTGGGTATCATTAAAATAACTTAACAAAAACTCAAACAGAAATAAACAGAATGTTATTGCAATGTTATAATGATGATACATGCTTGTATTGGATGTCTCATTTCTCCGTTTGTATGTTCTTGGTAGGAAAGATGATGAGCTGCCTTGGGAGACTACCCTGTCAAAGTTTGTTGGCTTCCTCGAGTCCTGGTCGCTTTACCAGAACCGGCTTAAGGAGCACCCAGACACAGATGTACTGCAGGCACTGGCCACAAAGTAAGAGATGTTCGTTGGGTTCATTTAAGGGCAGATACAGGATTTCAAAAAGAGGGGACACATATAGTCTAAGTGCTAAGATAGCATGCTCTCATGCATATGCGCCCAATATTTTTTCTCTTTGGCAAGATTAAAAACCCCATCTAAAGGGGAGGGGGATCAGGACCCCAGCCCTGGATTCCCCATGGATGAGCCCCTGTCATTAAATCAGTCACATTATGTTCTAGCTCGCTGAAGTCTTCATCATTGGCTTGGGGTAGTAGATTTCCATAATGATAGAAACTAAATATTATTATTTGTGGGATTTGTATGTCATGATACATCTTTTTTCATTAAAGTGGCAACACCCTGGTGGATTAACTTCAAAACATTGTTTTTCCCTAGTAGTTAATCTTTGTGAACTCAAGTGAGCCACTAACCAAAAGCCCCAAAAGGTAGTCAAGGTGGAGTATTGTTTGTGGGAAAGGTTTATCATCAGAATAAGATTCATGCCCTCTTGCATACTTTCAGACGATGTTGAGCAGAAATTAACTCATGACAAGCACTGTGGACTTAGACCTTGAAATATAGTATAAAGAGGCTAAAACACAATTTTGTTAATTGCAACTATTTGTTATGAAGACTCACAAAACTGGTCACTGATCCCCTCTGGGTTCTATAAGTAATGGAACGTATTTTTAATGCAGATTAGACGCGATGTTACCACTGTCTGATGGAGGCGACCCACCACTGAAGGTGACCTTTGCACTGTTTACCCTGATGGGGCGTAACCCATAGTAACAGTCACTCAGAGCTACTACTGAACGATCAGAGGAACAACCCAAGCAAGAATGTGACCTTATTACAACTTTGTAGCAACATTCTTAGTTCTAGTTTGGTTCTTGTTATAATTCTTTTGATGGCACCGAAAAATGTCTTCAGATTTAGAACTGTATTTAGAAAAATTGTTTGTTATTATAACATTTTCTTTTAGGTACTCTCAACCTTACCTTAAATAACATTATTGTTATGTGACAATTTAACAAGTAACAGACCAACCAAAAAAGAAGAGTCAAAGAATGTGCCTTTTATGTCTCTGCTTGCCTGGGACAAGACCCAGAGGCTTTCACAAAGGGGGTAAGAATATAGGCTGAGTACTAAAATGGCTTGCATTTGTATGCACAGGCACAGCATTACCCCTTCGTTTTGTAGTGTTTGGCTCCATCAAAGGAAGAGTGTTATTTCAAGTCTGTGTTGTATTGTAAGCAATTCTGCAAAGAAAACAACAATGTACTCTGTGTGTAGTACTGAACAAACATCAACAGGACATGTACCAAAGAAAATTACATTTAAGGTGTAATTTAGATATCACGATGAAAGGTGTACATGTTCTCTTCTCATTTTAATTTCCTAAGCTTTCTCACTAAGTTGAATATTGTTTATTTTCTCTTACTATTTATGTAGTTAGCTACACCTGTTATCTGCCAAATTAAATGGGAATATCTGGTATTGTTTATGATTGATGTTCATTCATTTTTCTGATTGAAACCAATGGTTAAGGATAAACTGACTGAAGAATAAATTGTGTGTTTTTGTTGTGTAAACTGCACAAATCTGTCTTCTGTGTCATTGTTTAGCAATTCCAAATCATGACTTTGTATCCAATATCAAATGACACAAGATTATAACCAGGATGCAGACTTGTTACAATATCAAATCCATGGCAAGTGCAACTTGTAGATATGCGACTATAAAATGCGGCAGACCAATACTTTCAAACAACTTGGCCCTTTTATTATCATAAGATATTCTTAAAGAATTAAACATAATGATGAAACATAATGATGAAAAAATTAAAGAAAGTACCAAACATGGAGAACATTCTAGGCAAATGGGAGCTATATTTGAGTTTATTTACCTCCCAGGTTGGTCACTTGAGCTGTTTTATATTGATAAGTATTAATCTCTAGCCATTCTCCAATGGCCCGTTGCACAATGAGTCTCATAACGAAATGAATTTTCTTAACGATACCTATCGTTGTTACTTTTATCGTAACATCAACCATTTTGACACAATTTTTTTCTTTATTTAGAATACCTTCAAAGAACAGTAACTTTTACTGACTTTTTCTATTTTTCCCTCTATATATCAATTTGCAGAATTCAATTTCATTTATTAGAACCAGTGGCCTGTTGTACAATGGGTTTCCTAGCAACGAAAATAATATTATTAACGAAACTAATATTTTCATAACAACAATCATTTGCAACAATTTTTTTCTAAATTTAGAATACCCCCAGAGAGCTGTAACTTTTATTGAATTTTCTCTATTTTTTCCCCCTTTTTACATTAATTTACAGAATTCAATTTTGTTCATTAGAAACAGAGATTTTACTTTTGATTTTGTAAAATTGTAACAACGAAACTTTTCTTAAAGATATCTTAACTGGATCCTCACAAAGAAATTCTATTGTGCAACGGGCCACAGTGGCCCGTTGCACAATAGAATTTTGTTGTTAGGATCAAACAAAGATATCATTGTTACAATTTCACAAACATAGTAAAATCTCTGGTTCTAATGAATGAAATTGAATTCTGTAAATTGATGTAAAAAGGAAAAAAAATTAGAGACAAATCAGTAAAAGTTACAGCTCTCTGGCTGCAATCTAAATATAGCTAAACAATATGTATAAACCATCGTTGTTACGAAAATATTAATTTCTTTAATAAAATTATTTTCATTGTTATGAAACCCATTGTGCAATGGGCCACAGAGATTTTACTATTTTCATAACAAAGACAATGTTTGTACCAATGAAAATGTTCGTAATGCTATTGTTAAGTTTATCATAACAACAAAATTCCATTGTGCAATGGGCCACTGGTATGTATTGCCATACAATGAATAGATATTTGTGTATGTCATATATTGAAAACCCTGCTAATCCTGGACAATATCGTAGATAACAATGAATAACAAAATTGAATCATTCTTTAGTTAGCTTTTTTGCAATAATGCCTATAAATTTGAAAAACTTCCAATACTAATCTCTAAGGATTAGCCTGAATCTAATAATAACACTAGACTCTTCACTTCTCCCCTTGAGTAAACGACCACTATCCATGTCTACCTGAATATGAAGTTAAATACAGTTACCAATTTTTGACAGAACTGTGAATATGTTAAATGCAAATACCGATACAAATTTAGTATGAAAACTCTAGATTGTTCCCTTGCAAAGGAATACAGGAAAGTGATTTCCCTAAGTACATGGTTGCACTATTATAGAATTCTGCACTGCATATTGGAATTTGATAAATAATGTTAAGCAACAACTTGGTAGTTTAGAGGTTTAAAGCAGAATGTCCCACTCAGAAAATGTTACATCTGAAATGTTGACGCATTGTGCTGTCAAAGTAAACTGAATCTGCACTGGATGCAAAGTAAAGCCCGTATTCCACATACCAATTGTGCGCTGCCGATTTGACGCTGATTCAATTTCGGCAATAAACGGCAGCTCTGCAGATTAAATTTATGAAGATGTTGGTAAATTTGTCCTGCCCACTTGCAACGAGTTGCCGATATCGCACTTTTGGCCACAGATGATGCACTTTTGGTCGCCTATGACGGACTTTCAGGCACCAATGACGCACTTTCATCCGCCGAAATGTGATGGTCCCGATATGGAACTTTACCATGGAAATTCTCAATATCGCTGCTTTAAAAACTTTCAGTATGTGGAATACAGCCTTAAGCAATGCTAGCATACGATTTTATGTCATCAAATAAAATGTGCTAGTCTATCTGCACTGTCTGCAAGTAATTCTATTTTAATCCCAAAAGCAGCACAACAAGTAAGACGTGTCTCTACTTTTGCTGCATGACATCTGCGACAGTATAATCTTAAGCCGTAGGATAATGGGAAGAATTAGTGTGTCTGTCAGAAATTTTTTAAGGATATCAGTAAAAGTTAGCCTTAGATGTAGTGGTACTGAGGGGTTTAGACAGCCCAATAGTTCCTTAAGATAATGGTCATGGTAAGCTAGCTCTTAACATTTTTAGACAATATACATAAGCTAGTAGATGTGTAAAGGAAGAAATTTAATGACGAATCACTAGGTGGTTTGCAGAGAATGACAGAGGTTGTTAAAACAATAAACTTTATTATCCTGAGCAAAATTCTTTTGTTGCAAGCCCATTCACCTAAGCTTTTTCGAAAATATTTCAAACATGTCAGTAATCTGCTGAATACTCCTGATAGTTTAACAGAAGGCTTAGGATAACCTTAAAACAAACTTACGATAATAATCCCTTAAGATAGATTAAGTTTACACTGGCCGACAATTATAATAAGATTTACGGAGCTATCATAACAGTATCGGCAAGGATATTTGTGTCATTATCTTAAGGATTTCGATGGACTATGTAAACTCCCCCTTAAACTAATCAATTAAACCTAGTTAACTGATTAATTGAAAGTTGCGTCACATGTCAAGATCCTGATCACATTACCCTCATTGTGTGCAGCTGGGGTGGTTTCTGCTTAACTTGTGCCTTTCTTAGTAATCTCTGAATGAAAAAATGATGGTACACTAAGAGCACTAGCAGTTTCAGATCTAAGATTTCCAAGAGGGCAGGGAATTAGCATATAGGCTTGGTATGATATTATTTGATTGCAATTCTTTTTTTTTTGTTAACCACAATCAATTGACATTGATCTTCCTTGTAGGTGATGTTCCATAGTGAAGACAAAGTAAAAATATAACATACATATCTCTACATTCACAAATATGACCTGTGATAATCAATTACCACTTATCAATCATCAATCACCAATTACCAATTACCAATTAATAATCAATGTTTAGTATTTAGTATTTAATAGATCAGGGCACTCACACAGGCTGGATTACCAGGCAAACATAACCTTGTCACTTCAGAGGTTTTTCTTGTCTTAATAATCAAGTGAACATAATGTACTGTCATTATAATGTCAGTACACTGCCAAGTGCTATGATTAGTTCTACCAAGTATCTCAGAGGTATACTGGTAGAGTGACAATATTGCTTTTGCACTGATATAACGTCTTGAATGCGTTATGTCCTTCTGTCCCATATATGTGAGTACACCGACCTATCAGCACAAGTATGGTGACATAAATAAATGGTTTACTTTTAAGAAATTCTTTGGACATTTACACTGAGTTTAGTGTACATGTGATTTTGTTGCACTTGTGAACTCTAATTGTATACAATTCACTTTCCATAGGTACATATACTTTATAATAACACTTTGTTAATGTAATATACATTTATTGTCATTCTCACCCACATTGATCCAATCAATAATATTTTATGGGAGGTGGTCCTGAAATAGCTGAAGTACTGCCATGCAGACAATACAATCATGATATTCATAAAACATTGTGATAAGTATTGCACGTTAGCCCCACTTCACCAATTATTTATTAAAAAATTGCTCCTCGTGTCATTTCCTACCATATGGTTCCAAATTATTTAGGATTCCTAATTATTTTGAGTAAATACTGTTTAAAAGTGATGGGCATGTTATGCTCAAAAATCATGAAATTGCCATCATCAATTACATTCGGTTCTACCGTATATCTCTTGATTCTGAAGAGAAACACAGTTTAAAATAGAAATAACTGTCTAAAACATCAATGTAGTCAGCAAAACTGAATGCTGATACACTGTTTTTAAATATTTCATCAACATTGTTGAATAAAAATTTGGTAAATCCTTCAAAATGTGCAATATTATGGGCAACCATCTTGAATGTACATCAAAATGGCTGATTAAAGCCATTTTTCAAGAACAAGAGGGCTGAATCAATTTGAAATTTATCAAAACAAAATATATTCAAAAACTATTTAAATGACGCAAGTGTCATGTAGTATCATAAAATAGATTGAGAATTATCTATGAGATCTGAAAATTATAGATATTGCAGTCTGATCATCGACCTTCGATCACATGCGATTGATTTTCTATGGAGCCATCACAAAAGGGTTAAGAGAAAAGGTAGCTATAAGCCATGTCATGCAAAAGATTACTGCATCAAACGTGTTACAGCTCTATTAAAACATGGCTAATTGGTATCACAGAATAGTCCCGCATAGTTCTGCATCTTCATAGTCTACCTTTAAGGATAAATCACACCATAGAGAACGACGACTGTATCACATGCTTTGCAGCTCTCTTACACCATGGAAGGATCAAATGCTCACCACAAATCCTATAATAACAGTGATTTGTTTGTAGGGGAAGCTCACTCAAAGCTGTATCATATGTATCGCCCAAAGTACCATTCAACTGTTCTGGATGCCATCTTAGACTACCTCGCCTCTGATGGGATGAAAATGCCACTGAATCTAGCAGTAGATATAGCCTGTGGTACTGGTCAGGCCACTTTTGCATTAGCCAAACACTCCAAGCAGGTCATAGGGTGTGATATAAGTGTCAGCCAGATCAATGAAGCAAAGCGTCATAGTACACATGACAACATCACCTACCACGTCTCAGCTGCAGAGGACATGGCCTTCATACCAGACGGAAGTGTTGATCTGGTAACATGTGCAACCGGCTTTCACTTCACTGACCAGGAACGGGCATGTCAGGAAGCCAAACGCATCCTCCGTAAAAATGGTGTCTTTGCTGTATATGCTTATGGATATCCACTCTTGCCAAGTCCAGTATCCCAGCAAGCATTTGATGAGGTACTCTCCTTTGCTTTCATCTTAAGCTTTGTTTTTTAATTTAATAGCTGAACAGGAATTTGAAAAACTGGTGAAGATACATACAGTTTAAAAAAGTTAAAACTGAAGAAAAGATCTAATTCTCCTTACCACGGATAGCTGACTTACTGTATCTTAGGACTGCAGGTTAATTTTGACTAATTTGTAGGCAAAGGCTCAGTGAAAACTATAGAAAATTTACAAATATTTGCTTTATTTCTACGCGAAATGAATGAATTTTCAAACCAAATTGAAAAACATTTAATGATTATAGGTATGAAATTGAAAAAATGTGAATTCTAATTTTGCATTATTTTAAACCAAAGTTATGCCATGATTTTGAAAAATGTCTATACTTAAGCCTTACGACTTGTCTACATATTTCCCAGAATGCACCTTGATTTATGCTATCCGGTGATATGAAATTCCAAACAAAAACAGAATTAATTATACTGGCATAGGGTTTTTAACTTTATTTCTGAAAACTCATTCAATACTTTAGTTCTTTTGCCCTTTTCCCAGTACTTTCAGGAAATTCGAGACTTTGGCTCTCCCCAAATGACATATGTGTATAATCATTATCAAGACATAGAACTACCTCTAGAAAATGTCTCAAGGTTGGTCTCATATTTGTTTTTCATATTTCTGTCTCGTTAACGGGGGAAAGCTTGTCAAATTAGTCAAATACAAAAGGAAAAACAATGCTTCATGGAGTGCTTGAATGCAAGATTTCAATAAAGTTAAGACATTACCAGTGTGAGAATGTTTTTATAATGCTATCATATTATTGTGACCTGAATGTTGCAATGAAATTGCAATGCTAGGTTCTAAAGGTCTTTATATTGAGTATCATCAAAATAACATAACACAAACCCAAACAGAACTAAACCGAATATTATTGCAATATTATAATAATGATGCATGCTTGCCTGGGATGTCTCGCTTGTATGTTTGTATCTTTTTGGTAGGAAAGATGATGAGCTGCGATGGGATACTACCCTGTCACAGTTTGTTGGGTTCCTTGAATCGATGTCACTTTACCAGAACCGTCTTAAGGAACACCCAGACACAGATGTATTGCAGGCACTGGCCACAAAGTAAGAAGTGATCTTTGGCTTCACTCATGATCAGGGGCAGATACAGGATTTCAGAAAGGGGGGTCCACATATAGGCTAAGTACTAAAATGACATGGATTTGCGCACATGTGTGCAACACTTTATGGTCTTTGGCAATTTAAGAACCCACCAAAAGGGGAGGGAGATCAGGGAAATTGAATGAGGATTTATGGGAAATTTCTGGGGTTACAAAGTTTGTAGTAAGTGTGATTTGTTGGTTGGGGGCAGTATTAACACTCACAGGTGGTGCTGCAGAAAATACCCATAACTAACTCATGACAAGTATTACAGCACTCTGGACTTAGACCCTAAATATGGCATAATGATGAGTATAAACTCAATTTTGTGAATTGCCACGGTTAGTTGTGAACCGTTCACAAAACTGGTCACTGATCCCCTAATATTCTTTCTATAGGTAATGAAAAGTCTTTGATTTTTAATGCAGATTACATGAGATGTTCCCATCGTCTGACGAAGGCGACCCACCCCTGAAGGTGTCATTCCCACTGTTTACCCTGATGGGACGTAACCGTTAGTAACAGTCAGTCAGAGTGACCACTGATTGGGCAGAGGAGGAGAGGCCACATGGATATCTTAAGGTTGTGGTACAGTGTAAACAGTTCAGCAAAGTAAACATCTAATATTATTGTGTTTGCACTAATAAAAATGACATCAATATGACAATTAATGAAGAAGGTTATGTTTGAGGTGTAATAATTTTAGATGTTGAGATTAAAGGTATTCAATACCTATTTTAAAGGTAAATGTGGGTGTTTGGCATGATTTCTTAAAAGCTGTGACAAATTCTGAAACCTATATTGTGGATGCAGGAGGAACATAAGGAAACTTTAATATTAATATGTCACCTTATCAAATTTGAAGATACGAGGTTTTGAAAAAACCATTATTTACTATTGGGGCCTATGGCAAAAAGTATATTTTTGAAGAATAAAAAATAAATATTCGTTGTTGTATATGCTGTGAATGTCTTGGTAGGGCCAAAATGGGCATTTTAGATAAAGGAATGTGTGAGGCCACCATGGGAAATCTCATTCTTAGTTTTTGCAAAAATGTCTTTGTTTTTATAACCATTTGCACATCTGTCATTCCTAGATACTGCATCATGTTTCAACAAAAATTCAAGGAAATCCTGTAATAAGAATGAAATTACACAAGGTGGCACTGCAATGGTCACCCATATTTACCTTTAAGTTTATTTATGATAACCTTTCTCACAAAAGTGAATATTGTTATTTTCTCACAGTATTGTGATTGAGTAAACGTGTTATATACAGAGTAAAGTGGGAAGATTGGGTGATTTTTATATTCAATGTCAATTCATTGAAACCAATGGTTGAGGATAATCATTAAGAGCATCATTCAATGAAACATGACTACACGGTTCTAATAATTTGTCAATCTCGGTTCATCTGTTGAACTAGCTAGCATTTAGAATTTTTGTACTGTCCGAAGAATAACTTCTTTCTCTCTCTCGCAAAAAGCAGTTAAGCAATTCTCAATGCTAAGCACTGATTTTTAGAATTATACACTGGCTTCTATCAAAGGTTAAATATAACTGTAACATTAGTGGCAACAGGTGTTTTACAATTAAAAATTCATATACAATTCAGTCATACATTTAATGAAATAAAGGGTATGGAGGAGGGGGGAGGGATGGGACATGGATAATACATCTGTACAGTATATTTTATACCAAGATACGCCTTACATTTAAATATAAATTTGACGTAGTAAACTGATTGTTGTATTACAATGGGAGCTTCATTCCACATAGTGCTACCAGCATAGATAGGTGATGAGAATGTCTTTGAAAAGACCACTTCAAGGACCTTCAAGATCACAATCATCAATATAAAGAAGATCTTTTATACATTAGTCCCATCAAAAGTAAAGATCTTCTTTGCTCAAGATTGCCCATACCAACTTGACGCTTCTTCTCCGCTTTGACAACTTGATCACCAAATATAATTCTAGTAAATCTATTGAACATAGCCTGAAGACCATCCTTTTTTTCATTAGACAATAAAATATAGTAAAAATCATTGTAATCAAACAAAGGTAAAATTGTTGTTTTGAACAAATATGAAGCAGTTTCAGTGGACATTAGACTTTTTAAAAAGTACCCTTTTTTGCAGCAAGAGAACCTATGATCTTATTGTATTGGGCATCTCCTGAGAGTTTCTTATCTAACATAGTACCCAAATAGTTGTATTTATCAAAACAATTTATTAAATTCTCACCCAGTTTCAAAATTCCTATAGTTACCTTCCTTTATGCATAATTAATGTACTCCGTTTTTTAATATTTAATGTTATCCTATTGTTGATACACCAATTAAACACCTTATCTAAATCAGCTTATATATCACTATATACCATGGCACAATCTTTGCATGATATAGTACAGTGTCATCAGCAAATAACAGACAATGTGAGTGTAACAAAACATTAGGCAAATCATTTATGTAAACCAAGAACAATGTAGGACCTAAAGTTGATCCCTGGGGAACCCCAGTGACCAGACCATGCTCATCTGAGTAGTTCCCTTTATATAATGTGACTTGACTATTTGAGGCATTCAGTATTTCTACAACGTTTTTACCAACATTTCACTTGCTTACTATATGTTTTGTTGATGAATGTTAAAAGAGGTACATGCAAAATTTGAAAATAAAAGTGTGGTGTGCAGGGGGAGCAGCCACCGGCGCATACACTTTGACTCCACCACTGACTCCACTAGACACGGAGGATTGTGTGTGGGGCTGCTATCTAGGGACATAGGGTAGTGGAGCGAACTTGTGTGAAAATAAAATGTGGCAGACCAATACTTCTAAACAACTTAATGATCGTTTATAATATTATTTATTGAAGCAAGATTACATGACATCGGCAGAAAACCAACACATGTATACAGGAATAAAAATAGACAAGGGTTATTTGCTGTGGGAACTAAGTTGCGCAAAGAACAACAACTGCACAGCTGATCTCTCTCCCAACTCCAAGGAGGTAGTGCCACCATACACAATGTTATACCAGAGAAGTCATGGAATACAGGAACTTTGCACATAAATCAGGCCATGTGTGTAGGCATAGGGGGTATGGGGTCTACATTGTCCATTTGAATACTAAAAGTTTGGATTAAAAAAAACTGTTTTTAACTCAATTTGACTGTAAAGAAGCTTTCTACATCATCTATGACACTGAAGAAACAATCAAAGATGTATACAAGCCAGGAGAGACCATCCTACCACACAACAAAAAGACAATCTGCTCTATGTCATCTGTGTATAGTTCCTTAGCACAGCAAAAGGTAGGAACAATATTTATAGCCTTTTAGCATTTCAAAACAAAGATGTAATCCCATGTGCATATATCACATAATACTAGCAACTAGTATTCTAAGTTATTGTGTTTTATGCTATCCAAATAGAAACCAGTTAAGGGCAGTCTATGCTGGAGTGCCTTATGTTGTGATGTAGAACATTCTACAAACTGTAATAAACCTTTTTGCATCAAGTATTAGTATCAATATAATTTTTATTCATCTCTGGGTACAATTCAATGGAAAATGGTATTTTACATACATGAAAAGTGAATCAGATTTCATTACAGATTGGAGGAAATTTTGGATAAAAATAGGATTGACAATACTACTCTGGACCAGGATTTGCATAATATGTGATACAAATACCGATAAGCCCATCCCAGTTTACACGAACATTAAAGTTTACCATGAAATATTTCCAATATTGCTTCTGTGCTTATTCCATGTAAACAGTTGCTTTATATAAAATTAACAAAAGCAATTTGGTTGACAAACTGCTCTTAAAATTGGCAAATTGCAGCTTTATATATTTGCCTTTTTCCCAAAAATATAGCATTTGTGATTAGCTGGCAAACCTGCAGAGCTGTCAATTGTTGGAATTAAATAAATCATAATATTTTAGCAACACTTGGGAATATAAAAAAGCTCCAGCACAGTTTATAATAGAGGTTACCAAATACATTCTTTGCAGAGACAACATATTCCTCTACAGGTATTTAAGAAAACTTATTGTGCATTTCAAAGTAACAAGAAATGGCAAATAGATTGTTTTTTTCAAATAACTGACAATAAAGGTGCCCACAAAAGAGGCCCCCCAACCAGTAAGGGTCTCCCAGAATGCTGTTCATAAATTTTTCCATCAGCCACAAGTGTCCAAGTTACATATTAGGCACTATAATAGAATATAATCATATATTTGTATCTGATGCAAGCATGGCAATTTATATATGTATGGTGGATAACGTAGAGCACAAAAGGTTTTGGCCCTATGAGGGATCCAACATTGAGGGCTGACTACACAAAAGCTATCAAAGATAATGTGCCATTTACATTTTTTGTAGAAATAACACACACTTGGGGTATTTAAAAACACCAGAGATTAAGCCAAAGCTAAGTTTTTTTCAAGTTGGTAAAAGGTATTGGACCCATTGTCATGAGCCTCAGTCATGAAGTAAATAATTTTTGTTCATAAGCACTAATTAAAACGTTGTATGTGGGCTAATTCACATAAAGACTGTCTAAGTGCTACTGTCAAAGAGGTGGCATAGAGGAACAGTTTTCATTTACAGAATAGCAGAGAACCTATCATGGAGAAAACCAAATTAGAAAACCACAAATTCTATGTAGGTGATGACCTCTCTCAGTGTTATTTTGAAAATCGCCCAACCTACCCACCAGCTGTTTTGGATATAATTTTATCATACATGATGTGTGGAGACCGCCACAGCAAACACCTACAGCAGCTATTTGATACTGCGGTAGATATAGCCTGTGGGTCAGGTCAGGCCACTGTACCCTTAGCACAGCACTTCAAGAGGGTTGTAGGATGTGATGTCAGTCAGACGCAGATTAAAGAAGCTATACATCACAATAAGTGCATCAATGTAGAATACCAAATCTCAGCTGCAGCGGACATGGCCTTCATACCTGGCGAGAGTGTTGCTCTTGTGACGTGTGCAACAGCTTTTCATCATATGGACCAAGAACAAGTGTGTCAGGAAGTCAAGAGAATCTTGTGCACTAATGGCGTCTTCGCTGTTTATGCCTATGGCCTACCTAGTTTGGCAAATGTCAAGGCCCAAAAAGCTTTAGAAGAGGTAAACATTATATACTGTTTTATGATTTTTTACTTCAACAGAATCAAATTTGTGCAAGTAAATCTCACCACCATGTTTCACATGATTCCCTGCTTACTACTTTTAGTTGATAACACAAGCAGCTCTTTTTCTTTATTTGATGTTTGGGACTTCCTATCTTTCAAGAGCAGTTGGTGTGGATTCTGTAAGTTTGTTTTAGAAGTAATCATGTGGTAGGAAAATATAAGAATTAGGGACATAAAATACTAAGTTAATCACAAATGTGGCCTTGTCTGCTTTGGGAGATGTCCTGTGATAAAATGCAGTGGGAAATCAGTATCTACACAGTGCAGGATCAGTGTAGGCTTACCATAGCTTTTCAGTGGTAAATTAGTGGAAATCAGTGGGAGCACAGTGGCTGAGCATTGGACAATCAGTATGTCCAAAATATTAAACTGAAATGTACAATCAGTGTACAATCAGTAGGAGTAGCTCATTTAAACTTTTTTGATATACTATACATCTGTAGGCGCATACTGAAGTTACCAAAACCATTACTGCCTAGTTCATATGTTTGAGGTCCATAGCTTCCTTATGATATGCTGTATCTGCCCTATTTCTTTCAGTACTTGGCTGTATTCCAGAGTGGTTATGTGGGGTTTGGTGATGTCCTTAACTGCTACCGGGATGTCAAGTTTCCTATGAATGATGTCAGAAGGTTAGTTCTGATATATGACTCAAGTGTCCACATTATGATCATGATGGTGATAGTTGGAGTTTAAAGGGACGTTCTCGTCCGTGTGTTGTCAAGCTTACATACGCCGACGTTAACCTAACGACGCGACGGCCGTCGTCGTGTTTTGCCCTTTCAGAACGTAATAACGCAACTTTATTGGTCACGTTGTGAATTTGGCGCCGCGGTACGGGCGTTACAACGGAGCAATTTTGGTTCCTCTCACGGACGAGAATGTCCCTTTAAGGTCCATCAGCAATGTTTCAGCTATATTAGGACCAACTCACAGTTTTTGGCTTGTACAAAGTACTGTGATTCTATCTATAGGGGTGGACATGGCAACAAGGCAAGGTGGTGTAGCAAGCAAGGCCCAGGCTCAAACCGGGGAAAGCAACAAGCGAAGCAAAGCGCTTACACACTACACAATCCGACCCCCCTTCCATATTATGATCTCTTGACTCAAAATAATAAATATCTTTTTTAGTCACACATAAGTATACTTTCCTTAACACAACTCTCACATGTGCGATTGCCTTCTTTAGAATGGGAGAGTTCTGCTTGTTATGTGTCTCTTGTAAAGCCCTAATTACACTACGCGTTGGGTGTTTGGTCGCGTTGGGTCGCGTCTCACTTGCATCAGGGGTGAATTTAGCCTATATGATGCTACGCGTTGAGTCGTGTTGGGTTGCCTTGGGCAAGTAGCTCGCCACAGATTTACAAACATGTCTGTAAAATTATGGGAATCCCTCGTGTTGGCCAACAAGACCTAATGCGAACGGCCCCCGACACATAGTGTAATATGGCCTTAAATGTTTCACATTGTGCAGACCTCTTTATTACCATCAAACCCTGTCCTGTTGCTTGGTGTCTAATTTGTATCACTTATGTGACTGACTTTTTTTCTAATTTGCATATCAATACTACCCACCCTGGTGATAAGTGAATAAAGAAGATAAAGCTGGCTTTGGGAATTTAAATTTTATTCAGTAAAATATATATGTATATGAGATAGTAGTTATCAGAAAATGAGCAATGAAAGTGAAGATGTGATAATAACAACCTGTGCTGTAGAAGAGGATATAAGTAAAATTTGTAAAATATAATGAAAGATGAAGGGTGGGAGGATCGAGATTTGAAGGTTGTATAAGGTAGGTAGGTGTTTTGGTAATGGTGAAAGGGGTGAGAAAGGAGAGGGAGGAAGTGAGTTGACGTTGTGGATAGAATAGAAGGTTTGTAATGGGTAGGGGTGGTAAAAGGTTGATTGGTGGCAGGGGCGGATCCAGCAATTTAAAAAAAAAAAGGGGGGGGGGGGAGACATGCTATAGCCACATTTTTGCCATGGCCCTCCGGGCCCGAGAATTTTACGCGCCTCCCCTAAATTTAGTTGAAAGACAATTTTAAACAATGTTCAGTGTAAATCCATGCTCCAGTCCTGGCGTTTCCAACAACGGTTTTTGTCTTCATGTCAACTGATGTCCTTTGGATGACTTTGTAAGCAATCTATCAGCCATTTTCGGGAAAAAAAATGAAAAATGTCATTTTATTCTAGTTTAGTTTCATATTTTAACTTTTTAACTCTCAAATATAAATAGACAAAATTCATCAATTGAATTAAATGTAGAAATGACATTATTACAACCAAGGAACGCTGACTGTTTGAACAAAAATATGTATACATACAAAATCTTTATACATACAAAAAAAACCAGCACAGTATTTTCTTTAGAAGCTAGCATTGTTGAAGACAGCTGTACTGTCTGTGCATCTTTCCCAATATAACAACTTTTCCCCTTGAAATAGATACAACCTATAGTAAAAATGTACCTACGTTACTTTATATTTCATTCTATCATTAAAATTAGGTATCATCTTGCAACACGAACGTAATATTACCTTCAATCAAACTTTCTAGAACACCTTATACTGCAGATAGCTAAATGACAATCTATATTCAATAAAGCTTTGAGTCCATAATAATATATGAAATCTATTGTAGGATTATCTTTTAGATTTCTATGTAGATGATATACTCAGCGTCTGTTATTGTTTGGACCCATTAACTGTATAATGTTGTGTCATACATGAGTGTAAACCTAGTTTCAATGGCTTTAATTAACTAACAACAACTTTTGCTCTCAGTTTAATATTCAATGAATTGTTTCTTGCTTTCTTAACCTTTAAATACACTATGCACCATATTGTGGTGGATAGTGTATTCAAATTTATTAATAGCAAATAATGTTTAGTGTTCAAAACTACTGAAATGAGATACCACATGAAGTGCCATGAAGAACAATATGCCTACATAACTCCCACTCTCCAAGCCTAATGAAAAATTTAATGGAGCCTAACTTATCATCAAGTGAAGTATTGAAAAAATGTTTATCAGTTTTTCAAATGTTTTAAGAGTATTTCAAACATTTGTATTTGCATGAGATGTTCACTCATGCTCAGTCATTATTAAAGGATCCTGATGAAGACTGTAAAAGGTTAAAATATTATGTCAAGGGCTCACCATACAAAATAAAATCTCATTCTTGAAAACACAAAAAGTTCACCCTAAAAAACAACAAAATAACCTATTCATGTAAAAATATTTTGAGTATCTTTGCACTGAGATAGCAATTAAGCCTTGTGCATTTAATTAGTGGTGAATATTTGAATGGATTAGGATGTTATATCATAGAATTGAAGGTTGAAAGTAAAGTCAATTAACTGCGAAATGACTTTATCTGAAAACACTACTCAGAATTTTGGGTAAGCTATTAGCAGTGCCAGCGGCAGGTGGGACATCCTGTATCCCGGTAGTAACGGGAAGGTCTGATCTGCCAGTGGCAGCACTGCTATGGGAAATCAATAGTCATAAGTATGAAGAGGTGGCAGTAAGATGATATATACATTTGGATCAATTCAGACCTTGAGGATCTGGGAGCTTGGTAGTAGGACATATTCAGTCATGTTGGCATCTGGTGACAAGAAAGTGAACTACACTAGTTGGTGGGACTATTCGGGGGACTAGCAATAGGGAAGCTTGCCTCCAAGGTCTATGAACGGTGCCTGGTCTTATGGATATTATACTCAATGTGAATTACATGGGTGATTATGTGCCATTGTGATACTCTGTAATAAACTTGACCTCTGCAAAGCGTTGTCTGCATTTTGGATCTGAAAAACCACATTGGAGAGTGTTTATTTCATAATATATAATAAGGTTCCCCCTGAATATGCATACAACACAATAATTGTATGACTATTCAACATACAGTCTGACAAACGTGTATCATAGTTTAGCCCTCTGACTATCTTATATTGAGCCCCAAATTAATTTTTCTTAATGTAAAATTCGCAGTTCCGGAAGGGGCACCACTACCCTTTTCAATATGGGCTCTCAACATCCCCCCCCCCACCTTTTCCTAAATTTCAGGATCCACCCCTGTTTGATTATTATAATCTAAGCATGAACCTAAGACCCTGTACATTTTATTTGGGCTCCAGGAGAGATGACCTGACTCTGGAGTGGGAGATCCCGCTGTCACGCTTCATTGGCTACCTTCAGACTGGGTATCGCTACAGGAGCTGGATGAAGGAACATGGAGATAGTTCTGATATCATTCAGACTCTGAATGAGAGGTAGGTATTGGCCACAACATCCTTTTGCATGAGCGTTCTGTCACCTCTTGATGAATAACAACATCTTGAGATGGCCTGCAGTTTGAAAGGAGAGAAGACTGTGACAAAAAAGCATAATTAAAGGAAACATAATGCTGAAATATTCCCCTACATATAATAGCTAAAATAATAAGGTATTTATGGGTTGGAAACTTTAGGATTCTCTTACACAAACCATGGAAGTTTGGAGATGTATCGAGATGTGTGGCAGTTGCTTAACCTCCATAATTATTGTCATTGTACCTTAGATCCTTTAACAAAGAAAATCGTTAGGTTCTTTGTGCCAAATTCTACCGTTATCAGTCTATTGTAATGATAAATGGGGTTGATTTATTAAATTTACCCATACACATTCATTTAGGATTATCATCCATATGGATATAACTAATATGTAGTGTAATCAAATTCATGAACACACATAATGTTGCAGATTAAGCTTGTTTTGAATATATGTGTTGAAAAGTTCAATGTAGTTTGTCTTTCAATGTTTTTCCAAATATGTTAAGGTTTCTAAGGTTTTGGAAAACACACTTTTATACCAAGGTTGGTTAATGTTCCATCTGACCTTTCTACCATATAACTTCAACCTAAAACCCACTACCCTCTAGGCGATTTTAACAACGCTGCGTGCCGGGCAACTGGGAAAATCACCAGAAAAGTAGTCGGCCGACAAGTTTGATATTTTACTGCACCAATTTCTGTTGCCCATTGCCTGTTGCCCATAATGCACCACCTACCCACAGGGAATCGCCAGGCAATCCATGGATAATCCAGTTGTTTGATTTTACTGGCGAATCCCCTGGACGCCCATAACACATAAATGGTACAAAGTGGGTACTGGGTTTAAGTGTGACCTTTGAGAGTGGTAAACCTGCCCCATTGATTTTAGATACATGATATGCATATCTAAGTCTAATGGTGTTAACATTTTGTATATTTTCTCTCAGACTGCTGTCTGTGTTACCGTCAGAGGGAGGAGAGGACCCGCTCCTCTGCGTCTCCTTCCCGCTCTTCATCCTGATGGGGAGGAAAGCCTGATCCTTGAATTACAATAAGCCCATAATGGGTATATCCCAGGGTTCGACAAGGGTTCGACAAATTAACCATATAAGCCTTCCTTGTTTCCTAGAGTTAGGATTACTGAAATTAGCAAGAACTGTATTTTTCTATATCCCAAGTACTGATCTATACCCCAAGTTGGGCTGACAGGCTTTTACATTGGTTCCTATGGGGAAAAGGTTTATATATCAAGTTTAATTTTACAAATGCTAGAGGCAATCTGTCATTGCTTTGGTAAGATTTGCTTAATGCAACTGCCTTCAGTGAATAAGTCGAAAGGAAATTTAAAAAATATTTCATGGACTCTTTTAATGATGATGTAAACTGGGATTGGTTTATGCAATGGGAAAAATCAAGCCTTATTGTGTGGTCAATTTGATGCAAACCCAGGCAAGAATGCGACGTTATAATAATGTTATTGTGACGTCATATTTTGGTTCTTGTTACGCCACATTTTGACGTTCTATAGACGTAGATTTGATGGCTCCCAATCACATCTCTGAGACTTCCAATGCGACATCGCAAAATGACATTCTTGTCACGTGTTTCTGCGACGTCACAAAATGACGTTCTTGGTACGTGTTTCTGTGACGTCACATAATCAAAGAATGATTATGTGGATTAGAAACTACTGCTGCGACGTTGTACTATAACATACTGATGACATGATAATAAAATCATATTGTCACCCAAATTATATGCCAATAAGCTTATTAAATAAATTTTTGTGACAGGTTCTGTTAAGGGTATTTTGTGACACACCTATGACCAAACATTACACAATACATCATACTGTAACTTTCCCAAGACAAGAATCTTGGTTTCCAGCTTTGGTCATAGTGACTTGGGGCCTTTTAAGTAAGTACTTGCGTACCCAGGCCCTTTCTATAAAATGGCAAATGTCAGATATCAGGCCAGGGGACAGACCCACTCAGTATCCCATTATAAAAGATTGAGAAAGGTGTTTTCATGGTACTGGTCATTTATTTCAGCCAAAACAATTAAACTAAACCATAAATACGTTTCTAGAAGATAGTTTGATATTTCATAAAGAATAGTGTTTCAGCAGCATTTAAACATATTTGAAAAATAGTGATATAAACCACAAAACCTTGAACTTTAGCCTTTTCTCAACTTAAATGGTATTACACTGTCCCCTGGTGTTGAAAAACAGTACTATAAATGGTTATGGCTAGACTAGGAAACAAGGTACTTGTGACATTCTGATTTAGTTAAGTTGTGACTTAACCTAACCAGAACGTCACTGAGACATGGTGATTAGGTGAGGTCAAGACTGAACCTAAGCACAACGTCACTGTAATGTCACAATTAGCTAGGGTTGAAACTTTACCTTAAAAGAACATCACTGTTACATCATCATTAGGTATGGTTCAGACCAACCTAAACACAACGTTCCTTTGACGTACTGTAAAGGTGTAGTTAAGACCTAACCTAATTAGAATGTCACAAAGACATCACAATTTTGGTTGCAGCGATGTTTCTGGGAGCCATCAGATAGACGTCGCTACAGCGTTGAAATCTCACGTAACAAGAACGTCTTTAGGTTTGGTTACAACTTCACTCAGTCAGTACATATCAGTTATGTACTTTTTCAGTTAGGTCTCTATGTCACCTAATCAACACGTCATAACTACATTCTTTTTAGGTTTGGTCATAACCATACATAATTAGTTTGTATCAGTTACATTCTGTTTGAGTTATGTCTCAACCAGACTTGATTGGCACGTCACCCTGATGTTACATTGTAAGGGGGTTCTAACCTGATGTTCATAGAATGTTATCATAATGTTCTTTTTGTGGGATGTCATAACATTCCCCTAAAATCACGTAACTGTTACATAGTTTTATGTGGGTTATAAACCGACCAAAATGGTATGGTCGCAGAACGGTTCTGTTACGTCGCTTCTTGCCTGGGAAACCTCCAACATTACTAAATTTAATTCCGTTGTTAAAGGCAGGGGCCAGTGTCTGTAAAACAATATACTGTTATGATCCTTACAGTCCAGGGAGTATACATGCCAATTTCCATGTCCATACCTATAATAATCTCATTTTTATGTGTATTTTCCGAAATAATACAGACTGATCCCTCCCTGCACCTGGAGCACCTTGCACAGTGCACCTGTCTGTGTGTGACGTCACAACCAGATGATATCAAATTCTTAAAATGCAGAAATAACATATTGTAATTATCCAGATGTTTTCTATTCAGTTTTATAACATTAGAAATGATGAAATAAACTTATATAATAATATTAAGCCAAATATTGGCAATTTAGTCTTTTCGGTGACGTCACACACAGACGTGGGTCTATCTGAGGATTAGAGGTGTCAAACATTTTTCAAAGATAAATCCTGTTTTCCACATGAAATAACTAATCAATGGCTTAGAGACGTATTATACCTCTATATTAGCATATCTGATATATAAACCACAAAGTAGCCAAAATTGAAATTTCACCGGCTCCTCTCTTGAACAAAGACTATTTGAGACATTCCTCACAGTAAATTGTAACCATCACATACATTGCTTGCTGAGGAATCATAGATTCTCTGTTAGTATCTAGAAAGCACTATGATATTTCATTGTATTTCTTCTAAGAATGTCTCTCAATAAATGATCTGCTCAATAATCTCTCAACCCTACTATACTGTTTGTTCTGTAATATATATGTAGTAGTAGTCACTTTTATTGATATATTGAAAAACCAGAAGTCACACCTGACATATATGTCACTTTAATATCTGGATGATGTATCTATAAGTACTCTACAACACATGCTAGTTCAGAAGCTCTAAAGCTAAATGTAATACAAAAACAACTAACACTATGACATGTAGTATATTTAGAGGGTTACTGGATAGATATGGATTACTTTGAAATACATAAAAAGATATTGAAAGATTTTGGACTAGTGTTTCTAGAGCGTCAGATCTTGCTACATAGCACCGAGGACAGCTGCTTCGTTTGGACGTTTCTCTGGTATAATATTGACATTAATCAGCACTGTTTGCATCTTCTATAGGAAGATACATTTAACTCAGACTTTACATGATAAAAATATAAAATATTGATTTTACATGATGAATATACAAAATATTGATATGCCATTGGCAAAGTTTACTGAATATGGCCTTTTTGCGCTTGATTGATTGATATACATATGTTTTGTTTTGATTTAGATTTTATCAAATATCTCCTGAATTTAAATTGTTATTGACCCTCAAATTAATAATAAGTTCCAAGACCACTTTCTGACCCTAAATCCTTTTGACCTTATTAAAAGTGGAAATATCAAAATCTTTTATAAATTTGACCTTATTCAGGTTTATATTCCATGCATTAGTCAATAGAGGTGTTAATACGGGATCATTGTTGATGATATATAACTAGATAAGTACTACCTGTTCACTACCGTGCAGTAATGCGGAGGCCCCTGAAGTCGGATTACTCGGCCCACACAGGATTCAGATATCAAGAATATATCGCCAATCAATATGTTCAATCTATCAAAGTTATCTATTTAGGTATTTGAGAAGTATTGTTTATTATATATATAAATGACCTATTGTATTTGTTTGAAGATGATCATGTTGATATTAATGTGTATGCCGACGACACGGTAATTACATGTTCTAGTGACACTCATGATAATGCGGACCAAAATCTAGGGCTGGAAATAGATAAACTGATTTTGTGGTGTAATATGAACAAGATGATTGTAAATATGAAGAAGACTAAATGTATGCGAATAAACTGTGTAGGTAACAATGCAAGGGAGAAACTTGAGTTGTGTGGTGATAGCTGGAAAATTGATATAATCCACGAATATAATTATCTTGGTGTTCTTATTGACGAAAAAGCCAGCTTCAATCCGCAAGTATGTAATTTGATTAATAGAGCTAATCGCAAGATTTATATGCTTGGAAAAACTCGTAGTTTTATGGATGAGAACACAAGTTTATTGTTGTATAAACAGCTAATTTTGCCGGTGATAGAATATGTAGGAGTTCTGATCGACAGTGCATCTATGGCAAACGTGAGAAAATTGGATAGACTACAGACAAGGGCTTTGTCTTATATTGTACAGCAAAGTAAAACATATGTAGATAATAATGTTACAGATATATATAAAAGATTGCGGATGACATCGCTTGAAGAAAGAAGACGAAGACAGTTGCTGCAGATAATGTTTAATTATAAAATGAAGGGATTGTATATAGATAACATCAAACCCAATATTGTATTGCGCAATAATTTTAATATAAAATTTGAGAAAAAATTCACTAGAAGTGAGAAAGTGATGTGCAGCCCGTACTATAGAGGATCCATGTTATGGGACAATCTACCAGTGGACATACAATCAACTGACAATATTGACAAATTTAAGTCAGAGCTACAGAAGATTGTATTGAGTGACTTGAGATGGAGATAGTTTTGTCAATGTATGGGATAATTCCCTAACATTGATCTGACATTTCTTGGAAATATTATTAAAAGTGGGGGACTATTCCCTGACAGATACTGAGATCAGTGGTTTCAAATTACATTTGTATTATAAGCAATATATCGGTAAGGAAAATTCCTATCGTGAGTTGCTTATTCATATCGTATTATAACGAACATTTTATCTTATATGTATAGAGAGGAACTGATATCATGAAGGACTACTACTTTTGAACTATTATCTGGATTTATGTGCATGAATAAGTGACATAATTCATACTTTCATACCTACTTCATTGTATATATATATTTCATATATTACCATCCATACTTATGTACCTCTATAGGAAGAGCACTGTAAAGTGATATAGTTAGATCCAATAAAAAAAAAAAAAAAAAAAAAAAAAAAAGTAGTAACCCCCACGAAGCCCATGGAAACCTGCAGTCATGTATCTTATTTCACCATTATTTTGGAAAAATTGGATTTTAGTAAATAATGTCACTTTTTTACCAGTGGGAGTTATCTTATTTTTGGTTATTACCCCCGCTGAGCCAGAGGGGGTTATAAATGTTACAACTCCCACTGGTGGCCATATAACTATCATGCAGTATTTCAATATGGGGAAATAAAGGACGGTATGATGTTGCTCAAACTATAAATTCCTCAAATAGGTACACCAAAAGAATTACTTTCTGTCATATAATTTAGTATACAACCACACTCATCGTATCAAATGTCCAATACTGTATTTTTCCCTAAAATCAAAACAATTAAAAGAGTGTTGCACTCCAGGTTCCTATAAGTTTCCCCTCTGTAATCATAAATGTAATGTTTCAATCTATAATGTATTTCACTATAAGTTTTATAAAAGGTATTGGCGAAATAAGTGAATGATGTTGCGTAGTATGCAAAATATCATCTTCCATACATAGTATTTTACAGAGTGCAGCCTCACTTATCACACATTAACCATACATTCATTAAATATTAGCGGCATACTGAACAGAACAGTTGATCTACTATGGAGCGATCACAGATGCAGAAAAGTAAGTTTTTTGTAGGTGATGATGTTTCTAAAAACTATTATCTTAACCGCCCAAACTATCCAGCAACAGTGTTAGATACAATCCTGTCATACTTGACTTCTGGAGATGCTGCAAATAAGTCAGGAAATCAGCAATTCAAAACTGCGGTAGATATAGCATGTGGGTCAGGCCAGGCCACTGTACCTTTGGCGGAGCACTTCAATAGGGTTATAGGGTGTGATGTCAGTGAGACGCAGATCAAAGAGGCACAACATCGCAATAAGTGCAATAACATAGAATTCCACGTCTCAGCTGCAGAGGACATGGCCTTTATACCCGCTGGCAGCGTTGACCTTGTGACATGTGCAGCAGCGTATCGCTACTTGGATCAAGAGAAAGTGTGTCGGGAAGTTGAGCGAGTCTTACGGAATAATGGTGTCTTTGCAATATATGCCTATGGCCGACCTATTCTGCCAAATGCAGAGGCCCAACAGGCCTTTAATGAGGTAATAGTTGATCCTCATTCTGATCTTTATTAAATGGAAATAAATAGGTCACATTTTCTATTTCTATGATAACTGAATTTTATAACTTGTTGGCAAGTTATAAAATCATGTTATTCCGAATATATGTAGTAAGTGGCTTCTTATGAAAATTTGATATTTCTAGTATTCAGGCTTTTTGAGATTCAGAGTCAGTTGGAAACTGACTCTAAAAGACATAAACTTGTTCCACTCCATCTCTATTTGCAGTACTATAGAGCATTTCCAATTACTACAACTCAGCTGGCCACTTCAATGATTGGCTACATGGATATCACTCTTCCTATGGATGACATCAAAAGGTTTGTTGATACTGTCCATATTACCCAACATAAACATTTTATTTAATCTTAAACTGATCCTTTGATTATGCATCTCTTCTTTTATCAAATTGTCCTTTTTTTTTTATAAACCTCAGAGTAGCCCCCTTGTCCTCAATTTTTCTAATATTTTACCTGGTTGTGGCAGTAGAGATATGGGTATATCAGTTTATGAGAGAAATCACCTATTTTAGGGATTGGAACTATTAGTGCTTCCTTCCAAGAGTCTGGGAAGTTAGCTGTATTGATAGATAAATTGAATACATGTGTTATTTGGTCAATAAAACCTTTTATGGCAGATTTAAGCACCTGGCGACTAATGCGGGTGAGATCAGAAGGTTTACTATGTCATTGATTACATTCATAACTTCATTTGTAAATGACCTTAATTTCCATTGCTCAAGTTCATTAATGTTCTCAGACCTTTCCTCTTTTTTTTTTTTCAATTCCACAGCTTCCTCCTTTTAGGTTATGTTTTTTCTTGGGAATTGTTGGGGGTGTTAGGTTAGCATTTTGTTTTCCTATATTTACAAAAAAAGAATTCATTCATGAATGCAGCTGTTTCCTCTTCAGGTATATTTTCTTAGTTAGAGGATTTTTTAATAAGATGTTATTGGTTGTCCCTTTCTGTTTATCTGACAGATGATTATTTTTAATATATCAATAAAAAAGAAATAATCAGACAAATGTGTACCTGATGGTAGTACTAGTGTCAGTAAAGCTGCAACAAAGAACTGTTAGTAACATAAAACTCACATAATTCATAATCATACATCATACAAACCTTAAAGATCCTGGTTATACATTTTGTTAAAGGAGACAAGACTTGACCCTAGAGTGGGAGGTCCCATTGTCACGCTTCATCGCCTTTCTCCAGACTGGGTATCGCTACAGGAGCTGGATGAAGGAACATCAAGACTCTAACATATTGCAGACTCTGAGGGACAGGTGAAGGGCTTGTAGGGTTTCTTCTGATTCATAATACATCAGTTGGTGAATTTCTAAGAAGTACCAGGGGCGGATACAGAATTTTCTAAAGGGGGGTGGGGTCAGTATAACTGTTTCCCCCTGCTTAAAAACGCTGTTGAAACGAGATCTGCTCCATGAACGGCCATGTTTTTTCGCTGGTTTCAACCTGATTAGGTACAAGAATAATGCCTTTCCCCTACCTGCCGAATTTAAATCCAGCGGAAGGAACTCACGCCAAAATGTGATCCAATTTTCTTTCTTTCTTTTTTTTGTACAGGCGTATGTACATCCATATGATATCACCATTTATATTCAATTCTGACTTAATGAAAGGCAATTATGTTCATTGTTTAAAAACTGTGTCGACGAGTGTCGTCACGGCGAACGTTGTCACAGCGACGAACGTTGTCATGTTGACGAACGTCGTCACTCTCAAAACAGAGCCTCTGTCAAAAGAGTTGGTTGACACTCTGATCTGCTTGGAGAGTGAAGGTGTGTGGCACCAAATCTCATTGCATCGAGACACTGTCCAAGGCAGGGATGGATTCAGCGGCACATAACGAGTTAGGGTATGAAAAATAGAGACAATTAAACATGCAATTGCTCTATTTCGTTCATAGATAGCTGGTTTTAATTTTTTCTTTGGATAATACTGACTGTAGACATAGAAATTGGCACATTACATTATGATCTAATAGCTTTGGGGGCCATGTAACCCTCCCCCAAAAGCCTAGAGGCGAAGCCTCTTGTAAGTACTAAAACTGTGTGCAATCAAACATGTATAATTATATGCGCAGGACTTTCCCCTCTTTTTGTAGTTAATTGGGGGTCCACCAAAAGGGGTGTGGATCAGGACCCACAAGACAGAAGTGCATAATTGTGAACAGGTTTTGAGAACTGTCGGAAAATTGTTGGGAGAAAAAGACTGCAATAGTAGTTACATAAGTTTGTCATCGATCAATCATTTCTCAAATATAATACCCTGTAAAAGAAACTGGAGAAACTGTGTTGTTTTAAAAATACCTCATATAGAATTTGTGTTTTTTTCAGACTGCTGTCAACATTAGACTCAGAAGAAGTGGACCCTCCTCTTCATTTAACCTTCCCCATTTCCATTCTGATGGGAAGAAAGATCAGAAAACCCTGATTGTGGACTTTGATACAGAAAGTAGATTCTGAAGGTACCAAAAAAGCTTGTTTTTCAAACTATAGTTACAGCTTAAATAGATGTGCATATCAGTATCATAATTGCTGTCTCCTAGGAATAAAGCTATTGCACGCAGCAGTTCTGTTCTATTGTCCCTAAAATGAGTTTTCTTTGTGAAGTAAAATTTCAGGTCACATATCCCATACAAAATATATGTGGTGGTCCTTTTAATCAGTTTCTATTTTACTTTCTGGACTTGTGCATAATTCCTAAATAGCTTTCCTCTTTGTAGTTTATTATATATTGTCTGTTTCTAAGAAATGAATTAAGTTGATCAGGGTAACGTTCAAAAAGACTGGGCTGTATATGGGCTAATTCATCTCTGTTGTGCAATATGATGTTATTGAGCGACAGGTGGCCCTAGACAATGCAACCCTCTGATCAGTGAATAGAGAAACTTATACAATAAGCCCATTCCAGTTTACACCAACATTAAGGTTTACCATGAAATATTTACAAAATAGCCTCTGTGCTTATCATGTCGAGAGAGTTGAATATTATTGCAAAATCAACCACAGAAATTTGGTTCACAAATTGCTTCTAAAATTAGTAAAATAAAGGCTTAATGTTAGCTAATGTTAAAGCCTGTCAGATGAACCTATAATGTCCAACCCTATGTTGCCCTGAAATATGGAATTTTGATTGGCTGATAAACCTGTAAATCTGTCAATTAATAAAATGTAAGGAGTCCAAACAATTCAGCAGTACTCAGGGAAATATGAAAATATAATTATTGCTTATTTCAGCAACCTAAACTCTAGGAGACAAAGGATGGATGCTGATCGATGATACAGTTATTTTGTCTTATCTTGTTGAACCCTGGGATATATAGCCAATGTGGATAAAAATGATCACTGACAAAAGTCACGGAACTATGTGCATGTAGTCTTTGCAGAGGGGGAGACAGGGTCGTCTACTGTTAATATTATGAAATCTGCGTGGTATATTCTATAAAAAAACCTTCTACTAAATACTTTAGTTTAACACAAAATAAACAATTTAATCTAAGGGCTATTCAAGACTATTGAGTCCCCAGAAAGGGGGCAAGGGAACCAAATGTTTTCCTATATAGTTTAATATAGCATATCTTGAAAAAAAAATATCCCAAACATTGCAACACCTTTAAGTCACTCAGTTACCTATTGAGACCTGTTTGAGAGTAGGTTGACTGTGACATTTTTTTGTAAGAGTCCCAGACCTACCCTCATTTTAGCAGTTTTGCAGCGACCAAATTCTTGGAGCATAGAGCGTATTTTAAAACCCCGGTGACATTTACCAAACACCCCATATCATGGATCCTTTCTCATGAAATAACTCAGAAATAGTAGGGGTATCATGTGAATTCTAATTCTGCATTATCATTTTATCTTATCCCATTTTTAGCCACTCAGAGACTGGCATCCCCTTCACCTTGGGACAGAAAGTTGTAGGACACTGGCAGATGGCGCCACATTTAGTTCCGTGAGACCTATCTGCTGACCCAGGGTGACCCTGGATGACAGACACATACCAGCTGATACTGAAACCATTGTGGCACTGGGTTACTGAGGGATGGGAGCCCATAGTACATGTATTTTATAAAATTTTGAGTTGAAATAGGAAATCATGGACATTAAAATGATAAACAAAAGTATCAGCAGAACAAATCTAATGGACATCTTTATTTGTTTTGTAAACGATTTTTCAATAAAAATCTACACTCAATTGAATTACAGATGCATACTCTACGATAAATATTTGACATGCCTCCCTCTTTTGGGTGCCTCTCTCCAGTAATTGTAATAAATTGTGCAAAATTTAGTATTTCCCGGTTTTCCTTGAAAGCAAAAGATAGGATCATTTCCAACTGATTCTAGTTTACTTAATGTATAACAATGCAAGCTAGGATTTACATATCCATTTTACGACATGTTTATTCAGCAATTGCACATTCATCTGCAATATCTTTCTTGGTGAACTATGGTATTATCATATGGATTTAATTACATTATGGCATGACTAGGCCTACCCTAGAGAAAGCCTTTTATCTGTTTATGGCGGACTTTCAAATTGTCATAGAGAAAATGAATATGGCTAAATCATATTTCTTCTTAATCTTTTGTAATCAAACTGATTGAAAAAATGAGGTTTGGCTAGCATTTTCTGATTAACGGAATGCGTCAATGATTACTCGCAATTGACACTCGCAAAATGCGATACTTTTGATTTGATTCTAGCAAAATTATTAGAATGTATGCCAATTTTCGCAAGCTAGTTTTCCGAAGGTCACTCCCATTCTAGTTTTCCCAAGGACATGCCAGTATAATCTACCCACCGATACACGAGAGTCTGGGTTCTGGGCCAGAGTCACCGAACAAATCTACATATATATATATATATATATATATATATATATATATATATATATATATATATATATATGCAGACACTGCCTAGAAAACCCGACCTATACGGATGTTTAATGAACACAAAGGTCAATGAGAATCAAGCCCCATACCCACTAGGCGACGGATTACGGGAAACGGGCGGAATCTATGATCCCCCATTAGTATAGTATATTGGAATGTGCAGGTTTGATCTGAATCGCCGTTAAAATCGGCCGATTCTCAGGTAGAATCGGCCGATTTCAATGCCCATCTGTAGGCCTTCTCTGTCAGTCACTTTCAGGCTTTCCCAAGCTTATTGTTTAAAACACTTAATCCCAGCTAATCAACAGATTTATAATTAAGAAAAATACCCTATGATATGAAGTGGTGATTGCGAATAATCATAATGTCCATTTATTCCTAGGGTTCACTGTTGAGCAAATAGGCAAGTATGTAACAAGGTTCCCGGTGTCATTCTAGAGGGCCCCAGATATTATTTCTTTTAATGTGAAATTCCTGCGCCTGGAAGGGGCAGCTGAAAATGTTCTCTGAAATTAATTGATTTAAGCTCTACTTTTGAAACCAGAAGTTTTTACAAGGGTATCAGACCTCATTAAAATTAAACACACTGTACGGTTGAGAGCAGATTGAATGATTTGAAATTTGAAATAATTTCTAATGCAACAACTCTATTTCCAATGATATGTGATAGAATATCTCTGTGTCAAATTAAACAAACAAACATAATTCCTTTACTACTACAGATATATCAGACGACATATAATTGTAAGACTGAAACGCTGCGTGTTAAACTCAAAATACTTTTATTATACAACTATCGAGCGTACCCTCATTAATTTGCTACAAATATTAAGGTATGCTAAGTTATAGCACCAGGATTCGTCTGACAAGACGGATACAACGTGGACGTGATTCAACGAATCAGGCCCTATGGTTGGTGTGGCCTTGGCATTGGGTATACAACTCATGTTTCAGTGGGTTGGTTTCCCTTCCCAGGCAAGCAGCAACATAACAAGCTCGTTCTGCGACCGTACTTTTTTGGTTAGTCTGTAACCTGCCCAAATCTCACGTAACAGTTATGCTATATTAGGTGTAGTTGACACTTAAAAGAAATATTTCAATATCAATTGATATTAATATATCAATTAATCAAATGAAGAATGAGGCGGTTTGGTCCTAGTTTCTGCCATTGCCTTAGCACACCAGGGCTTATATTTTCTGCGACTTAAACGCGTGTATTTGGTGTAATCTGGTTTAATAAACAAAATTCAAGTTATATAATTTACTCCAAGAAAACCAGTTTTGATTTGGTGTTCAAATATTGTTTTACAGAGGTTTTACAAGCATTAAGAAAAACTTACAGAACCTCAATGACAAAAAAAGACGTGAACAACACAAGAAATGGTGTCAATAAAAACGCATCACCATCTCTTGTTCCATGTGTTATCTTGTGTCTTAGTTTCTCGGCCCAAGACCTGACCTCCTTACTGCAGAATGAGGTCGCCGTGCCAAACTACACCAGGAATATACGCCTCCTTTGCTTTGTTTTGTAGAGCACACTGGCAGCATTTATATTTAGTGGGAAAACTTTAGAACACCCGTTTGAATTAATATCATGATGGACATGGAAAACAACATATATACCAACGTTTTATTAAACAACTGTTTCATATATCTGCATAGACTTTAGTAATGATACATGTTTTCAATTGTGAAATAGGAAGGTTAAATACAAGTGTGACACGCTTTGGTCTGTCTCATCTAGTCATTAGAATGACTCAGAATAAGTTAATGCCTTATCTGAGATCAATGGCGGATCCAGGCTCTTGAAGGGGGGGGGGGCATTATTGGGAAAATCTTTCCTTAATTGCTTTTTTGCCGAGTTTTACATTAGAAAAACACAAAATTTTCCAGGAAAAGGGAGGGACGACCCCCCCCCCCGAAACCCCTCTCTGGATCCGCCAATGTGAGATTCGAAGTCAACTAGTGTTAGCCAGTAATGCTAGTGAAAATTGGCAAGAGCAGACTCCTGACTCTAGATCTATCCTGGTAAAAAAAAAACGTCAAATTTATTGAAAACTACTGCCGAACTTATACCGTAAATTTAACGGGTGACTGTAATTACTGTGTGACTGTTTGTTTCACCGGTGAACACCGATTAAGTTAAACAGTAATGTACTGTAATTCATGTATTTACAGTGTACTTTCATTCTTAAGGATGAAAACCATTAGAAATTAACAATTATATACTGTAAAGTGTACAAATAAATGTAGTTTTACAGTAAAACAGTGCTATGGTACTATGCCATACAGTTATGGATACCTGGATATAATGTTAACAGCATTGAAAGTTTTATTTCTCCTGTAATTACACTGTAGGATAATTTAGCCAATAACCAAGTACGTACGTCCTTTTTGATTTAGCCTTGCATGGGTTGTTTGATTGTTGGAGGTAAAACCTACAGGGTTATAGCTGAGAAATCTCTTGTATTAAAAAGGTGTCTACATGTTAATCCTACTGAAAAGGTGTTTTAAAACATATTGTAAATGTCTTAGGGGTGTTCTGGCTGGTCTGCCATACCAAAAATAACAGGCCAATGAGGTGATTATCTTAATTATGATATAATTACTTAAAAATCTAACATTTTTAATCACAAAGTTCCAAATTCCTAATTGTATGAAAGAAATATTTTGCTAATCATGGCCAAAAATACAAAGGGCATGCCACACACCACTACTGCTGATAGCACCACAACCGCATAGTAGTAATTTGATAACTTGACTAGCCGAGCCTTGAACCTGGGACCCTTCACATATGAAACCTATGCTCTACCACTGAGCTATGGAAGCCTATAGGTAGACAGTGCCCAACCTTGCTACTTAGCTAAGTGAATAAGTAGGGGTATGAAAGTATTGACCTAATGTCTGTCTAATGTTAAACACATGTACAGTAGTACTGATCCTACTCATTGGTGATGACTATGACAGTGTGCACTGCATGCAGTCCAAGTTAGCTCAGTTGGTTAGGCTTCTACCTTGAATGTGGAGAATGTGGGTTCTACTCCCAGAGTGTCCATTTTTCTTTTCCATACAGTACACAATTCCCAAATATGGTATATTACTGTGAGGGTAATTTCAGTAATAAATACAGTTATATACTGTTAATTGCAATGATATTATGGAAGATAGCTGTAAAATAACATTGGGTTTAAACTGTTGAGGTTTACAGTATATAACTGTCAAAGTTACGTTTTCTTTTAACAGTGTAGATCTACTATTGCCACCAGCACCTAGGACACACTTAGTGCTGCATACTGCCCTCATTCCGACATGCCCTCATGCCGTTGGGAGTCTGTCTTGTGTCTTCATGTATGTGCTGAATGACCCCTGCACACTCTGGGTGCTCTTTCGATTCGAGGCTGAGACAAGAAGTGCCTGAAGATGGCCTGGTAGTCCTGAGGCTGAGGCTGGGCGGGACCAGAAGTCGTCTCCGCTGAGCTAGAGTTAGGTTTTCCTCCTTCCTTCACTACAGTATTGGAGGTGAAACGCTTTCTCTTAGTTGCCGAACGTTTGACGCTGTCACAATCGGCTTGCGGGTACATAGTGACATTAGAACTAAGACTTAACTTGTTAACCTGTGTTTGAGATGAAACTAAATCATTGCCAAGAGGGTTTGTTGGATTGGGAGTCTGCCTTGTGTCTTCATGTCTATACTGAACAACCCCTGCACACTCTGGGAGCTCTTTCAATTCATCGCCTTGGCACAGTATGTGCTCCTCATATATGTGTTCCTCAAGACTTCTTGGGGTTTGGAAGTACTTTTTGCATTCTGCACAGACATTGTTGCCTTCCTCACCCTGCTGAGTGCTTGTGTTATTGTTATTCAGGTGTTCATCCTGATATCCCTGATCAGGCCATTCTGCTGGTAGGGGAGCGAGTAGCAGCACCTGAGCTGGTGACCTAAAGTTGGCGTAGACGTTGATCTGTTCTTGCATATAGCCTGTTGGGTATATGAGTGTGTACTGGCTGCACTGATCAGTGTGCACTGATTGGTTGTTGTCCTCTGGTTCTGACTTGTGGTGGTGTGTTTGACCTACCTGGCTGTGTGAGGTTGTATCATAGCGAGTGTCCTCGTGTAAACGCAGGTCTTTGTGCGTAAGCGGGTCCTCATGTGTACTTAGGTCCTCATCTGTATGTGGTTTCTTATGTATATGCTTGTCCTCATGTATATGCTTGTCTTCATGTATATGCTTGTCCTCACGTATACGCTGGTCCTCACATATATGCTGGTCCTCACGTATATGCTGGTCCTCTAGAATACGTTGGTCCTCTAGTATACGCTGGTCCTCACGTATACACACATGCTCTACCTTGATCACCCTCTCCCCACGCCTGCCCATCTGGCATGCCATAGGCTTCTGTTGGTAATGTGAAAAGATGTGTATGTCATAGGCAGACATGTGTGTTAAGACCTGAGGGCAGAAGGGGCATGGAAAGGACTGTCCCTCCTCGCCATCTGCCTTGCAGAGGTCATCTAATGGTACATAGGTTTCTTCAGTCTTCATGAAAGGATTATGCATTTTGCTCACATGTCTTTCACTACTCATCATTGTTGATATTATATGGGGTATACACCCCTTTTCTTATTCACTGGTCCTTTGCCGCTTTGCTGTTCTATCCACTGATATATCCGTCCGAAGAGAGATCAACCATCCTTCCCATTGCTTATATGAGAATCTGAAAATAAGTATATGGCTTAGATTCAACGTTTACAGACAGTAAAAACAGAGGGAATTAAGAAATATGGTGTTCTTCTTACTTTGCACAATGCAATATTCCTTAGATATCTCAATATGAGATTCACACTGATCAGAGAACTCTACTGTTAGTAAATGTACAGACAATTATTTTGATCAAGAGATCAATATGTCTCTATTATATGACGGAAAAGTCAGGTTACATAACGTATGAACTAAAACATCCTAGCACACAAGGAACAAAGATTATATACAAGGCAAGTTAAAGTGTATTGGGTGATTTCTTTAAAACTGTGACAAAATTTAGTAAACCCACAGGGTGGTTAGGGGGATGGATAAGGAACATATAGAACTTTAACAAGAAGCAAATTACCTACAAAGTTCTGCTCATGCATGAGTGCTGGTTGTCCCTTAGTAAACTAAAGGCCCTCCTAATAACAAAGGGCTATGTATAATATGGGCTATAGGTGCTGGCCACCACTCCTGCTGTCATACTGAACGCTGTTATATGGTTTATGGTTAATTATAGTTATAGTGCATTGTCCGAGATAATCACTGTCATTAATATTATTCCTAATGGGTGCTAGTTGAGTGGTAAGTAAGTCCAAGAGATGGGCGCCCAATCCATAACATGAACAACGCTTGGCAGTAGGGTAAGTTTATTGGTGGATACGGTGATGCATACAATTGCCAGTGAAGGGATGATAAGTTCCTAGGTGTTACAATTCCAATTCAGGGTAGAGTAAGCTTCCTCCTCAGAGTCCGCCTAGTCTCACCTCCAGCCGTAGTGCGGTAGTACCGTGTAAGTCACCAGATGTCCCTGTGGTTGCGTAGCTATCTAAACCCCTTGAATCTCTCTATCCATATTGTCCAAACGTTAATGATTTCTCTCTCTCTCTTACACTGCGTTCCCGCTTCTTATAGCAGTCTGGTATTGATTTTTACCCCAGGCATCGACGCCTGTTGGGAGGTGTACCCCGCTGAGCATTGTCGTCAGGTATATTTACACCTACCAGCGGCACCTGCCATATTTATACTAGGTATTGTCATAAGCTAAGTAATTTGGAAGAATTCATATTATCCTCTTGTATTCAACTGGTGACCTTTACACTATTTCAATTATCATGCGCAAAGTAAATGAGTTAATCTCTACCTTTGTGCAATACACAGCTCAGGGAGGGGTTTTAAGAAAGGGTCACTACTATAGGTCCTATAGATCCTGTCACTAAATAGCGAGGCTAAACTTACAGTTGCCTTGACAAATTTACAAAAATACTGATAATTCTGAAAATTTCTAATCAATTTCAAACATCTTGGTATCACTTTGTGGCTAAGACTCTGTAGTTTGATAATACAGGGATTTTACATTCCAAGAAACATTCCAAATAATTTGGAATGGCCCTGAAAATTTGTCAAAATTTGTCATTTTTACTGACTTGCAACCAGAAAATTCTAAATAGAGTGCAGAAAAAATATTTTCTTGAGAATTCTGACAGGATTCCTTTTGGAGAATTGGATTTGCAATCTAATGATGTACAATATGACTATATGCTGAGAATGAGTATGGAATAAACTTCACTGGAGGGCTGAGGTGAAATTCCATAATTTTGGCACTTTTGCTAATTTGCACACATTTTCTTATCATTTAATAACATTATAAGTAGTTCTATAGTGGAATATCTATTAATTTTGTCTTGTTGCCTTTTTTTTCATAAATAACATAAATTTAAGCTTGTAAAGTCTGTTTGCTCTTTAATTTCTGATAAATCATAAAAAAATGTTCTAGAAGGCTTCCAGCCTCTAAAATGACTCAATCTAGATGATCCAGCTCAGCACTGGGCCTATATCCTCGTACAGGAAGTGTGGGTGTTATATCTAGCACTCACATGTGTTAAACATTCATATTTCAATGCCTATTTTTAGTTTTTAAAGTAAAAACAAAAGTTATTTAGATGAATATGAATTGTATTTAGTTAATAACTGATTTTCCTTCAGGAAGTGAATAATTATTACTCATTCAAATAAACTGGCAAACCTTGAAAATGAAATTGTTGATTTAAATGCAAATATTTTGAGTATTGGGTATGTAAACCGGCCAAATTTAGACGGAAGTATCTATTCTTTTGTCCCCAAAATATATAAAAACTGTCTAAAGCTGTCTTAAACCTATCAGACCATCCCCTGGAGGTGTTTTAATACCATTACAGGGGCGGACCCAGGAATTTGTAGAGGGGGGGGGCCCAAAAACATGAATGTACGGGGGGGTGGGCCCCCCATCAAACATGATTTAACAGGGGAGGGGGGGGGGGCCAAGGCCCGTCCGGCCCCCCCCCTGGATCCGCCCCTGCATTATACATGTAACCTATAGAAATATCTTTAGTCTCTTAAGTTATAAACCTGATGTGAATCTCATGATCCGGTATCCTCACACTATTTGGTGACTGGATCTATAGTACTGAGTGACCTATCACTCACCAACCTGGGACTGCCCACCTGCAGGCGACAGTGGTGGTCCTAATTTGAAGGGGTAGGGGCTGTTTAGCTCAGGCATTCGTTATGTAACCTACTTCTAGCTTCTCAAACTGCCTGATTCTAACAACCATTGTAGGACAATGCCCTTCAACTGCTGAACATGAGATTGTGTAACCGATCATTGAGAACAAAGAGAATTAAATGGCTAAAGACATGATTGATTGAGGGAGTCCCCACCGTTAGCTACTATACTATATAGATATAACTAGGGACTCCCAAGAATCCTAGATCACCATATCACTACCAGAGATATGAGTATCTGAAAAAAATGTCTGTTGGAGTCTAAGGGGGGGGGGGGGGGGGGAAGAAATACATTTTTGAACATACCAAAATAAGCCTTCATGAATTTAAACCTTGAGTTTTACTTTAAATGCCGCAAATGCATGGGTAATGAATGAGTATTTTGGGCCAAAGAAAACCTTAGGTCACAATCTAAAATGTAATAATATTTCTAAAAATTAGGAAAATAATTAAGAAAAATGGAGTAATCAACAACAATTGACTAATTAACTTTTTTTTCATTCAAAAATTCACGTTCATAATTCCTAACTGCTCTATAAAATAGTTGTGAAATTTCAGAGAAATTCTGCAACAATAATAAAATCATATCAGGTGGAGCTGCTGTAGTCACCCGTATTTACCTCTAAAGAGGGATATTGGATCCATGAGAGGCAGCACTGGAGCAAAGTGACCGTAGCTGCATGCTAAGGAAAAGCAGAAAATATCCATCATACCCTATCTACTTTATAGGTTTAGGCATGTGACCGGATTGCCTTTCATTGATACAATGTACACTTTCTATTACTTAAAATACCTCATATTGTTGCCACATTCGCATATTCACACATTCATCTATATAACTGACAATAATACTGCCTATGTAACTGTCTGAATACCTAGTGTGACATTTCATATGCTTGAACTCATGAAAACATTAGCTTAACTATAGCCTTCCGGGGCGGATACAGGATTTCGAAAAGGGGGGGTCGATATAATTATAGGGTAAGTACTAAAAGTGTGTACATACGTGCGCACACACACGCCGTTTTTTTCTCTTTGGCAAGTTTGAGTGCCCACCAAAAAGGGGGGGGGGGGGTTGAGGACCCCCTGGACACCCCCCCTCCCTGGATCCGCCCCTGGTCTTAACACAATGTTATCTCCATATCCCATAATTATTAAGCATGTAACGTGAGGCTGTTGAACCTGCTGATTACTTTAGAATACAAAGCATCACAATCACAATATAGCCAATTCTAACCAAAGCTATTTATAAACACTAATCACAATAATGACACAATGAAATATAACTGCATCATGATTTAATGCATTCCCTACTTGTAGAACATGTTTAAAGCTTATTAAACGCCTTAGTATATTATATAATGACGTAAGGGAGATTTGGTTCAGCCATGGGTCATATCAATCCAAAACATTTCTCTTACAACATTCCTCTATTGATTTATAAAAACACTGCCTGGTACCCCACACTCTATAACTATACACAATTTCTGTGAAACGAAACAATCCAAACATCATTGTATTACATTGAAACATCATAGAAAATATTACCATTCTTACACCATTATCCTGTGTAGAAACAATAACATAAGGTCGTATATTACATAGGTTAACCTATGTCAGACACGACCTTATGTTATTCACCCAACACCTTCCCGATCCCTTTGTCTAGCAAATTGCGGACCAAGCCATTGGGAAAGGTATACGTAGGGGCGTGAAAATAGAAAAGTGGGGCCCTAGGTATTTCATATTCATGGCGATTTTAAAGACCCCTCATTTTTCATGTTGAATTTACGAAATGACCCATATTTTTTTTCTTCATGTCACTAGGCTCCATGTTGCATATCCCGGGGGGCAACCTGACTTATTTCTACCCATATGTGTGGGTTCATGTTTTAAACACCCCCCCCCCCCTTTTATGCGTATAAGAAGTGTCTCAAAACAGGATTGCATGCCGAATTCAAGAAAAGGCCACGTCGCCGTGTCGACACCCATAGTGCAGTGAACTGGTTGCTGACAGGTGTTTCCTCTCACCCACTTGGCGATTTTGGCTGAGGCAGTCGACTCATTGGCCCTAAAATTGGCCAATTCTACCAGAATAATCAGCCGATTTTTACACTGAATCAAATCACCAATCATTATGCTATATTAAAATGTTCATGTGTGATATGAATCGGTGATAAAATCGGCCAATTTTAGCTCCAACCAGGCTGTCCTTTAAAAAAATCCTGTTCCCGGTCGACCGGCCAGGTGGCCATTTAAGAGCCGGGTGGAAGGATTTTCTTTTAATTTTACAAAAAAAAAGTATTCTTTTCCCAAATTTTCGTTATATACTCTTATCAACAGTAAAGAAAAATAGAAAAAAAATCGCAGCCGCCCGCCTCGTCGTTATTTACACCACCCGCTGGACCGGAAACAGATTTAAAAAAAAAAAAAAAAAACAGCCCCAGTCGGCCGACTTTGTCAGAATTGCCTAGTGGGTATGGGGCTTGACACCAGTGCCCTGGACGGCTCAAAGCCGATCCCTTAATCTGTGATACACGAGTACCCGCCACCCGATCTCTGCATGCCCTCTGGCCTAACAAGGACTGTGAATAAACATCCCTGTATTGTATTGTTATCGTGGGGAGCCTGCCTGGGCCTGTGTGGTTTGGTATCAGTTAATCCATGGTTAACCTGACCTTTGGAGGCTGGTCCAGCTTACTACATGTTGTGACTGACCAATACAAATTTGTATTGACCTTTCCTTATTTTATTTCATTTTTTCATTTATTTTTCAATATATTTTTTTCCCTTTCCTTTTCTGATTTTTTATTTATTTTATAACAGAGAAGAAGAATATACTTTTCATTACGTTGTATTGATTATTTACAAACGTATGTATTGATGAACTACATGTTATCTTCAACAATACAAACTGTTTTTTTTTTGCAAAACTAAATTGTTATAAAGCAAACTGTATGTATGATAGGTTATATATTCATAACAATAATATGTCACTGATTGTTGAATATTTATGATGGCATGTAATGAAAAATAGTAGCTGTACTGATACTAGCCAGAATAAAGAATGTTATAAAAAACAAACAGAAAAAGGCCAGTGGAAGACCATAAATACCTACATAAGGTATGTTTTTGTGATTTTAGAGTTGGACATTGTGAGCAAAGCTGAAGGGCTTTAACACTGTTCCCTATGGGAAAATGCCATTTTTGCTAAAGCTACAGCTACATATCTAACATCATATTGAAAGTAAAAGCTTATAAAGTTTAGTTTTGGGTAATTGTACTAGGAAAATTGTTGTGAATCAAGAATGATGAACATTTTTCTAAAGATGTTGATATCATAGAAATAAGGGGTGGGCTAGCTGGCAAAGTGGACAGGTCTACTGGCAAACGGTCTGTACAGAACACAGAAGCAGGTTTAGGGTCACTTTTTATGTGTTTCTCACAAGTTGGTCTCGCAGTCCCTGTTACAAGTGACCACCAGGTCTGGTAAGATGTACTGGTAGGGCTTACAACCCTAACATCTGACGGTGACCTAGGCAGTTCAGATTTAATTGCCATACAGCAGAGTACTTCAAGATATATGGCCTTGATGCATGGTGCATTCTAAGCCCGAGGAGGGGGACTTTCTCCTCCAATGTATAGGTACCATTTCTCGCTCCTACAAATTTCTTAATTTCTTATACTGTACAGGTCTGCAGGTTAGCCTGGATTCTGATGCATGCTGGGTAATATGTCGACAAGTCACAAGGTTTATGTATAGGAATTTTCATTAATTATGCCATTATTTGTGTTTGGCAAGATGTAAAATTAACATTCAACATTTTTTGGTTTGTATCGATGTAGATCTTATGTTTTCTCAGTTGGTTTGGAAATATTTTCATCACAGATGGATTCAGGGCAAATATTTCTATATTTCCTATAGTTTTCTTCGTCAAATTGTTGCCAAAATCCGTGAAAATTAGCCTGCAGGTACAAAAATAATGCTACAAATCGGTAATCTGTGGCAGGGAGAAATTACAGCTCCCCCTCCTATTTTTTGGAGGGGGGGGGATGATAAGAGTACTCTGACAGCCCTCCCTTTTCAGGCTTTATCAAGGACAGTCACTCCAAAAAAAAGCGTATGTTATAAAAAGGTAGTCACTCTTTGATATCTAAACTCAGTAATTATGAATCATTATGAAGTAATTGAATTGCATACAATAAACTATTGATGTTGGTGTTATAATTTATCATAGACAGCTCCCCCAAAAGTTGGTCTGATTATAATTATAACAACCCACCCATTTTTAGCCAAATTGGCAGAGCTTCCAACCACAGTTGGTACCCATTTTTGGGCTGAGTGCCGTTTTGAAACCATTGAAAACATGTTTCAAGTGCTCAACTGAATTAATGTGGATCCACAAAAATGGGGTTTGTTTACAAACAAATAGATATTTCAAGAACTCTCATGGAATTATACTTTAGTTTGAGCTAGTTTTCACAGCTAATACTTTACAATTGACCCTAACTAGACTCGTCTAACATATCTATATAATTATCTGAGTTTTGAAATTATTGTCATTTATATTGGTTTTGGCTCCCGTTTCTTTACATAAATATCTTTCCTGAATTGGGGGCCCCACTAATTCCTATTACTCACAAACACCTCTGGCTTTGTGGGAGCCTGAGGTGGTTTGTACGCTACCAAGCTCAATCCTTAAGTAATAGGGATCATAATTCTTGAGTACTTGCGTTCAGATACCTTTAGACCATATTCCACTTTTGCTCGTGGTGGGCCTATTAATAGTGGTGTTAACCACCACCACAAGTAAAAACAGGTGGAATATTGGGATTTCCCTGCGTTGTCACTTGCGTTGGGTCAACACAAGTGCCACCACAAATGATTTGAGTAGCTTTTCTACTGAATGCTTGTGGTGGGAGAAACGAACATGTTCGTTTCTGAAACACAAAGAGCTTGGGGTGGCAGATGAGCCCCTAGGAAACGGCCCCCCACCGCATAGTGGAATATGGCCTTAAATGTTTTTATCTGAAGTACAAGCTACTTGCGTTTCGTAATTGAGCAAAGTGAAATAAAGTCCAGCCCTGTGTACGGGGGGAGGGGGGTGGGCCAACTCCCCCGGGACGGATTTTTTTCAATAAGTTGTCCACCTTTCCCGACAAATATCTTTACCAAAATCCAGTAAAAATTGAAAGAAAATAATTAAAAGTTCCACTTATTACTCCTAGTCACGGTACCCCCCCCCCCCCCCACTCCCAATTTTTAAAGTTGAATTCTTGAAATTATAATCAAGTCTTACCTCGGGAACTTCGCCTCCCCTCCTCTCTCCCCTCTCGAAGCAGAACCTGAGAACTAGCCTTAAGGGGGTATATCCTACACGACTTGGGCTGACGATGTCGCATGAAAATTGCACATAATGTACATAAATCTCTGTCTTACAAATGTGACACATCCGCCATTTTCTTTAACCATTGTATCACTCATATATATATATATATATATATATATATATATATGCACATTCGTATACAATGATATAGTTATATTGTGCTGATAATATTGCAGCCCATGTCGTGTAGTGGAATACACCCTTGAATAAGGCCGGATCCAGAGTCGGTCATTCAGGGTTGGGGGGGGGGGAGGAGGAACCAATCAACCCCCCTCCCCCCTATAAAAAGAAAATTGAAAATAAATAACATCAGCTTTGTATGAATCAACAAACGTAGATTAGTCGAAAAGATATTCCACTCTGTCTGGTGTGTGTGTGGGGGGGGGGGGGGGGGCAACTGCCTGCCACCCCCCCCCCCCCCCCCTGATCCTCCACTAGTAAATCCCTTATCTGCTTATCTGTACTTTAGATAACCTACCTTCCTGTCTGTACCAACAGTATCCAAGCCGTCCGTACTCTCACGCTGCCACTCCCCGGTCCAATCCAGAGAGACTAAACTTCCAACCTAAGTTCCCACGGTCATGTCTAGTCGACCTACCAGTCACACATGTACAGTAGTCAGAGAGGCGAGTGGTCAGGACTTACCCCCAGCATCCCAAATCCTTAGTACCGACGTCTGCCACCAGTCGTATGCCATCAGGGTGACTGGGACGGTAGGGAATGTTCTTGGATAATTAATGTCCGGTTGATGATCTTCAGTGGCCCCGAGGTGACCTCGCATGGCCACATGGATGTTGTGATGTTTATGACGGTAACCTCTAGGTGGCAGGGTGGTAGTCTTGGAAGTTGGCACTAAAGCTGGGTTGAGGGAAGGGGGGGGGGGGACACATGATTTCAGAAAAGTGTGTGTGTGTGTGGGGGGGGGGGGGGGGGTCAGGACCCTTTTGACCCCCCCCCTCCCTGAATGACTCCTAAAAAGAACACAAGAAAACACAAAAAATGTAGCAGCACGGTAAGTTTTCAATCAATCTTTACACACAGGGTATCATAAGAAAGCCTATCAAGTTCTTTACCTCATGGTATGTATAATCATTGTATTTACAGAGTATCTCACGCTATATCGTAGTGACGAGCTCGAGGTTGACAGGTTAGGGCCACCACGGACCCTCAGGCCCATACCCAAATGGGTGGCGGGGGTGGAGAGGTATATATATTAATTTTCTAAAAAAAAGTTCCACCTTTCCCTCAATAAATTGTTGTAAAAACCCTTACAAAATTGGAAGAAAATATTGAAAAGTCCCACTTGGGAACCTCGCCACCCCCTTTTTAGGTTTAAATTATTGATATTATAAGCAAATATTCCACTTAGGGATCCCCCCATAGACCACGTGTATTTGTCTATGTTGATTAAGCCTGCTATGTCGTTAAATCAGAATGGGGAGCATCCCAGGGGCGGATCTAGGGAAAGGGGGGGGGGGGGCCTTACCCCCCTCCCCACCTATCAAATCATGGTTGCTCCCCCCTACCCCGTACGTGTTTGTGGGCCCTCCATCCCTCCCCCACCCCCACGCCTCGTACACCTTCTGGATCCGCGCCTGGGAGCGGCCTGAGATATATCATGCATTGGGTTATTCGCTGGAATGCTTAGACCTTGGAGAAATTGCAGAAGGTATGTGCCTGAGTCCACCTGAATCAAAACGCACCTAACCCTAACGTAATCAGTGTCCCTGTCCACTGGTCTGTTATGACCCAACCATTTAGTTAGGGTACGGAATACAATGGGACCAGTGTAGAACGGCTGGGTTCAAGGCCTCAAAGAGACCAGGCCACTATACAGGTTCTGCTTCTTTTTTTTCCTTTTCTTTTCTTTTTTTTTGAGGGGGGGGGGGGGATGGCGAGGCTCCCTAAGTGGAACTTTTGCTTACATTTTCAAATTTGGATATTAAAAAAGTGGGGTGGGGAGCAGTAAAATGTGAAATTTTTCAATCATTTTTCTCTAATCTGAGGGTTTTTTTTCATTAGATTTTAAGGGGAAAGAAACAATTTGAAGAATGTATTTCCTTTGTGGGGAGGGGGCGCCCCGCCAACCTCGCAACCCCTTCCTCCCCCCCCCTACATACTGGCCTAAAGGAAGGGTAGGACACTGCCTATTTAAAGAATACTACTGTTATATCTATATAATCTTATGAGTAGGTCCAAATAACACGTCCTCCTAGTTAAGATCTTTATTCCCTACTGAAGAATACATGCATGCCTAATGCTTACTATCCCTTTACGCCCCATACCCACTTAGCAACTCTTGTGGCGATGGGCGACGGACGATGGGCAGGAGCAGCGTCGCCGTCGCCAGGCGATTGGAATATCAGACAAGTTCGATCATTTCCCGGCAATTTCCCGGCAATTTTCCTAGCGATCCCGTCACCCATCACCAGTCACCCAGAATGTGCATCATACCAATGGCGATTGTGATCACCCGGCGATTGTGCAGGGAATTATAATCTTGTGCCGTCGCCGAGCGACGGTAAAATCGCCTAGTGAGAATGGGGCTTTAGTGTTCATGCACAGATATTTGGTACTTTTGACATGTATCAACCTGCTAAAGTCAAGGTTCTACTTTGCATAAGGCACCGCATGGGTACAAAGGTGTCGTGATAAAACAAGTATTAAGCTGTGGTAATTATTACAACTTGACAAACATAAAACAAAGATATACCTAATGATGGTGAAACAATTAGAAGTATTTTGAGTACCTAAATCTATGACATGGAATATGGTAAATAGAAAATAAGATATGCTTGCTAAGGATATATATATATATTAAGTAGTAGTATAAATCATAGGCAGTCAATTATAACACTACCCATAGCCAAACTACCACCCCCATATTCTGAACTATAGGGTTTTACTTGGCGGTTATGCATAGGGTTGCTAATTGCTGTTATTCCGTATTAGTTATTCCAGTACGCTAGCTCGTGTTACTTCAGTCTTCCCTGCTGTCTTTACCCCAGTTCCTCTTAGAATGTAGCTCTTCATTGAGAGGTGACAGGACACTCGAAAAAGGATAGTATTCATTAAGGCCTAGACATGTAGACTGCGCTACCATTGACAGCTATCAGTCCAGAGAGGTTGTCAACTCAGTCACATGCAGCCAACGCCCCTAGCCTAGTCCACCAGCTCGGCCTCTCTTACTTGTCCAACAGTAGCCTCACTGTAGTTCACTGTGCTTACTCTACAAGGTAGTGTCTATTGGCTTGCCGGTTACACTCTATTCTTCCAAACTATGACATAGCCTCAATTTTGGTAAAATTTCAGGTCTTTCTGGTTACTGTGGCAACCGAGTAACTAGGGCAAACAATTTCAATCTTTTAACTTATAGACTTCTCAGAATGAAACTCAGGTGCACTCAGGCAGAGGACCGGACCAACTCTGTCATTTCCTTTCAAAGTTCAAGCCTGGAGTGTGTCAATTTCACGACAGGGCCTCACCATCTCTCAGCCAGTGGTCGGAGGGTGGCCTGTGTGGCCACCCAACCATAGCTGAGGGAGGGGGAGGTTTGACTTCAGAATAGCTGGGAGTGTCTCCTGTAAACTCTTTAATGTAAATCCCTTAATTGAATATCCCTATTAACTTAACAAATACATTGGTATTTCTATCTTGCAATTTCTAAATTATATATATATTATCTCATCAGACTCTCTCTTTTCACAAAGGAAGGATGTATACCTTTCATTTAAGTTTTTTCTTGTATACCTTTCATTTAAGTTTTTCTTGTTTGCAATACCTTTATATTTGTGGTTACTTTGGTAACAGAAACCAACTAGAAACTGAAATTTTGGTAAAATTTTAGGTTCTTTCTGGTTACCATGGCAACCAAGTAACTAGGGCAACTAATTTCAATCCTTCAGCTTATAGAACTCTTAGAATGCATTGATTTGATATCTCATTTGTTTTTTTTATCTTGCATATTAAGGAAGTTGTGGCCAAAATATATAAAAGTTGACATTTAACCTTGAAATGACCTTGAAATGACCTTGAACCATCATAGAAAAATTCACACCAAAACCTTTTTGAATGCTTGGATCATACATATATAAAAAAGTATAGGTGTTATAAATTAGCAACAATTTTCAAAAAAAGGACCCAAGAGCTACTATATTCTTAAATAAGTACACAAGCACTTAGCTTGTGATTCTGAAACAAGTACTTCAGTTGACACTGCCAAAGTGCCAGATCAGTAGTACTCACCTCAGTTCACATGTAGTAGTATAATCATGCATATATGTGACCCCCCACCACTAAATAAGGCATAAGTCACATATTATCTGATTCAGAGTTATTGACATACTTCCACATTCCTGAGATGAGAATACCAGTATCCAAGTATTTCCATCAGACAAATAAGTAAATTTGACCACCCCGGGGAAGCTAATCATCTCTTTTGCAATTGTGTAAGGTATATTCATTTGTGATGACATATAAAATGACAAGTTTGTAATTGCAATTTTAATGATATACAATGAATTTTTAGTTAGCATATTTCATAAAGGTATAACACGAGATGGTGGAATGTTGCGGGAGTGCTCCCTGCTCAATACAATATTTTCAGTGTAACTTTGAACACCTTGGAAAGAAGAGCCAAATAATCAAATATAGTTCAAATAACGTTTATTTGATATATGCATACAATGATAAGTAGGTCTCCACAAGACAAGTAAGTTTGCTATGCTAAGTAAATATTGACTCTTCTAAACACATAAACCAACCATAGATTGGTGGTTGCTGCTCACCAGTCACCCATTATAACCATGTATGACTCAGTACTAGTACACCTAACTTAACCTAATACCAACAAAACATCACTTTGAACGCTATTGTATCGTTTATGGTTAATTATAATTATAGTGCATTGTCCGAGATAATTACTGTTATTGATATTGTTTCTGATGGGTGCTAGTCGAGTGGTGAATAAGTCCACGAGATGGGCGCTCAATCCATAACATGAACAACGCTTGGCAGTATGGTAAGTTTATTGATGGATATGGTGATGCGTACAGTTGCTCGTGATGGTAATAAGTTCCAAGGTATAATAGTTCCAGTTTAGGGTAGAGTAAGCTTCCTCCTTAGAGTCCGCCTAGCCTCACCTCCAGTCGTAGTGCGATAGTACCGTGTAAGTCACCAGATGTCCCTGCGGTTGCGTAGCTATCTAAACCCCTCTGAATCTCCCGATCCGTATTATCCAAACGCTAATGATCTCTCTCTCCCTCTTACACTGCGCTCTCGCTTTTATAGCAGTCTGATATTGATTTTACCCCAGGCGTCGGCGCTTGTTGGGAGGTGTACCCCGGTGAGCATTGTCGTCGGGTATATTTACACCTACCAGCGGCACCTGCCATATTTATACTAGGTATTCTCATAAACTAAGTATTTTGGAGGAATTCTTATTAGCTTGTATTCAACTGGTGACCTTTACACTATTTCAATTAACAGGCACAAAGTAAATGATTTAGTCTCTACCTTTGTGCAACTTCTCAATGCTTTTATAACACTCTCGAAAAAAGGATGTACACTGCTTTGTAGTACCTGTCTAAAATGCTGGACGATTATGGGAAGAATACATTTATTTAGTTTAAGAGTACAACAATCCATATCAGATGTACATTAACATAAAGTATCTATTTACTGCAGTACAATATCAATTACATTTCAACATTATTGAATTACTTTCTTTTTATTTGATAAGTTTTTGTTTCAATTCTTGTAGAAAAAATATGAAATCTGTCAGTGCTCAAATGCCCTATTCAGCTGAGCTGATGATTATGCACAAAAACCTTGGTATCCTATCGAACTCCATGTTGGTTAAGGAACTAGCTCAACACTCACTTTTTTTGGTGCTTAGTTCCTTAAATAGATGGGTTCGGTCTCCTCTTTGTTTCTATTGTTATTCATCTATCCTAATAGTTGAATTGAACAAAAGAAAAGACGAGCACAAGTAAGAGGATTGTCTAAATTTGATCCAAGGTGCAATAGTCAATGTATCACTTGAGCAATCTCAACTAATGAAATACATCCATGCTATACTGGTGACATATCCAGATATCTCAAAAAAGAGGGTTATCCTTATATAAAAATTTGAGGGATAGAATTTTACACTAAAAACCTATTTTGCATCACTTTATACAATAATATTTATTTCAAATAACTCCAAATACAGCTACTAATATAGCAGTTTCCTATCCAGATTCACAGCTAAATCTGACATCCAATGTATTGTGGGCTTCATTCCAAGACCACAATGCCTACTCTGACCTATACCTGGTCAGTATTCTATTACATCTACCTTACTATACACATGATGCATGCACTACTTTCCTCTTTATTTGGAACAGACTGAGATTACCTCATCTACAGGAACAGATATTGGCTTTCCTTTATAAATTACACAGAATAATATTCTAATAATATATAATAATATACTATGTATAGAAATCTAGTATGGTTGGTTTTCTATACATAGTATTAACTCACTGATCTAGTATCTAACAGATGTACTGCAATCCAAATCTGTACAATACCAATCTTTCATCGAGTTGATATACAATATACAGTGCCTATATTTGGGAAACCCTGGCCCAGAAACCATGTCAACGAATGGGCATCCCTACTGGACCTATATGAAGTGGTGACATGGCTAAACTGACAACTCAGTGACCAGGCACAAAGGACTACCAAGAAATACAATAATTTGGCTTTTATATGATTTGATAATCAATCAAAAATCTAGAAATTTATCAAAAAGTTAAAATGACTTGGAAAATATCTAACAATGTTAGATACTGGTTGCTAGTGACATGTACTTCAACCAGAATTTAGACCACATCCCTCATGGGTTCCCATCTTGTCGCCTGTCACCCGTCCTGTCACTTCTCTGAAATTTCAGTAAAAACCCAAGAAACATTCACTTTTAAGCAGTAGGCCCTGCCAGTGGTATTGGCAACTATTTGTCCTGAAGTGTCCAGACAGGAAAAATACGTGCACTCTGGGTTGTTGCAGACATTATAAGTGCGGCCTGAGATGACAGCAGAGTGTTTGTCAAAGTTGCAGGCGTCAAAGTCTACCCTTGTCAAAATAGTTTACATCAAAGGTTTAGTGGTCTCTTTAGAGTAATAGTGAGGTCCTTTTGATGAAGGGACTTCATTTGATAGGAACTGGAAAGGATGTCCCAATTTTATCTGGGCAATCGTACTCAAGGCATTGAAGGAATGTATAAGATTGTTACCAAAATGTTTGTTTGATCTGGATCCTGTTTGTCTTCAGGTGTGGTGTCAAGTCTCTTTCTCCAAGACCTTAGGAGTCTGTCTACTATCAAGCCCTTAGGATATCCCCGAGCCAAGCTTTCTGTAGTGAGTGTCTCTGAAAATATTGGTTAATTAGCAATTTATTTTATTCTGAGGAACTGACCATAAGGGATGCCTTTCTCGCAGTGAGCAGGACTGGCTGATTTATATTGTAGAAAGTTGTTTGCATCTGTAGGCTTGTTGTGTAAGTCTGTGTATAGGCGGTCTCCTTCCCATATGACTTAAGTATCCAGAATGGGATCTTTGATCCTGAGATATTTGAGGAAAATTTTAAGAGCTGAATCATGTCACCTCTGCTCTGATACCTGAATTCCAGGGAATATTTTCAATAAAAATTAGTTTACCCAAGTGATATTTAGTTGCACTTTATCCAATTTCTGAGGTACCTTATCAATGCCTGTCTTATTTGAGCACTCATCACTAAGTATATTACAACATGAAGGATTCCGTGTATTATCAGTAGATTACTGCATCCGATCACCAGATAACGCAATGATCTACTAGTTATCACCATCTCAATTTGGAGGAGCTCCAAGACAGAAAAAGTTGAAACTAAAACAACACTTGGAGAATAGCAGACCACAAAGCACAACAAAGATACAGCTAGGATTTTTGTGAGCTTTTGTAAGGGGGTGGGAGACTCGGGCTGGACAATAACTGGACAAGGAGCAATGTGATTAAGGGGATGAGAACTGACTGTAGTGCATTTAACAGCAGGGAAAATCTTTCTCATTTCTCTCCATGTGCACAACTGGATAGCAGTGGTTGCAACTATCATAGCCAGAACAAGACCGAATATAGCAAGTAGGAAGATGGGAGAAAAAGTTCCGTTGTTGTAGTAACAATACAAATCATTTGGTTCATTCATGGTACCAAGGCCTATAGCCCCAATACAAAATGATGTGAGAGAAGAGACAGTGATTCCAATCTTACAGACAGTCATAGAAAAATACTTCCAAGTTTGATTTGGTTTCTTCAAATTGATGAGCACTTCGTATGCTAATAATAATATTCCACTGACAGCATTGAACCCTGAACTGTGAGCACCCAATAAGAAGACTGGACATGGCATTTTCAATATTCTGCCTACCAAGACAATGCTAAGCACACCATGGGAAGCAGATACATAGCATAGCAAGAGCTTGGTTGTTCTCCTCAGCTTTGAATTAGGTAAATCGTACAGAATGCGAATGATCAGTGCATTACCTGAAACACTAAGAAATCCGACCAAAATTACAAATATAACCATGTATAGAGATGGGGAAAAATCCTTGCCTGAGTCGTTGCTGCTTATTGTTGTTTCATTGCTAGAGCAGTTACAAGTTGAAAAAGCACTAGGCTGAGTCGACATTTCAGACATTTTGTAAATTTCCAGTTAAAGCTGCAAGCTTAACCTCCAGATAAAGAGCTTGAAGCAAATGTTCCGATGGAAAAAGTATTTCTTTGGCAAACTACTGCTTTTTTATTTTTTAAATGAGCAGTAGCCAATTGCTGTTGATTAGAAATCACCTCAGCAGCTAAGTCACAGAATGCTACAATGTCAGTCTCACTGTTAGCCGAAATATACAAATTGCATGTAGAAACCAGAATATTGTATATGATGCAGATCCATGAAACTCAGGTTGAATATGTTATTAATATCCAGGATGATCCTTGAAGATTCTGATGTGTTAGTCTATGCTTTTATACTCCTAATGAATATTGAATGTTATTTTCACATGTGAAAAACAGATCCCTATATCTTTGATACAACTGAAAAATTGCTGAGTGGACAATCAACTCCAACTCCAATTCCAACATCCCTGGATCCAGAGGGCTTCAACACAAATGCAATGCTTATGTAGAGAAATAGGTACTTATATATTGTGTTGACGGGTAATGGTATACTACTTCATGGGGTTGGACCACTAAAATCAATATGGCGACAGAGACATTTCTTAAATTTGACACTCAACCTGGGGTTCTAACTACATGACAAGGACAATTAAAAACACAGTGACATGTGACATAGACACCAGTGGTTGGGGCATGAACAGCGCATCTCCCTATGATCTCATCTAAAAAATGTGTTTATTATGCCACTGCTATATGAAAAATGGCATTGAATAGCCAACAAATAGCTATATCTATTGATATAACTTATACGCAAAAGAATAGAAAAGTGGCAGTGTAGGTGGGTTGCAAACCTGAAAAATGTAATATTCAAGTTCATTTTTTGAACAGCCATATCTCACTTAATATTTAAGCTAGAGCTCTGAAATTTTTGGCAGATGTTCATGAGGTATAGATGGAGGGAAGCGTGTCTCAAAATTTTGATACAGGTCCTAGTTCTCTTTTTATCAAATGTAGAAGATGGTATGACACAAAAATCTCAAAATGTTTCCCGTTTTTTGCCGTTTTTTACCATAAAATAAAATCTAGGTCCTTAATCAAAAAACTGAGACACGCTTCCCTGCATATGGATGTTCTTAACGTTTCTGTAAAATCTTGTTCATGGGAATATGATATTTACTGAGAAATCCGTGTTCAAAAAATAAAAGTAAAAAAATCATTTTTTATTTGATAAAATCTGCATTTCTACATCCTTTATAATTTCACTTATATCAATGGATAGGGAAAAATAAGACCTTTTTTATGATGTATAGCATGTTAAGATCTGAGCTCTAGTTTGAGAGCTATCAATGTTTTCCTGAATCTGCCTCCAACCACTGGTGTCTATCCTTAAATTTGACATGTGACATTGGGTTAAATAAGTGACAAAGAAATGCAACATTAGAGTTTTTAAAATACAATACACAACATCTGGACCCCCATCAAGAGCCCCCTCTTCCAACAAAACATTTCTTCAAAACTCTTATGATTAAGAAATGTATACCTACCAATTCCTGACACTGTTGTGTGTCATAGTTACATTTCAATGTCCGGTTTCTTCAATTCATCTTGAAAGAAAAAAGAGATTTATGGTGACCGAGGGAAATAATTGTCAACTTCATATACAGTAAGTTGAGTAGGGAAAGATTACCATATTCCAAAAGGCCATCAGGATGTCAAGTTTATGACCACAGCATGAACCATTAAATAGGGGAGTTCAAGTTTAAATGGGATGGTTTTGTGTTACATGACACTTTAACAAGGTAATTGCCAACAATCCTCAGAATGTTCAAGATGTGGAAAATGGGGATAGGTGTTCAATTACCTGTCCCACAGTTTAAAATATCTGTCAATTATTTTGCTGGAAGACCTTTGCTCTATACAACAAGTGAAAATGGTTCACAGAAGTTTCCAAGCATCCATGAATGGATAAAAGTAACAAACTTTTCTGCAGTGTTCAGGCTCGGGTTCTTTTTTTACTTTCAGGCCTGGAGTGAAAGAGGTGTGGGGTTATGACTTATAAACCAGGTGTGAGTATTGAGTATCAGATACAACTTTAGCTTCATGTCAGGACACATGATCGAATCTATTTCTGAGGCTCGTCCTCGGGTGTGCAAGGCTTGAGTTTCTGACTCCCCTTTGTTTGATTCTGGGTCTGTCCTTGGGTATCAGTTGCTTTATGAAATTATTTCCCCAAATGAATGAACAACAAGCCACAATCATTTTGTGTCATAAGTAAGTATATGTCACATTTTATCTTATAGCTTAAAGTGATCGTATGATAATGTAGAATGTCATGATGACATGCTGTTTTAATTTGATCTTGACCTAACCACACAAAGATGTTATTACAGCATACTGTTTTGCTTGAGTCTAAACCTGCAGAAAACTAATGTCACAATTACATTACATTTAAAGCTACTTGAGGCTATTCAGGGCACCACCTGGCTCATAAATTAAAAACTACAACAAAATTTTCTTTTTAAAGTTATTCTAAACCACTTAGAGGTCAAATTTTACTCGGAAAAGCATAGATAATGTATTTTTGTTTAATTTGATAATGGGGTATCAAATTACCATAGTATCAATAATCAAGACACCTCCCTTTTTCAATATTTTTCAGCATTTCTTTTGTCATAAAAGGTGAATAGTGCATTTGCTTGTTTAGATATCTGCCTTGTTGTAAATGCTAAATATTCAAGCAGTCTCATGAGAAATCTAATAGTAGTTCTTGACATAGAGAAAGAAAACCAATATTTCCAATTGAAATCAATGATAAAGTAAAAAAATTTCATGAGGCTCTAACTCTTATCACAAATGGTGAAAATTGTTTACATTGTTTCTATACAATCCCCTACACTGTAAAAAGATAACCATAACTTTGACGGCTATATAATATTGAAACCTCTACAGTATAATACTGTTTTTCATTTTATGGCTATCTACTGGGAAATCCTGTCATGATTACAGGCTAACAAATATGAATTATGTTTTTGGTAATACCTTATTGACATCCTGCAGCAAAGTGAAACGTCAAGTTAACGTTGTATTGCAAAAGTCATATGTGTGCATTAAGGTACGGTGATGGAACCTCCTATACCCAGATAATATTTAATTAGGTAAAAATTACAGCTACAAAAATGTGTTTATGTACTTCACATTGAACTAATTTTAAGAGATTCCCTTGACAAACATTATACAGTTATGATTATTATTGATATTATATTACGCAAATTTAGAACCATAGATACGTATCTATAATTAGAATTCACTTTTACATTTACCTCATTTATAAGGACAGTAATCAGCACTAAGATCAGGGGTGATTTCAGACTATGTTATCTAGTAGAGATTAGACAAAGTTATAAAGCTACAGACATTTGGGATCATATCAACGTTTGGTAGCATATCTCCCTGGCAGCAGGGCACTTAAGGGCCATACCCATTAGGTGATTATTCCTAAGTTGGCCGACAGATCGCCACTAGAATTCTCCCAACCACGGATAGCCAGTCTTGTAAATTTTACCTGCAGGTTAGCCTTAATCAGGGTGCATGCTGGGTAATATGTCGACAAAACTCATGGTTTTATTAGGTAAATTTTCATGAATTGTACCATTGTTTGTAGAATAGCGTTTGGAAAAACTAGCCAACATTATTTTTTAAATGAGTATCGATATAAATTTATATTTCTTGAGTTGTTTGAAAATTAATTCAGTCAAGAAGGATATATAACTATTATTTGCTGATTTTCTCTAGTTTTCCCAGTGATTTTGTTGACAAAATCAGTCAAAATTAGCCTGCAGGTCCTCAAAATACTGTAAATCAGCTATCTGTGGTAGGGTGAATTTGTCCAATTCTACACTTAGAATCAAATGATTTTACTGGTGATTCAGATCAAACATGTACATTTCATTATAATATACTAAATGGTGATCTGACTCTGTGATGATTTTACCAGCAATTCTGCCAGTCACCTGTCGCCGGTGGCCCAGAAAATTGCCTGGTGGGTATGGGGCTTTAGTGACGTGATGTTACACGTCACAAGTCACATCTTCAAATGAAACAGGCAGCCTGATCCACTCATTTGCATTGTAGCTTGTTCACGGAAAGGTTTTGTTAAATGTTTCTTACACGGAAAGGTACTGTTAGGAGTATATAATAAACTGTCAAACTCCAACTTCATGTCAATTATCTGTTCTGGGGATGTTATATGCTTCGAAAGGAAACATTTTTCTAAATATTTGAGTTAGAACAAGAGACAAAAAAGCTGTACACAAACTTTATTAAGAACAGACAAGGATTTAGGGGCAAATTCAAGCAGTTTCCTTGACAAAGGATAACTGTTTACTAGTTGCAGTTTTCATATACAAGATATTGATAAGACAACTAAAGCTTCATTAAGAACTGCAGCAACTTGTTTCATAACAAACCTCTGTACTGCTGTGTGAGTATTGCATTTCATGAAGTTACGATGACTCTTTTGGGTGCCGTAGCTACATGAGTTTTGTTTTTGCTTACGTGAGTTTGCAAAGATTTACAAGAGTTTTGGGTCAATTTACGGGAGTTCTGGGTCGATTTGTGCAAGTTTTGTTATGAAACAGGCGTTTTAGACTTTCATACAGTTTCTGTAAGGGAACATTAATCCTCCGTATCTATGGAAGTTGTTATGAAATCGGTCACAGGAGACTGCATATCTAAGAAAACCATTAGTTTGATAGATACATGTTTCACGTATGTCGGTATCCTGCTAATCATCGAGATACATTCTGGGAATTGCTGAACCCTTAAAACACATTCCTTTTCAGTGAACCATAATATTATTTCGGTTGTATCCTTTTTGTCAGTTCACTCCTTTTGAATGGTTCTTAATTGGTGCAGTGTTATTTGGTGTATATTGTTTCAATAGCACCCTCCTCAAGTCTGCTCACTTTTTTCCTGGAAAGTCAAAAATGTGACACATGAACATCAAACTGAATTTGAACTTGATTGAATTACAGTCTAGATAACAAGATAACAAGCAAGATAACACTTTGCAATTAGTTCTCGCGATATAACAGTACTAATCACATTAGTAGAATGACAACAATATATACATGTTAATAATGGATGTTAGAAACTAACAAAATATCCATACAAAGAAAACACCAGTTCCCAAAATGTATAGGTTACATCTCAACACCACAATCGACAACAAACAAAGGACGTACAGCTTGACACTGAACTACACAATGATACATTCATGATTATCATCAATCGTTTTTCTCCTCTAAGAATTGCATCTGAATAATTGCTTACAAATATTATCACATAAGGAACTCAGCAGTTCAGAATAGCAACGTGGATATTTTCTTTGGCATAAACAAAGATGACCAATATTAGTTTGCATAGAGAGGGCATCCATTGAGCATCAAAGAACCCATGACAATGTGTAGATGTGGATGCCTTACCCATGTCTATTATTAATTAACAATAATCATGTCAGCACTTAATAGTTAGGTACCAGACATTGATAATTCAGCTCAGTTGTTTGCATCTTCCACAGATTTATAGATAGAACATCATAATTACTTTCTTGTATTTACAAGGAAATTGTGATTGTTAGAAATTAGATAAGGAAGTGCATTCAGGGTAATTTTTACCACCTTTATGATGAAGGATTCCTTCATTTTTTGGCCTATGTAAATTTACCTCAATGGGTGGTAAAATCGTACCTCCTGACAGACATTTCTTATCATCGTACCACTCCCCGTGGTCTGTAGACACCTTCACACCATCCTCTCATTAGTACTCGGTGTGTAGCCGTCATCATACACACAGTGATCACCACCCGGTACATACCCCCTGTTAATACTACCCGCCGCCCCGTTACCACCGCCTCCACCAGTGTTACGCCCCTCCTTCAGGTAGGAGCTGTCCGCACCCATAATGATGATGTCTCTCTGCCACTTGAGCCCACCTGCTATTGACGACAAGGACGAAGATGATGCGGGTGTCATGGCAGCCTTCTTGCCACGCGGCTTGGCCTTGTCCTTCAGAGCCGCCGTGGAGAACATGCCCTCGTCGCTTATGGTGGACTCGCTCTCCCGGTCTACTTCCGCCAGGGGTGCCAGCATTGTGGCAAAGGCTCGCACACTGCCTGGGGGGCCGTAGGGTCCCTGCTGGGAGGGAGGCAAGGCGGGCGGTCCCTCATCATCCAGATAGTCCACATCAGTGTAGACGAAGGGTTTCCTCCGTGCTTTGTAGACGCCAAGTCCGATTGCCACCAGCACTAGCAGGATTGTAATGGTACCAATGGATAACCCAATGACAATGGAGTCGAATGAGGAGTCTTCAGACTGCACACTGTAGGGAACTGAATGGAAGAGGAACACACTTCTTAATGTGACACAATTGATTAATGGACCAGTATTAGACCAAGAACTATATATATTTCTGTTGGTTACAGCCTAGAATAAATAATAGTACCAACCAAAAGGCAAATTTTCTTAAAATTCTAACATCATTTTCGGTTTATCCATAGATCACTGAAAAATGATCAAAATAGGAAAATTTGATAATGTAAATCAGTTAGATTTCAAAATTGAAAATAATCTAATGATATTAAAAAAATTTTGGTTTGATTAAATTCCATCTAAAGAACAACTTAATTTATATTTTAACCATTATTGCATGCATGACTAAAGCCCCTACTTATAGTGGTAATCTTGCTGTTTATTCGTGAGTAGCGCAGGTTGAAGTAGCTGTGATTGGTCCTGACGGTGAAGCGTATGTAGGCAGCAGGGCCGGTTGTAATGTACGGCCGATTGGGGACCACCGACCCACACACACTCAGCATCAGGGGGGCAGAACCAGAGTGACCTGAAAGTAGTTTAGGTACTGATTTTACAGAAACTGAATTGAAATTGAAATACATTTCACTAGTCCACGCTTTGCCACTATGCTGGGGCCCCTGGCAGAGCTGGACTGGGAGAGTGCATCCACCATCAGTGACAAGGGCATGTTCTGTAAGGACGGGCAGAGGGACATGGCCCAGCCACCTGGCACAGGCTAAGGAATGCACATAAAGGCCTCAACTACACCCACTTCTAATGACACCAACTGATATAAAGTGATATAATGGTAAATATATGTCAGGTCTTAAGCCACAAAGATTTCATAACAGCAGACAATTTTTTCTGCTTCTATAATATTGATTTCACCAATTATCTTCATTGTCTTAAACATAGCCAGGTAGAACGATAGTAGACTATCGACTACTTCCCTGAAAATCACAGCGGGAGGATCTACCAGAACTTCATGACACTGAACTATATAACCTATCTTGCGCGATGACCATTTACCTTCTCCAAGCTCTAGGTAGTAAACTGACATTACCTATTATTGTGTGAAGTCCATTTATTGTCTCCGTGATCAGGGTATGGAATTATATGACCTATGTTTGTGCGAATACCACTTACCACCTCAGAGCTCTAGGTACTGATCTATATGAGCTACCGTCTCTAAGTTCCAGGGACTGATCTATATGACCTACTGGTATATATGACCTACCGTCTCTGATCTCCAGGTACTGACTGGCATCCTGGCACTGGGACTGCGGGATGCGGAGGTTCAGCAGTTTGACACTGATTGTGGCATCCTGGTCCTCTGTGGTCACGATCCAGCAGCGGTCCATGCCCCTGAAACAATGTATTAAGTTGGTCACATATACCTCCTAGCGCTTTAGGATAATACAATTATGTGTTTATGGACCTCTTTCTCCCATGTCATCTTATTTTACAGAACTTTAACTAGATTTAGGGTATGAACTATGATGTGAAATTTTTATTCCACATTTCTACATTGTAGGCTCTCTGTATTATGAAGTATTCAAAATTGTGTAAAAAAAGTATTAATTATTTCTAGGAATCCTTTTCTTTACAAAATATGTAATACCTAAAGTGACTGAACTAGTTGTGCCCAAGTATTACTTACCCACCCTGCCCTGACATACGGGTAGGTCCGTGCTGAAATAATGTCCCAGTAGATGTTACTTACCCTGTCCTGACATATGGGTAGGTCCGTGCTGACATAATGTCCCAGTATATGTGACTTACCCTGTCCTGATGTATGGGTAGGTCCGTGCTGAAATAATGTCCCAGTAGATGTTACTTACCCTGTCCTGAAGTATGGGTAGGTCCGTGCTGAAATGATGTCCGATAATATGTTACTTACCCAGTCCTGACGTATGGGTAGGTCCGTGCTGAAATAATGTCCCAGTAGATGTTACTTACCCAGTCCTGACGTATGGGTAGGTCCGTGCTGAAATAATGTCCCAGTAGATGTTACATACCCAGTCCTGACGTACGGGTAGGTCCGTGCTGAAATAATGTCCCAGTAGATGAGTGGTGCCACATGGCGGATACACTCTGAACTATTTGGCCTGCTGGGTGCCCTCGTCACTGCTGGCTCAGGAGGGGAACCTAAAGGGTAAAAACTGCAGTCATTTTCAGTGTCTACACTATAATTGATAGTGGTTAATCTACACAAGGATGTAAAACAGATGTAGAAATGTATCTAACAGGGAGAACATATATATTTACTTTGAGAGTCAACTGGGACAGTAGCATAACTGCAATCTAGATATTCAAATTCAAGAATGACGGTATTCTAAATTAGCAGATTAGCATGCACAGATGGACTTTCTAAGAGGTTATAATATTTGTTGATAAATAGGTAATTTGGTCTAAAGGGTCCTTGCTTCACACGTCAGAGGCTCAGGTTCAAGTCTGTGCTGTGCCTGCTATACCACTTTGTCTTGCCGTCATCTCCACCACCACTGATTCGATCATAGTACATTGTACAACCCAAAAATGTGAGTTGGTGTTGACATAGCTGACAAATTACTGATCACACCTTAAACTCCAACATCCGCCATCATCATCATCGTCATCATCTCAGACACTTACTTTGGTTGGTTGATGTTGTTGCTGGACTGGATGGAGGTGAGGATGGGGCCTCTGTGGGATCAGGGTCTAAGGTCATCCCAAACATGAATATGACGTTATTATAAAGTTATTATAACGTTCTGTATATTTCTGCTTTATTTCTTGTTATCCTATTCTGTTGGCACCCAAAAACGGTTTCAGAACCTAACATTGCTATGTCACACTGTGACATTATTGTGACATTCTTGTAATGTTCTTTCACATTATCATAATGTTGTTATAACATTCTTTATAAGTATGGTGTCAACTCCACTAAAACATAATATTGTCATAACATTCTTTTTTTGTCAAGTCTCAACATAACCTAAAATAACGTAACTGCTACATGAAAATTAGGCAGGTCACAGACTAACCAAAAATGTATGGTCGCAGAATGTGCTTGTTATGTCGCTACTTGCCTGGGATGGCTGTCTTCGTTGGGACAGAGCTCGTAGATGTACTAGAGATGTCTGTTATTTCAGTGACAGTGCTTGTTACTGAAGGGGCGGGACTTGTTTCTAAGGGGGCGGGGCTTGTAGTTAAGGGGGCGGGGCTTGTCGCTATGGGGGCGGGCTCCTTCCAGTGGTAGACCCTGAAGCCCCGCCCCTGTCGCCGCCCGTCACTGGTGAACCTGACCAGGAGGACGCCCCCCGAGCTGGTGACGTCATCAGGCCGCTTCCCGCCACACCAGCGTCTCAGGCGGAGGGCCTCCACACTATCACCTGAGTAAAGGGAGAAGGGTGTCTTAGTGGAGAAATAGGATCTTTCTAAAGTTATGACCAATTTCAGTTAATTGTTGTCAGAAAAGCTAAAGTGTCGGTTTACCTGGAAAGGGTGGAAACATATTAACCATTAATTTTGATAAAAGCATCCCAAAGTCATTTTCTATAGTTATTTCACATCTTTACATTTATTATTTCCATCTCTACATTAAAAAGGTATCATACATAATATCATATTGTTACCTTTCTTACTTATTAACATTGTATCATAATTTACTTTTAGGCAGCTAGTGTAACGCATGTCCAACAGTAAATGAAGAACATAATTATACCGCTACTTAATGATATCGTATTATGTTGTTAAATATGAATTTTAAAATAAAACTTTACTATAGAAGTGAACAATAGTATGCATTCATATAGAGTAAGAAAATATCAGGCTAAATAAAACAGTGGATTGGCTGTTAGCCAAAGATCTGTTGCTGAGTATGCAGCTTGATATGCAGATGACAGAAAAGTGGCATAGGGTAAACCTGAAGTAGATGGTATGATAAAATAGACGTAAACGTGTAAAATGTGGGTATAAACATATAATAAAGATCAGTAGTAAACCTACCAGTCTCAATGGCTGAAATCATGAAATTATTACACTATTAGTTTTTATAAAAATAATGTTGCTTTTTAATATCCAATTGCACATATACCTGACCGTGCAAGTACTTCATTTATTGGCCATTGACAAAAAGATTGAATCATTTATGCTTCCACTTTAACAGAAGAAATCTGTTTGGTTCAATTTATATGACTTTGAGACATATAGCCCCTCTCCTCAAACAACATTCCCGTCTCACCATCCATAACGTCGACGTAGTCCCCACAGTCGGAAGCAAGGTCAAGGTCGTCAACGACTACCCGGATGGTGGAGTTGGGGGAGGCTGTCCGCAGGATCCAACAGCCGAACGAGTACCTGGGTGAGGAGGATAACTTATTATGTCACATTCATTTGGTGGACAGTATTCAGTACTAGTCTTACTAAGGAATATGCCATGCATATAAAATAATTTTGAAATAGAATTAAAGAAATAATTTCTTTTCTGGAACAGTAGGCAGTCCCAAGCAGCCAAGGCGTGACATAATGGTTGACGTTCAGAAAACTTTATATGACGTAAAAACAGGGACGAGGAATAATAACTTATTTTGTAATGTCCATTTACGGAACAACATCTAGTAATAGTCTAAGAAGGGACATGTGCAATTCCCTAACTGAAAATCAAATTATTTACATGAATTATATGACAAGAATACCACGCTCTGTACATGAAACGATTACGTATTCCCACAGTGCCACAGTCCCCTAAAACAGTAAGCAGTATTCATATGCCCCCTCCCCCGCCCCCTCCACTTCCTCTCTTCTATTTTCGACCAAAACACTTTTATGAAGATGAAACAAACTTTTTTTCAAATGTGTTTATTAACAACTTCAAATATATTGAACGCAATTGTGTTGATTAGGGTTAACTATATTTATAGTGCATTGTTCGAGATGATTATCGTTATTAATATTGTCTTTAGTGGGTTGCTAGTCGAGTGGTGAGTAAGTCCACGAGATGGGCGCTCAATCCATAACATGAACAACGCTTGGCAGTACGGTAAGTTTATTGATGGATATTGTGATGCGTACAGCTGCTCGTGATGGCAATGAGTCCAAGGTATAACAGTTCCAATTTAGAATGGAGTCAGCTTCCTCCGTAGAGTCCGCCTAGTCTCACCTCCGGCCGTCGTGGGGTAGTACCGTATAAGTCACCAGATGTCCCTTTGCTTGTATAGCTATCTAAAACCCCTTCGAATCTCCCGATCCGTATGATCCAAACGCTACTGGTCTCTCCCTCTCTCTTACCCTGCACTATCGCTTATAAAGCAGTCTGATATCGATTTTACCCAAGGCATCGGTGCTTGCGGGGAAGTGTCCCGATGAGCATTGTCGTCAGGTATATTTACACCTACCAGTGGCACCTGCCCTTACTAGATGTTTTCCTAAACTAAGTAATTTAGAGGAATTCTTATCATTCTGTATTCATCTGGTGACCCTTACACTAATTCAATAAGCATGCACAAAGCAGATGTTTTAATCTCTACCTTTGTGCAATATTACATGTTCTTCCAGACTGTTGACGTTAAGTGTAAGGTGAAAAAGTGTGTATATATAAAAACTAATGCTGTCACTTACGGGGCGTAGGTGAGGGGGTATCCTGGTGACGTCATTGCAGTGACCGAACTCTGGACTGACACATCCTTGCATCGACCTTTTAGATACAAAATGAATAGTAGGAAAGGGATTTAAATAATAGTAAAGGTCTATTGAAAGGCAGTGTCAAAAAGCATTTGAACTACCCAAAAGATGAATCCCCTCTCAAAACCATAATTATTCAAGAATGTACTGATATAGAATATGAGTATTGGATAGTCCGTGGATCTATCCTAATTTGTGGTATCAGTTGTGAGTATACTTTCAAAAAGAAGAAAACAATAGTCCTAACCCTCCTCCTACCTTCCATGCTGCTCTTGTACTTAAAACGGAAGCCCCGGCCTTGACCTTGGCTATTGGAGACGAAGGTCACTAGAGCAAACCGACCGGAAGTGACAATACTTCTGTTGGGAACATCTTCCCCGCACACCGACATCAGAATGTTGGCATCATCAGAGTTACCTTCAAATGTTTTCAAACATACATATCGGAGATACTCAAGACTTTTTAAATTATCCACATGAATCATATGTACTTTGAGTTACTGCTACTTGTTGTGTGAATTATATCTAGCCAGATAGAAAATATGTAAGTCTCACAAAGTTCATGTTTATTGGGAGAACGATCTGAACAATAAGTGTGTTGTGTACTGTCTATGTTTATTTAGAGAACAATATGAACAATAAGCAAGCAAAAAATAAGTGAGTCTCATACTGTTTATGTTTATTGAGAGAACTATCTGAATAATAAGTGAATCTCTTACCGTTTATGTTTATTTGGAGAATGATCTGAACAATAAGTGAGTCTTTTCCTGTCAATGTTTATTGGAAGAACGCTCAGAAAAATAAGTAAATCTTGTACCTTTTTTATTAGTTGGGAGAACGATCTGGACAGTAAGTGACTCTCATACTGTTTATGTTTGTTGGGAGAACGATCCAAGTCATATTAAAGTGAGTCTCGTACTGTTTATGTTTATTTGGAGAATGATCCAAACAATAAGTAAGTGTTGAATGTTTAAGTGTATGGGAAGAATGCTCTGAACAATAAGTTGTATAAAACATGCCATATCTTACCATCCCTGAGTGTGATGACATCACGGTCACACCCCTTGCTGCCGATGCTTGGTCGGTCCATGTTGACATCAATGACATCAATCTGAATGACGTCATGGCCTGTTGCTGCCTCGATCAGCCAGCAGGCATTCGTGTTCCTGAATTGTAAAGGGTGATGTTCAGAACAAATTATAGTCAGAGTGGCTTGGTAGGAGGGTCACAACATGAGAAATTGCAGATATACTCACAATTCGTAACTTTTATTGGTTTACGTGGAATATACATGCATTGCGGGTGGTGTACAAAGATCCAGAGCTTATCAACTTCAATATTCTCAACTAATTACATTTATTTGTGCACTAATCGGCAAAAATTTATGAATAATTCTACAGAATTTTGATGGATAAATACACCAATGACAAAACGAGATTTGCATGTTCAATCATATAGTTATAACTTTCCTTGTAAGTGAACATAATATTATTGGGATCGATTTAAATTTTGTCAGGATGGAACTTTTTTCTATAAAGAAGTCACTGATATAAACAATCATCATTCTTACATAGTTCGAGATGGGAACATCAACATTTCATAATTTCTAGGGATTTCTAAAGAATTCTCGCAGTGTATAAACAGGTAAAGACTATAGAGTCAGCGCATTATGTTCAGGCTAGCTGTCGGGGTTGTATAAACAGGTATAGACTATGGGAACAATACGCGCCTGTACTCTCTCAAACGGCAACCATTAATGTCAGGTATAGACTATAGGGTCAGCGTATTATTATGATTTATTGCTGTAGTGTCCAGTTGATAGTGTATAAACAAGAGAAAGAATAAGTATAGAGTTTGTTACGTACGGGCTGTAGGAATCAGGGTAGTAAGGAGAGGTCAACCACGACTCAGAACTGGAGGCGTATACAGATTCACAGTCATCTGCGGAGAGACAGAACACTCAGGAACAGTCAGATTTTAGTTATTTAATGTGAAGTGAAATGTAGCTTTTCTGTCAGAATCTGGAGTTAAACTCAAATTAGAATTATCATAATAGAGCAAACGAAATGTTAAAATGCAGAACAGTCTCTACGGGACAGAAAACAAGACACTAAGAATTGACCTGTCTGTCAGTATTATTGTTTTCTGAAAGGGCACTTAAAGGTAACCGACATTGGGAACAATGTATTAACATGGATTGTGATCATGATTCCTTAACATAACTTAACATAAATTAAGAACCATATCTTTAGTATAAGACACATGAAAGTAAAAACTCGGCCTACGTTTGGGGAGGGCTATGTAGGCGAGCCGGAAGCCCCGCCCCTGCTGGTTCCCGTCGGTTCCCAGTCTGACGGTCAGTGTCCTGCCTGTACTCAGCAGCCCGCCGTCACTATGGTTACCACACCACCGGCCCAGGGTCGGCGCGCGCAGGTCACCTGGGAGTAAGAGTGGTATACATATAACATATAACTGACAGGTCGTGCCCATAGTCACCTGATGAGGAAGGGTAATATTTTTGTCATATAGGCCTAAGACAAGATCACAAAAAGGAAAATTAAAAGAAAAAGGCCCGTTGAATTATAAAAATGTGGTAGGGAATGTAAGAAATAAGGAACTCTCCCATGCTGTGAGTATGAAACTCAGAAAGGCAGAATGGTGTCCACCGAAGTTTCTGAGACTGAAAACTTTAATCTAGAACCTGAATATCCACAGTATATTGTGGCAGAACTAGTCTTTTAAGGCACCCTGCACGATACCAAAATCTTGCCTAGATAACATTCGCCATACATCGTGTACATGCAATTTATGTGATAGATCATAATGAAATCAGTCACAATATATTTTTATTCAAACAAAATTTTGATTTCTGAAGTGTTGATAATACTTCAGATGACAATTGAAAAGGACATAAAGTTTGAAATAAATTGGTGGTATTGAAATGTTCTACCCAGTTATACTTTGGGTTTTCGCCTGAATGGCACTTCACTTGAAACATGTACACACATATATGTCCACTGCCCAGTAGATTCAAGACGTTTGCTTATCCAAAAGTGCTAAGGCTAGAAACAAAAGAATTGAGTGGCTGTAGGTACAACACATAGGGCTATATAATGAAAAAAGAAAAGTGCGTATCTTTAAAGTACTGACTTACAAAATGCAAGAGAAAAGATATATTGCACAATATACCCCTTTTACCTCGAGTGCACCTACCATCTTAGAAACAGAGCGAAAATATACGCCTTTTACCCTGAGCGCCACCTACCGTCATAGAAGCGGACTGAGTCAGCTGTACATCCGGGACTCTTCTCCAACTGGAAGTCGACCACCTCTAGCTTCAACCGCTGCCCATCAGAGGGCGCTACCAGCGTCCAGCACAGGTCGACCGAGCTGGGACGGGAAAATAATGTTAAGATTAGGTAAAGCCACCAGAATAACATTAATGTTAAATAAAGCCACCAGAGCCAACCAAAGGTCAGCCGAGCTGGGACGGGAGAAAAACGTTATGGTTGGATAAAGTCACCTACGTCCAGCACAGGTCAGCCAAGCTGGGACGGAAGAATGATGTTAAGGTCAGATTAAGACACCAGCGTCCAACACAGATGGGCTGAGCTGGGACAGGAGGATAACATTGAGGTTAGAAAGAGCCACCAGTGTTCAGCACAGGCCAGCCAAGCTGGAACGGAGAGAATAACGTTAAGGTTAGATAAAGTTATCAGAATACAGCATAGGTCAGCCAAGCTGGGACGGGAGAATAACATTAAGGTTAGATAAAGTCACCAGCATCCAGCAGAGCAGGCCCGTAACCAGGGGGGGGGGGGGGCAGGGGTGGCGGGCCACCAGCCCCCCCCCCCCCCCCTCCCCACAAAGGAAATCTTTCCAAAAGTTCCACCTTCCCTTCCAAAATGTAATGTAAAAAAAACAAAATTAGTAGGGAAATATTGAAAAGTTCCACTTGTGGAACCTCGCCACCCCACCTATCAATTTCAAATATTATTGAAAATATAGTCAGAAGTTTCACTTGTGGGACCTCGCCACCCCCCGTTTTCAAGTTCAAATTATTCGAAATATAATCAGAAGTTCCACTTGTGGAACCTCGCCACCCCCCCATGGCAGACCCTGGGTACGGGCCTGCAGAGGTCAGCCGAGCTGAGACGGGAGAACAACGTTAAGGTTAGATAAAGTCACCTACATCCAGCAGAGGTCAGCTGAGCTGAGACAGGAGAACAACGTTAAGGTTAGATAAAGTCACCTACATCCAGCAGAGGTCAGCCGAGCTGAGACGGGAGAACAACGTTAAGGTTAGATAAAGTCACCTACATCCAGCAGAGGTCAGCTGAGCTGAGACGGGAGAACAACGTTAAGGTTAGATAAAGTCACCTACATCCAGCAGAGGTCAGCCGAGCTGAGACGGGAGAACAACGTTAAAGTTAGATAAAGTCACCTACATCCAGCAGAGGTCAGCCGAGCTGAGACTGGAGAACAACGTTAAGGTTAGATAAAGTCACCAGCATCCAGCACAGGTCAGCCGAGCTGAGACAGGAGTATAACGTTAAGGTTAGATAAAGTCACCAGTGTCCAGCGCAGGTCGGCCGGGCTGAGACAGGAGTATAACGTTAAGGTTAGATAAAGTCACCAGTGTCCAGCGCAGGTCGGCCGGGCTCAGACCGGAGAAGAGTGTTAAGTTTAGAGAATAACATTAGGGTTAAATAAAGCCATCAGATTCCATCACCGGTCTGCTGGGCTAGGACGGAGATAATAACTTTAAGGTTAGATAAAGGAGAGAATAACGTTACAGTTAGATAGAGTCACCAGGATCCAGCACAGAACAGACGAGCTGGGACAGGAGAATAACGATAAGGTTAGGTAAAGCTACCAGAATAATGTTAAGGTTAGATAAAGCTACAAGAATAATGTTAAGGTTAGGTACAGCCACCAGAATAATGTTAAGGTTAGATAAAGCTACCAGAATAACGTTAAGGTTAGATAAAGCTACCAGAATAACGTTAAGGTTAGGTACAGCTACCAGAATTACGTTAAGGTTAGGTACAGCCACCAGAATAACGTTGAGGTTAGATACAGCCACCAGAATAACGTTAAGGTTGGATAAAGCCCCAGGCGTCCAGCACAGGTCAGCCGAGCTGGGATGGGGGGAATAACGTTAAGGTTAAGGTTTAGACAAAACATCCCTTCTCCTATACATCAATATTATAAACCAAGTGCTAAAAGTGGAGCACGCCTATATATTGGATAATTGTTGTGTTGAAATACCTAGAATTAGAATGTTGAAGGTTGAAATCAGTCAGAGTTCAAACATGGCCTCTGTTACCCTGTTGAGATAAGGGGACATCCAAAAATGGTGTCACACTTGTTTAGGGTATTTCTAGCCCCCCCACCCCACATCCCCCCACATCCCCCCACCCCCCAACCCCTACTTTAAGGCAGTGTCACACTGATCAACCCACCCATCCCCTCGTGCGTGACATCATTTTATGAACGGCCCCTGAACAGAATCCTGGAAAAAAATCCTGCGTAAATCCTGAATTATGATGGGCAGGGGCAGACAGAAGTATCCAGAAGGTAAGGGAGGCTATGTTTGAACTATGACTAATTACATGTTCAACGTTCTAATTCTAGGTATTTCAACATAAAAATTATCCAATAGGTGTGCTCCGGATTTAGTTTTTGGTTTGTAATATGAATATGTATGAAAGCCAAATCAAGTATGGATATATTTCATTTCGCCTAGATCTACTACCGTACTGAGACGATGCTGTGGGCACGCCCTCCCGGAAGGTTTAAAGTGTTTTTTGGGTCAGAAACACATTCTACAACAACTTGAGACTCGATCTTTTAGACGGAAAGGGGCGGCAAATGTTCCATTACGATTCAAAAGCACTATCAACACTACTAATCAAACTTGAGATGAGAAGAACACAGTTTTCTTACGATGGATAGGATGAGGGGTCGTCGTAGCCTGGCGACTTAAACTCCAGGAAGTAAGAGTAGGCTGAGTATATGGCACAGTTCTCTGAAAAAAAATATTATTATTGAATTGATTATGATCAATATTCATCAAATAAGAAGCCTAGCTTGATAGATCTAAAAAGAGACTTAAGGAAGAGCAAAGTATCTTACCTTAAACATTTATGTTAGTTGATGCTTATATATACCCAGAAAACAAGGCTCGTGTTTTCTTTCACTTTACCACGTGTTTTATTAGTTGTAAACTAGTTTAGGACCAAACTCCAAGTTTACCCCATGTAAACTACAGGTTTATAACACGAGTTTTGATTTGGTGATTAACTAGTGCTTTACACATGTTTTACAGGGCACATTAAGCAAGAGAAACTCACAGTAAACACGAGATTAACACAAACATGTGAAAAACACCAGAAATGCTGTTAACAAAATCTCGTGAATGCCACCTCGTTTTGCTCCCTGTAAAACACGTGTTAAAGAGTCTTTGTTTCTTGGGTAATTATGCTATTGTATTTCTAAAATTGATTAAAGGCCATATTCCACATACCGAAAGTACACATCGTGGATATTGAGCATCCCCATAGTTACGTTCCATATTGGTGTCATCAACTTTCGGGACACTTTTGGTGCTAAAAGTGTCGCGATAGTGTGGGCCTCCAATAAACGCTTGTTTAATTGGCTGCCAATACATAATCGGCAAGAAAGTTTTACCAACATGTTGGTAAAATTTATCGGTGGGGCCGCCACTTATATAATCGGCCCTGGCAAAAGCGTGTTGGTGGCACACCGCTACAGCACTCTTAACACATGGAATACAGTCTTAAAATCAGAAACAAAATAACAAACAATATCGGTATCAAAGACGCATATTACACAATTTGTTAACCCATTTACCTGAGTGCGTGGCCGAGTAGGTGAGTCTAAATCCGGGACCTTGTACTGACCCGTCAGACCGGAAGTGGATGTACATCCGGGTCCCACTGCTGATGACGTCACTTCCGGCGTCCTGGTCACATGACCTCCGTAAGAGGGCGCTGTGGGCATCGGCACCTGGGGGAGAATGAGGGGGTATGAGAGTCTTGCATAATAGACTATAACAGCATGACGACGTTGATGATTTTTATTGTTTTCATTGTGTATAACAGCAATTCCTCCACGCCTCGGGTTCCCATATCAGCAATTCGGTCTTGCTGGCCTGAGCCTCCTAGCGTGTTAGTATGCTCTTCTTAGGAAGACCATCAACAGTACCTAGCAAGGATAATATAATGACCCTCAACGATATGTAATAAGGATGACATAACAACCGTCAATGGTATGTAACAAGGATGATATGACAACCCTCAACGCTACATAACAAGGATATACATATATATGTTTCCAAACCCGAGACAATCAGCTGAATAAGCCCATCCCAGTTTACACCAACATTAAGGTTTACTATGAAATATTTTCAAAATTGCCTTCATGATTATTCCCTGAAGACAGTTATATAATACAAAATTAACCAAAGCAATTCGGTTGATAGATTGCTCCTAAATTTTGTAAAATGCAGCTCTATATATTTTGGCCTTTTCCCCATTGGAACCAATGTAAAAGCCTGTCAAATTAAACTCAACCTTTATTGTCCAACCCAATTTTGCCCTGAAATACAGGGATTTGATTGGCTGGCAAACCTGCAAATCTGTCAATTGATAAAATCTAAGAAGTCATAATGCTCAAGCAGTATTTCAGGATATAGAAAAACATTATTCTTGCTTATTTCAATAAACTCAACTCTTGGAAACAAGGATGTCTTATATGGATATTTTGTCCAACCCTGGTCCAAACCTAATAAATTATATACCCAATGTGGGATGGGCTTATTAGGCCTAGGCCTAACGCATAAATGCGATAAGCTGTGGGCCTCACCTATATGGGAGAGGTAGGATGAACAATCACACTACAACATCGTGTGCATTGATTAGATTGGATGTGCGACAATTCATTGTTCATATCAACCAGCTGTTGTTTCGTGTTTTATTTCTGGCATACATGTTAGCGACAGGTTAGTAGTATATAAAAATGGAAATTTTAAGCTGGCTGTGTTCATTGTAGATCATGTTCGCAGGTTATCACCCATATTGGCCTCCTTGTCCATACCCACTATGTCGCTTCAATATATGCTTTATAATTTAAGTGAATAAACATAGCGTGAATTGACTTAATTGAACATGCAACCCCTCCTGATAAGGTTAATAGATTCTAAACCAGGCAAGCAGTGACGTAACAAGCAGGTTCTGCTATGATACCTTATTGGTTAGTCTGTAACTATGATAATGTAATTATGATGTGAAAGAACATTAAAAGAATGTCATAATAATATCACAGTGTTAGGTTCTGAAGACGTTTTTGGTTGCCATCAAAATAACGTAACAAGAACCAAAGCAGAACTTTATAATAATGTTATAATAATGTCATATTCTTGCTTGGGAACACTCACCGTCCCGGAGGTCCAGGTAGTCGTAGGGGCAGGCCTCGCCCCCCTCCAGGCGGGCATCTTGTAGGCTGATCTTGACCCTGCGGGGGGCACTTACCACCCAGCACGCCTCCCACTGTCTGAAAGTAGAATGAGGGAAACAGAGGGGATCTATTGGAAACACAGAACGTAATAGAAACGTTCTGCAAGCATACTCTTTTAGTCAGTTTGTTACTTACCAAATTAGAACGTTACTATGACATTATTTTTTGGTGAGGTTAGGACAAAAACAAAATGCTATAGGAACATTCTGTTTTGGTTGAAGAATATAAGCAGAATTTTATGATAATGCACAGCAGTAGGTCACAGTGACATAATTGGGAGTCATCAAAAGAATGTAACAAGAACCACACAGAACGTTGCTGCAAAGTTATGATAACGTTACACCTCTGGCTAGGAACCAGGAGAACAGAGAGAGGAAGAGTCTATGGGAATAGTCTATCTTTTATATTTAGGTCTCTCTTTTTTTTGTTTTACATGCAGAAAGCTCTATTCCTAAAGTGACCCATCCAAACTAGGACCTCACTTCCAGAGTGAGACACAACCTTCTTGATCCGGATGGTAAAGGGAGCCAGAACCAATATTCTGACTCCCTTTGTGGTGAAGTATAAGATGTATAAGAGAAAATATCAATACATGTGCAGTACAATATTGAAGTAGAATTAAGTAATTACTCGTGTAACAGACATATTACTCACGGTGGGTACTCTACGGGGTATCCCCGGGATGTGACCACTCTCTCCTCGTCATCAGCCGTCAGCACCGTGCACTCCAGGGGAGCTGGAAGGGGGGCAATCGGCAGTTTAAGAAACAAACTCGTTCAGAGATTAAGATATTAATAATTATGGGTCAGCTGTTATAATATCAAAATCAATAAAGATTGTACATTGATCTCAACAGATTGTATTTTCTGTTATCACACTTTGAGCCACTTTAATCTTACTTTGGTTTTCAGTTAATGTAATCTTATCTTATACAAATCTTGAGGGATAGAAGTTTTTGCAATTTTGCAAGTTGACTTTTAAAGATTTTGTTTTTCTTTTTTCATGAAGCCTCCTTCAAACATTGGAATCAAAATAAGGTTCTAGAATCCTGTTTTTTTACCTTTGTGCTGTGCACTGACCCGCAACTCAAACCCCCTTCGCTGGTTGTGGGCGGAGTCTGAGGAGAACCAAATGAGCACGCCTGACCCAGCGCCCACCACCTCCCGGGGCTGCTGGTCCCCGCACCACTCCCGTAGGACGGGCGACCACACACTAGCACCTAGCAAGAGATAAGGGGTCACATGGTACGAGATAGCTGAGTCACATGGTACGAGATAATGGGGTCACGTGAGTGGTGCCGGATCCAGCGCCCACCACTGCCCAGGGCTGCTGGTCCCCTCACCTAGTGAGAGAAGAGGTATCATAGTACCAGATAACTGAGTCACATGATATGACATAACGGGTTCACGTGAGTGGTGCCGGACCAACACAACGGGACCTAGTGAGAGAAGAGGTAACATAGTACCAGATAACTGAGTCACATGGTACGACATAACGGGGTCACGTGAGTGGTGCCGGACCCAGCGCCCACAACCTCCCGGGGCCACTGGTCCCCGCACCACTCCCGTAGGACAGGCGACCACACGCCGGCACCTAGCGAGAAATAAGGGGTCACATGGTACAAGATGACTGAGTCACATTGTACCAGATAACAGGGTCACATGAGTGGTGCCAGACCCAGCGCCCAACACCTCCTGGGGCCACTGGTCCCCAAATATGCTGGTGCCCGCGCCTCGAACTCGCCCTATCGCTGTATGTCATGAATAGGTGCAGGTCAACCCCAAACCCAAATGCGTCAGATTTTGACGGGTTTTGACTCGGGGTCACGTGACCGCCTCTCGACCAATCCGATCCATCGACACAACAGCCTCCACTCTCTCAGGCCGAGTCCTCCTAGCCGAGCGAGAAGGGAGCCCAGCATAGTCCCCACACAACTCCCGAAAGGACGGGCGACCGTACACCAGCACCTAGTGAGAGAACGGGTCACATGGTACCAGATAACAGGTCATGTAAGTGGTGCACGACCCAGCGCCCACCACCTCATGGGGCTGCTGGTCCCAGCACCACTCCCGTAGGACAGGCGACCACACACCAGGACCTAGCGAGAGAACGAGTCATGTGGTGTGAGAAAATCAACATTAATAATGAAAACAGTTTCATAACAACATCATGATGGTTTTGGATATATTAAGCATAGGTATGGGCTCTAAATGCTTTATTGATGTGATTGATAATAATATATAAGTTGATCACTGATTCCCCTGCCCAACTTGACCTGAAATATAGGCCTACGTCTTTAGGTTTGATGCAAAGAAGATAGTATAATTATTTAACAGTATCACTTATTTCTTGTTTTTGAGATTTTCAAAGCAAGCTCCAAAACTAGAGCTCAATCGTGACCTTTTGTAAAAAAAACATCATTGATATTAAGTTTCTTTCGATATATTCTAACTTAAAAAGTAGCCGGAAACAGAAACAAGTTACAGTAAGAGACTAACCGTCGTAAACCCTGATGATGTCGTTACAGACCACGGTCTGAGTGCTGGGGTCCTCTGTCCAGGGGTCAAGGTCAGAGTCCTTGACCTCTACCGCCACACGGGCAGCAGACCGTGACGTGTGCAGCACCCAGCAAGCTGAGGTGTCTCTGGGGAGAGTTAGACAAAAATACAATAAGGTATGTATATCTTATGCTTGTTTCCTAAACTAGCAAAAACAATTTTTATTCTTTTTTTTTCTTTTTTTATTAAACTGAAATATCATCACTTCACAGTGCTTCTTCATGATATTAGAATGATACAATATGAACATAATTTACAATCTGCATGATTTGCATGATTCCGAAACTAACATAGATGTTATGCATGTGGACAATAACTATAGAAGAAGTTATACATATTATGCATGGTACAGTTCAGACCCTCACCAATAACTATAGAAGAAGTTATGCATGCTTGTAGTAAGTTTTGTATCTTCCAATTACTAACATAGATGTCATGCATGTTTCTAATAAATATTCCCGAGGGAGAAGAGAGCAGGACATGTGAATAATTATGTTATCTTTCCAAATGTATCCTAAATGTTATGCAATATTCCAAAACTAGAATAGAGGTTATGTATGTTTCTAAAATTGACATAGAGATTTTGAATGTTTCCGAAACTAGCATGAAAATAGCATGTTGTCTAAACAACCATAGACGTTATGCACATTTCCTAAACTAACATGGAGGTAATGTTTATCTCCAAAACTAGGTTAAGCATGCTTCCAAAATTACCACAGAGGTTTTGCATACTTACAAAACCTCTTTCGAGGTTTTGTATGCTCCCAAAACTAGCAAAGAGGTTTTGCATGTTTCTAAAACAAGCATAGAAGTTATGCGTGTTTCCAAAACCAGCAAGGAGGTTATACATGTGTAATATTATTGATCTTGTACTGTGACACCTAAAAACCTAAAATACATAAAACTTAGTAATATTGAGTCAACAAGTCATCTTTATTACAACGTGTTCCCAAAACTAGCACACAGATAATGCACATTTCCAATAACAACCATGAGGTTCTACTCATGGCGGATAAGGTTGTGGGTAGTCTTGGCACGGTATGCTTGTACCAGCCTCATCCAGTACTAACATGGTACAGTTCAGACCCTCACCGGCAACCAGCATAAACATTATACTCACGGCAGGTATGGTTGTGTGTAGTCTGGGGATGTTATCCAGGTACCGGCCTCATCCAGTACTAACATGGTACAGTTCAGACCCTCACCAGGAACCAACATAAGCATTATACTCATGGCAGATAGGGCTGTGGGTAGTCCGGGGACGTTACGCTAGTAATCACCTCATCCAGTACTAACATGGTCCAGTTTAAGCCCTCACCAGGAACCAACATAAATATTATACTTACGGCGGGTAGGGTTGTGGGTAGTCCAGGAACGTTCAGTAGTAACGGCCTCATCTAACACTAACATGGTAAAGTTTAGACCCTCACTAGAACCAACATAAACATCATACTCACGGCGGGTAGGGCTGTGGGTAGTCCGGGGATGTTATGCTCGTACCAGCCTCATCCACCACTAACATGGTACAGTTCAGACCCTCGCCAGGAACCAGTGGAACCTGCACGGCACGGTACGTCAGCCGGAAGTGATTGTCGACGCCTTCCGGTACGGCGACAAAGCGGATGTAGACAGTGCCCCCTGGTGTGGCCCGGTAGAGGTGCGAGGTGGTAGGGGTGGGAGTCACTTTCTCACAGACTCGACCTAGGAGGGGTGACGTCGATGATGGGCCTGATTGGGAGGGTGATGGGATTGTTAAGTTGCTGTTATACAACCCGACTTCAGCTTCGACATGACAATGTCATGAAGAATTCACAGACATTAGAGATAAAATCGCACATATTCTTACACATAAATGTGTCAATTTTTCACAAGATTATCAAATCACACCTATAGAGCAGCCCACGTCCTGTAGTACAATGCTGCCTTAAGAACAGAACATCACGCACACATGTTGCAAAAGTCAGGCATAGAAGTAGTGAACGTGATCTGTTATTTTTAATTCATTTGATTATGATTACAAGCCTAGATCGAAAGGAGTGTATACTTGGACTGTTTTTAAATAAATATGTTCAAATTTAATCTCCCTTGGACGTTTGATGAAATGCTAGCGCCAATTTAACAGAAAGATTACACACTACTGGTATTATGGAATCGCAAATAAATAATGTTAAGATTAGCTAATGTTTACTGTTTCCTGTGACACATTTGTTAGCTATTACCAGGATACAAGGAACATTTATCTGTACTACTTACTGAAATACAAACAATAAAGACATGCCTATTGACGCGCCTGTACTCGCCACTCACCGTCCCGCACGTGGAGGTAGTCCTGACTGACGTCACAGGACGCCGTGACGTCAACCTGCCTGACATCAACGTGGACGCTGGTCGTGACGTCAGAGGGTCGGATCACCCAGCACTGGTCGGTCCACCTGGTTAAAGGGCCGGGTTTAATCAAAGGATTAAATGTAGGAGTCAGTGAAGGTGAATTTCCACATTGCTGGGATCCTTATTTACTATCAAAGTAATTGCCAAGCCAATTTTCATATGATTATCTTTATTTTTATTCACAATTTTCTAATTAAAATGGGGTGTTCCTGTCTGCAATCTATGCAGCATACCCAGTGTATATTTCTGTGTGTGACGTCACACATAGAGAATGTGAAAAATAAAACATATGAAATAAGATAGTTCAATTCCTCTGCTCTGTTTTAATGGGTCTAGTAGCGTTCAAAACAACTAAATTGAATTATTGATATAAAATAAATGGTCTAAATGTAATTAAATAAATAAGGGATTTTACAATTTTAACAATGACTGCCCCTATGTGTGATGTCACATACAGACGACCATTTGCAAAATAACAAGGCTCCCGATAACTATCGAAAGAAGCTATCTACAATTAAACAAATGGTACGTATACCTCTGTTCACTTTGAACCTAGATAAAGAAAAGAAATTGAAATAAGATTAAATTTCACTGTCCCTTCTCTATAATGTTATTTGTCTTAGAACGATTTAACTAGATGGTTTTAGTAACCATAACCACAGCTCCTTCACAAAAGGTCAGACATTTAACCTCAGCTGAGACAGCCTGTGCCAAAATCGTGTCTCGGTGAAGTTGGTACATAGCCAATGTCATTAGATGTTATTTACATGTGTGTCAGGAACCGTGTACAGGAACTTGCGAACATTCTTACCGAAAGTTTGAATATATATATATATATATTTGCGTTGTTGTTAAGATGCTAAATCTAATGTACTAGTCAGAAAAGTTCCATTGGAAATCCAATCTTATCTATACTCACAATAATCTTGGATTTCCAATGGAGTTATTTTTTGTCTGAATGAATGAATTAAAGAAAAGAAAAATTATTGACAGAAGTCCGTACATCGTAAGATCAAAGCTTTTTTTCAATAATGTCTTTATCGAAAACTTTATCAGACTTTTCCTTACCCGTCGGCGGCCCGGGCCGTCCCCTGTAGAGTCTTCAAGTCCGCCCTGGCCACCAGCTCCTGACACGCTGAGTGGAAGGGGAACGTTATTGTGTGAATATTTGTTTTACTCTGTTTACTATACAGATAATAAAGTACATAATATGACCAAGAGTTGATGGTGAAAATTAAGAATGGTGACGTTTTACTATGCTGTCCATTAACAAAGTATTTTAATAGACAAGTAAATAATAATTTATCAAACCAGCAACTGGCGAAAAACATCACCGGCCGCGGATATCGAGAATTTCAAGCCTCTATATCATTCTGCACAATGTTTTCTTGAAGAAAGCTGTAATAAAAATCTTACTGTTTGAAGTTGTGAAAAATTGAAAAGTGGAAATAAGATAAAGAAATTGACTCAAATATGTCTTGCGATCCCAAACATTGTAATCATGAATATTGAAGATATATATTTGTCTGGGTGTATCCATTGTGGGTTTTTTGTTCTTTTATAATATTTCATTTGTCGTCTTCAGAAAAAAATTACATCTGTTCTTCCAGGCATTACAAAATTGTTTCTATTGTATATTTACAGTTTTCAATATTATCATTTTATATATGATATTGAAATTTCAGCCCTAGGAAAACTGACCTGACGGCGTGACCTGGACCTGCATGGAATACGCCCTACACCCGCCCTCCTCTAGTTCGGTAAACCCCCCGTAGGGGTCCTCAGGGCCGGGAATCAGATCGAGGCTGGTGTACACGTCCATGCTGCGCGCGCCGCCCCCCGCGCCTGCGCACTGGGCCCCCCGGGAGTGGGGGAGGGGGTTCCCCCCGTCCCACTGCAGGCCCAGGATGTCTCCACTCTCCACTCGTAGACCTTCGTGGGGCTCCAGGGGGAAGGTGTGCAGGCCGGCTCCAAATACCTGTTGGGGGAGAGGGGGATAGTCAGTGGGAGTGGGAGTTTTTATTATCCATACATGCATAATCTTCCGTATAGGTACAAGCAGTTTGAACAACTCTAATGCAAATCTCAAAGGTTTCTAAGTTAATTTTTTTTTTTTTTTAAAGCAAGTAGTTGCAGCTTCAAAATAATTTACATCTTTATTGATTCATTTTTGGTCTACGTCATACATCGTCTGTCATCTGTCAAATGTTGATGCATCAATATTCTTTACCATAGGGGTATAGATGAGGGGAGGGGGTCCTGTGTCCCCTGTCGAATTTAAGAAATGGCTCTGTCGCCTGTCCTTATATTTCAGTTTACAGCCCTTTTTAGAACTGTTGCCCCCTGTCTAATTGAAGAAAAGGGCCATGTCATTTGTCACTAAGTTGCCATGTCCCCTGTAGAATTTAAAAAACAGCTGTCTCGCAGTGTCGAATTTGATAAAATTAATGCCCCTGTCGCTCTGTCGATGTTAAGGGATTAGACCCCAAAAATCGTTCTGAAAGGGATTTAAAGGGGTGACGTGAAACCGACATTGGACGACCTATATTTCATACATCGTCCCTTATACGTCATATACCTATTCTATTGGCAGTCTGTCATCCATCAAAAATCGCGCTGGAAGTGATCTATAACAGTTAACGTGAGATGGATGATAAGTTGAACGGCCTATGACAGCCATATGGAGGTGTTACTTAAAATCTCAATATAAATACAACTTGGCGACTCTCTATGACAATTAATTGGAAATCAGATAAAATGCATAGTGGAGATAACTGAGATGACAAAACATTATTCATTGACAATTTGACCTTTCTCTAAATCTTTCTCTAAAGATTACCCAACCTGCAGTGCGCGGTAGTCAGTCTGTCCCACTAGGCGTGCCAGGTATGACGTCATCACGGCGCTGACGTCATCACCGGGGACTCCCAGTAGAGGGCGCCATAGCTGTAGTCGTACCCGGGCCAGGGGGCGGGCCCCCCCGAGGTACCCCCGCCATGACGTCACCACCCCCGCCACCCTCATGACGTCACCAGGGTCGGGTAGGACGACACCTCGGGTCGTGACGTCATAGGTGTCGTAGGGAGTGAGGGTGCCCTTTAAGACGGTGGTGGTCTGGGCTGTGGGGAGAGTAAGAAATAGAGCAATATATACATACCAAGGGGCCATAGATAAATTCTCCCTACCACGGATATCTTTTTGAAATGAATGCATTTTCAAACCAACTTGAAAAATGTTCAATATACGAAATGCATGGAAAGATAGTCAATGCTAGTTTTAATGCTGATTATTGGAAAATTCTCTACTTAAGCCTTGTGAATTGTCTACATATTTCCCAACATGCACCTTGGTTTAGGCATGATTTAGGCTAGACTTAGGCTAGACTGCAGGTCAACTGCAATAAATTAGCTATCCGTGGTAGGAAGAATTGTTATTCCCCTGGTTTGTGCCTTGGCCTGAGACATCTATACGCAGACTGGGGCAATAGCGATAGCTGAGGGTACCTGTGGTCTGTACTTGGTTGATTTTGCATCAATTATACAGAAAATATGTTGTAGATCTTTACGAACAAGATAAATATCTGTATTATTCACGGACCAGCATTATATTAAATGTCTGGCCTCTTGCTTAATGACAGATACTTTTTATCACGATACAGTTATGTCATTGATGGTGGGGTTGAAACCTCACCAAATCACTGTGGTACTGTAATGTTATTTTTGGTGAGGTTAAGACCAGATCATAATAGAACATTATAAGAAGATTCTGTTTGGGTTGAAGAAGGTAGCCAGAATGTTGTAATAACAGTGCAATGTCACAGTAGTAGGTTGCAGTTACTTGATTGGTAGTCATCAAAAGAACCTAACAAGGACCAATACAGAACTAACCAGAAAGTTGCTGTAACAGTATAGTAACGTTGCATCCTTGGCTGGGTAAAAATATGTTATAAAATTATGCCTACTTATAATAAGTATTTCATATATAATTAGCCACAAGCATTGGACTATAACACAGTCCACTTAGAAAATAGGAGTCCGGCTACATTGGCCCTGAAGGCTAAAACATCGTAAGTTGTTATTGAAACTCTATAATTGGCAGCAAAGGCTACACTAAAGCTATATTAGAATTACACATTTGTAAGTATGTCCTATCTATCCATTCTATCTGTTTAGAACACTTTTTGATATGACTTTCTTTGTGATGTCTGTGAATATATTGTAACACAACCTCTGACAGTGTCAATAACAGCTCCATGTTATTACATAGCCTGTGTACAGGTAGTAATGACCTTTGACCTGTGACCTTTGACCTGTGACCTTCGCTGATCCCCGTCGGCCTGCGGTGCGGGGTCATGGGAGACTGGGTCCTGCTGCCGGGTACCAGGAGAGACCTTTCTGCCCTAACGCCCGAGATCCAGCCAACCGCAAGGATCAAAGGTATACACGGAGCGAACTGAAGGAGGGCATACCGCGCCAAGCATGTGATGTTATCGTAATGTTGCGGTAATATTCTGTTTAGTTCTGTATTGGATCTTGTTATGTTTTTTTTATGGCTCCCAATAATGTTGCTGCAACGTACTGCTGTGATTTTGCACTGTGGTGTTATTATAACAATCTGGGATTATGTTCTTCAACCTGACCAGAATGTTCTTATAACATTCTGTTTTAGTTTCATCCTAACCTCACCAAGAAAAAATGTTATAATAACATTCTAATTTGGTGAGGTTTCAACCTCACTATCAATAACGTAATAGTTTTATGCCATCTGAGTAATCAACAAAATGACTAAAAAGTATGGTTGCAGATCATTTCTGTTATGTCACAACTTTGCTTGGTACTCAACCTGTATAAACATGATCACAGGGATACACAGAGCAAAGAACCTGAACTGAAAGAGGGCCTACTCAACCTGTATAAACATGATCAAAGGTATACACAAAGCAAAGAGCCTGAACTGAGAGAGGGCCTACTCAACCTGTATAAACATGATCAAAGGTATACACAAAGCAAAGAACCTGAACTGAAAGAGGGCCTACTCAACCTGTATAAACATGATCATAGGTATACACAGAGCAAAGAGCCAGAACTGAAAGAGGGCCTACTCAACCTGTATAAACATGATCAAAGGTATACACAAAGCAAAGAACCTGAACTGAAAGAGGGCCTACTCAACCTGTATAAACATGATCATAGGTATACACAAAGCAAAGAGCCTGAACTGAAAGAGGGCCTACTCAACCTGTATAAACATGATCAAAGGTATACACAAAGCAAAGAGCCTGAACTGAAAGAGGGCCTACTCAACCTGTATAAACATGATCATAGGTATACACAAAGCAAAGAGCCTGAACTGAAAGAGGGCCTACTCAACCTGTATAAACATGATCAAAGGTATACACAAAGCAAAGAGCCTGAACTGAAAGAGGGCCTACTCAACCTGTATAAACATGATCATAGGTATACACAGAGCAAAGAGCCTGAACTGAAAGAGGGCCTACTCAACCTGTATAAACATGATCAAAGGTATACACAAAGCAAAGAGCCTGAACTGAAAGAGGGCCTACTCAACCTGTATAAACATGATCATAGGTATACACAGAGCAAAGAGCCTGAACTGAAAGAGGGCCTACTCAACCTGTATAAACATGATCAAGGGTATACACAAAGCAAAGAGCCTGAACTGAAAGAGGGCCTACTCAACCTGTATAAACATGATCATAGGTATACACAAAGCAAAGAACCTGAACTGAAAGAGGGCCTACTCAACCTGTATAAACATGATCAAAGGTATACACAAAGCAAAGAGCCTGAACTGAAAGAGGGCCTACTCAACCTGTATAAACATGATCAAAGGTATACACAAAGCAAAGAGCCTGAACTGAAAGAGGGCCTACTCAACCTGTATAAACATGATCATAGGTATACACAGAGCAAAGAGCCTGAACTGAAAGAGGGCCTACTCAACCTGTATAAACATGATCAAAGGTATACACAAAGCAAAGAGCCTGAACTGAAAGAGGGCCTACTCAACCTGTATAAACATGATCATAGGTATACACAGAGAAAAGAGCCTGAACTGAGAGAGGGCCTACTCAACCTGTATAAACATGATCAAAGGTATACACAAAGCAAAGAGCCTGAACTGAAAGAGGGCCTACTCAACCTGTATAAACATGATCAAAGGTATACACAAAGCAAAGAACCTGAACTGAAAGAGGGCCTACTAAACCTGTATAAACATGATCATAGGTATACACAGAGCAAAGAGCCTGAACTGAAAGAGGGCCTACTCAACCTGTATAAACATGATCAAATGTATACACAGAGCAAAGAACCTGAACTGAAAGAGGGCCTACTCAACCTGTATAAACATGATCACAGGTACACACAGAGCAAAGAACCTAAACTGAGAGAGGGCCTACCCAACCTGTATAAACATGATCAAAGATATACTTAGAGCAAAGAACCTAAACTGAAAGAGGGCCTACCCAACCTGTATAAACCTGTATGACCAAAGGTATACACCAGGTAAAGAATTCACCCAATCACAGAGAGCCAATATTTTGAGTTTTACCTGCAGGTTAGCCCTAATCAGGATGCATCCTCGGTAATATGTAGACAAATTACATGGCTTTAGCATATGAATTTTCATTGATGATCATATCACTATAATATATAGTTTGACATGATGGGAAATTAGAGAACATTGTGTTTTAAATGTATATCCATATACATTAAATATTTCACTAGTTGCTTTAAATACATTCATGGTAGGTGGATATGTCACAATTATTCGTAAATTTGCCATAGTTTTTCTGCAGGTTTTATCAACAAAATTGGTCAGCATTAGACTGCAGGTGCTTAAAGTACAATAAATCAGATATCCGTGGTAGGGTGAATTTGAAATGAAGGAAGGCCTATTCAGCCTGTGTATAACCATGTTCACAAGGTTGGACAGTATTTATAGTTATATACTTCCAAGTGAAGTACAATAATTTTTTATATTATAATGAACATGTCCCCATAACCAAATATTTGATATTGTATGTTATAATCAGAGAATCATAAAAGCGCTTTAACATTGACGGTTGGAAGCTGTAAGTTTCACATTACAGGGAATTCTTTGCCTACTGTTTACATTTGATCCTTGCGTTTGGCTGGACCTTGGGCGTGAGAAATTACTCATAAGACATTACAGCCCTCAGCCTAACGGCCTTGTGCAGTATTTTTTTGATGTCCACCTTATATTCATGGTCATAAATGCAATATCAGACAGTTTTCTCTTCATACTGAGGGCCATATTACATTACGCATCTAGTCACGTTCGCGTTGGGTCGCGTTGGCCAACGAGTTGGACAACGCATCTGATTCATGTCCTTTTACCAACATGCTTGTAAAAAGATGCGTGCCAACGCAACCCAACGTTGGTACACAACCCAACCCAACACATAGTATAATATATCCATAATACAGCCCTAATGCATACTTTTCTCATTGGGCAATTTTTGAACATACACCCGATGCATAGTGTAATACGGCCTTTACACCAAGAAAACGGACCACACAGTGCAAAATACATAGAGATCTTTTATAATTCCTGTGGTCTCTTCTCTATCAACAATTGTGATAATAAATCATTGCGCAACTAAGCAGCGTTTAATAAACCGCCAAGTCAAACACACACAAACTGGACGTGTTTGTTGTTCTTATGAACCCGTTAGATTTGATCTCAAAGGTCTGGTCACAAAGGCCCCCTCGTCCCCCTTCAGTAAACACAGGCTCAGGTAATTGGTTTCTTTGAGAGTGTTTCCTCGCCTTATGTTATCAGATCAAGGTAACCCTGCACCACCCGCCTACATATCACTCCCAAAGGGGGGGGGGGCACTGACTCTTTGAGGGTATACCCAAAATAAAACTACTGACCCCGGTTTTCCAAGGAAAAAGCTCCAATCGTTTTTACTGCAGCTCAGGGGTGGATCCGGGTCGGGGGTTGGGGGGTGCATGGGGTCCTGAACCGCGCCCCCACCCCCTTTTGGTGGACCCCTATACTACAAAAAGAGGGGGAAAATGCTGTGCATGTATGTGAAATTGCACGCGGTTTTAGTACTTAGCCTTTATTCTGACCACTCCACTTTCAAAAAGATCCTGTATTCGCCCCTGCAGCTATACCATTGGCTTACAGACAGCTCCCACAGTATGGTGTCCCTGCAGCTGACAGGACCCTTTTTTGGACTTATTGGGTCAGTTACAGCCCCCTTTTTCAGCCTAGATGAAAGTTATAACCATAGTTTCTGTGACCAGTTTTGCAGTGGGTACCCATTTTGGGTGGAGTACCCCCCTCCTCACCAGCCTACCTATCACTAGTCTCTGTTCCCACGCTGTCTTAGGGAGAGATCCAAACTACTCCTACGGTTCTCGGCTTTACCCTTATGAAGAAAACGGCTGGATCTTAAGTTTAATTCGTCTTGAGGTTATTGGATCTGTGAGTTAAAGTCAAGGTCGCAAACTACGTTTTCTCAGCCTTTCCCTTATGAAACAAACTATTGTTTTTTGTCTTTAGATAATTGGATCTGTTAGGTAGATTTAGAAGATTGATATCCAAGGTCGACCAGTCAGGGGCACACGGGGGAAACTTCTTTGAGATTGCATTGTCTCCTTTAGAAAGTTTTTCTTGGGCGCTGCTTCTTTAAATATTAATTACACGCATTGGATCAACAGATAATGGGGAAAACCACAGGCCCCTAAATAAAACCTGCATGCGCAGTACTAGAACTTTGACTCCAAAGTACTTTATGCCTAACTGAGGCAAAGGCAATATTTTGTTCATATGTGATGAAAATCACCAAGCGAAATTATAATGTATGGGAATGCCTACGCAACCAGCAGCGAACTATAAACCACTTGTGTTGTTGCCATCATTTTTTTTCTGGTATACAAAAGTTCACGACATGACATTATGACCTATAGGCAAAAGGGTTTTAACGATATTTTAGCCAGGCTACTAATATCTTTTTTCTCATGGGCCGAAGCTTATCTCAAGTCATTTATATGGGTTAGTCGACGTAATTAATTTAGCTTGCAAGAATGTGACCCCTACGTATACGCTGTTTTTGTCCACATTTTAGTCCCATCCCCTGATTTGGCGCCCTTCCCGCCCTCACTCTCCGCTGGTTCCCTGCCAACCCGCCCTCCCCGTCAATCACCAGCCGAGGTCCCTGTCCGTGACGGGTCGGGCAGCGTCATGGGCTGGTGAGAGACCGAGGCCCACTCCAGCCTATACCAGTGCATAAATCTAGTTTGAAGACAGTTTGAATGGTGGGTCCCACCTAGAGTGACCCACCATTCTATATTTTAAACTGTCTTAAAACTAGATTTATGCATTTGGAGAGGTTATTTTGATGTTTTTCCTACTTCTTATAACTTACCAGGTCTATACGAACATTCTGAAACGAGTATTATTTTGATTTTTTTTATTTCATGAAATTGATTAAATTAATGAAGATTTTAGAGTAGCCTCGAAAACACGTTTGGTAATAAACAATGTAATTCTTAGGGGCGGGTCCACACATATACCAGCCACGAAGCCCCACGCCATGTAGGCGATTCTATCATCAACAGGCGATGGGCTACTGGGAGAATTGTCATCGTTGTCACTGGGCGACTGTGATATTAAAGGGCCATACCTACTAGGTGATTTTACTGTCACCAGGCGACGGGCGACTTGAAGAATGTCCGTCGTCATCGCCCGGCAACTGGATTATCAAGCATGTTTGATATTTTACTGGCGATTTCATCAGCGATTTCACCTGCGATTCTGTTGTCTGTCGCCAGTCGCCCAGAATCCGCACCATACCTAAGGGAAATCGCCCGGTGATCCACTGATGATCCAGTCGCCCAGCGACTTTACCGCTGATCATGCAGGATCGCCCGTCTTCCATTGCCGGTAAAGTCGCTTAGTGGGTATGGGCCTTAAGCAAATTTAATATTTTACCAGCGATCTTGCCGGTGATCCTGAGGTCTGTTGCCCAGAATGCCGGGGAATCACCCAGCGATTGTGATGCTCGCTGATTGTGCTTGTTAATTTTAGGTAACTCAATGCTTGTAACCAGTAAAATCACATAGTGGTATGGCCCTCGAGGGTCCCATCATTTTGTATTTTCATACTGTTGTCAAACTAGATTTATGGATTTTGAGACAGACTATTTGTACGTTTGCCCTCTTCTTATACCTTGCAATACCTAACAACATTCTAAAACAAGTATCACATTGATATTATTAACTCATAAGCATTCTAGAGTAGCTTCACAAACTGGTTCCGGTCACAAACAATGTACTTCCGGTTTACCAGATTGGCTGAGTCGGGTCCCCCACAGGCGGTATTTCCCTACTCTCTCTGTGGTACGTACGGTATCACAGGCTGGAGGGGGGCCAAGGCGGTACGAAGGACTCGGCTTTGATTGCTGCCCGCTTCAAAAGACTCGTCATTAAGCAATTACAGGTTACAGTGAACTCTCATAGCTAATGCTGAACTATCACAGCTAATAAAAGGTTTACTGAATTATTTACTATAACTTTTCATAGTTAAAGAAGCCTCTCAGAACATATTCCGACATCATATCTTCCGCAGCAAATAGTTGAATGCAAATTATACGTGAGTAGTCTTCTCTCAATTATCTGATGACTGATGACCTCTTGTATTCTTTCTTATTTCTTATGCAAAATGAAGACTTCTACAATAAACAGGTATCTAGATCTGTCGTAGAACATCCAAAAGTATCATGTAATAAGAAATTCATTTCCATGTAGTGATGGTGAACTACCATACACATTTAGGAAGCATTCTGTACATTTGAATAGAATGGATAAGAGAGCATGGAGTAAGGATCGAAATACTGTTACCTTGTGAATAGCAGAAGCAGATGATAAGTAGCAGTGCCTGGCGTAGCATCCCACTGAGAGGCGACATCTTCAGGCCCTATGCCGTGAGTCTACAGGGGGTCCGCATATTGTAGCATTATTGGCATTAACCGCTATATAAACAGTCATGGTAGTTTATCTTGTTTTCATCCAAAGGCTGGCGGTTCATGATCAAGTCTCTGTCAATGACAGGGTTATCAAGGACTATAGTGCCATCGGTCGTTGTGTGTGATGTCCTGCTTATAGGACACTGCATATAAAAGAACACCTGCCTCGGCAAAATTGTAGGGGTACGGTCTCTACCTCCTCATATAGATTCAAGCACCCAGGAGCAAGGGTACCCGGTGAAAACATCCCAGTGCTCCAGAACTATCGAGTCTAGTGGTTCAAATCAACAAATCAACTTATCTTGTTTTGGTCAGCGATTGTTGCTTTATCCAATATTCGGAGATTAGATCCATCCACGAAGTGTTAGTCTAATTCCAACTTCACGTCAAGGACCCTGGTTTTTCCATGACTGAGTCCCAGTACGTTCTTCGCCATCTAATGTATCTGATGTGTCAGACGGGAAGTTAAGTCTTCTTGGCGAGGGTAGCTGAAATACAGAACGTATAATGGGTAGGTGTAAGACATAGTGTATTGGTATTCATGACAAAGGATTTAGATGCTACAGGAATAAAAGAATTCTTACATTAAAGATGTGGCACTAATAAAGGATATTTTCATGTCTCCATTGTTGTATGGATTTCTTTACATGTAAAATTGGTTTTCATAAATTGGAAAAGATTTTAGACCACAGCCTTTGCACATACCTGTGTGTGCGTGACGTCACACGCAAAACTGCCATATGCAATATGTATTATACTAGTGCAAAGCTATGCATCGAGTCCCCATTCGCGTCAGGTTGTGTTGCCCAACTCAAATGATTTGCGTTATTTTACAGACATGTTTGTAAATCAGGCGAATCCCCAATGTCAACTGAGACGACCCAACTTAGCCTAATGAGATCCCAACATGCATAGTATACTATGTTTTTTTGCATTGGGTCGAGTTTGTACCCAACTACCCAACACGTGGTGTGATATGGCCTTAAGACAAATTTAAATCAAATGCGTTGGCCATCGTTATCTAATGCGAACGCAGACTGGACGCAAAACTTGTTAATTCAGAAGGAGTCCAAAATACTGTATAATATATATGTCTCCGTACATTTATATATATATATATACATTTATATATATATATATACATTTATATATATATACATATATATATATACATATATATATACATATACATATATATATATATATATATATATATATATATATATGGCACGGCCTGGCAAAGACAGGTGAGGGGGGCGTGCCCGTCAGTCGCCAGGTAGAGGCCGTGGGAACTGGTATAGAAAGAGGGGAGAGGGGGGAGGGGGGAAAGGGGGAGGGTGGCTGGACGCCATGTGTTAATAGTTAATAAAGGAGTCGTTTGGTAAATCCAGGTCTAGGGGCCTACAGGTGGGAATCACTGCCGTATCCTGAAGTACAGCTGTTTTGGTTGGATGGAAAGGGAGGGGGTTGGTAGTAGCTGTAAGTCTCGGCTAGCTTATCCCTGAGTTTATGTTGAATTCTTTAGTTAGTAATAAAATCTCATTTCATTATTTTTATTTTGAATTTCATTTATGAATTTGATGAGGGCGTTTCTGCATATTGAATCTTTTAGTATGCAGAATGTATTCCTATGACTACATTTCAATGCTAGTGGTCGTCATGCTTTATTGCATATATGACTTTAGTCTGTCACTGATGTTTACAGTCCATGGGAGCCTTGCATGAAAAGGATATATAGTAACAGCTTACACTATCCCAAAATTGAACTCCCAGAAACTAAAATCAAGATCAATTAATTTTCTATACCCTCACTATGGTGTCCTCATGGTGTTACTAGTAGGGTTATGGTTAAGGTATGAATAGGGTTAAGGTTTGGTTTTAAAACATCATTTTCTAGACCCAGCACCAAGTACACTATTTCCTGACTACAGACACTGTTGTCATGGCTACAGACACCGCTGTCATGGGTACAGACACTGTCATGACTACAGACACTGTTGTCCTGACTACAGACACTGTTGTCATGACTACAAACACTGTTGTCCTGACTACAGACACTGTTGTCCTGACTACAGACACTGTTGTCCTGACTACAGACACTGTTGTCCTGACTACAGACATTGTTGTCAAGACTACAGACACTGTTGTCCTGACTACAGACACTGTTTGAATGACTACAAACACTGTTGTCCTGACTACAGACACTGTTGTCATGACTACAAACACTGTTGTCCTGACTACAGACACTGTTGTCCTGACTACAGACACTGTTGTCATGACTACAAACACCGTTGTCCTGACTACAGACACTGTTGTCCTGACTACAAAAATTGTTGTCCTGACTACAGACACTGTTGTCCTGACTACAGGCACTGTTGTCCTGACTACAGGCACTGTTGCCCTGACTACAGACACTGTTGTCCTGACTACAGACACTGTTGTCCTGACTACAGACACCGTTGTCCTGACTACAGACACCGTTGTCCTGACTACAGAAACCGTTGTCCTGACTACAGACACCGTTGTCCTGACTACAGACACCGTTGTCCTGACTACAGACACCGTTGTCCTGACTACAGACACTGTTGTCCTGACTACAGACACTGTTGTCCTGACTACAGACACTGTCATGACTACAGACACTGTTGTCCTGACTACAGACACTGTTGTCATGACTACAGACATTGTTGTCAAGACTACAGACACTGTTGTCCTGACTACATACACTGTTTGAATGACTACAAACACTGTTGTCCTGACTACAGACACTGTTGTCACGACTACAAACACACAGACACTGTTGCCCTGACTACAGACACTGTTGTCATGACTACAAACACTGTTGTCCTGACTACAGACACTGTTGTCCTGACTACAAAAATTGTTGTCCTGACTACAGACACTGTTGTCCTGACTACAGGCACTGTTGTCCTGACTTCAGACACTGTTGTCCTGACTACAGACACCGTTGTCCTGACTACAGACACCGTTGTCCTGACTACAGACACCGTTGTCCTGACTACAGACACCGTTGTCCTGACTACAGACACCGTTGTCCTGACTACAGACACCGTTGTCCTGACTACAGACACCGTTGTCCTGACTACAGACACCGTTGTCCTGACTACAGACACCGTTGTCCTGACTACAGACACCGTTGTCCTGACTACAGACACCGTTGTCCTGACTACAGACACTGTTGTCCTGACTACAGACACTGCACAGACAAGGTTGGGACGTTATTATAACATTACAGCAATGTCCTGGTCAGTTCTGTATTGGTTCTTGTTACATTCTTTTGACGACTCCTAATTATGTCGCTGCAACATTCTGCTGTTATGTTGCACTGTGACGTTATTACAACATTCTGGTTACATTTTTCAATCCAATCATCATGTTCTATTTTGGTTTGGTCTTAACCTCACCAAAAGTAACATTACAGTTAAGTTCTGATTCAGTGAGGTTTCAACCTCACCATCAATAACGTAACAGATACGTGCAATCTCATTAAGTAACAAACTGACCACAAAAGTATGATTGCAGAACGGTTCTGTAATGTCGCAACTTGGCTTGTTATGACCACAGACACCATAAATGTTTTTACGTAATTTTCTCTTTCGTTACCCTTGGCACCAGAAAATACTCCAACAAAAGACGCCAACACTCACCACATACCACAGGCAGCGGGCCAGCTAACCTCAGCAGGTCTCCCGCTACTGTATTATTAACTGATTCTTCTTATCACAAAGGGAGGCGACCACAGGGTCATAAAATAGGTGATAAACAGCAATCAACGGAGAGTGAACATTCAAAAACAATCATTCCCCTCCAAGGAAATGCCTGAAAGTAACCAATATGTTGATTAGGGAATAAAAACAGTTTTTCTTTTTTAACGCAGAATGTACATTATGCCAATATTTAGCTTCAAATTATCTAGCTATTAGAGAATGTTTAGCCTAGTCTATACATGGTTTTAGTGTTAGAAGAGTTATAATTTCGGCTAACCAATTATTTTAGATAACCTTCCGATTGATCGGATGCCATCATATCAATGGTTTTACTATGTAGTTGTGAAGACAATATGTGTCGCTTGGCTATTCTTGCAATTAATACAAATTTGCTTTTATCAATATTCAGTCTAGAGGTGTTTGTAATCATGGTTCAAATGTCACCTCTCATGACCCGCCCCCCCCGCCCCCCCCCGCCCCCCCGACCAACCCCCACCTGTCCACGCCCCAGTTCCCAGACCCTGGAGGCTAACACACCTGGATACTACCAACCCACCTGTTAGATCCCTCAAGCCCCATTCGCTGTGGTCGAAGGCTGTGTCGTAGAGATCTGCAAAAAGATTATCTTAAAGGTTCGCAAATGGTCTCAGGTGCGATAAGATCTCAAGCTTGCGAAATTGAATGTATAACATTCAAACTGATGAGGAAGGTCCCTTGTGATACTTTCCACAAGCAATTTCGTCTTGAATTGCAGAGGATCTCTACAAAAATATTAAACATGTTGAATAATTTTGCAGGAAAAAGAGGTCGCCGGGGGCTTCGATAAAGCCCCATTCGCCGTTTCACGTCGCAAATGCTGGCGAAAATTTTATCTCAAGCATTCGCAAACAGTCTCAGGTACAATAGATTGATCATATAGCATTCACACTGAGAAGGAAGGTCTCTTACGATCAGTTTCGCAAGCAAGCTCGCCTTGAATCGAACAAGATCCCTACGAAAATATTAAACATGTTGAATAATTTCGCAAGGAAGCAGGTCGCACAGGGCTATGATAATCCAACGCTGCCAACGTTCGCAGATCTCAGAGGTGTATGACAAACCACGTTCACCACGGCAAATGGGGCTTGATCCAACAATTCCAACATTCACAGATCGCAGAGGCCTATGACAAATCCTTTTCACTATGGCGAAAGGGGCTTGACATAGCCCACCCACTGCTACGTCTGAGTGGTGGAGGAGGGGAGAAGTCTGAATATCCCATGCAAGGAGGAACCACATTAACATTCTGTGACCATACCTTCTTTTGGTCAGTCTGTTACCTGCCCAATTTTCATGTAAGAATTGACCTCGCCGGGCGATTGGCGTCTGGGAGAATTGGAGGTAAAGTGGCCGGGTGACTGGGATATCAGGCAAGTTTGATATTTTACCGGTGATTCTGTTGCCAGTCGCCCGTCTCACAGAATCTGGATCATACCCAGGGGGAGTTGCCTGGCGATTGCATTGATGATTTTGCCGTTGAAGATAACATCGCATAGTGGGTATGGGGCTTGAGGGTTTGTGGTACCTGTTGTATCAGACAATACGCCAAGCTGGCACCCTCCCAGGCACGGTGCAGGGATGTGAGAGGTTAGGGATATACCTTCTTCCCTGCCTATAGGACACCTCTATCTTATCATCTATCTCGTCATCAAGGGGCGAGGGGAAAAATTTAAATGCTCCAGAGCTACCAAGTCAGCTCAAACCAGCAAAAAAGCCAGCCAACTCTTTCCCCTACTTCACCTGTCAATAAACAGATCCAGTATTGGATGGACAGGACGCCCTCCACCCAACTCCCCGTCTCCTTGATCTGGAAAACTAAATCTATAGAATCCTGGTTAAACAATCAGTCTGTTTCCCATAAAGAGACCTGTATTTCGGGTCCATATTTATTAATACCCCTGGCAGATCTAGACACTTAAAGGTGATAATATTTCTGAATTTTGAAAGTCTGTACAAAGTCCAAGTTATTAATATACATTTTTGTTTATCCTCTCATTGAAAGTCTTACTAATTCCAGATTATTTATATATTTTATTTTTTTGTTTATCCCCTCCTAACTGCAATCTGAGCACTAGATAAAAAATATAATAAGGGTAAAGGGTAAGTGCACACTCCATGATACTTCAGAGGTACTAAAAACTCCTTAACATGATTACCATGAACTTTCAGATTTCCTTTCCAACATAAAATAGGCAGTGGTTGCCGGCCCACCTCTTTGGATCTGGTCTACCGGGTAGCTATATAATATGGGTACATACTGTAAATGTGGATATTCAGGCACTCTGCCATACACAACCTGTATCTCCCATCTCTTACTGCATAACAACCCACTGTCATACCCTCCACTCGTCTGAATTAACCCTAATCCCTCGGTTAAACCCCCTCAGTAATTAGAGACTGTTAAATCCCTTACCTGGCTCTGGCTGCTGTCTTATCCTGCCTGAGCCCAGAGGCACTCTGCTGCTTTGCCCACCTCGGAACTGGCAGTTCTCAGGGACTATGTTGTGTGTGGCAGAGGGTGACTTGTTGCAGAGTGCTTGTGAGGCGGCCACTGCCAAGTCCTGCTGGTGGTGAGACGGTGTAGGCCTTATCTGACGGACCGAGGGAACCAGCCGACCTAGACATGGGGGACTGGTACCAGTAGGGGAAGGGAGTAGGGGGGTGGAGGGGGATAGGGGGGAGTAGGAAGGGTGGTCCTGGAGGTAGGGTAGGTCCCAGGCAAGCAGCAATGTAACAAGCACATTCTGCAAAATTACCTGTTTGGTTAATCTGTAACTTGCCCAATTTTCAAATAAAAGTTACGTTATTTTAGGTAAAGTTGAGACTTACCTAAAAAGAATGTTATAATAACATTATATTCTAGTGAAGTTGAGATCTTGCTATCAAACGTTATATAGCATTATTATAACGTGAAAGAACGGTACAAGAATGTCAGAATAACGTCAGAGTGCGACCTCGAAATGTTAGGTTCTAAAGACATTTTTGGGTTCCATCAAAAGGGCGTAACAGGATCCAAAGCAGAACTAAACAGAATGTTGTAATAATGTTATAATAACAAGATATTCTTGCTTTAATTTGGGAGATGCGTGACCAGAATGTTGGTTGTTTGGTTATTGGAATTTACTGTCGTAGCAGCATTTAAGGTCATATCATGGTGAGAATGAGGTTTGACAATTCTGTCTTTTGATGATTGTATCCATGAAATGATCATATTTATGAGGAGGTAGAGACCATACCCCTACACTTTTACCGAGGCAGGTGTTATACATACATCATAGACAGGGCCCCAACACAACAGCCGGTGGCCCTCTAGGGACCTTTGATATCCCAGCCGTTGCCACTGGGAGACATGCAGAGGGGTATAGCAGTCCAGCTGAGCCCAGGATCAAACCCATGATGAAGGAGGGGGGACGGTCTTAGATGAGTGGGGTGTAGGGGGGCAGGAGGGGTGGTTGGGTTCAATATCCATAGTTTAAAAAAGAAAATCGAAAACATATAGTTATACAAAATCCATCTTAAATAATCTAATCCAGTCAAAATCTATCATTTCTATTTTCTGGACTGATACATTCTAGACTTGGTTAGAATGATCACATGCCTGTGGTGATCACCAAAAATTGATCACATGACCACGTCTGCACAATTCATAAGACCTTGTGTAGACGTGGTCACGTGACCAGATTTTGGTGTTCACCACATGCAGATCATGACCACATGGCCCTACAAGAAGTCTAGATCTGTAAATTCTAAATGATACTGATTGTTGCTTATGAATCAGATAATTTATCTTAGTATAATTCAGCATAAAAGTTTATTCTATATGACCCAAAATTCTGAGAAAAAAAATTATATTGTGATCACCAATATGGCAGCCAGCCTATTTTCAGAGATGTGACGTCGGTTGCACAAAGCCTTGAAGCCCCATTCGCCGTGGGGAATGTGGTTTGTCGCAGACCTCTGCGATCTGTGAACGTTGGAAACGTTGCATTATCGTAGCCCTCTGCGACGTAATTCCTTGCGAAATTATTCAACATGCTTAATATTTTCGTAGAGATTCATGACAAGATTGCTTGCGAAAATGGTCGCAAATGGTCGCATGGTGCCCTACCCCTCAGTGTGAATGCTATGCGACCATTTTCCTTAGCTTACGATCATTTTCTCATAGCTGAGACTGTTTACGAATCCTTGAGATAACATTTTCGCTGGCTTCTGCAACACGAAAATACGCCACAGCGAATGGGGCTATACTAAGAACAAGGGGCAGTGGATCCCTGCGACCAGCTGCTGTGGATTCTCATACACTTGCAGGTTAAGGGATTCAGCCACCTGTGACGACTCCAGGCACCAGGGGCCAGGGGTAGTGGGGGCTGAACCGTGGAGGAAATGGACATGGTTGTAGTTTGTTTACTTAAAGAAAAGCTTGCACATAAATTCACATAGTGCAATTTGTTGTGTGATTAAGTCGACTTGAGTATTATTAGTCTGGCGGCCAAAGCATGAAATTTACACTTTTGTTTGCCATGAAAGGTTTATACCTGAAACTATTCTAGGGTTGTAGTGGGGTCCTCTGGGAACCATGTCTAACCGGTAGTCATTCTGTAGAGGTGTGCATGACTGTGACAACCGCCATTTTGTTTTGCAGTATCCAGGGAAAATTAACATGAAAAATAAAAAACTAATCTCGAACTGACACATTCAATTTTGTACCAATCTATTTCATATTGTATATTCTAATAGTTATTAGAACAGGTAATTTCTATGTAAAATGACTTTGACCTTCATGGAGGTCAAGGTCACTAAATTTGACCTCAAACTCTGAAAAATATGATAAAATCAAAGTTGAAATTGAAGCAAACAGTGCTACTCTTTATATTGTCCTTTAATTCAAGTGAACATATCTCAATCTGACTCTTGTGATATTCAGAAAAGCAAAAAAATTGGTTAGATGAAGAAATTTAGTCACAAATTACAAATTATGTGACAGAAATCGAAAAAAATCTTAATTTCCAAAGATTGAGGAAATGAATTTTCTTTCAATTCCTATCTCAATATGGCAGGTATTTGTTCTATACTAAGTACATACATAGCTATTATTAGGTCAAGTATATTTAGTTTGTCCCTAAAAAGGCCAAGGTCATCAAATTCAAAGATTTACACATTTTACACCTTATGTATAAACAATTATTAAGTAACCTTATAAAGTATGTCTCTCATGCTCAAATTGTGGGAAAGACTAAAACTCAATTCTTTGACTCAATTCAAAAGCAGTGATTAGCCTTATCAAAGAGCTACTACTTAAGTGAATAACTGCAAAGGACACCAAATGTGTAGTTGGAATGAGCAAAATGTCTGTAAAACAATAGGAATATAACTTCAAACAAACTGCCCTTTCCTTGAAAAAATTATGCTTTGATATAAAAGACTACATTCATATTTTATTCTCTCGATCCCAATATAAAAAAAACAAAAACAGACACCTACTTCAATGTAGAAGGGTTGCTGTAAAAGTTACATATTTGGTGACAGATATGAAAATAATAATATTTCTAAAGTTGATCTCAAGGTTTGACAAAAATGACTCTAATCATAATAGATATCAGTCTCTGATCAATCTGCTTTTGGCAATATGCGTGTTTAGTCCTTACTTAAATGAACACAAAAAGGATGTATCTTGACCTTTAAAATGTATAGACACTAAATGTGATAGCCTAGAAAAATAAATCTTAAAAGAAAAGATCAATAGAAAAGTGAGTGTATCTTCATATTCTAATAATTTTTGGGGGATCTTGACAGAGGGATGGATGAGGGATTATATAATGAAAGGGAAGATATTCTTAAAGTCTTTAGTGTTAGCCTGAACTAAGGTTATATGCATAGCTTCAGTCAATTTACACTGTGTTTAGGAGCTCTATCAATTTCAGCAGTATTTCATTGTGATAATTGTTTTAGATTTGTACAATGTATATTTGAGGGACATTATAGTTCAAAATACCTTACCACGCAAATGGTTGGTACATTCATTATATTTGATCATCTATATTACCAAACGTAGGGTAGCGCACATCATATTGAAGTGTTAGAAGATGGAAGATAGTCGCAAGAGGCATCTCCAAAACAGAACATCAATGAAGGACGTGTTTAACAACACTAACCCTTTCAAGACGCCACATATATTACCATGTGAGAAGTTTGATATATCAACAAAGAGGGGGTTTTGGACTTTAAATAGTTGAAAAAAACTCTTAAAAAGTTTAACTACAGCCAGAGTTATGGCCATTTGAAATAGTATACCACACTTCCAGTTGAAGAAGATAGTTTGTGAAAGGGCTCTGGATAACACAAATATAGCTCATTAAAGCTATTCATGTAGATTTATACTAAAAATGCTAAATATTAGACAAAACGCTATAACTTTGTTGAATTCTAAGATATTCTTATTCTGTTTTCTTTACAATATAGCTGATAAAATTCTGAACATATTTTGAGACAGATACTGAATTATCCTGGTAAACTGATTTCCATGGAAACACCTTTCCTTGGATACCTTGGTTACTCACCTGAAAAAGTTCCAAAAACATTCCATTTGGAACGTTTTTCACATTGGAAATATTTGAAAAATGTTGCCTTATTTGGATTCAGCACAAAAAATTGGCCCAGAGATAATTTCACTATTTTTTGGAATTTAATCTTCTTTTTCATCATTTACCAGCTAAATATTGATATTAAGGGGCTCTAACTATGCAAAATCTTGCCTTTTCAAATATCCTTATTATTTTTCAATGATTGTATAGAAAAGTAAAACTTTGTTACTATGAAGTAGCTTATCCATTACCATATAACTATGATAACCTAGAATAGACGCATGAACAAGCTTAAATTATCCACAGGGGACATTTTGGGGTATATGCAAATCCCCTAAAAAGATGCCTCAAGGCATCTGGCGTCTTGAAAGGGCTAAAAGTGAAAAGATCCTGCATTTCTATCGAGAGTGCCAACTGATAGATAAAATATAAGAAAGGATTCAAGAGTCTGGGGTCCATGGGCCACCCTGTTCTCCCAACCGGGTCATCAAAGGCCGTGTGTGTGGTGTCCTTTTTATGGAACATTGCACATAAAAAAAACTTGCCACTCTTTGAAATGAGTAGGGTATCGCACCCGGTGGTGGGTTTCTCCTAAATCAAATCATATAGATACGATCAACAAAAGCAACTCATAGGCATAGATAATACGATTCTAGAAATTAGATAGAACTTTAGCAATAATTTGTTTTCATTGCACATTCTTTTTCCAAAACTTGCTGTCTATTCTTTTTTTATTTGATGTCTCTTCCTGGTAACAATTACATTAATCCAGTAAGTTCATGAAATGAGAAATACAGCTCAATACTTAAAAGTAGTTCATAAACAGTCCTTGATTTCTAATTCTTGATGATTTTGGCCAAAAAAGGTAGTAAGTGAATACAGTTTGGATATTGTTCCCCCCAGCATCAACAACATACAGACAAATGTTCTTGATCTACCTACTAGTGTCTACCAGCATTTGTCTACTATTGTACACCATAAGATAGCTTCTTGACATTCACCCATTTACTCAAGTAAATCTATAAGAAATAATCTTAATGACATTTGGGTAGGATTCTGGAAAAAAAAAAAGAAGCAATAATTGGAGGGTTATAGTAAGGTAGATGCATATGTGTATTATGAATGCCCAAAGATGCACTTTCCCTGTAGGGGCATACACTCACATCCAATAATATCTTATATCCCAGTAATCTTTCTTTAATAGTTCATCCCAACTGAAGCATACAGATATACCTTGGAAGATCCCCTTGAACAGATAAGGCTGAATTAGAGTCTAGAGGTATGAGTAATGATGTATTACTTTTTTAATCATTTCCTGTTTTTAAATACTAGTGATTGCTCGAAATTACTCTCAAACTGGCCCAGATCAACGTGAATGAGCTTCTATCCAAAATTAACCCAAAAGACCCAATCTGACCAGAGCTGCACATGGGTAGCGTCCCCAATCCACCCTGAAAAATAAATGAAATTTCCCTAATTTTCAATAAATTTCCAAGGAGAATGTGTTCAGTAGTAAATGACACAGTAGGGAGTCCTATGTCCCAAATAAAAGCTCCTATAGTCTTCTGTATCTTTCATAGAAAACATCTATTGTTGACAAACTCATAAAAATTGGTTGACTTCTAAATATGGCAGATTTTCCAATACTATTGAACATCTTGTGAGAAAATTAAAGTTTCAGAATCCACATCATGTGGGGTATAAAGGCTTGAATGAAAGTTCAACAATCATGAAAAATGAAATAAAGATTACACATTTCAATTTTGGCACATGAAATTTGAAGCCATCTTCCCCGACTTAATTCAATTTTAATAGCAGTAAAGGAATTTCAGCAGCACCCATCACCATTGACACTTTTTTAGGCCACAAGACGCTCCGCGTCTCGGCCCACATATAGTAAGCCATTTGAGGGGGTGTCTAGATGGGGGTCCCGATGTCACATTTAAAGTAGCCATGTCACATATGTCGAATTTAAGACCATGTCATGTCGTTTTGTTTTTTTTCCTAAGTCACTAAGCCTAATGTCGCATGTCGAATTAAAGAAATAGCCACGTTGCCCTGTAGATTTAAGGGGTCTAGGCCCTACACCCATATTTGACAAGTTCTGACGACATCTCTGGCTGCCCAGATTTCGCGCCACCAACCTCCACTCTCCAAGCATAAAAGGATATGTGCGCAGTTCCCGTTTGGAGAGTGACGGCACCCATTGACGAAAAAACGCAATCTGACGCCGAAAGTAGATCCCTTCACTACGTCTGCTCGCTACCTCCGCTACATGTGGTAGATTTACAAAGGCCTCACTTGGCTTTGACCACCACACTACTGATAACTATAATATAATTTAACAAACCAATTTAAGACAAAAGAGACTCCTATAAAACAACTCGCCCTGACGACGTTCGTCGCCGTGACGACGTTCGTGGCTATGGTTGCATAACGTCATGAAAATGTATGTTGTAGATACAATTACTTTTTATAAATGAACGTTTTTACTGTATTTCTATTCAGTTTATACAGTGAAATCATAGATGGTAGCATAAACAAAGTTTAGATACAAATATGTAGGGGGCCTATCTCCTTCTGCCGTGAGTTCCCTCCGCTGGATGCAATGTGGCAGGTGGGTTAGTCCAAGCACTAAGGTATATATGGAAGGCTGAAACCAGCGAAAAAACATGGCCGCTCATGGAGCAAATTTCGTTTTCGTGCCGTTTTATATATGTAGTGTAAATAACTGCTGAAAAATTAAGGCAAAAAAAGTTAGCCTCAAGATTTGACATCCCAAGGTTTCAGTATGAGAGAAAGACATAAGATTAATAAGTGTTCATAGATAATACAGACTATTACATTTGATGACCTTGACCTATTTAGGGTCTATATTAACAGTTCATGTACCTACTCTCATGATACCTGGATATGTAATTGGTACAAAGCAAATGTAGGAGAGTCTGAGATCTTAATTGTGAGAAAATTCACTTTCCTATTTTTTTCGATTTCTGTCACATAATTTGTAATTTGGTGACCCAATTTCTTCATCTAACTAATTTTTCTGCTTTTCTGAATATCATAAGAGTCAGATTGGGATATGTTCACTTGAATTAAAGGATAATATAAAGAGTAGCACTGTTTGCTCCAAGTTCAACTTTGATTTTATCATATTTTTCAGATTTTGAGGTTAAATTTAGTGACCTTGACCTCCATGAAGGTCAAAGTCATTTGACATAGAACTTACCTGTTTTAATAACTATTAGAATATGCAATATGAAATAAATTGGCACAAAATTGAATGTGTCAGTTCGAGATTAGTTGTTTTTTTTTCATGTTAAATTTCCCTGGATGCCGCAAAACAAAATGGCGGTTGTCACAGTCATGCACACCTCTACAGAGTGACTACCAGTTAGAAATGGTTCCTAGAGGACCCCACTACAACCCTAGAATGGTTTCAGGTATAAACCTTTTATGGCATATCAACTCCAAAAATAAGCTACTTTCTTGAACTTGGCCGCCAGACTATATAAGAATATTTCAAAAGTGAAAACTTGAAAATGTCAAGGTCTTATGGAATTATTCAAAAAAGGAATTTAAATTTTGGGAATTCCTGGAATGCCGGGTTGCTCAGTACTCCCCTTGCTACGTCACAGCGATGGGAATTCCTTCTAAAGTTATCCTTGGATTCCCTGATTAATGAATGGTTGTTGGTTAATATATATTCTCATTTATCAGGAGTTGAATTAAGTCAAATATGTATGCTTTGGGTTAAGAGAGCATAACTCTTATTACAAATTCTACAGAGATGGGGATTCCCTTCTAAGGGCAGATGTGATTCCCCAAGAATTCCCCTTGGTACGTCATAAAGCTTTTTAGTGTCTTAATTGTGTGCAAACTAAATATGAGTTAATGATGTGAATAACTTGCTGAATTGAATTCATGGAGAAAAAACTGTCCTGCAGTTATGTGCAAGGTTTCCTTTAAGGCCATATTCCACTATGTGGTCGGGGGCTGTTTGTGATGGGCAACTTGTGTTGCAGAAAAAAACATTTTGGTTTCTGCCATGGCAAGCATTCAATAGAAAAGCCACTTAAAATCATTTCCAGTGGCCCACCATAAGGCCCACCATAAGGCCAACCACAAAGGGCCAACCGCAAAGGACCAACCGCAAAGGGCCAACTGCAAAGGGCCGCCCGCCGCAAAGGGCCGCCCGCCACAAAGGGCCGCCCGCCGCAAAGGGCCGCCCGCCACAAAGGGCCGCCCACCACAAAGGGCCGCCCGCCACAAAGGGCCGGCCACCACAAAGGCCTGCCCGCCGCAAAGGGGCGCCCGCCGCAAAAACTGTCATTGGCCGCCCACCGCAATTTATGAGATCATAAAGATTTAGTAAAACTTAGGGATATTGAAAGGCTTAGACTGTAATATTGATCGACCCCCATCAAACCCTGGAGTGGATTATACCAAATTTGGGATGAGCTTATTACACCAACACATGTCTTGGGTCAATGGCTGCAGTGGTAAACCAGGGCAACAACAATTGCTTTGTACCCCTTGGTGTAGGACTGGAATGTAAGATGTGATGCTTATAGAGAAGTGCAGCAGGGTGTACCCATACACTCAGCAGTCACGGCTCCTTTAGCGGGTGCACACCCTGTTAAGTGTAACCAGGGGCACTTTGCTGTATCACCGTGTTGTGTGAAGGGTCCCAGAGAAGGGAAGAAGTGTACAGCTCTAGCCACAGGTAGGTGGGCACATCTATAAATCTTATATATACGAGCCTATACCAATTACGTATGATGTTACCTAATTTGGTACTTTATAGTGTTTTATTGCGTCATTGGAAAGGTAAAAAAAAAGGCCTTTTATGGACCTTGGATATGTGGTGTACATGTCCTGGCCACGTACAGACTGAAGCAGGACAGATAGATACAGGTGGTGTGTACGTCCTAGCCATGTAAAGACTGATGAAGGAATACTCTCCTTCAGTTGTATATTTCACTGTATTGAACAAAGAGGTCAGAGCCAATGTGAGTTGTTTTTGTTTAGGTCAGCAATGTTGCAATTGCACTAAGGCTAAAGTTATTTATTAGGATGATAGGTATAAAACAAATGCATTAATTAGTCTAAGATATTTGAATGTGTCAGTAATTCTAAATAACATATCATTCATCTCAGGTGTACCAATCTTATCATAGAAATAGTATTTTGATAGTTTCATAAAAGACATAATTATGTAGTCTCAAAGATGACAAAAAAGGCTAGGGAGACCCAATGAATGGTCCTGTTAGCTTATTAAACTATAGGTCTTTCCCAGTAGTTTATTGATGTATCATAGTAGCTCATTGACATGTCCTGCTAGCTTATTGAAATGTCCCTGTAACTTATTGGCATATCCCAATAGCTTATTGACGTGTCCCAGTAGCTCATTGGTGTGTCCATGTAGGTCATTCATGTGTCCTTATAGCTTATTGAATTGTCCTAGTAGCTTAAGCCTTGTTTCCACCAGCCGATATTACTAGTATACTAGCCATTTAAAAAATCAGTGGTGGGAATATTGGTCATGAATATGTTATATATCATAAGAAAGGGTTTTTAATTCTCTTTCAAATGGTATGTGAGCTATATAATCTTTTGTCATATTTGTAGTTAAAAGTAATAAATTATCACTAATCGGCAGTCCAAATGGTAGTAGATCACTGACATATTCTAATAGTTCATTGCCCTATGGCAGCTCCTAGTAGCTCACTTGTCCTAGTAGCTCCTACACATGCCCTTCTAGCCTTTTGACATGTCATACTAACTTATTTTCATGTCTGAGTAGCTTGTAGATATGTCACAGTAGCTTACAGGTGTGTACTAATGGTTTATTGATATGTCCCATTGGCCTATTAACATGTACTAGTAGCTTATTAACATGTCTCAGTAGTTCATTTCTGAATTCTAAACTCAATCTTGAACATTGTTGTTTACAGGAGTATCCATGATGTATTCACACCTGACCTTTGTCACATTCTTAGCTGTGGCACTAGGCCTCTTGTCCCCCACGCGGGGCTCAGTGGAAGACCAGGATGTGTGTGTGGTCAGGACTAAGACAGAGCTGGTTCTCTCCAAGGCCCAGATTAAGAAGGTGTTCTCCCACATGTTCCTGACCCAGTCCCAGCTGGAAGAGGAGACACTCAAGTGGGAAATCCTGTGGACCAAAGATATTAGGGCTGTAGCCAACTACACTTACCCAAACACAAACTCCACAGAACAGCCACATGCACAGGCTGATGATGGTGAGAACTGCTTATAGTGTGATCTATTTCATGTGCCATATTCACATATGTTGTTCCATGATTATTGTGGCACTGTAGGAAACCTGGGTAGAGGTAAAATCTAGTTTCCCTTTTATCATATATTGAACGCTATTGTTGGGTTTAGGGTTGATTATACTTATAGTGCATTGTCCGAGATGATTATTGTTATTAATATTGTCTCTAATGGGATGCTAGTCGAGTGGTGAGTAAGTCCACGAGATGGGCGCTCAATCCATAACATGAACAACGCTTGGCAGTACGGTAAGTTTATTGATGGATATGGTGATGCGTACAGCTGCTCGTGATGGCAATAAGTCCAAGGTATAACAGTTCCAGTTTAGAGTGGAGTCAGCTTCCTCCGTAGAGTCCGCCTAGTCTCACCTCCGGCCGTTGTGCGGTAGTACCGTATAAGTCACCAGATGTCCCTTTGCTTGTATAGCTATCTAAACCCCTTCGAATCTCCCGATCCGTATGATCCAAACGCTACTGGTCTCTCTCCTTCTCTTACCCTGCACTCTTGCTTATAAAGCAGTCTGATATCGATTTTACCCAAGGCATCGGTGCTTGCGGGGAAGTGTGTCCCGGTGAGCATTGTCGTCAGGTATATTTACACCTACCAGCGGCACCTGCCATTACTAGATATTTTCATAGACTAAGTAATTTAGAGGAATTCTTATCATTTTGTATTCATCTGGTGACCCTTACTGAATTCAATAAGCATGCACAAAGCAGATGTTTTAATCTCTACCTTTGTGCAATATCGTGAGTATACAGAGAAAGTCATTTCGGAAGTGTGAACTAAAGAATAATAAGCCTTATTTTTTTCAAGCTGATATACTAACTCAACAATCATTTTGCAGTAAGCTTCAATATTTTCTCATTTTTCTTGAATATTGAATGACTATATTTCATTTCTTGTTTTTCATATCATGGTCCCGGACTTTTCACAGTTTCAAGTCGCAAACGAAGAGACGCTGGATGCTGTGAAACGTAAGTTTTCCCAATTAAACTAAAATGAATTTTTTTAATGATCCACTCCACTGTTTGGGGTGCACTGAGGCAGTAATTTAATACCTTGTGCATATAATTGGCGGTAATATTTCAGTAGGTTGGTAGATATTTAGACTTCAAGGAACGGCCGACAGAATTGGAAAAGATATATCACTAACAGTTCAAAATTGTAAAGGAATCGTATAAGGTTTAGTTATAAGTATGGGTTATGCCTCAGATAGGTGTGGCAAACCTGTACTGGGTAATGGCAGGTGGGCCTAGTCTATCAGTGACAGCACTACCTGGGGAAATCAATAATCATGGATATAAAAGAATGGCGGAAGCCAGTATCATGCAGAACTGATATAGTGTTCAAGGAGTTATCTTCAATGGGGCTGTGTTCAATATAATCTTGATGGATGTTCATATCATAGTCCTTGTGTGATATTGTAAGTCACTCTGCTCACAGCTTAGCAACTGAGCTTAACTTGGCATTTTGTTTTGTATTTTAGTCATAGGTTTTTCACCATATATAATATGATGGACAAGTGGTATGTTGTTCACTTCAACAGTACTACTGATCACCTATACCAGTACGTGCAGGAGGGTGAGTGTAAGCAGAGGTAGGTTCATACATAAACTGGTTGGCCAGTATATACCTCCTTTAACCACAGCTATAATTGATAGTCCTGAAGGGCACTAAACCTCAATAAGGAAATTCTTTCCTATAAAACGTACCCTTCGTAGCCTTTATTTTTTAACTAAAGTAGGAACTTGGATCAATTTTCTCCAGATGCCTATATCTTTCATGTTTTTTGATTGAAAAGAATTTTATTCCTACCAGTAATATTAAATAGAATCAAATGTTTTTTCCAGCACCGGCTGTAGGGAAGAGTACGGTTGTCAATTCATGCTGGTCAGTGAAAAAGACCCGGCCACCCACGACCCACTGCCCATCACCATCAAGCCCTTCTGGTTTCTCTCCTACTGCAAATGCACCTGAGACCCATTCCTGGCTGTGGAGCTGATGGTGATTTTGTGTGCAAATCGTCCATTGCAACATGAGGAAATATTTGCAGAGCGATTGGAAGGTGTCTTCATGAAGAGGTTTCATCATGCAGCTAATGATGAGTGGCATTCTAATTATTGGAAATAGTCAGATGATTATCATTTTAATGAATTACAATTCTCCTTAGAGATGACAAAATTACGTATCGGTTGAATTTTCTTTTCTTTTCTTTTCTTTTTTTTTTGCAATCACTTGCACTTTATCTATTCAAGCTCCCTTTTCCACATGTAGTACAAGGCATATAACCCTGTGTGATCTGATCTAACAATGCCAAGTTGTGAAGAGCCACGTATAGATGTCACATAGAGGTGACACAATGAAGGAGTCTTGATTCCAGTGACTATAGGTTATTTCTTCATACAGCAGTACATGTATATCTTTTTAAAGGGTTCCTTTCACATAATCAAAAACTAGATATTTTTCAGTGAAATTCTTTTAGCATGGAATATGCATCAAGAAATATTAATGCTAGAAATGCTTTAGTGATATTGCAAACATAGACATAGTTATGAGACTTTGATATTTGGTCTATTTCATGCATATGTGTTTTTAAGAGAAATCATTTATTTTTATTAACATCTGTACTCTGTAAAATAACTGAGACAATTTATCCAAGTTATAAGCATTTGTACCTGAATATTATGATATCACTGTACTCCATTACTGGAAAACTAATACTTTAAAAACTAAAATACTTGACTGTTTATTGATCTATTAAAAAAACTTATGCACTAACAATTGTCTTAATTCATTTATATGTATGTTAAAACCTAGATGTTTCTCTAAGATAAGGGACCTTAGACTGAGTGGTGAATTACTTGAGATGTCTGATAACACCTTTCGACATCATCTTTAAAGGAAAGCTTGCACATAAATCTACAAAGTGCTACTTTTTGTTAAATTAACTTGACATAAGTATTCTAAAAATATTTCTAAAGTGAAAACTCGAAAATGTCTAGGTCTTAGGGAATTATTCAGGAAAGGAATTTAATTCAGTGAATTCTCCCAATTCTGGGCTGCTTAGTCCTTCCCTTGCTCTGTCACAGTTATGGGAATTCCTTCTAAAGTTATTTTGGGATTCCCTGATTAATTAAATGTTGTAGATGGCTATAATCTTCATTCGTTATGCATTGCATTGGATCAAATACATATACTTTTGGTTAGAGATCATATCTCTTATTACAAATTCTACAAGGCACCTGTTCCAGCGAAAGTGATGCAACTAGGCCAAAATCAGGTTTTTCTGACCTGGAAGTTTCCCAAATGCTTTTGCATTATTATTTTTTATCTTATTTGGTCTGGCTCGATGAGAGCTTTCAAGGTAACAATGGTTTTACATATCTGTGACCGATATTTAAGAACTGTGGGCCAAAAACATGCCAAAAATGGCCTTTTTTGACATTTAGAACACCTTTCTTTCATTTCATGCACTCAGTACATAAAGAACATGCCGGGTACATGGATTTTTTAATGTTTATATGCATGGAAATTACATCAGCTTTCATTAATACCCGGATTTACTCAAATTAACCCAATATTTTAGGCACAGGACCAAAATGAGTGATTGTAAAGTGGAAAATGTCCATTCTCAGCATTAATCTTATAAAGCACCACAGGATTTCAGGAATAATATATACTGATACCAAATGTGGTACATAAGAAGCAGGGTAGGATGGCGAACCTCCACTCAATTTATTGGAATTTAAAATATAATACCTGGCTCACAGTAGGTTAAGAATGCATCTCAAATCTCAGCAATAACAGATTTCTCAGCAATAACAGATTTCTTATTTTGCGTGGCTTTTGCACAATTATTATATTTAACTATATACACTATATCTGACATGTCCAAAACTATGTTGGCTATATATGAATAGAAGGGCTACCATGTACATGCATTATAGTGGGAATGAGAAGCATTTTTTATGTTTCCTGGCAATGCGCGTCTCAGCAATAACGCGTCTCAGCAATAACGCGTGTCTCAGCGATAACGTCCATATGGTCTGTATGTATGTGTTATCCGTTTTTTTTCAGAATATTATTGCATATATGTAATCTTCTCATGTAGGGCTACAATGCAAATGATGAACATTAGCAATATATCTCCTAGTGCATGAGCCCAGCAGGTACAAATCTGTCCATTTTACTGTATTTTGCAGGATTTCTACATTCTTTTACATTACATTGTATATCAAATGCTGTCATTTAGTAACTATAAACATTTAAGAGGTACGCATTCATATTTTGTTTTTTGTAAGGGTTGCCTCTAACTTAAAAAAACATTTTTGTTTCTAGGCCTGTACAGATTTGCGTATATGGGACTTGATGTACATAGGTGTTAATGCTGAGAATGTTACCGTTAGTGCTGAGAATGCGCTGAGACACAAATATCTGAGACATATATACCAACTATGTGCAGGAATTTCTATTTTTCAGTATATCATTGTAGGTGAACCTCATATCCCTTGCATGTAATCAATAACAAACATATCTTTGTTTTATATCACAGTACATTTATGCACATGTATATATGTTCTATCAAATGCTAGGGACAACTTTATGTTTAGGGACAGTTTTATGGGTGTAACACCTACAAGAGAATGTGTTTGGAATGTGCAGGCGCTATGTGAGGCAGTAGCACAGGCAGTACAATAGTTTACCATGATTTAAAAGAAGATCTACTAAGACAAAGTTACAAAGACATACCATGGCTCTTCTAGTGCCATATCTAAAGCCATAGAATTATGCAGGAACAAGATTTACAAAGGAGAGCAACTGAAGTCTACCACCAGGAAAGAAATTAGTATTGTCCAAGAAAGCTGTCGCAATAGAATTCCTGTGGAGAGAAGACAATGTATACAGCATGCCTGACAAGCAGATAAATAAAGAAGGCAAAGAGCAAGTAGTGGCCCTCACTGACATGTTGAGGAACTTGCACCAACAATTTTGTACTCAGACATCAATACAAATGTCTCTAGCCTTATTCTATGATGTAAGAGAAGAAAACAAGTGGTCCATCAAGCTATGCAAATAACTGGAGAGACATGTATGCCTATGCATCTACCATGCCAACATGGGCTTGTTGATACAGAGTGTACCAACCCTTCCCTCATCAACAACAGCACTCCTTGCTATGGATGACACTGAGATCAGAAGTAGCATTCACATGGCCAACAAGGACAATCTGTTTTACAAAACATGGACAACTGAGCAAAAGGAATACACTGATAAGAAAACCAAGAAGGTCAAGACAACACCCCACACAGAATTGGTCAAGAAGGAAGTAACCAAAAAAGAAATGGAGGAGCTAATAATGAGTACATTGCCAGCCTTCTCAGAGCACGCATATTGGGTTCAGGCCCAATATGCTGCAGGCAATCTATTGAAGAAGGAGCTGCCTGAAAATCACAATCACTGCCAGTTCAGGTTGATGACAGTGAAAACTGGAATGTGGCCTATATGAAGGAGATCATTCAAGGGTTTTATGGAAAAACACAGGTGACCCATGGTAGTTAATTACATCACCATCTCAGAGGAAAACAAGTGAGTTCTCAACAGTAAAGCATGTGCTAGGATATCCCCTGTGCTTTGCCACAAGTTCTTCACCACACTGTCATTCCTGGACCTCCTGATACCTCACATTGAAGAAGACTTCAAGCCTCAGCTACAACATTTGCACATTAACTCTCAATCAAGCCATTATAAGGACATGTGTATAACTTCCTCCTTGAAGCACCAGACATGTACAACATCTGTGTGACCTGGAACTGGTTAGAGGTCAGATGTTGACCTGTAGTCAAGAAAGGCAAGCGAAAGGTTGGAGGAAAAGAAGAGAAAAAAAGTCAACTGGGAAATCACGGATGGATCACAACCAATTGCAAGTCTCCTTATGAAGACCTGTGTAGGAGATACATAAAGAGGAGGAAGTAGAAGTAGACAATATTAGCAGTATATTTTACCTGAGGATTCTCAGCATTCATGAATATGAACAGTGATGTTAGATTTCTCAGCATTAACTTATACCTAGGAGTACTTGATGAAAGTATTTCATAGTAGAGATTCTTAGCACTGACTTTGACCAGAGGATTCTCAGCATTAATGTTTGAAACTTATATGTGCGAAGCATTGTGTTCAGTGATGTAATATTTCTCAGCATTAACTCATACTTGACAGTTGTTTGTGAATGTATGTATACTAGAAATTCTCATCACTGAAGTGAACTAGACAAATATTAGCATAATATGACCATGAGAAGAATCGTAATATTTCTCAGCATTAACTCCTACAAAGGAGCGACAAATAGACCAAAGCTAAGAAAGGTTCTCAGCAGTAACTTCTACCAAAGATATCTCAGCATTAACTGTATGATCTGATTAATGGTACATCTGTATACATATTTCTCAACATTTATTGACGTATGGAAGTTATATTGTACAGTATAGTTTGCAGAAATTACAAAGAAATACTTCAACAGGTTTACAGTGCTATATGCTGTAGTCAGGGGTAATGCGCGTCTCAGCATTAACAGGTGTATCTCAGCGAAAAGGTTATAGTGGTTCAATAGGAATGAATAATTTCATAAGCTTTTATTTAATTACTAAGAGATCAGTTATATTTGCCACATAATTAACTACTGCAGCAGATAATGGTAGAATTGAGCTAATTCCTATGACAAAACACCCATAAAAGTACACTGATAGGACATATACATACATAAATCTTCTGTCATATATAGCAGAAATATGTATGTTATTCATAACATGCAAGGTATAGCAGATTCAGATGCAATGATATCTTCAAAAAGAGTAATTACTGCACATAGTAAGTATTTGTCTCATATATTGGTGTCTCAGCACTAATGAGAGCATTCTCAGCACTAACGGCGAGATTCTCAGCACTAATGGTAGCATACATAAAGTCCTAGCTATAGAGATATGTATGAACCTAGAACCAAAAATGTTTTTCCGAGTTAGAGGCAACCCTTATAAGAAACAAAATATGAATGCATACCTGGTAAATGCTTATAGTTATTAAATGGGAGTAGCTGATATGTAGTAAAATGTAAAAGAACCTAAAAACCTGCAAAATACAGTAAAATTAACATTTTTGTACCTGTTGCTTCTCGAGCACTAGTACATATATTCTTAATCTTTCTTATTTACATTGTAGCCTTACATAAGTAGATCACATATATGCAATAATATTCTGAAAAAGCAGATAACATATATATATGGAGACCATATATCCATATCTGGGAGTTAATGCTGAGACACGCATCACACCCCATGAGGTTACCAACTTTGCCTGGTTACCATGGCAACGGATATCATATTTAACAGATTTCACCTATATCATAGGTTGCCCCAACACCTGGGCTATATGCACACAATAGGATTTCATGGTATTCCTATTTGGATTTTTTGGCCCCTGGAGGCCTAGTTGCATCACTTTCGCTGGAACAGGTGAAGGATGGGGATTCCCTTCTCAGGACAGATGGGATTCCCCAAGAACTCCCCTTGCTATGTCATAAATTGGAGGATTTCCCTTAAAAATATTATAAAATGCAAGCTTTTTTAGAGGGCCGTAATTGTGTGTAATCACAATATTTTCCTTTAATTTTGCTTACATTGATAGTGCAAGGTGTGAATAACATGCTAAATTCAATTCATTGACAAATAACCATCCTGCAGTTATGTGCAAGCTTTCCTTTAACATGCTTTGTGCATACATAGCAACAGTTCTGCTAAATATGTGAACAATTTCTTGTAACTAAAATGTATATTTCTTGTTTAGCCTCAGGAGCAGTGGTCATTCTGATCTGTAAGATCTGTTGCGTCTAGATAAAAATCACTTATATCCACTTGATCTAAATTACTTTTAAGGGTTCCTTGCACATACATTTTAGAAATCTATTTATCATTTGATTAACCTCATTGGTAGCCTAAAGTTATACCCCAAAAAAACTGGAAAATGTTGAAGTATTTGTGAAATAAAAGGGAAATAAAATAAACTTTGGGAATTCCCTAATTTCTGGGCCTCCAGTTTTGTCCTTGCTACGTCATTATAAAGGAAATCTCTCTTAAATAATTTGAGAATCTCAGGTTATTTAATTGATTTAGGTGAGTAAAGCATACAGGTGTTAATAGCTTGTATGGGGCCTAATAAATATTTAATGCTACAGCTGAAATTCCTTCCTATGCTCTATGGAGAGTTTGGGATTCCCTTTTTTGGAAAGCTGGGGATTCCCAATTAGTGTCCTTGTGACATCGCAATTAAGGGATTTCCCTTTAAAAACATATAAAATAGACAAATATTAACGTCTCATAACTCTGTCTACATTTGGAATATCATCAAAATCTCATTTAGTGTTAATAATTCTTGATGTAAGTTCTATTCTCAAAGAATTTATTTGAAAAATATTCATCATCAAGTTATATGCAAGGTTTCCTTTAATGTCTTCTTGAACTTGAATAGTCAAAGTTAAACATGGGTGATCACAGGAGTGCAACCTGGTGTGATTTTATTTTGATTACAGGATTACCTTGGCATTTCAGTTAAAGATCATAGAACACTTAGGAATGATTGGATATGTATTTACGAATGAAAAATTGTTCGGAATAATTGGTCAACATCGTTATCTAAGCTGTTTTTCTTCATGTTTTCGTTTATTTTAGGAATCAAATTGAATTTTCTATGGTGACCTTTTCTTTGGCCTAACATGCTTGTCCACAAATAGTCATAATTTGAAATAAAAGTCACAGTTAGTCTGTACAAATTCCAAATGATATTAGTTTGTGTTGATCCCCTCTGAATAAGAGACATAAAAAAATATTATAAGAGTATAGGGTAAGTGCATACTCTGTTGCAAATCAGAGGTGATAAAAAACTTAATAGACCATTGATATGTTACTAATTGATAAAAAGGATTGATAAGAATGGCAATTTCAAAATGATCACCAATATGGCGGATGGTACCATTCTGAGCATATATGATTACCATGAACTTGGGATAACACTTTTGCATCCAACCTAAGGTTAACAGTGGATGCTAGGCTTCCTTGTCAGATCTGGTCTACCGGGTACACATATACACAGAACTAACTGAAATTATTTCCTCGAGTCAGAGTGCATTTGATGCATCGAGGACTTTAGCCCGAGACACATCAAATGCATGGAGACGAGGGGAAATAATTTGGGCTGAGTGTACCTGAGGTTAGTTCTTGTTTTATTCTATACCAAATTCCATGGTGGAAGATATGTGAAAAAAATATGACGAAATCTCTTTATTCACCTCTGTTCCAATCGTGCGAGGTGGGCGCCATGTTGACTTTTTGTCGCCTTCACAATCGGAGAGTTCTCACCTAATGCTGCTAGTGCCGTCTTGCGTTTCCTACGAAAAATACACCAGAAAAGACAAGATGCCTAGTGCCAGCTGCTTCAGCGAACTAGAGGCCTGAAAACAAGAGTAGACTTCACTGAGAACTAGGTAAAGCAATTAGGTATTCTAACCAAATGTCAAGGTCAATATTTTTCGAACAACTTGCTGGTAATCAACGTTGTTTTTTTCATCAAATAAGACAATTTTGGCATGATTTGAGGGTTGTTTATGTAGTATCCAAGCAACCAGCTTCGCTATTTCCCTGCACAGCACCGTTATTTCCCTGAAATAACGCTGTCGGTTACCCCACCTTTCCTCGAGGGGAAGGACAATGCTTAAGGTATAGTCGCTACTAAGTCGTATATAATAAATATATATGTAGTATGGGTACAACCTGTAAATGTGGATATTCAGGCACTCTTCCAAGCATAACCTATATCTCCCATCTCTTACTGCATAACAACCCACCACTACACCTTCTACCCTTCTTGATTAACCATCACTCCCCCAGGTAATTAGAAACTGTGAGGGTACCGAGGTGGGGCTTCTGCTCCTGGGAAGAATATAAGCCCCCCATAGCCCTTGATGATCATAAAAGGTAACGATAGGGGGGACCCAGCACTGACCAAGTGGTTCTTAGGGTTTGATAAGGGATGAGGTACAGCAACAATTATTTCCAGGTTTTGATCCCCTGTAGTTTGCCTGCCCTGTCACCCATATATCAGAGATATGATCATGAAAGACAGACCAAGTCAAAACATGTGTCTGAAACGTCAGAATTCCTGATCAGTTGTTTTCGCTGTGAAAATGAACCTGGCTGTTGGTACAGCTCAAAACATCTATCACTCACTCACTCTATTAAGTATCAACTATTAAGTCCCCTACCTGGCTCTGGCTGCTGTCTTAACCCACCTCAGCCCAGTGGCACTCTGCTGCTTCACCCACCTCGGTACAAATAGTTCGCAGGGACTAGGTTGTGGGTGGTGGAGGGTGACTTGTTGCAGAGTGGTTGTGAGGAGGCCACTGCTGCCAAGTCCTGCTGGTGGAGGGGGGTCTTCAGAGGCATAGGAGATACACTTATAAATAGATATATATGTGACCAGGATATTCAAGGGAAGGTATAACTGCACTCAGTTTTTGGCTCAGTGCCTACTAGGCAATTTTTACACAGTCGGCAACCTGTTGGTGTTAAATCATCAAATTATTAAGGTTTCCTGTTAGTATGGTATATTGGATTGTGCAGGTTTGATTTTAATTGCTGCTAAAATCGACGCTGACGCTGACCCCCATAATAAAAATGAAATATATAACACCAGATTTTATTTTTTTTGGAGGGGGGGGAGGATGTTGAACCCCCTCCTCCCCCCGGATCTGCCACTGGTTACTTACCATAGGTAATTAGACAATTGCATTTTCATGTTATTGTCAATGTCAACAAAGTTTCCATATGTTAAATTTAGCAAAATGACTTTGTTCCCTAGCCAAGCCCTGGGCCTAGTGCCAGAGCTGCTTCGGGGAACTAGAGGCCTGAAAACTAGAGTAGACCTCACCGAGAACTAGGTAAAGTGATCAGGTATTCTAACCAAGTGCAAATGTCATGCCCCATAGCCATGACGCTTATTATTCCCTAAGTCGCTTGTTATTGATTGGTAATTGAGAAACGTTATTGAGAAATTGTAAAATGTTTGGACACCTGGATACTGTCTCACACATACACCTGAATTGTCGGCATAGTGTACTATTGTAGTGGTATTCTAAGACCACCTTTTCCTGATGAACACCTCCCCAGTGAGAGCGGTGCCACGTCAGGTAAAGATAAACCCAGCCAAGTCGCGACGTAAGAGAACCGTTCTCCAACCATACTTCTTGGGTCAGTCCGTTATTAAAAAAGATGGCATGAAACAGGTACATTATTGATTCAGAATGATATTGTAATGTTATTTTTTGGTGACAGAACCATGACAGAATGTTATAAAGATACTCTGTTTGGGTTGAAGAATGTAACCAGAAACGCAGAAAAGCGCGGTATAAATAAGTCACAGTGCAACATCACAGCAGTAGGTTGTAGCAATGTAATTGGGATTCATAAAAAGAATGTAACAAGAACCAATTCAGTAGCAATCAGAATGTTGCATCCGAGGCTGGGAAGGTATAGGTAAAAGGAAAAGGACAGGGACAGGGAAAAGGATAAGAACAGGGGCATGTTCAAATACAGGGACAGGGACAGGTATATTGGCAGGTATAGGGACAGGTACAGGCACAGGTACAGGTATGGGTACAGGGATAGGGACAGGTGCAGGTACATCACCATGTCAGGATCAGATACATGGACAGGGACAGAGACATTTAAAGGCAAGGCAGAGTTACAGGGACAGGTACAAGGACAGGGACAGGGACAGGGCAGGGACAGGGCAGGGACAGGGACAGATATGAATACAGATACAGGGGCAGGTAAGTGTTAAGTTGTGGACAGGAGAGCATCACAGACTGGGTGTAATCTGTGTGTGGTCAGAATCAGCCAACCCTGACAGGGCAGGTACATAGACAAGTACAGGGACAGGGACAGGGACAGGGACAGGGACAGGGACAGGGACAGGGACAGGGACAGGGACAGGGACAGGGACATATATAAATACAGGGACAGGGACAGATAACTGTAAGTTATGGATAGGAGAGTATCACAGACTGGGTGTAATCTGTGCATGGTCAGAGTCAGCGAACTGTGACAGAGACAGGAACATGGACAGGAATAGAGACAGGTACATGGATAAGGACAGGGACAGATAACTGAAAGTTGTGGACATGAGAGTATCACAGACTGGGTGTAATCTGTGCATGGTCAGAGTCAGCGAACCATGACGGGACAGGTACGTAGACAGGTATAGGGACAGGGACAGGGACAGGGACAGGGACAGGGACAGGGACAGGGACAGGGACAGGGACAGGGACAGGGTCAGGGTCAGCAATAGGGACAGGGACAGGGACATGGACAGGGACAGGGACAGGGGAATGGACAGGGACAGAGACAAGGACAGGGACAGGGGAATGGACAGGGACATGACCAGAGACAGAGACAGAGACAGGGGCGGAGACAGGGACAGGAGCAGCTACAGGGACTGGGACACAGGAAGGTACATGGACAGGGACAGAGACAGGGATATGGACAGAAACAGGGACAGAGACAGGGCCAGGTACTGAGATTGGTATGGGGACAGGGACAGGTATAGGGACAGGGACAGTTAACAGTTAAGTTGTTGACAGGAGAGTATCACACACTGGGTGTAATCTGTCTCTGGTCAGAGTCAGCCAACCATGACAGAGACAGGAATATGGACAGGTATAGGGACAGGTATAGGGACAGGTATAGGGACAGGGACAGGGACAGGGACAGGGGACAGGGGACTTTAATCTGTGTGTGGTCCGAGTCAAAAAAGGGCAGTTACATGGATAGGCACAGGGACAGTTTTAATAAGGTTTAATTTTAATAGTGAAGGGATATGGATAGGGACAGGAATAGAAATGTAAATGGTGAAGGAGGAGGGAGTGCATTCACTCATGATCAGAATGGGACTAGGGCAGTTAATTGTTATAGGATATTGTAGTATTTAAAGTATATTTATGGACCATTAGAATAATTCATGTTGTTTCTATTGTGCCCAAATAATTTTATTTCATCTCATTTCAATATTGATTTTGCAAAGTCTTGAAGCATCAAACTGTCAACACGACGACGAATCAGAATATTTTAGAAAAAATTGCTCACCATGGTGTTTTCAGCAGGCTTTCTGGGGTCAGAAAAAATAATTAGCCGTAAAGAAAATTGGGCCCAGAAAGGGGATGGCCCATGCCAAGTGCCCAGCCGTGAATCCTCCCTCTCCATGAATACTACGCGCTTTACTTGGAACCAGGAAGAGTAATGTGCCAATAATTACGTCACGGGTCAGGACATAGAAGTTAAGATGTGATAATTAGAGTGACATACAGTGGTTTTCCCCATCGGCTGAGGATGTCCACATACACTCAGCAGTCATATATCCGCCAGTGGGGACACACCCTGTTTAGTGTAACCAGGGACACATTGCTGTATCACTGTGTTGTGTGGAGGGTCCCAGAGAAGGGAACAGTGTACAACTCTACCCCCAGGTAGGTCAATTCTAGGTACTTCTATAGACATTGGTGTACATCTTGTATTATGAGGCCATATCATGTAAGTATACCGTTACCTGATGATACCTTTTGGTGTTTAATTACATCATAGGAAACGTAGGAATTAGGGCATGAACAAACAGGTAAATTTCTAGTTACAGGCTACGCAGGGGGGGGGGGAAGCAAACAGGTAAACGTGGTGTTTACGTATGTATACTAGCCATGTACAGGGGATGGAGAGGGCAGGACACATAGGTAAATATGGTGTGTATGTTTTGGCCATGTACAGGCAGAGGAGGGGGCGGGACAGATAGGTAATTGTGGTATGTAGGTCCTGGCCATATACGGGCCATAGCGGTGATAGGAGAATCAGGTAAATGTGGTGTGTATGTCCCAGCCATCTATATTCTGTGGAGGGGGTGGGACAAATAGGTAACCATGGTGTGTACAGTTTTTGATATAGTACAGGGGTCTTCAAGGTGAAGGTTACAAAGAATTTGATTAATGAAGGGCAAAACCATCATAGCAATTTCCTATCATCATAATGGTGGAAAATGAAGCTAAAATGTATCATATGGCAATTACTTTCAGATTTGTACATTACTTTTAGTATGTATATGTGTGTATTTACATAAATGGATGTCGATTGAACGAAGAGGTCAGATCTAGTGTGAGTTGTTTAATACATTCATTTGTTTTTATTTAGGTTAGTAATGTCAGCATTTCTGGTAAGCTAAGGCTAAAGTAATGACACATTTTAATAGCTTGTCAATGAGTCTCAGATATTTGAATGTATCTGTATCTTAAACATCTAATTTTTTCTCATGATATCATGAGTAATGTTTAGTCTTGAGGATGATAAAAAAGGCTAAGGGGACCTACTGTAGTTTCTGAAATGACCAACATGTCCTAATAGTTAATCGACCTGTCCTATAAGCTTATTGAACAGTCCTGTTTGCTTATTAAACAATAAGTGTGTCCCTGTAGTTTATGATGACTGTATGGTAAGAGCTCATTGATGCGTTGTAGTAGCATATTTATCTATCCCAGTAGCCTTTTGGCATGCAGACTCTACTCGTAGCTTTTTCACATGTCCTAGAAGCTTAATGACATGTCCTAGTACCTTATTGATGTGTCCTAGTAGTTTATTTATGTTGCCCAGTGACTTACTGACATGTCCTGAGCTCATTGATGTATCCTAGCAGCTTGTTAACATCAATGATGGTATAGCAAGTAAAGATTAGTTATTCGTGAAGTTTCACTGTTAATGTGCCAACAACAGTGCCCCCTATGAGACTCCATGCACACCATTTCAAACAAGACAAACTTTGTCTATTTTACACTTTTCCGAGTTATAAACAAATGGTAAATGATCTCACAAAAACAGTGAAAGACGTCAGCATTGAAATGGTGCATGAAGATTCTCATAGGTGGCAGCACTATCAACAACACCCCAAAAAAAGCATAGGTAATCGTGAATGGATACATATCTTTGTGTAGATAATATTATTGTTGACATCTAGCATCTCATTGACGTTTCCTAGTACCTCATTGACGTGCCCAAGTACCTTACTGAAATGTTTTTGTAGCTTAGTGACATGTCCTAAGCTACTGGGACACATCAACGAGCTACTAGGACATTAGTAAGCATCTAAGGCTTTTTTACATTTCTATGTATTGCAATATCATTTCAGCAGTATTTTATCATAATTCTTGTTTATATACTGGGTTGCCTGTCACTTCATACTGATTAATTTGACCTCAAACCCATGTGAAACAAAACTTATACCGGTATAACACCATCCCATCATACCCATATTGCATATGTGTAAAACCCACCTTAAACTAAGCGCATCAACAACATTTCTGGATGCAATAACTCAATCTCTGTTTTAGGTGTTCACAGGAGTATCCATGATGTATCGACACCTGACCTTCATTGGGGTGATGGCTTTGGCCCTCATCCTCCTTCCCCCTATGCAGGGTGCGTGGGGGGAACAGGAGGTGTGTGAGGTCAGGACTGAAGGGCAGAAGACAGAGCTGGTTCTTTCCAAGGACCAGATCAAGAAGGTGTTTTCCCACATGTTCCTGTCCCGTTCCCAGCTGAGATCGGAGGCACGCAAATTGAACATCCCCTGGAGCAATAATATAGTGAGGTTAGGGGGCAACTACACTGAGCCAGACTTACCAGTAGAAACCAGAAGAGGACAGCAACCTACTTATGATGGTGAGAACTGCTTATTGAGTGATCTATTTTATGTATAATATCCATTATTCCTTAATGAGTGTAACACTGTAGTGAACTTGCAAATTGGGTGAGGTAAAACCTAATTTTCCTTTTATCATATGTCAAATTGGTAGTACACTGGTATCTTAAACATAAAAGATACATATATGTGAGATCTGATATACTAAACCTAATAATCCTTTTGCAGCAAGCTTCAAGATTTTCTCATCTTTCTTGAAAATATTGAATGACTATATTACATTTCTTTTTTTTTCATGTGGTGGTCCCGCACATTTCACAGTTCATAGAATCTCACATCGTAATCCAAGAAGCACTGGATGCTGTGAAACGTAGGTTTCTTTATCTATTCAAAATCAAAGTGTTTCAATTATAGGCTACACTGGTTGGTGGTTATTTTCAATGTTATCATGTCTAACATACCCTGATGGATATTCATACATAATCCTTCTGTGATATTGTAACTTACTCTGCTCTCAACTTAGCCACTGGACTGCAACATGGCATTTTTGTTTTTTTATATTGTAGCTCTAGGTCTTTCAAGAACTATTATATGGTGTACAGTGGAGGGGTTTGGTGGTACGTGGTTCACTTCCCTGATGAAGGCTGCTATCAGTATGTACACGAGGCCATGTGTGGCCCCCCTAGGTAGGTTCATACAGATACTGGTTGGGCAGTATCACCTTTAACCATGCAGGGATGAATGATAGTCCTAGATAACAAATTAAATATCCTGATGTGTTTCAGGGTAAAAACTATAGGTATCACTATAAGGCATACCAAAACATCTAGAAAGAGCACCCAAATCTCTGGAAGGGGCAGAATAACTTTTTTTGTCATCTAAACCTTCATGATGGGCCCCAATTTCCCCAAAAGAACACCATAACCTCTGTAACGGGCACCCTAACCTCTGTAAGGGGCATCAAAACCAGTGTATGGGGTACCAAAACTTTGGTAAGGGGAATCAAAACCTCTGTACAAAGTAGCAAAACCTATGTCACCCAAACTTACTCAGGCACACAAATTTATTTTTGTGGTCAATACCAAAGTCCCCCCCAAAGGGCACCCAGACTTCTCTAAGAGGCCCCAAAACCTCTCTAAGGGGCACCATAATTACTATAAAGGACAACAAAACCTTTGTAAGGGAAATTACACCTCTGTAAGAGACACTAAAACCTCCATAAGGGGCAGAATATCAACTCTAAAAAGCAACAAAAAAAACCTGTAAGAATGATAAAAAAAACCTTGGTAAGGGACATCAGAAACCAACTTAAGTGGCCCAAATTTAAGTGGGCCCTCTTTTCAGGGGCATCGAAAACTCTCTAAGGGAACTCTTTCCTGTAAAACATACCCCTCATAACCTTATTTTTTACCTTGAATTTGGATTTTCTTTAGACACCTCAATATCTTTGATTGTTTATGTTTCAAAGTGATTCTATTCATTGCAGTAATATGAAATATTATTATTATTAAAATCAAATGTGTTTTTCAGCTCCTCGTGCTGCACTACCTGTCTGAAACAGTACGGTTGTCACTTCATGGTGGTCAGTGAGCATGACCCGGCCACCACTGACCCGCTACCACTCACCATCAGGTCTGTCTGGTTCCCCTCCTACTGCAAGTGCATCTGAGGCCCACTCCAGGCTCAGTAGCTGAGGGGGATTCTGTGTGAAAACTACATATTGCAACAATGGCAAATTTTCACGGAGCAATGGGAATGTGTTTACTTTACATTCAAGAGAGACTTCACCAAGCAGCTAATGATAAGTGGCTTTGTAATCTTTGGAAATAGTGGGATGATTGTTATTTTAATGAACCAATTGCATCAACAATGACTAAATCAGAAAAATTTGAATGATAATTTTGCAATCCCCTGCAATCTTTTATTGACACTCGCTATACCTCATGTAATGCAATTTGTATCCAAGATCTGTTCTAACAATGCTGTATTGCAAAAACTGCAACTACTTGTCACATAGTAATGTCACCTGACCCAATAAAGGAGTCCAGGTTCCTGTGATTATAGGTTTTTTTCTCTCTTCTATATACACATATATCCCAGTGCTACTTTTATTTTATTTTTTTATTTATACTAAAAAGGTGATTAGCAAATTAATGATAGTTTAAATCAAGTTCCACTGAACATATATACAACGTGTTACCTTATCAACACAGTTATCTTTATACAATCTTGATCATCATCAATATAATTACATAGTAATATCATATTATACCCATTATTATTTCTATGGCAACAAGGGAAACAGTCATAACCTTCATTAATCGAAAGATGAGAAATATTTATATTCAAATTTACACTAAATATATTGTAATGCTTGAAATAGCACTTCAAGGAATTAACCTAGAGCAGAATAGTGTCAAGTTGCCATTTTTTTGGTTTGTTTTGAAATTATATATAAGTATGAGCATTTCATAGGTCTGTATTCAATGAATTCCGTTCATAGCACCTTTATAGAAAACATTTCTTTTTATACAATTCACTGTTCTATTTATAGGTTATAAATAAAAGTGCATCATGAGCGTGAGTTCAGATATTTCGATGTTTCTAAATTCTATATTTTCTATTTGTTAATAATCTCAGATACATTTTCTTCTCTAGTGTAGTTTAGCTATTTTACAAATGTCATGTAATCTACTAACTCTTATTTGCTCAGCAGTTATATAAAAGTTTGCATGGCTTTATTTTACAATGTTTGCAACTCATGTGCAGTTTTTATATTTGAACCATGTATACAATACACCCATATTCAATAATTGGTTAAGTCATAGTCTTGTATACCATTGCTTCCCTGTCTACATTTTTGCATCTTTGCCAGCAAATAAACTTTATAGGATGTATTTCCCAGAACATTGTGTATATGCTTTGTGTAATTCAAATTCATATCCAAGATTATACCTAAGTATTTGTAGGAAGAAACCTTTTCAATTCTACCCATATCAATACCAAGAGAGCGATTATGTATTTTTCTACTCTGTGATCCAAAATCAAAAGAAATATATACTATTTTTTAAATATATATTGTAAATTTGTTTCTGTTACACTATTTTTAAAGATAAGCTTGCCTGTGTTGTATAACACACACCCAACTATGGATTCAGCGCAAGAAACCCTAATTAATTGGATCTCCTCAATCTTGCTGGCACCAGGTCACTTATATATATGGCTCACCTCATTTAACTCCTGTGTCACATGACAAAGGGGAGGGGCAGGGATTACCTCTAGCACTTTCTTGTTACACTTCAGCAAGTTAAACTCCACGATACAGTTACAGCAGTGTGGAAAAACAAAGTGATTGGAGAATGACACTTTTTGGTGATAATGTTTCTTGTTGGGGTTTACTCAACAGTGCTTAATAAACCTGAAGTTTACTTTTGGCTAAAGTTAATAGATAAGTTCAGATAAAGATAAGATAAAGATACAGGTAAATATTTGAGTCCAGATAATGTTTCTGCTTTATCAGAATCAGTCCATATTTTGTTTTTCTTGTAATATCTTCAGATCTATTGGGTGAGGAGGACAGCAAGTTAGGCCCCACTCAGCCAAGCTGCGGCATAACAGAAACGTTCTGCAACCATACTTTTTTAGTCAGTCTGTTACTTACTAAGATGGCACGTAACAATTACGTAATTGATGGTCAGGCCGAAACCTCACCAAATCAGAATGTTATTACAACGATATTTTTTGGTGAGGTTAGGACGAAACCAAACAGAACGTTATAAGAACATCCTGATTAGGTTAAATAACGTAACCAGAACTTTATAATAATGTCGCAGTGACACGTCACAACAGTATGTTGCAGCAACATTATTGGAAGCCATCAAAATAATGTAACAAGAACTAGTACAGAACCAAACAGAAAGCTGCTGCAACGTTATAATAAGTCCCGTAAAAATGAGCTGAAAGTGGAAGGGGAAAAATAATCAAATAGGGTTTAACTATTACAAGAGCAATTTGCTTAGGCATCCTTTTGTTCTTTACATATCAATATTTAATCGATGAAAGATTGTAGCAATGTAGAATTCATAATTCATAATTGTTTTCATAATATTTCACCAAACACTTTATATTGACCAAAGTAACTTATAGGAAACTTCCTTTCAAAATACAAGATGCTCTTCAACTTGATACAAACCTGGTGGTTTTTCAAAGAACTAACAACTGATTGTAATTATGTGCATATTGAGAGTTTGTAGGGCCTACATCTAAAGGAAATGAATACATTGATACGGCAAATTAATTAACAATTTTTTTAACAATATAAGATAATGAACGCTTGTGTTTGTTTAAATCTTGTTTTTGAGTATGGGGTAACTAGTTCGCTATTTCATAATACCCATCTTTGTTTGATATATATAGTTGTTCTTACATGCTAGCTAGTGGTAGAACTAGTCCACACTTCAGGCATTCATATCCAAAATGCAAGCAACGGTTTGCAGAGAATCAATTTTATTGTGGAATAATAAAGATTTCACAAATAGGGAGTGTAGTCACAAGAAAGGTAAGTTCCTATGTAAAGTTATCGTTCATAGACCAGGAGGTAAGCTTCCTTGATTAAGTCCGCTTAACTCCGATTCGTCTCACAGACTGTCTTAGTTCTCACATTTGTCACCAGATGTCACCAGATGCTAGATACTATCCAAACCCCCAATCCTTAAGATTCATGTTGTTCCCAACATGTATCAGTTAGCTCTGCCCAATACTGATCACCACCGTTCTTCTTATCCCTTGGTTATTGGTTTTGACCTATAGGTTCACCATACCCGTTGGAGGCACTACCTATACTAACTTTAACTGTAAAGCATTCCTTTTACAATTTTGGATCATTTGATAATGTAATATTTGCAGTCTAGTGACCTTTCCATTATATTCTAAACATTTGCTATTCTACTTATACCAATCAAATGCAAGAGGTATTTAATTGCTACCTCAGTGCAATAAAATTTGCATATTCTAATGTAGCTGCTCACCTATATTTTTCAACACATTTCATCTTTCTTAGAAATTAAACAGTTAATATTGATAAAACTTTGGCCAGTTTTACCTCACTACCTTCAGTAAATAAGTGCCAAGTCTGATTAGGATATTGTGGTTAGTTTTTTCATAGCGAGGAAAAATGTCATTTTTTCCTTTTAAATAAATGGTTAAGGGTGACTTTCTTGTCATGCAATAACTCTTTTCACAAACGGTGAAAAGTGAAACCCAAGCTGAAGAGGATCAAGTACCTTTAATTAGTGTATTATATGATCTGAAGCATTATGTATCCCACGATTCATGAATACCTGAATCGAATGATTTCTCATAGTAAAAAGAATTTATGAGAAATCACTAAACTTTGTATTTGCGATGAATGTGGCACGAATTAAGGCATTGTTTATGTAAGCATTAACTAGTGTCATCAACCCTTTCCTCTCCCCATGCACCTGCCAAAAATGCCTCAAGAGTATAACTGCCCTGGAAACTGATGAAACCTCCCAAGCCTACAGTTTACAACTAGAGGGAGGGGGGGGGGGAGGAGGGGTTCTCCCTCACACATGCCACCTCAAGGGCCATACCCACTAAGCAACTGTAGTGGCAACAGGTGATGGGTGTCTGGGATTATCTGGGAGTATGGTACGAGTTCTGGGCGTTGGGCAATCGGAAACTGAATCAGCGGGAAAATCGCTGGGAAAATGGCAGGACAAAATATCAAACATGCTTGATATTCCAGTCGCCCGTCGATTTCACCAGCGATCTTTCCAGTTGCCAGTCGCCCAGCAACGGTAAAATTGACTAGTGAGCATGCCACATCAGTCAGTTGGCTGGTGGCCTTTGGACAAGACCGACCTGGGGATATTGAATGCATGGAGTTCTCAAAGGACATTAAAGGCCAAAGAAATATTCTATGTGCTAGGTTGGCTGTCAGGATGATATTCCTATGTTTGAAGAAGTTTCCCTAAATTTGGATAGGCATGATGAATCAAATGGACCTCTATTGGCCAAGGATGGACTGAAAATTCCCATTATGAGGACCCAAACTTATGAATTGATAAGACTCTGATGAAAAAGTAATTACTACAAAGATATATTTCCATATCAACATTTGAAATATGCGAATGGATTGTAACCATTTTTATAAACTTCGCCATACTATTTATGGTTTAGCACTGTTTTATTATTATGGTGCCATTCTTTATGACTTAATGTCATATTACAAATAAGGCCGCCTGTAATTTTTAATGGTTTTTGACCATAGGTAACCATAGAATTCTATGATTATTTCTTAAAGTGTACCTGTTACATATACAGTTATCAGCTTAGAATTTAACTGACTATTCTATGAAACACATGCTGGTATATTGAATCAGAAATGAGAAAATGTTTATTTTTATCAAAAAGCAGTAGACCCACATACAATATGGATGATGTTGAAACACAGTTCATAAACTGATGCAGTGTAAACTGATGCAGCTTTTTCATCACCTACTTCATCACTATGACCACGTTATAAACAGCCAGGTACACTCTGCATGAAAACCTTCATTCCAAAATTCACTTTGAGTTACCTTAAGCCAAATTGTTTGCTGTGCGTGATTGTTTTGACACCATATGGTGGCCTGGTATGGTATGATAGGATATTTGGAGGTCAAACACACAACTGAACTGTACAAACTTCACCTAGTTTTTCAACAATTTCTCATATGTGTTGTTTATACTCTTTACACTCACCTACAACAAACAACATTAAATTGTATTGATTGTGGTTTAAAAAAGGAAAAAAGAAGATAATATCACAACACTAGTTACAACCTTTGCTCCTTTTCAACATGATTGCCGCAGCGTTACTTCCAAGTCTTCCCCTAAAAGATGTTTCAAAGTATAAAGAACAGTGTTTGGTTTATTAAACAAATATAATGATAGATTGATACTTAAACACTCTAAGTAGTGAGTATAAGGGTATATTCAGATAGCTTTCAAATAAAGACTTTTAATACAGTTATTCTACTCTTTATGAATTTTAGCCATGTATGGGTGACACTACAACTGATTCATAACTCTACAAGATCATTACTATGTTCAACCTTTGGCATATCATATGTAATATATCTCTTGACAAATCATTCTTATGGGCAAATGGAAAATCAGTTGTTAAGGTGACTTTACTTTTGCTGAGGGAATTGCACAGCCATATTCCCATTTACAATGATCAAAGTACATAGTTCTAATCTTTAACCACTCTCTCATATCTGAATAACACACTCTGACCATGCAACATAGACTGTTCTACTATGAGGGAAGCATCAGGATGTATTCTATGAAGCATATGTGTTTTTATATTGAATTCAAACTCAGTTGTCTCTTTGTCCCAGAACAGTGCATATTAAAAGAGTTGTCTCAATAATACTAAATATTATTGCAGTGTTTATGGATCGTTTTCAGAGGTATAGTCAATTATGGCATTGTACATATATCCAAATTCTTTGATAACAGATAGTTAAACTGTTTGTAATATTGTAAGCTATGATAACTGTGTACAAGCTTCAAAATTGTATGGTGCTATAAGGTTGTACTAAGGTACTGTTTATTAGACATTGAATAACTTGGTGAGGGAGGCGGAACCTTACAGGCCTATAATGTAATGCATTACTACAACTATAAACAGCGTGTTTCATTAACTGTGTTGTTAATATTAGATAATTTACATAATGTAAATGTACAAATGTCATTGTAGCAAAACTAAATGTAATCAAGATATATTGAAATTAAGAATCAAAGAACAATACTTATTTTTGAGGGCTTTTATTAATTGATTGAAAATATTAAATGAGAGGTAAAGGATTACAATCACATGGTCACACAAATATTACATATGTTGTGAAATGTGTATAATGTATTATTGCTCATGTGAAACATATACAGATACTCTCACAACCAATTATATATATATATATATATATATATATATATATATATATATATATATATATAAAATGTTGGCTTTGAATAAGTATGTCATTCCTGATGTGTATACACTTGGTGACTTAGCTTCTTTGCAATTAGCTTTCCAAGTGTAAACCAATAGACACAATTTTTTTCTGATATTCTTCATCAACTTCCCTTCTCTGTTCCTCACTGAAAAAGTTCTTCCAGTCTCCTATGATGCCCTTTCTAACGAAAGGGACAATACTCTTCTCGTTGTAAGGACTCACATTTTGGTTAACTTTCTGATTGTTCTGCATGCTCTTAAATGATGACTGCTCGAGAATAGATGTAACAATATCTTCACTGAGCTGTTTCCCAAGGAAAGAGGCTACTTGAATAAGGATACTACGTAGATCTTTTATCATATCCTCATACTTCACATATAGAATATGATCCTCATGATCTCCTCTTGCATTCCACCAGCCAGCAACATTCTCAAGGTGATTGCCATAGAAAAGGTCATCTTTTTTGTACAGATCATTGTAGAACTCATCCCAGGAACCAGTATACAGACCAAACAGTTTGAACATTTTGTAGTAGTGATAGTATGACACAAGTTGGTCAAACGGGTTTCTCATCATGTAGATAACCTTTGGGCGACTTCTGCTAAAGCAATCTTCCATGAATTTGAAAGGAAGGTGTGTATAGAAGTAATGTGGAGGTGGTTTCTTCAAGGCAACCAATAATGAGGACTGCATATCAATTTTTTTGGGTATGACAGTGAAGGAGTGTTTTATATCAGCACCGTCTGACATGATGAGGGTGATTAAGGCCATCATCCAATTAGTCCCTAGGAAAACAATTTTATTATAAATGAAATATTTGCAGATAGGCTTCAGTTAATACATACAATTATGTAGTGTTCTTAATTACCAGGTCTGGGGCTGATTGATTTCTGTTTTCGTTCTAGATATAGGTGATTGAGAGGTGCTTGACCAAAAAGAGAAATCCATTACATATACATGAAACAAATCTTAATAGGTAAACTAGACCAAGAAGAACATAATGTGCATATATAACCATGCCTATCTCTGAGTTAATCGATGAGGAAAAAAGTGACCTTAACTAGAGAACTCTATGGGAATTACCAAGTCTGCCACTCTTAGATTGGTAACCTATGAGTATAGGATACTTGTGTAATACTCAGCCTAAGCCTCTTGTATCTTTGCAGATGGATAATTGCAGAACATTCTAAAAAGGATAATTTCTTTCTGGCCTTGTTTATTTGTTATTTAAGTGAGTGATGTTTTATAGTTTCGTAGTACAAATGTATAATGGTCTTTTTATTAATTTTTGGACACCTCTATACTTGTTTTAATCACATAATATGTTGACAATCTCAATTGATTTTTAGTATATTTTCATTAACCAAACTATTGTTCAGCTGCTGCGCTGCCACTGTTGCTGTTGTCCCTTGCCATCAAGGATAATGAATGCAACAGTAATTTATATAAAATAATGAATTGGATATTTGTGATTTAAGCTGTATATAGCTTGTTTAAAGTTACCTGTAAGTGTTTAGGGTTAAATATGTATTTCAAACAGGAACATAAGTAAAATAAGCAGAAAATGTTCCTATTAATTAACTGAATTGCCATACCAGGAAATATCAATGATTCATTTGAAGTGGTGTGCAAGATGATGTTTTTCAAAAATGTTATTGTGTTAATGTTACAACATATTTCATATTTCTATTTCATGATTGTTTAATCTATTCATTGATAAGATTAGATCTTTTGATTTATTTGTTTTTATTTTCAAATATTATATAAGGGTGTTTTATATTCAAGGAAGCAGCATCATATCATGTTTGTAGTTAAGCAAATCAAGTAGGAATCAAAGAATCACTCTTGCCATTTTTCAGCAAGTATATTTAATATTACGACCAATATGTGATAAAATGATATTCTTACAAACCTGACTTAGGAAAAGATGCCACAATGAGATCTGTGGAGTCAAAGGTGTGCCTTCTCATTTCATCTATCACATCTACAGTACTATGGCATGCTGGGTATCGAATTCCATTGTACATTACAAATTCAGGTTCACCAATTTGGTACAAGGAGGATGGGCTGGTACTCATAGCTGTGCTAAAAGAAAGATGTGTGTGTACCAGGGAGAAAGCATGATCTTACAAGAATAGTGCTCTATTCAGTTCTTGCAACATTATGATATTGATCACCAAGGACTACACTACAACAATGGATATCAGCATATTGTTAACACCTTGTTATTAAATATTTAAAGTTCCTCTGGATAGATTGTATTATAATGTTTGCCATACATACATTTGTCATTGCTGTATCTTTGTTTACAAATATTTTGTTCAATAAATATTTGCTGAACAATTGAAAGAAAAATCTTGTTTCTTGCCCTACCTCCCTTGATTGTGGTCCTGCCACAAAAGGGTTGGGTCAGCCAAGAGATACTTTGATGGAGCGGGGAGCATCATAACAAACTAATATCACAAACTAGCAGGACACACTTTAAGATTCACAGGGATGGTTTTATTAAATGATTTTAAGTGTGCTCGTTTTAATAAGTGCATTCATGCTTGTCTTTAAACATTCTGGGCACACAGGACCCCTAGTTGTATGTAAACAGAGTACCGATTCTGTGAAGTATATGGCAGGGTATGGACATATGATATATTCTTACATTCTGCTCATATTTTCAATTATTTTTCCATGAATAAAGATGTACTTTTCCAAGATAGAGGGTGTGCATGGAATAGTGAGTGGTTTTGCATCATTCAACCCCTGAATGCATGTTCCAATACAATAATGAGTGGCTCCCATTACCTCTTTCTGATTTGTAAAATTATAGACAGAAGTTATGAGACTAATTTGCTCATAATTCAGTTAGTTATTATGTTGACTCACCCTTTACTAACCTTAGCAGCACACACTCACCTTGGTTATAAGGCTGCTGTTTGTACTATCATAAAAGCATCAGCCTGGCAAGCTCAATCTCTAATATAAACTAACATATTTCCAGTATACAATAATTTTTGAAATACACATTAAAAACATTGGCTTCTAATTGTTTTGCCATACATACACACATATATGTATATATGTCATGCTGTTAAATCTAGGAGCTGGCCTGATATATTAGTCTCTCGTGTGTATATTTAGGGTTTGTACTGAAATATCTTGAGCATGGAATGTAATAAATGACTAGTTTCCATGGTAACCGCCTCAAAAAAATAATGGTTTCTTAAAATAAAGACTAAAATGGCCATATCTTCCTTAATATTCAAGCTAGAAGCACAAGTGAAACATCAAATTAAAGCACTCTGGGAGTTCTATTGAATGGCACATTGAAATTGGTTGTCTCGGATACTCAGTTGCCATGGTAACCACAAATAACCTCAAAATTTACCATAATTTCAGGTTTCCCTCCTGTTTCTGTTACCATAGCAACCATGAATTTAAGGTATAACCAACCAACAACTATCTCATCATAGGGGTAAATGCTCCTCCTTAAAGATTTGGATGAAATCATTTCAAAACCATGCTAGGAAATATAGTAAATGACTGGTTTCCATGGAAACCCCACCAAAAATCAGGTTAGCTAAAATTCATCAATATTTGGGCCATATCTTCCTTAATATTCAAGATAGAAGCACAAGTGAAACATCAAATTAAAGCTCTCTGGGAGTTCTATTGAATGATATATTGAAATTGGTTGTCTCGGATACTCAGTTGCCATGGTAACCACAAATAACCTCAAAATTTACCATAATTTCAGGTTTCGCTCCTGTTTCTGTTACCATAGCAACCATGAATTTAAAGTATAACCAACCAACAACTATCTCATCATAGGGGTAAATGCTCTTCCCTAAAGATTTGGATGAAATCATTTCAAAACCATGCTAGGAAATATAATAAATGACTGGTTTCCATGGAAACCACCCAAAAATCAGGTTAGCTAAAATTCATCAATATTTGGGCTGTATCTTTCTTAATATATACATGATAGAAACACAAATGTCTTGTCAAATAGATGCACTCAAAACTTTCTATTGCAAAGAGGACTGAAATGGGTTGTCTTGGTTATCCAGTTGGTATAGAAACCAAAGATGACCTCAAAATTGATCATAATTTTGTTTTCCTTTTATTTCTTTCAACATAGCAACCAGTAGTACAAGCTTTTCAAGTCCAAGAAATACAACGTATGACATCTATAAGGTGTACAGATTTCATCTATAGTCTCAAGAAAAGATGTATGACCATGATGCTGATGCAGTCCTCCTGCCATCATCCATGTTGACATGCGGAGAGTACTAACCTTGCTGTCGATGCTGATCATGAATATTGACATAATTCTTCATTTCATATTGACCTGGACCAACTCTAAATATTAATAATCCATAATATATCCTCCATAATGCCTGTCAATACTGATTTAAAGGTGTACAAAGGGCTGAAAAGTGGAGGATTGAGACCACTGTACCAACCAGGACCACACCATGTTAACATCAGCTGATGCTGTTTTGACAATACCAGTGAGCAGTCTGTGATCCACCCTGGAAAATATGTGTGCATCCCTGAACTAGTCTCGGGTCAGACCACTAGCACCTGCCATGCTCGCAGTCTTCACCCTACTTTTCATAATTTATTTCACACTGCATGGCAGCTTAGACCGTATAGGTTTTCTAGTTTGTGGAGTATGTGTACCCCCAAATATGACCATATATAGAAGTCCTTCAATCTCTAAGAGGATGAATGGGGGACCCAGATTTCATAGGAACTCTATGTTAAACCTACAATCTTCTCTGTATTTCTGGTTTTTGATTGCCAAATTCCAAATTCTGAATTTGCCAGCAATTTCCTATATATTTCAATGGTGACTTTAGCATAAATGACCAACTCATCTCTCGGGCTTGACCAGAGGAAAACAGCATTGCGTTTCTGGAGAAAAAGGATATGACTGATGACCAGTATAGATGCTTGAATTGACAACCATCTAAAACTAATCAATCTCTCTTACAATAAAAAAATGAATGTCTTATGAAGATCATGAACGAAGTTCAAGAATCCCATGAGTACTTACCATTAGATGCACCTGCAGGGTGCCCACACATGTTTTATAAGGTTTTATTTTGGTGCTGTCATTTATCAGACTATTAGAAACGTCTTATTTTGCAGTCAGAGGTTACATAAACGTCTTATTTTGAGGAATCCATAAAGGATTAGTATTATCATAAACATACCTTTGCACAGGTATGTGGGACTGAAGAGGGTAATGCTTCGACATAGCTTTTACTCAGTGCCTAACAGGTTTGTGCTGGGGATTTTTCATTAAGCCCCATGCCCATTAACTGATTTGGGACAGTGGAAGGGTGAATCAGCATTCCCACCAGCCCACCCATTGGAGCAGCCGTTGATAGACGCTGACTGAACAAGGCATACCAACGCACAATTAGCTTGGCTTTCTAGATACAGGAAGATGATGTAATATTGATGCCCCAGGGGGTCTCAGGGCCGGAAGGGAGGACAGTTCCTTGGTCAAACATAAGGTGGGGAATTGACCTCAGTCTGAGCAGCTCGGTTCTGTCACCTCCTGTGGGGATGGGAGCAGTTTAGAATTAGGTAATGGTGTAATCTTAGGCCATGACAACACAGTTAATGGGTCATTTTGTCCCCATGGTCAAGAGGTTTATGTACAAAATGGTCATCAGTCAGTAGGGGTCTCTGACTACAGGAGGGTGCTAATTAATGCCACCACTAACTACCCCTCTGATCTCACCATAGGGTGGGGATGGTTATTTTCAGGGAACCATGGAGCATTTCTCCCTATATTTACCCAACTTGTTTTGTATATTATTACTTTACACATTTATGGAAGTATTTCCAGTGTTTTGATCAGATTCAATGGACAGATGAGGATTTGCTTTTTCCAAATAAACAATTTTCCACCCCTAAAAACATGATATTTCTTGTCTAAACTGGAAATGAAATGTTTCCCATGCATTTCTATAGTGGGGAGGGGATAGGTGTCTGCCCTTCTGGTGTCTGGACAGGCTGGGAACAAGCTCCAGTCCCTTAAAACCGTGGGAAACCCATAGGTCGAAAGACGCGTATTACCACAGCCATCGGTGCCAACCACTGACACTGCTGCTGATGGCCATGTGAATCCATATTAAGCATGTTTCAAAATTTGGCTGCTGTTGGGGTCAGCTGTCGGCATCGGTAGGGCATTTAGGTGAGGAAGGGAATGAAGGGATAAAGGGGTAAAAGGATAGAGCGTACCTTAGATATCTTATGGGACTTTCAGGCATAATTGTGGGAGGTTGGATGCATCATAGGCAACTTGAGTGCATAATAGGCACATCTGGGAGGCTATTGAGTGGATCTATTAGGCACACCTGTGGTACATCTTAGGCATTTACCAGGGGAATCCTTGTGGGATCTTAGTGGTTTTATATAGAACATACGCTACAGGGTCTATGAATTTTGAGGCACATCTTAGGGGCATCTTATTGGCATCTTAGGTGGTCCTTTGGGGCATCTAGGTGGAATCTTAGGCACATCTTGGCACATCTCAAAGAGATTTTAAATGCATCCTAAGGGGGATCTTTATGGGATCTAAGGGGCATCCTAATAGTATCTCAAGTGCATCTTAGGCATATCTAAGGGGATCCTATAGACCTATGCACCAAGAAAGGGTGACTTTAAAAGTTATGGAAAAAGGCATTTTCTTTAAACAACCATAACTTTCTAGGTAAATGAGCTACAATATTACTTCATATACCATAGGATTCAGAATGAATTCGACAATCCATCCGGACTTGTTTTGTAAAAGATATCATAGAATGAAAACATTCTATTTAGAACTAAATTCGGAAAAAGGAAAAAAACTTTTACTATTAACTCATACAATCTGATTGGAGGCTCTATAGAAAGAATGTAATGTTTATGAAATGTGAAAATAAATTTATTAGGCATATCTGTCTTTACTTGAAGATTATAATGATGTATAATGTTAGTGGCTATCATGTATATTCACAATTTTAGTGCTAAATCTTTAAAAAATCAAAATGGCCAAAAAGTGGAAAAATTGATGATTTCAGAGATTCTCTATGGGGATTTACTATAGGATTGGGTTGTAAATGTGAAAATTTGTGATATGAAAGGTATTTTGTGCATCAAATCATTAAAAATTGGACTATGATGTTGTATAACCACTTAAAGGAAAGACAATAATGTCTTTTACATCCTCAGGCATCCAATAAATGAATCTAAATTTCCTTTGGTGTGATTTAAATGCTTCATAAATGGCTGTAAATAGATGAAAACGTCAACCTTTCTTAGAGCATGGGTCTATAGGACCATCATACAACATTTTAGGTGCATGTTTGGTGTATCTTAAGGGGATCAATTTTGGGATCTTAGGTGCATCTTTTAGGGAGATCTTTGTTGGTTCTTAGGGTGGATCTTTGTGGAATTTTAGGTGCACCTTGGGCATTACAGGTACATCTTGGCTACATTTTACTTATCTTTAGGGCATTTTGCAGGATCTGTTTTATGATCTTTAGGGCATCTCTGGGAGATCTTTGATCTAAGGGTGCATCTTTGTGGAATCTCAAGTGCAAATTGGGCAAATGTTATGGGAATCTTTATGTGATCTTAGGTGCATCATTGAAACATCTTAGGTGCATCTTAGGGAATTATTATTGAATCTTGTTGCCATTCAGGAGGTATGAAATATCCAGAAATTAGGGAGGTTATTTCCAGATTTTTAGTTCAGAAACTAAAAAAGTGGACATATTCACCAGGAAATGTACATCTATGGTTTAAATGGATTAGAAACAATAGATGTATACATTGAAAAGCAGAACTGGTGATTTGGGTTGAGAAAAAACTCATGTTCATACTGAACTGGCAAAAATTTGGAAATCTCTGAAAAAATAAAGGGAAAATGATATCTCTGATCTTAGGCACATCTTCTGGATCCCAGAAAAATCTTGGATGCATCTCAGGTGAATCTTTCTGGGATCATACGGTGATCTTTGGTGTGTCATAGGCAAATCTTATATGCACCTTAATTGCACCTTATGGGTAAGTTCATGGCATCTTAGGCGGATCACGGACTGCTCACTGGTATTGTCAAAACAGCATCAGCTGATGTCAACATGGTGTGGTCCTGGTTGGTACGGTGGTCTCAATCCTCCATATTTCAGCCCTTTGTACACCTTTAAATCAGTATTGACAGGCATTATGGAGGATATATTATGGATTATTAATATTTAGAGTTGGTCCAGGTCAATATGAAATGAAGAATTATGTCAATATTCATGATCAGCATCGACAGCAAGGTTAGTACTCTCCGCATGTCAACATGGATGATGGCAGGAGGACCGCATCAGCATCATGGTCATACATCTTTTCTTGAGACTATAGATGAAATCTGTACACCTTATAGATGTCATACGTTGTATTTCTTGGACTTGAAAAGCTTGTACTACTGGTTGCTATGTTGAAAGAAATAAAAGGAAAACAAAATTATGAACAATTTTGAGGTCATCTTTGGTTTCTATACCAAATGGATAACCAAGACAACCCATTTCAGTCCTCTTTGCCATAGAATGTTTAGAGTGCATCTATTTGACAAGACATTTGTGTTTCTATCATGTATATTAAGAAAGATACAGCCCAAATATTGATGAATTTTAGCTAACCTGATTTTTGGGTGGTTTCCATGGAAACCAGTCATTTACTATATTTCCTAGCATGGTTTTGAAATGATTTCATCCAAATTTTTAGGGAAGAGCATTTACCCCTATGATGAGATAGTTGTTGGTTGGTTATACCTTAAATTCATGGTTGCTATGGTAACAGAAACAGGAGGGAAACCTGAAATTATGGTAAATTTTGAGGTTATTTGTGGTTACCATGGCAACTGAGTATCCGAGACAACCAATTTCAATGTGCCATTCAATAGAACTCCCAGAGTGCTTTAATTTGATGTTTCACTTGTGCTTCTAGCTTGAATATTAAGGAAGATATGGCCATTTTAGTCTTTATTTTAAGAAACCATTATTTTTTTGAGGCGGTTACCATGGAAACTAGTCATTTATTACATTCCATGCTCAAGATATTTCAGTACAAACCCTAAATATACACACGAGAGACTAATACACTTCAGATAAGATAGACTGTACTCTGTTATACCTTAAAATCTATGTTCTTGGTTGCTATGGTAACGGGAATGAGAGAAAAAGTGAAAAAATGGTCATTTTTGAGGTCATTTTGGGTTACCATGGCAACCGAGTGACAGAAACAACCAATTTCAGTTTTTTATCCAATGTAACTCTCAGAGTGCATCAATTTGACATATCATTTGTGTTTCTATCTTGTATATTAAGGGAGATACTGTCCAAATACTGTTAAATTTGAAATAACATGAATTTTGAGTTGTTTCCATGGAAACCAGTCATTTACTGCATTCCATATCATTGTTTTGACAAAAAACACTTGTTTCCATATAGAGGGGATATGTACTGTTGAGATGAGATATGTTGTTCCTTGCTAAACCCATATTTACGGTTGCCATGGTAACAAGAAGAGAAGAGAAACTGAAATTATGGTCAATTTTGGAGTTATTTCTGGTAACCATGGCAACCCAGTAACCAAGACAACCCATTTCAGCCTTCTATCCCATAGAACTCTAGGAATGCTTAATTTTGATACCTCATTTGTGCTTCTACCTTGATAATTAAGGAAGATGTATCAAAAATAGTGTTGATTTCAGAATAACCTGATTTTTGGGTGGTTGCCATGGAAACCAGTGATTTACGATATGCTGGGATGCACTTTTTTTAGTACAAACTATCAGGCAGGCTGCGGGACATGGTGAACAAATGGAAAAAATTGGTTTCAGCTTGTTATACCTCCGGTTGGGGTCAACTCCCAAAAAGCCTCCTTGGCCGCAGTACTATTAGTGGACAATAGTAAACATATGCATCTGCCTGGAGAGTGTAGGGACAGATAAGAATGTCATATTACTTTTCCAAGTCACATTTCTCTAGCAATGCATGAGCATTTTACCAACATTTCCACAACCTGGTTACATGCTTAATTATCTATGTCAAAGTGCAAACCAAGCCTGACAATTCGTTCAAAATACAATCGTTCAACTTCTTTCTTCTGTCTTCCACTCATGAAATTCTTCCAGTCACCAAAAATACCCTTTCTTATGAAAGGGGAAATATCACTCTCGATATCTGGATGATCAATGAAGTTGGTTTTGTGACTTTTGAGCATACTGTCAAATGATAACTGCTTTAAACTGGATGATATGGCATCATCAGATAGTTTCTTGCCAAGGAAAGTGGCCACCTCAATAAGGACACTTTGCAGATCTTTGATCATATCCTCATATTTTACATACAGAATATGTTCACTGTGGTCTTTCCTAGCATTCCACCAGCCAGCAACATGATCAAAATAACTCCCATAGAACAATTTTCCCTTCTTATAAATTTCATCATAGAAGTTATTCCAAGTACCATGATACAGTCCAAAAGGCCTGTACATTTTATATTGGTGATAATATGACACAAGTTGATCAAATGGATTTCTCATGACATAGATGACTTTGGGTTGACCTCTGCTGACACAGTCCTCCAAGGCCTTATAAGGTAGGTGTGTTAAAAAGAACCGGGGTGGCGTTTTTTTCAATGTTTGTTCCACAGGATATTCCATATTGAATGGCAGCCATGTGAAAGAATGCTGTATTTCCTTGCCATCTGAAATAATTTGCGTAACAAGTGCAGCCATCCAGTGTGTTTCTGTTATCATAATATGAAGAGGATAGACAAGTGGCAGTGGAAATCAGAGGCAATTAACAAACTATCAACCATTGTGGTATGACCATATTCTAGCAGTTACTGGGTTAAATATCTGACATTCAACATTGCAGGAGTAAATACGAAAAAGTCCAAGTACCTGATTTGGGATAAGATGTCACAAATACATCTCTTTTGTTGAATGTATACTGCCTGACTTCCTTAATCTGTTCCACAGCATTAAAGGTAGGATATCTGATTCCGTCATAATTGACATATTCAGGTTCACCAAGTGTAAAATGAAGTGAAGATCGCGCACACATACTCATGTTGAAAAGATCCAACACTGTTCTCAGGAATAACTGTTTCATTTACATGAGGACAACCCTATTTATCTGCTCATTAAATTCATGAATAAGCTTTGCCCCTATTGATTTATTAAGACAAATTGATATTACCTTGTAATGGGGATATATTGTAAAGAGGTCACCAACTATATAGTTTAAACATATAACTGTAGTGGTGTATGGGGTTAAGTGTTCAAACTTATGATGTTTACAATGTTAATGTACATTGAGAAATTCTTGGGTGATATCTTTGCATCCCATTTACCTAAACAGTACACCCCTAGGTAAAGGTATGGTTAAAATAAAGGAAATGTGTATAAAACCCATTAATGGCTGGTATTGCCAATACACCTGGATGATTCAAAACACATTTCAGAATTAAACTTGACAACTTCAAATGATATTCAAATAATAATATTTATTAGTTGAACTGGACAATGAAAAGTCTCAGCTTCATCATTATGTTTCTGTATGTTTTTACTAGGGACAGTGGGAGACCAGACAATTATATGCTTGAAACATTTTTTCTAAAAAAAGATAAAAGAAGAAACAAGGATTTCTGTTTGTGTAGCAATCTGCTACTGCCTTAATAAAAGCACTACAGATATAGAAGTAGGAAATAAAGGAAACAAATAGACTACTAAAAAAGCCTGATAGGTGAAATAATGGCAAGTTTCACTCTTCATCGTGCTGTGATGGTAATATTCGCTCAATATAATTATTGAGTCTTGAGACACACTGAGATACAAACTACACCAAATACAATTTATAAACATATTTTCAAAACAATTCCAAAGGATGTACACAGTTGTATCCTTTATTGGAAAAAAAATATACAAGAAAAATAATACAATGGTAAGTTTAAAAGTTCAAGAATATATATAAAAAAAAATATGGCTCTGGTCACAGTCTCTGGCTTCTGATGGCTTCATAAGCAGTTGTATTTGTTGACTAATCATTGTATATTTCTAGTTAGTTGTACATATAGTAGATATTCTAGAACTCTTATAATCCAGGTAAAATAGTTAAATGCTAACCATTTATGTCAAAGTGTCATCTTAGTTGCACATTCCTAGTGGTTAACAGGAAGGCGTTCCAGAGGATTTTTACGGCAGTTTGTACACCGATCGTAAGCTATACGATGTACATATGATGAAAAAAATTACCAGAGAATATATACGAATTTATTTGTTAGTCCAGAGCACAAATACGAATATTTGTAAACGTTTACGAACGTATGTAAACCCCCAAATATGCCCAAATTTACGTCATGGTCAAGGAGCCATCGTAAACAAAAATTCTATAATAAAAGGGCTATGCAAGGACTATTTCATGGTTTCTCATATGCTCACCATCAAGGCCATCATTCGTATGGCCTATTTTTCGTATATCATATATATGAATCCCCAAGTGTCAATTCGTAAATCTTCAATCAGACCTTTTAATGTATTATAATGATATGTATGACATGTTATTTACATGTTATGACATGTTATTTACATGTTATGACATGTTATTTACGAATGGTCGTAAATGTTTCAATCTTATACGATACGAATTTGTCATTCCTTTGGACACACTTTGTTGGGATAGACGTAAATTTCTATTCGTAAATGGGGTATGTATTTATCAGACGTAAAAAAGCTCTGGAACGCCCTCCAGGAGTACTAGAGTCATCCAAATGATGAGCTTTTTCCAATATAATGAGTCAATCCCTTATATGTTTAGTTCAAATCTTTCCTCCTGTGATATATTCTGAATGTCTACGCCAGTTGACTTGAATTGTAAATTTGACTGATTTAATGTTGTAGAGTTTCAAATATGTATTGGCTATGTTTTCACACAAGGTTGAATTCCAAATCAAATGTATTAATTTGAATCATTCCATCCCATTTCATCACATACATCATGTATTTGATTAGTTTGGAAGTTGATTATTGAATGTATACTGGATCCCAGGGGAGACCGGATTGTATGTTATTTCAAACCGACTGTGGACCAGTTTAAATAACGTTAATAAAAAGAAAAGAAAAAAAAAAAAAACATGGTGTAAGTTCTCATCGTCTGCCAGCTACCACGAGTTACAAGTTTCAAAATCTATTCTTCATTAGTAATCTTGATAATACTGCATGGCTTACTTTGTTTTACAAAATGTTCACACTAAGGTGACTGTACTAGAGTCATCCAAATGATGAGCTTTTCCAATATAATGAGTCATATAGAGTGTTCTTCTATAAGTAATATCTTAATAAGGTACTATCATGTGTAGAGCCCAAAATTAAATATAACACTATCTGATTAGAATTAAATACCAGAATACTTTAATACATTTTTTGACATTCTTGCCCAAATGGAATAATATGGAATAAAGAGTAAAACTTGTAAAAGATATTCAATGCTCATTCATAAGGTAATATTGACACAAAGATATTGTATTCATGCTGGTATAAGATGTAAACCATATAGTTATGTTAAAACATATCTGAAATAAAACTTGCATTCAAAAAAGATTGAAAATAAAGAGATATAATATAGCCCTTTAACTTCCATATTATGAAAGTTGGTCATCAATGTCAAAGTGTAGACCGAGACTGACTATTCTATCCACGTACAATTGTTTCACCTCTTCCCTCTGTATTTCACTAAAGAAATTCTGCCAGTCACCAATGATACCCTTTCTTATAAAAGGGGAAGCACTATTCTCATAGTGTGGATGATTAACATGGTTGGTCTTTGGATTGTTGCGCATACTTATAAATGAAGTTTGTTCAACAATGGATGATACAACTTGCTCTGGGAGTTGCTTACCTAGAAACGATGCCACCTTATTGACAATCTTGCGTCGATCTTTGATCACATCTTCATACATGACATACATAATGTGATCACCATGATCCTTCTTAGCATTCCACCAGCCTGCCACATGGTCAAAATAACTACCATAAAGCAATTTTCCCTTCTTATAAACATCATCATAGAAGTCATCCCAGGTACTTTGATACAGACCAAAAGGGCGATACATTTTGTAATGATGATAATACGATACAAGCTGGTCAAACGGATTTCTCATGACATAAATACATTTTGGCCAATTCCTGCCAAAGCACTCTTTAAAGGTCTCAAAAGGTAAATGTGTTAAAAATTGATGTGGAGAAGGTGTTCTCATTGTCCTTTGGAAGGAGAATTCCCTGTCAGTTGTCATTGGCAGCCACAAAAATGAGGGCTTTATTTCCTTGCCATCTGAGAGAATTAACCTGACCGAGCAGCCATCCAATGGGTTCCTGTAAAATGTACAGTTACTTACTAGACTTCATTGTGTACATTCAATTACCCCTACAAGGGCCAATAGCTGATGCCTTATAGTTAACACAGATAGCAAGTTGTAGTATGAAGATTGAAAGAACAAGGTTTAGCGAAGGAAATGTGACATAGCTTCCCAGATACATGCATGTTCACCAGTTCACCAGTAGCACAATGACAGATTACACAAATATCAGAAGTACCAAGCCAAGAATGTGATGTTTCAGAATGATCTTGTGGCATCACATAATATCACAAAACATTTTTGAACAAATGCTATAGATTATGGTTGGGTGCACTACCTGATTTTGGATAAGATGATACAAATACATCTGTTGGGTCAAAGGTATATTCCTTCATTTCCTCGATGAGATCCACACTATTAAATGTTGGATAACGAGTTCCATCATAGTTGAAATGGTCAGGTTCACCATGTCTAAATGACGCAGATGCTTTCGCACACATGCCTACACTGAAAGAAACATAGCTTGGAGAATGTTCTATATGTGAGAAATAGTTTTTAACATTGTCATTTAAATCTGTCATCAATGTAAAGCTTTGTTTATTCGGTCATACTTTATGCAGCTATCCTGAAATACATTTAGATGGAATTTGTGTGTCACCAATGGATAAGTCATCATTGATCTTGAAGTACTACTATTAGATATGTTATGAAATTCAAACACAAAGTGAGTCAATGGTTCATAAAAATTAACTCGTGCTGGCTGACAGACAATTCTTATATTAGAATACTAAACTGTATGTCTATAGACAAATTGCATACCTAGTCAATGGGTCCTCTCTCAACAAGAATACTTCCACAATTGGTCAGATTCACCTTCAGAGCTGAAAACCAAAGTAAGTCTAGTTAAAGCCTGGAAGACCACATAACAATGGAGATCCAAGGCATTCATTAAATAATTCAATGGTATTGTTCAGTATATTACTAACCCATTTGACATGGTACTAACAGCTGGTAGAAAATGTTTACATGTAGGAAAAATTACTGTAGGCACTATGTAGATCAATTAGATGCATGTGGTATAACAAAAAGGTGAAATGTTAAAACTTTAATATCAACATGAACATTGCCATGTGTATGTACATTTATTTTCTTTACTGGTATTTGCCACTTGGATAATATTCAAAATCAGGTACTATGAATGTTATCACCAAGGAAAAGCCTCTCTCTTGATTAAAACTTCATTAATTAATTATATAAAATCTAGAATATTGAATGTATGTAATATTTGACTGATTGATACCACCATTCACCAATATTTTTTGTTTCATTAAGATAAATTGCAATATCAATATGTATTTCAAAACTTTAATTTAGAAATGTTTAATATGTATGTGAAATATTTCCTTCAAATAAGATTACTTATATGAACATGTTTTTTACTATAGCTAGAATAGTTAAGGTATTTGAATGTTAAACAAATTAGTAGGTTTGAAATATTGTAAAGCTGTATGTTCACGTGTTCTCAGGGTGAGGAGGGGAAAGAAACTGTCAGAACGATTAAATCATCCTCTTTTTCTTTATCAAGAATCCAAAACGTTCCATCCAATATTGATTCTGTCACATCCTTTTTGGAAGAGGTTTACCTTCAGACCCACAATTATAGATAGATATGGGGAGTTGATGCACAGTTTACTGTATACCTGATATTATTAACCTTTAAAGCCGTAATCTAGTCATTTTTTGCCACCCAGGAAAATAACAGAAATTTCAATTCTTCCCTTCATTAGTTCTTTAAAACAGAACATTCTATGTAGTAATCAACCTACCAAAACACATCCATTGTATATACCACAGAAAATCTTAACTTATTTCTCAAATGACTCAATTCACTATAACTAAATCATCAACCAGGGTAGATCATATTATGTCAAATGTTCAAATATCAATGGAAACATTTGGCAGAAATACATGCAATTATCACCAAAATTACTGGGTCTAAAGGTTTAATTGCTACTTTACTTTGTCTAACAATATGATATTTTAAAATATCTAAAATATTTAAAATATTTAAAATGTCTGAGCCCGCCCATGGAAATTTATGTACCAGGTGCAGGATGCAGCTAAATTTTAGATAGTGAATATCTTACTCATGATCAGCCCTTGCCTATACACATTATATGCTAGAGAAAGTAAAGCCAATTGAGAAAAAGTCAGAAAAAAATAGCCTCTCCATTACGTATGTTTCCAAGTTCTGCCGGAAAATATTCAGTGATGAGAGCTTGTAAGCTAGAACTTTGTACATTCTGGTTGTACGGATTGCACTTAGGTAGGAATCAAAACCTCACACGTATTAGAGTACAATTTAAAACCTAGTATTTGAATGTAGACTAGAATAATTATTATGAAGTTGAAGTGTTTGAAAAAAGTAAAATGCCACCTGACTGCAAAATGTTCTTATCAAAAATACTATTAAAATTTCTTAAATAAAAGGAAAGCGCATTAGTAGCTGTAGGCAGTGTCAACAGCAGGTGAGACAACCCTGAAACCTGGTGATCATGGGGGAAAATGGTCTATCAGCGGCAGCACTGCCATCAAATGTAAAGGTATATAAATTGAAAACCGGTTGTATAAAAGGGTAGGTAGTAACTAGTTTCAGGCAGAGAGCGAGATGTGTTTAGATCAATACGGACCTTGGGGGTTTGGGAGCATGGTGATAGAGACGTACTAAGTCTGTGGTGACGTCTGGTGACCAATAGGGGAACTGCACTACTGAACAGGACTATTCAGAGCAGGTGTACTAGCGATAGGGAAGTCCACCTCTGTGGTCTGATTGAACTCTAATGGTACAAATGGACATTAAGTACTCATTTTCATTTACATCGACATATTTGTAACACTGCAGCTTACTCAGTAATTAACTTGACCTCTACAAATTGAGTTTTGTCTGTGTTTGGATCTGAACAAATCGATCAGAAACTAGCTTTACCCTTGACTATAGGTCTGCAGGGCAAGAAAGGGCTGGTTTTCTTTCTCAGTTTTCTGTTCCCATTAATTATTATATTCATTAGCAATTTGTCACATGGGAGGATGCTCATATTTCAAAAACTTGTGCCATCTTTGTCAGATTCTACTCTTATTTCTTAAATAAAATACTTGTGCCTGCAAACAATTTTGATATTGAATGATAAAAAAAAAACTCAATCTGAATATACCACTTCTAGTTTTATATCATATAAGTTGGTTATATGGATATACATGTAGAGGTCCTACTTGGGCCTACCAGGGTGTGCTGCCACCTGTAGTATTGAACACTGAACCAATCAGTTTACCTATAGAGTAGCCTCAGAGACCAGGAAGCCACTGGACAGCAAACACCTGCAGTGATTTGTTTCCCCTTCCTTTTCATTACCAATGATTCAGTATATTATAAACGGGCCTTCATTGCCCACATTATCTCAGGCAATTCATTGTTTGTTTGTTTGTTTATTATCCAATTTCCATGTATATCATAACGTTAACCACACTATGTTCTTAAGACAGGTAGAAGGACCAGATATTTCAAGTTTTTCAGTCCTTTCTTGCCCTGCAGACCTATAGCAATAATGGAATGATAACTGGAACTAATAGTAATGAGCAAGAAGTGAACCTTTAATATTCCCCTCATGAAATAACATCAAGATATAAACAACCTTAGTGTTCAGGATCACACAGGGGTAATTTGACAGCCGGGTCTTTGACAGGTCCCTGGGGTATCAGAGCGTAGCCATCACGACCCTCCTGGGCACGTTCAGAAATTCACTTTTTAAGGAGGGAAGGATCCAGGACTATTAAATTGGGGGCAGGTTGTATTGCCAGGTCGTCCGTAACGCTTACTGTGGACTCCTTGTTTTTAGTAATTTTGAAATATTTTTTGTGTAATGAAATAAAGAAGGACCTTTGGGGTCCTCCTCCGGTGGCTGTATGACCCATGGGGATCGTACAAACCTTTGGCTTCACCCTCGGTATGTGACATTCTCCGCTAGGTAGTATGGCCACCCTTGGATGCCCCCACTGCCCTTTTTTATTTTAAGTTATAGGCTAAATACTAAAACGTTGCGCATATCCATTAACTGCGGCCCTGTATTTCTAGTGACGGATTTAGAGGGATGTGCAGGGGTGCCCCATATTTTTGGCCAAAAATATTATTTTTTAATCTTAATTTTGTTTTGAAATTGTATTTCTAGTACGCATAGGTATTGAAAAAAAAGGGGGGGGGTTTCTTGCAATAAATTTATTAATAAAGTTTAAATTTAATATTGTAGATACCACTGTAATAAATACCCCATGGCCAGGGACAACTACCTTGTCATTTTAGAGGGTAGAATGGTTGCAGGAATGGCTCTTGAAGGGGGCAAGAGGGGTGGAAGTCCAGGCTCCGCCATTTTACTTTAGGATCAAAATGACCAGGCATAAAAATGAGTGGTGTGGGCCCTATATGTGTCCATTGATTTGCAAAGTTTAAGTAATTAGCCTATATACCTCCTGAGTAACAATCAGAAATAATTATGTTGACTTGAAAATAATTTCATCCATAAATACAACTTAATTGTCACCAATACCGGCCAGTCAATGAGCAACATGCAATATGGAGCCTTAATGACATGACTGGTGGATTGAAAACCGGATTGATATGGAATTTTTTTTAATTCAACATTTGACATTGAGAAAAATAGATGACAGAGACATGCGACATAGACATTTTTTAAATTTGACACGTGATATCAGGACCCCCCTCATCTAGACCCCCAAACTTCGAGTGGTCGGGGCACTCCTGGCAAACATAGAACAGATCAGACAACATTTTAATAAGAGTCTGACAGGGACATCTGAAACGCCAAGGTTCCATTCATACATTGTAAAACATCCAGGTAATGGTGGGAAACTCCCAGGGATGATACTGAGTGACACGCTGGGAACAAAAATATACAGGTGTACCTTAGAGGTAGGATCCCATCCCTGATTCGTGATTCTTCCACCCTTGGATTTCTATACAGGGTAAAACTAAGGCACACAAAAGGATCCGGCGGGCCTCACTTTGCCTTATATGGTCAGGTAAACTCACTGTCAGGACTATTATACTGTTATATGCCGACGATACTGTTATCTTTAAATCAGAAGACTTAAGCCAGAATTTATTTGATGAAATTCAAGGAGATCTTAGAATCTTAGATATTTGGTGTAGACAGCACAAGCTAACAATAAATATTAAAAAAACTAAAAGTATGTTGTTCAGTAGGAATGAACATCATAATGTTCCTAAAATTAAATTGGGCCAAGGTACTATAGATTATGTAAGAATGTACAAGTATTTAGGGATAAATTTAGATTATGATTTGAATTTTAAGTATCAACTACAAGAAACTTACAAAATTGCCTCACATAAGCTACTAATGCTACGACGCATCCGGAAGTCAATTACGGACTATACTGCATTGACCCTGGTAAAAACAATGATACTACCATATTTGGATATGGGAAGTATTTACTTTACTGCTTGCCCACAATATCTGACTCATCAATTGGATATTCTATTGAATATGGCCCTTAGGATTTCATTGCGAATACAGAATCCTACCGATATTCATATTTTTGATTTGTATACAAGAGCCAACCTTCTGCCGATTGAATACAGACAGGATTACTTTCTTCTGAACACTATCTATAGGCTTATAAAAACTGAAAATATTATTATGCATTCAATGACAAGGTTAACCAGACAGAATCAGGCTCCAACAGTACACATACCTTTTACAAGGCAAAATTTCATGTTACACTCACCTGTATTCTACGCAAAAGCCCTTTGGAACAAACTACCGGTGTACTTACGATTAATAGAGACATATACAGAATTCAAACAGAAGTTGAAGAGACATATTACTGAAAAGTATTGGCAAAATGAAATAGCAAAACTGACTGCAGGAATTTTTATCTAATTGTTAATTGTTAATTGTAAACTCAGCATTTGTTTTGAATTATAAGTTATAAATCATCATATGTCATCTCATCTCATATCATCAAAAACCCAAATATGACATGTTTCTATTGATCACGTTAAAGATCTGAAAAATAATGAACAGCTTGTATTAGATTAAGTTATGGCTGGCGGTGAGGGAAGACAGGAGCAATCCTACTCACCCCAGGGTAAATAAAATGTTTCAAAAAAAAAAAAAAAAAAAACTATTTCCTGAGTTAGAGAAAAGGTTGCAATTGAATATTGCATTGGATTACTGCTGTGGCATCCTAGGAGCATCATTGAAGCATCATAGGAGCATCATAAGAGTGGACAGCTTGGATATTTCCCTAGATGAGTAATATTTCAATGGGATATAGTGTATCATGATTACCATGTACATTGGTGTGCCTGGCTGAGCATAGAATTCAAGTTCATGGTACAAGAAGAACTCTAAAGGAAATAAAAACAATACAAATAAGTTGGAAATAGAACTGGTTACCTAATAAGACTGTGTATTCAATGGGCCTTGGTTCCTTTATACATACACACTGATTCAATTGACAATTATTATCATTATTATATGATTACTTGCTCTTAAGGACTGACATACCCTCATTTACAAAAATGTCTGAAACAGGAAGGGTAGGTGCACCAAGTATTTGTACATTAATACTATTTGGGCTGATACTTCTGGTACAAATGCAATCATCTGAATCTGCCTCGGTTAAAAATGCAGCTATTCATCCACATCACAGAGTAAGGAGGGATGACCCCATGCCTGTACAATCATTTCTTGAAAAGTTGAAGACAAAACCAATGGATCTTATCATATTGATGGAGAGATCAAGAGCAATTGGAAGATACTATTTCCACTTCAGAATCCGAAGATTTGTTAGTTATGTCTTGCGATATTATACAAAAATTGGTCCGTCAAATGTCAGGCTTGTTGTCGCTACTTTTGCCAAAGGCTTCACCATTCACATTAATGGGATGGAAGACGCTTTGATGAACAAATGTTCTATCTGGGATAAACATTGGGAAAATGTTGTAATCAATGACAATGTTGGAGAGTGGGGGTTCACTGGTGTTAAAAATGCATATGAAAAATGCATTGAAATATTCAGGAATTATGGAAATCCTGGGAACAAAAGATATATCTGGATATTGACATCAGGAGACTATAGAAATTATCGAGATGGAGACCCACTGGATGCAAAAAACATATTGAAGAAGGAAAATGTCACCATTTTTGCCACTAAATCAGGAAATATTGTTGGTCAAGAAGGCCAAATTCGCTCCATTCTTGATGATGAGAAACATTTTGGAGGAAACATAATGGCTTGGCTCAAGACATTAAGCAATGTGAAAGATCTAACAGAAACAGGTAAAGCTCAATTCTATTTAAAAGATGCTTGCATATATACTTTCAAAGGGCTATTTTTTCTTTTATTAACTTCTACTGGATATTCTAAAGTTATTTAAAAAGTAAAAGGAAAATGTCGAAAGAATTAGAAAACAAGGTATTCCCAATAAGTCATGTGACATCACAAATTTGGGGATATCCCTTAAAACAGGTCTGTCACTTACTAAAATGTCAAGCAACCATAACATTTTTCATCTGAAAGGTTGAGACATATAAAAAAACAGAATGTAATAATAACATTCTCATGAAGTAATGTCTAAATCAAATCCACACAGAATGTCATTGCAACATTTTGATTAGACCTGTGAGGTCCAGGCCTCACTTACACTGAAGATGTCCAGGTGTCAACCTTACCTAATCAGGTCTCAACCACAGCTAAGCAGAATGTTATTTTGACATTCTTGTTGAGTGATGTCATAATGATTGACCTCATAATGACATTACAAGAGCATTATATTACCAGAACATCACAATATAATGTTGCAATGGTTGGCTGGGAGCTCCCCTCAACAACTACTTATCAGAAAGTACCAACCCAACAAAAAGTATGTCACCTGTGTATGTACTGACCAAACAAATAAAGACAAAGAAGACCTGTTTTTCATAAATAATTGGTTGTTCATTTCAGATGAATCAAACTTTGAACTGGTTAATCAGCGTGATGAATGTTACTGTGATGTCACCTTTGGATTTGAGACATGTGGTAAGTGATACATTGTTCAAAAGAATATTAGAAATAAAATGGTTCTTTTACATAGGGTATTCATTCTGGGTATAGCAATAAATAAGCTGGTTGGTTTCATGATTAGAATTTCTAATATCTTCTTAGCAACAATCTTTTGTCATTCAGCATCATGTGGTGGTGCAAAATATCAAATAAAGTGAGAGAATAATTGCAAAATATATCTTTGTACTATTTCATTCTGTTATCTACCGTTAAACCCCTAATGTAAGTCAAGGCTTAGGTGAAGGGTAGTCTGATCAATTAGAGCCAATTAGGCCTCCACTTTAAGGGTGTGGCTTATATTAGGGTTTAAACAAGGTTGAATACAGTGGCACCTCTAGATCTGAAAATGATTTCTGAAAAAAGAATCTAAAGTAAAAGTAAGAATGGGTTTTTATTAGGGTAGGGCTTAGATTAGGGGTTTTACAGTAATATCAACTGTGAAGACAATACATGTTTGTTAAGAAACATATTTTCTCACCATGCCCATGGGATGATCATAAAGCTCTTTGTTTTATTATTTTGCAGGATTATGTTCTGCTGCAGAGTGTTCTATGTGTTCTACTAATACAAGAGACTGTATTTGTATAGATGGGCTGAATAAGTCAATCTGTTCTAGTTCATCCATCGAAGTATGTCACTTTGAGAGTGCAACAACTGGAAGAAATTGCCAAACCAGGGAACTCCAGTGTGTCAAAAATGCCTGCGCTAATTGTGGCTTATGCATTGAAAGTGGCACACAATATAAATGTACCTGTACTGGCAACTACAACCCCGTTCACTTTTGTGAACTTGGTAAATATACTTACTTTTTTAACTGATATTTTGGCTAAAAGCAACAAGCATTATAGGAGTGGAATATTCACAGCTTACCTTCTCATTATTATAATTCATAATTCTTTTCATCTATTTAAGACTTGATTGATATTTGGGACTCTTTAAGGGTAAACTACTGTCCCTGTTTTAATTCATGAGTGTCTATCTGCTCCTGAATTTCTATTCATTGCCCGCCCCCCATATTTTGAAGATTTAGATTACCAATCCGAAAAGGAAGAAAGTTTGAATAGGCCCTACCTGAAATAAGGCTGAAATCTCATTGAAATAGTGTCAAAATCGAATAGGACTAAAAGGGACACATTTTTAAGTCCTTTGTTTATAATGTAGTCATAAAAATAAATCATAAGTTATTCCTGCCATTTTGGTCTTTAGAACCTTTCTGCTTAAGAAACATGTTGACGGCCTCAATTTATAAGATGCCCAACATTTCCTCTTCATATGGTTATTTAGCAGTAGTTACAATTTTTACATTAAAATTGACCCACCTAGAACTTGGGAAGATGCCAGGGAATTCGAAAACAAGTAATACATGATCTATTCAGTTATGATTGGCTGAATTATAAAAAAATTGCAGCTATAAGATTCAAGATTAGCTACCAGCAAATAAGTGAGCAAATAATCATGAATTTATTTCATGTCCAACCATCTCTTCTATACATAAAAGTTCTTCTGAAAGTTATAGACAATATCATTACCAATACCAAGATTGTTTACCAATACCAAACAGACACTGACAGTCAATGTTTTTGATGTATCAGAACGTTTGTCAGTGTTTCCTTGTACCGCCCAGTCTGCTCCGCCGTCAGCGACACTAATTGTTTTTTGGCTGGAACTGATTCCCGGCATGAGGTGAGCAAGTAGGCTTTGGGAGAGTTCGGTGGGAAGCACTGGGCACCAGCGAGCACCAGCGATGACAGCTTGAATATTTTCTTTGCATATTTTACGATATCTATACTATCATATTATTGCATTTTAAGCCTCATTTAGACATATTTAACCAAAATGAGATGAATATAAACAGTTGGCAGGAAGATTGAAGAAGCAAAACTGTTTCGCCAAGTTCGTCATTTTGGCGGAAAGCTTTAACATGTGACCCGCTTCCTTGGCCATTTTTGAGATTGACTCAAGGGATTAGGACTTGTCTTCGCTGGCAAGGTAAGTATCTGTTTTAATGAAAACCTTTTGTTGTAGCTGAGATATCAGGGAACAGATAGATATAAATATTTAGTAGAGACAAGACATAATTCTCGAGACTTCTCGGTTTCTATTTATCAAAATTTGAAATTTGAAAATCTTTCTTTTGTCTTCGCGGTGTAAAACCACCAGTGCAGAAGAAACCTGTACAGAAACCAAATGATAATATAACTGTAGCACAGAATGTCTTTGAACAAAAATGATTTGGGCCAAGTTTTCTTCATTACATCTTTATGTTGGTGTTAAACGTCCCACTGCTGATATTTGAACAAAGATGATTTGGGCCAAGTCTCCTTCATAACATCTTTATGTTGATGTTATACATCCCAGCACTGATATTTGCACCAGAGAAGAGTGCTCTCAGCAGTGTCTCTGCACGTTGGGCTGTTCTGGGGGAGGCAGGGGCGGCAGTGGGTGGTCAGGACATGGGTTATGTGGTCTCCCTCTCGATGGGCTCATCCCAATCCTCCTCCTGTATTGCTAGGGCCTGGGAAATATAATAAATATTATTATCATTATCTTGCAATACATTTATTCACTTATCTCTACAGTTTACTGCTGACAATGTCTTTCTTACCATTCCATGTTCTTTGGCAGGCTCTTGGGGAAGTACACGAGTACTGTGATGGAGGGGCAGCACCAAAGGCAGCGGCCGGTCTCTGATGGGTAGCTGATGGTAGAGCACCCAAGACAGCCAAGGGCAGTAGTCGTGATGCCAGGGTGACACCGAGGTCGGCTGTTGGCCGGATTGTATAGAAAGACAACTTGTGTTGGTTTAACTCATTTTATTCTTCCAGGCTATTGTTACAGTGGCCCCGCACTGTGCACTCCTTTTGACTCGTCTCGTCCCTCTCCCTGCTGCCACACCTCTGCCCGATCTGGAGATGGGGCCCGGGCAGTAGAGAGATGCTAGGTTATGTGGTGGTCCCTTGAGAAATATTCATGCAGGGACCCCCATACATACCAGTCACACCAAATAGAGTAATTATAGAATAAAAGCAAAATAGAATATACACTATATAACACAGCGGAGGTTCGCTCGATCTCTTTCCACTGTTGTCCAGGTGGTCAGCACAGGCTTGCTGGCATTGTGTGGCTCGCAGAGGGCTGCAATTTTGGATTAAAAATTATCATTCAACGCTCGATATGATGGATTACACTGTTGTTGTTGAATTTTTTGTACTGCTCTTTAATTTTTTACCTTTTTATTTTTCCACAGAGATTGTACCTTTTTTTTTATCTGCTTCTCATATTCTTATTTCCCAGCGTTGGAGGCAGAAGGTAGGCCACTTGCTATTGGTTAATTGCTGCTGTTGTTGTACATTGGTTTGTGTGGGGCAGCTGGTGTACTGCTATACCCCATTCCGCGGTGGATGTAAGTGTGCCCTGACAACTGCGCAACTATGACGTGTAGGAAAATAGCTTGCATTAATTTGTTGATGCAGATCCATCTTGTGGAATGATTGGCGTACCTCCCCTCCGCGCCTGCCTTCCCTGCTAATCCCTTCATGATCTTGCTTAGCTCATTCTTGCCCATAGCTTGTCTTCGGTACCAGCATTCGGAGGTTGGGGCCCTTTTATCGTTGACAACTAAGTAGAAAGGGGTGTCATCTTCTAGCATGTCGAAGGGTAGGTGCTTCTTATATTCCCTGTTCAGGTAGATGGGACAACAATCTGGTCTGCTTAGGTTAGGCCACATTTTAGGCTTAAATTTTCTGGCCTTCCCCCCAGTTTGCCCAGTTTTGGTGGTCCTTTTATGGAACTCTAAGAACTTAGGATGTCAGACTTAAGCTCAAGAATTGCATCAAGATAAAACTGCTTTGGCATTCATTGAAATAATAGCTCATGGCATCTGGGGTCTTTTGACTCGTGATGCCCTTCGGCATCTAGTATCTTTTTACTGCTGATGCCTCAAGGTATTTGGCTTAGTGAAACAGTTAAAGATATTAGATGCTGTTCACTTAGATGCAACCTGCTGGATTATCTTAAAACAAACAACTGATTGTACTTTTGTGTAGTTTGGTAGTTTGTACATCCAATCAAAGTGAATTTATTAATAAGCTGAACATAAGAAAAAATTATCCTTTAAATTTAAGTGATATCAAATCAAATTTGCATATTTTAAAGTAGCTGCTCCCCTCTATTTTTCAACTCTTTATATTGTAACTTTTCTTAGAAAAATTTTAAGCTATATTATGGTCTGCTTAGGACATGATCTTTGCTGACAACAAATATCTTAGATATATTGTTGTTCATTAAAAATCAAGCAAGAGACCCCCAAGTTCACATAAGGTCAGGAGGTTTTCCAAGTCAGAAGCGAATGGTTAAGTACAAAACATTATCTATTAACAAAAGTCCTTTAGTCGACCCATTAAGCAGAATGCGAGATATGATATGTGCTTTATATTCTTCTCAGATTATTTATTTGTCAAGACGCTAAAGTGTGCTGCCTTTCAGGTATGTGGTCACTGGGCCAAATGTAGCATAATATTACCTTATAACTGGTTCCTTAATCCATAAGGCCAATGTAGTTCAAAATAGCTCCATATTGTTGTAGGTATCCCTTAATTTGTTTCTGATTTTAATAGTAAACGTGAACAGAGAACAATAACAAATAGGAACCATGAAAGATATATAACCATTGCTTCATGCATAATAATAATATTGTGTTTTTTTACATCTATATGTACATATAACTTTATATTAAGTGGACCCTCTGGCCTGTATGCAGGGAGCAAAAAGAAGAAGTATAATAAATATTAGAAGAAATATGTCCAGCTAATACTTCTCGGCTTTGAGATGAGAAAATCAATGTTGATAGATTTAACCTAATAATTACTGGTCTATCAAAATCTCTCTTACTAGTGTTCTGAGGTGTACACATATATATGCACCTACCCATTAAAACGTCAATATCATGTCCTACTCTTGTAAGTTTGCCAAATAGGAAGTCCTGTGGTGGTCATTCACCTTCTGTCATAAAATCCCCCACAGAAACTTTAACCTTGGATAATGTATGATAGTAACTCATCTTGAGTGATGATAGAACTATTGCATTAATAATCCAAACATAGATATAACATATCATGACCAGAGTATCATATTTTAATAATGAAAGGTGATCATTATTAGTTTTTCATATTTGAGAAATCTTCTAATTTTACTCAATTCGAAATGTGATGTTGACTGCGTAATTAGGTTGATTCAAGATGTTTTATATGCTTTTGTGTTTACTGAGAAAAAATACAAAAGGGGAACATTTAAACAAAAGTGCATTTAACAATTTAATGAAATATTCTTTTCTTCCAAATAAATTGCATTTAAAACCTTGCTGTGTTTGTTAAGTAAAATACAAGTATATAATTTATGTGTACATTATATCAAGGTGTGTTTAGGTAGGTAGGTATTGGTCTGTGTGTCTGTATGTAGATGTGAGTGTCGGTGACTGTGTAAAAATAACAACTCAGTAAACTTCCCATTCTTTTTAGATAGCTGTCCTGAGATGCAAGTGTCTGTGCTCGTGTAAAAATAACAATTCAATAAACTTCCCCTGCCTTTTCAGATAGCGGTCATAGATAAGGTGCATTCATCGATCGAAACCACATACAACACAGACTGATAAAACTGCATCACCATCAATAAACATTTTTTATAAGCGTAGGTAACCAGAGGCTTGCTCACGACTCCGTCATTTTATCCCCCCAGTAGGAGAAGGCCCTGACACTGCAGTACTTCCCACCCAGACCACCCAATGCAACCACATCTACACAATATACTCTACTTCAATGTTCAGCGTGGTTTTGCAGTCGGATTGCATTTACCAAAATATAGGTGATGCATAAAAAATTACCTTTGGGGTCATCTTTGGGTGGCCATATGACCCATGGGTATCATACAAACCTCAGGCTTCTCCGTTGCTATGTCATGATACCATATGGCTTGGATCCCCCCGAGGTCCTTCTCATCATAGTACCAAAGGTTATCTCTCCCTCAGAGGGGACATTTAACAGACAAACCAATCCAAGCTGATTAAAACATAATAAATGCTATTACCAATTATCCTAAAACAGGGAACAACACACACACCTGTGCTCCCCTCTCTGGATCTGCCATGGGCTACTAACCTAACTAAAGCTAAGTGGGACAGTATGTGCTAGTTTCCCAATGTATGTATACATATCATTCTGACCTTTTTTCTGATGGAGAGAGGAAGTTTTATACCATCTTAAATGGTATTACAAACTGGTCCTGAGCATATTTGTTTGGTGAATCATAATTATCCTTTTATTGGTCATGAACATTCAAAGTACACCACTTTAAATGCTAAAAACAAAACATATTGGATATCTTTGGAAAACCCAGAGAGTTAAAGTTTCGGTGTGGGTGTTTACATAATAGTTGTTTATACTTTGTAGCACACACAGATGGGTACAGGGATTCCTTTTAGGCTACACAGGGTAAGTACAAGCTGATAGATTTTAACTGAAATATAACAAACAAGAACTATAATAGATTACATTATTTTATAACTGACAAGAAGTTGAATTACATCAATATGCTACCTAACAACAGCATAAATAAAGGCAGCAGGGTGCTTTGAGGAAAGGGACACAAGGCTGTGCAAACAACACAAGAATTACATGTATACGCAGGTGGAAAGTCCGTGCAAACAGATCTGCTTACATACGCAGACATTGTGACCGCGTATACATGCATGGAAATATGCTGACGTAGCTCCTTTTTCCATCATTATATTATTTGTAAATCGGGGGCTTAACCCCCGAACCCCATTTTTCTTTTCTCATTTCTTCTTTTTATCTAATTTCTGTAAATATACAATTTTGCAAATACAATATACTTCACTTTACCTTATGTCCACATATGTTAGCAGATCTATTTGCATGGACTTTGTGTCCGCGCGTGTAAGAAATTCAGTATACGCTAGGGTGCATACGCAAATGTCGCGCATATAACCAGTCCCACTGGGGTTAAGGGCCTGTCTTCGGCTCAAGATTATGTAGATTTCACATTAGGCTACTCCCTCAAGTGTGGGTTAAGCCTGGTTCTGCCCAGGCAAAATTGTGATGTTATCATAACATTTCAGTGAAGTTTAATTTGATTCTGGATCTGGTTTTGTTCTTGCTAGTTAAATATTTTGACATTGCACTGTGACGTTATCATAGCATTCTGGTCATTTGATTTCATGTTTTTATTATACAGCTATAATAAAATTATGTATTGGTAAGGCCTCAACTTCACCAGAATATAATGTTATCATAACACTCTGTCTTGAAAAGATCTATCAGTTACTTGAAAATTGGGCCTGCTCGCCTGGATGGTTATGTTGTCCTTTGGCTGTTTCCTAACTTTTTCAACCAGAAGATGTATACTCTTATAAAGTAGCCACCCAAAGTTAATAGCAAAGAAACATATGAAATCGATTTCTGTGACCTACACCTAATGACATACTTTGACAGACAAACTGTTCCATTTCTTTTCAGAAGCAATTTAAGTAACAATGTTACAACGTCTCTGACAAAAAAGGCTTCTCTCTTAAGGCCATATTGCACTATGTGTCGGGTCTGGGCACCCAATGCGTCTGGGTTGTGTTATCTTACACAATTGTTATATCTTACAGACATGTTTGTAAATCCTGATGCCCAATCTGTACCAACGTGTCCCAACACAACCCAACATGACCAAATGTAATCCCAAACGCAACCCAAAAACCCTAGTATAATATGGTTTGCAACAGGTCTCATTGGGACCCAACGCATAGTGTATTATGGCCTTAATACAGCCCTAACATGAATCATTCGTGTTGGCTCATACTGACCAATGCCAACTAGTGGGGTCTGTTAACAACTTTTCCGTTACAGGGTGGATAAAAGCACCAAATTTTGCATGAGGCACCTCTGAGGCATAACTATTAAATCTAAAAGGGGAGCCGCCTTGAAATATCAAAATGAAATTTTGACAAATTTTGTATTTTTTTAGCATTTGAAACTTAAGGTATTTAACCAAAAGTATTGGTCATCTTGGTTTAGGTCTCCTGTGTAGATTCCAAAGGTCAATAATTGAATTCCCTGACCTCTAATCTCCCAATTTTGACACTGCCAATGTGTTTCTAGGCATTTCAGAAGCTGAGATATCAGGTTATTTAACTGAAAATCTGCCATTTTGGAATTTTGGCCCCCATCAGGGTTGTGTAGATATTTCAAGGTGGCTCCCCTTTTAAATTTCATTAAGGCATCTTAGGGGATCATCATGCCAATGAAAGTAAGAAATCATTTGGCGAAAGAGTAAATTCAATATCCCTTTCTTTTGAATCATTTCAGAATACAGCGGTTATTGTCAAAGGTATCATGCTAATGAATTAAGCCATTTTGAAATTTATGGTATTGGATGAATATTATTTTATTGAGCCCTCTAGGCTATAAACCACTAATATTGGAACCATTTCCCCTTGCCTTATACCTTAGTAGCTAAAAATCATAATATTTCTCAAAACTAACCAACCATCTTGGATTTTGGATTTTCACATCGACTTCAAACACAAATAAAAGAATTCCCTGACCCATAATCTCTCAATTTTGACACCAACCATATCTCTTTAGTCTTTTTAGAAGCTGAGATATAAGACTTTTTGTAGCAAAAGTCGCCATATTTGTTTTTTGGCCCCCACATCCATCCCATCAACATTTCAAGGTGGCTTCCCTTCCAGATTTGATAGTTATACCTCAGTGGTGTTTCATACGAAATTTGATGCTTTTATTTGCTGCGTAACGATTTCACTAAAAAATTACCTTAACAGACCCCACTAAAAGAGGACCTGACATAAAGTGTAATCAGAGCTTAATGTTAATCATACTATACTGTTCTTATTTTAGAAAACAACAAAAAGCCATTATGTCCTTTAGACATCTCCATGTGAGCCTCCTCCTTGCAGTGAGTATGGCCTTCCTGGATCCACTGCAAGCTGGAGGGGGCATCTGGCTCCCCCAACACAAAATCAGAGTGGCATTCTCAGACTTCTTTAAAACAGAAGACCAAATCAATGAAGAAATGAGGTTGAACTCAATTGAACCCCTCATATTTACCTACTCTAAGCAGAACATCACAGAAGAAGTCTTAGGTATGGATACATCTTTAGCAGTTAAAAGTTACTGACAAAACTAAACTTGCATGTAGATTTTTTCTCTCAAATAGACAGACAGTAAATCATAATTCACATCATTGCAAACGTAACATGTTGAATTGGATGCTGAGACAGCTAGCTTTATCGAATGTAAATGGCTGCTACTAAATCAAAATGAGGTTTGGTATCAGAGGATAATAGAGTGAGCCAAAACCAATAAATTCAACGAAATTATCCAAACTGAAATAATTATCAAAATTCATTTCTTAAGCCAATTTCTTGCCCATGATAAAATCTAAACCATGATATATGGTTGGAAATCATTAAATACACATTTTCCTAGCTCATCTCGATTAATGTGGATCTGCTAAAAATGGGGTTTGTTTACAAACAAATAGAAATATTACCATCTCTTGTGGAATTCTGCTTCAGTTTGAGCTAGTTTTCACAGCTAATACTTTACCACTGACCTTAACTAGACTCAACAAACATATTTCTATAGTATTCTGAGTTTTAACTAGATAGCATTCCTTAGCTAATTAGCTTTAAAATGAGGTGTAACGTGTGACATGTGACTCATTGCAACATCCTTCTCCGTATGTCAAATCGGGTCACATATTACTGATGTTGACTCCCTTTTGTGACGTTCCTCGGTAGTTCGGGGTTTCCGATTTCTACAGCAGAGGGACGTGGGGGTTGTTTGGGGTCTTAGCCGGACAGGGAGTCCGAGCAAGAAGCAGAGATGTGAGATCAAGATTCGTGCCTCGCGCACAAGGGGGATTGAGCGGGTCGATCCGGAAATCGGTATTCGTTGACGGGGGAGGGGTGTATCTGCCGGGCTGGACCGAGGGGTCTCAGCCATCGGGCGTGGGGTCCGGGCACTTCTGTTGGAGGATTGCGGAGGAGGAAAAATGGTAGGGATGGGTGTGGGCTGTTTCCTTTGTGCTGGCACTCTCTTCAGGGCCCACTGCGGACGGTCTACCCTCGTTCTCGTCCAGTGGGGGTGTCGGGCCGACGGTCGCCTATTGTTTGGTAGCGTGGGGCTGAGCCGGTCGCGCCTTCGTACCCCCGATCCCTGGGTTTCCGCCCACTATTTCGAGCCTTCGTGCCAGTCCGGTCTTCCGTTCTCCGGGCCATCTCGGGCTTTCGAGCCATGTTTCGGTCCCTCGGGTCTTCGGGACCCCGTCCTAACTTTCGTCTAATTTCCTTTAACTTTCACTATTTTACTTGTACTTTCTAGTTAATTAGCCTGTATTGGATCATCTTATCTGTTACCATAGGAAGAAGGCACATGTTGACACAAGGAGTACTGCGAAGGAAATCTTTTATTCTCTGGCCTCACCGCCCCTTTCATAGTCTAGTGGTCAGCCTTGATTGGCTGTTTCTGATCACGTGGTCATAATGACGTCATTTCCGGTTTACATTCATCACTTCCGGTTTACATATTTCTCAGGTCTTTTGGGTTTCGGGCTTTTACAGTTTCGGGCTTTTCGGGCTTTTCGGGCTTTTCGGGCCCATTACAAAATACACTTTAATCTGTCGCATCGTCTTACTTTCCATATTTCAACCTTGATAACTGATGAATAGACATTCATCACACTTTAAATGAAATACATGTCTGTGGGTGACATCATAGGTAAAGGCCATTATTCTGAAATCTTAAGGATTTGATTTACCATGGTTTGGGGAAGTTGGTATGAAACAATTGAACTGCAAGACACAAATAATAAGCACATACGACCAACTGAGAAGGGAGTATGAGGGGATTACAAACCCAAGGCAGGCCCCCATTATCTGCCCTTAGGCTGATACACTGGTTCCCACTTGTATCCCCTGTGATATTAAGAGAACAGAACTGCTCTCAGTTTGTATTGTTTTTATATATTTGCTTGTATGTATATATATATATATATATATATATATATATATATATATATATATATAATTACATATACACACACAAGCATTATAGTGTACCCTTGCATACAGGACATATTCATGTTCGAATAATATTGTCAAAAACTAGCACATTGTCAGAGGGAATGTTGAATATGAATTAATCAGATTATGACCTTATATATAGCTACCATAAAGCATACCAAACTAAGCCGTCTCTTTTCCCGCAGCTGGAGACGGGTCTGCCCCACACCGGCGTCAGATCCCTACATGTCGTCACTTTGCCAACCTGGAGCATGACAACTGCTGGAGCACGTAAGACATAATAAAGCATATAATAGAACTTTGTAGATACATGACAAGTAAATGTGATTGAAATATAAAAGTTTATACTTAAGGCCGTATTCCCACTAACTAGGAAACTCAAGTTTATTACTTGCATTCAGATACCAACATGTTTGTATCTGATCACAAGTACTCTATAGTATAGGGGTGGTATCAAAGTTCAAGGGCTGCGAACCTGAGATGCTAAAACAGGCTGCAGCAGGAAGTTAGGTATAACCACTATGTGCCACGACTCGCTGCAGCTCCTTAACCACTATCGCAATCTCATTAAGAGTACCAGACATGAGCCTTTATCAGTTTTTTCTATTAGTTGTATGATAAAATGGAACTTTCCTTTTATGTTTGTATACATAACATACCCTAAGTACCTCATTAAGGCTAATTAATTGATTAATGAGTTAATGAGTTAATGAGGTCATTTAGGGACATTAAGATAGTGTCTCCAACCTCCTCATAATGGTAGCAAGCTGTGACCTTGGTACCCCTGGATGGAGGCTAGATGCTGTAATGTCACTGACCTTTGGCTGTGACCTGCTGTGGTGAATTTTAATGTCTCCCCTCAACAACATACTTGTATTCCCTGAACGTTAGTATGAACCAATTATTCTATATCCGACTACGCCTTATTAGAAATTGCTTGCATTTACTTGCGTTCACTTATATTCTTTATAATAAATGCAAGTTAAATGACCAGTACACTTAAGGGAACGTATAGTGGAATATAGCCTTTACTTTTCATATCATCCGTGTAATAGAGTAAAGCTGATACCGCTGTTGCCCAATTGAAACGCTGTAGTTTTTGCCCCTTTTATATGATCATTTTTCACCTGTTACAGATGCCGGAGACCAATAAGATATTTCCGAGTGAAAAGTAATTTTGTTGTACACCTTCCTACTTATGACCTTTTCCAATGGACAATGATTGGTGAATGTGCTTCTTCGTGAGTAAATAACTAAACATATAGCCTGTTAAATTTAACCCTTTAGACCCCACAGGTTGCATTCATGAATTGCTTGATTTCCCCAGGATTTCCATGGATTTCCCTCTAGAATTCCCTAAATTCCTTACTATTGAGAAAGTTCAAAGTCTCACCAACTGCTCTAAATGAACCTCATAGAAATGGGGTTTGTAGCATTGGAAAGGTTATTAAATCAGCTTTTAAACGATATATTGGCCAATTTTGTACATTGAATACTCATAATAGGGTTGTACTGGGAAAATTATGGAAAAATTAAGGGAAAATTCCCGTTTTTCCGGGCGGCTATGGCCGGATTGGGGAAATCACCCTCGGGCGGCTATGGCCGGATTGGGGGCTAAAGGGTTAAATATATCAATCTAAGCTCAAAATTATTGCAAACTCTCATACGAAAAATCATATGAGAGCAATATTAATTTTTGGGCTTACTGAGAAATGATTTAAATGCATTAAACCTTGAAAATGGTTTGCTTCGAAGTGTTCATATTTTGATGTGAAATTATTTATATTTGACATACTGTACATGTAATCACTGACCTACAGACTGTCAAAGTGTCTCATTGTAACAACATCTTCCATCCCCAGGGCCACGTCTGCCTCAACCTGCGCAGGGAATATAACGCAGTACGTGCCTCACACCTTTCTGGTCAGCCCCAACGACCCAGCCACCACTGACGGGCCCCTCCTCGTCTCTACGGCTACCATGCATGTCCCTTACTACTGCCGCTGTTACTAAATTCAAGTCAACTAAAGGTCTGAACTGAATAGACCTAGAGTCTATCAAAGTGTCTCATTTTAACGACATCTTCCATCCCCAGGACCACGTCTGCCTCCTCCTGCGCAGGGAATAAAACGCAGTACATTCCTCACACCTTTTTTTTTTTATGTAATTTTATTATCCTGAGTTGAATACAATAGGCTTACAGCCTGTTTTCATTGCCAGCTCAGCAGCAGATTGTTAACATATGAATGGCAATAATACAGAAAGTACATATATAAATAACTACACATAAAATAACAGATACAATACAACCCTTCCCCTAGACAGTTTTTAACACCCGGGATAACAAACGATTGAGTCACGAATGAAACAATATCAATATACATGCAATCCGATACAGCAATCAATAAAAAAAAAAAAAGTAAACAAAACAGACAATCTGTAAAAAATGTACATCATAGCAGGAAGGATTTTATAAAATTGGTGTTAACATTGTTTGTTTAGTTAGTTTTTTAAATACTGTTAAAGAATCCTCAGAACGTAAGGCAACAGACAGACTATTCCAACATTTGGCTCCCTGAAATAATATACTCCGTTCAAATGAGCTGTGTTTTGCTAATGTCTCCTTAAAGACTATTCCATCGAACAGTCTTAAATTCCTTGTAGCTGGCTGTAGATACAAGGGATTATCCTTGCGCTTAAAACAAAAATTTTTTAAGTGACACCAATATCTATCTCTGAGAAAGGGCACACCAGACTCGTTATGTAAGTTCCATACATTGTACCTAGAGTCTTTATCAAGTACAAGTCTAATGGCCCTATTCTGTAATTTCTGCATTTTTTCACGTGTACGGACATTTATTTTGATAAAAAAGATATTGCCATAATCAAAATAAGGTATGATCTTACTCTTAAAAATTGTCATTCGCTGGAATTTGTTTAAATATTTCTTAACCTTGCTAAGTAGATAGAGTTTGTGTGAAACTAGTTTAATACATTCAGCAGCATGTAATTCAAAGTTCAGTTTACAATCTAGTTTGATGCCCAAATACGTAAAATGTGTAACATACGATAGAGGTGTATCCAGTACTTGTATTGGGTAATGGAAGGCTTTCTTCAACATATTCTTCGTACCAAATAACATGAGCTTTGTTTTCTTAAGATTAATAGTAAGTTGATTTCTACATAACCAGGCACATAGTAATCCAAGATCAGCAGAGACATTAGCATGTGCCTCCATTTCAGAAGTATTTGTAGCATAAATTACTGTGTCGTCAGCATATAGCCTTGTACTACAATTATGAAGACATGTATGTAGATCGTTGATATACAATAAAAACAGTGTAGGTCCCAATATAGAACCTTGTGGGACTCCACATTTAATGTCGTTTAGGTTCGATAGAACACCATTAGCCAGGCATCTTTGATTTCGGTTTGTTAAGTAACTACTTAACCAATCAATAATCTTATTATTAAAGCCAAAATTACCCAACTTCTGAATAAGGATTTTGTGACAAACGGTGTCGAATGCCTTCTTCAGGTCTATAAAGGCAGCAACCGTGTATTTCTTGGAGTTCATTCCCAATAGGATATCATCACTGAAATCCGCAACTGTACTAATAGTAGATCTATTTTTCCTAAATCCATTTTGTAATTTAGATAACAAAGAGTTGTCTTCTAAATATATTGATAATTTGGTTTGAACAATTCTTTCCAATAGCTTACCAGGGAGAGGTAAAAGAGAAATGGGCCTAAGATTATTCACATCAGTCGGATCTCCTGGTTTCTGTAGGGGAATCACAGTAGCAGTTTTCCATGAGTCTGGGAAAATACCTTTGTCTAGTGAACAGTTAAACATATGGGTTATTTGAGGTATCAAGACAATAAGTGCATCTTTTAAGACAAGTGAGGATAAGTTATCAATTGCTGACGACTTAAAAACTTCAATATCAATGATTAGTTTACTAACCTCGGGTTCCTCAACTCTGAAACCATCCATCGTACATTCATGATTAAATAGTATATCATTAGTCCAAGTGTCATCAAAGACAGCTGCCAATTTAGGCCCAATTTCAGTAAAATATTTATTAATAAAAGTAGCAGTGTCATTTTTTGGAACCGATATATTAGTATCCTTGTCAATTAAATTAATATTGCATCTCTTTTTATTTGAAGTAACATAATTTAACTTTTCCCAGAACTTTTTAGGAGAAACATGCTCGTCTATAAGATAGTCTTGGACAAAAGCAGCCTTGGCCCTTCTAACCATGTTTTTGACATTATTTCTAAGCCTTTTAGCTGAAGCAATGTCTTCAGGTAAATTTGATCGTTTAGCCTTCTTCCAAGACTTATCCTTATCATAGATTGCTTCAAGAATTTCATTTGTTAACCAAGGCTCCTGTTTGTTCTTGACTTTTCTCTTTTTTAATGGGCACATTTCATTGATGATCTTTGATATACGAGTCAGGATCATTTGCCAACATTCTTCAGGATCATCAATAAGCCAAAAATGGTTCCAGTCAAGTTCTGACAAATGATTTTGGAGAAGAACCCTATCATAATTTTTGTATGAGCGACCTACAAAATCAATGTAATCATAAGTAACATGTTGTTTCTTTTTAGAAATGTATATTAGATCATGATCACTCAACATAATATCAAGTACACCAGTTTGTGAGACATTATCACAATTTGAATAGATCAGGTCAATACAATTTTCTCTACGGGTTGGATTTTTGATAAATTGTTTAAAATTTGTCATAGTCTCAAAATGTTTTAAGTGTTTCATATTATCTGATCTTTTATCCAAATAATTGATGTTGAAATCACCCATGATAAATACGTCTAGGTTATCTGGTGAGGCAATATCATTTGTAATATCAATTAATTTATCAGTAAAAGTAATAATATTACCTGAGGGTGGCCTATAAAGTATACCAATAGCCATATTTCTGGAATTAGGGTTAGTAACATATAGCCACATGATCTCTAGGTAGTTAGAATTAATATTATAATTCTGGAGCTTAGTACTTGAGACATTATGATCATCTTTGATATAGGCCCCCAAACCCCCCCCCCCCCCCTCTTTTAGGAGTAGCATTCTGATCGTTTGACCAAGATCTATCCTGGCGAAATAATTGAAAGCCTGGTACGTCTAATAAGCATTCTGGGAAATCACCCTTCAGCCATGATTCACTAAATGTAAAAAAGTCAAAGTTAGATTTAGTGATATATATCTTGAATAGATCTAGTTTATTACAAATGCTTTGTAGGTTTAGATGAGCAAGATGTTGACCCCTGCTATGTGTCGGGTGTTGATTACCAGGATCAATCATTACATGCATGATAAATCTCAAGACATTTAGACAATTGACTCAACAAGTTATCCCAAGATAATCCCAACCCTTCCTGGTAAATTGGTGGTGAAATGCAGAAACTGCTTACCTCCATAACCAAGATCTAGTTATCAATAAACGTGAGTAGGACCTTGGTGTAATTATGATGATATTCACAAGGTATCGGACATAAACAATATAATAATGACATAACTAAATATTTACATGTGGCATGTGGAGTATCACTGTACCATAAACAAATTCATGAGATAAATAGTGTATTTGGCATATTTTTTAAGTGGCCAAATATTAATACCAGTGGCATGTGGAGTATCACTGTGCCAAGGACCAAAGATTGATATCTAAATAAGTTTACAAAAATATTTAATCCAGCAGCATGTGAAATATCACTGTACCTATAATTCATGATATGGTCTTAATCTTATGATACATGATATTAAACATCAGATTTAATTTCAGACAATAATATAAGTACCAAATGTATGTGGAGTATCACTGTGCCTATAATCTGAAATACATAATAATGACATACATACATATTACGACACAATAATATTTAACATCAGATCTTAATTCAAACAACAATATTAGTACCAAAGGCATGTGGAGTATCACTACGCCTATAACTCTTGAGTATATAAATACACATTGCATCCAATATGTATTATGAATACTTAATAATAGAAACCAAGGATCTGCAGAATTGATTGTATGAATCGGTCAAACAGTTTCACTGAATAACAGCCTTTGTAGTGTATTCCGTCGTACATAGTCAGGCCAAAACGGTGCACTAAGTTGCCAGTTTGCCTCTGCTTATGTGTATACTCTGAGATCTGCGGACTATAAACGAAACGTTCAGTGTTCATAAACCTAATGTACTCATTCAGGAGCATGATTCCGGCATTCAGTTCCACTTGGTGGGATGGATAATCATGAAATGGATTGATGTTATAGCTAGCATAGCACAAACCGGTCACCTCACAGATGATCACATTATGACTAATCATATCCAATATGATTCTCGCCCTGTGAAATAGTTCAGTCAATGTGGCAGCGAGATGGTATCTGCTTGAGAAGAGGGGTTCTATGTTATAGTTTCCCCATTTGAAGGATAAGTCATTCACCCCGCAGAACACGTAAATAATGTCAAACATGGTGTCACCAACCTCTTGAATGGCTTGATCAACCGCAGTGGAAATAGTAGCACCAGAGTAAGCTAGGATCCTTAGCTCAATGTTGTATGCTGCTAGATCTAGTGAATGAAGTTGGCGTTGTAAGGCAAAGCCTCTTGAGTCGCATATCATTAACACAGAAATCATTTTTGGAGATATGCTGCTTTCAGCGACCTGAGAACCTCGCCCATGTAATTCCTGTGTGTGGTTTTGACTTTACACCCGGTGGCTCTGGCCGTCTGCAGTGATATACCCGCACCGTACACAGGCTGGTAGGTGCATTCAAAAAATTGTGTAGCGTCATGCTTCAGTAGTTTGGCCTTGAGTTGTGGGTTTTGGTCGAATTTCATTTTTGCAGTGTCTTTGACAACTGCTTTCTCACAGTTACGCCATTGATCATTGATTACAATTTTTTTCCCCAATGACATGATTGTATAGGGATTTGTTTCGGACAAGATCTTTGCAGCGGCCGTGTATTCACCGCAGCAGGTGGCTTTCATGTGTTGGATGCGCTGTTCAGCGCAAAAGTACTCAATATCCTCATCATTAATGATGGCATTAGAGAGGTTACTAAGCGGTGAACAGTGACTTTGGAAGCCAACGCCTTCCTTGGTAACAATAGTGGAGGCAGACTCCAATGATAACCCATGAGGTAGTTTATTGAAGTTTGACCTATCGTACGACTTGCCATCGATTTCAATACGAGCACCTTTCATTTTGGCTGTAACGTTGGGTAGTGCTTGTGCTGCACCATACAGTAACTGTATCTCTTTGTTTAATAGCATTTGGTCATCATCTAAGTCGTTTGCAAGGCGCACGTTTGCAAATAGTGGGTTGCTCTTTATTTGGACAATATTTCTATATATTATTCCCTTTTGGAGCAGGGTTTTGCAAAATAGCCGAATGGGCCTTGGTCTAAACGACCCATCTTGTTGTTTTGATTGTTTGTTGTGGTCAAGCTTTCCAATACGGGCCGCGCCGTCGGTATGTGTGAATTTGAGTGTGTCATTTACGGATTGTAAAAAGGAGCCCATGGTCTCGTACATCTTTTCGTTGTTTTGTTCAGGTATACCGTGAATGATTAAGTTGTACGCTTTCTGGTTATTTTTGAGATTCTTGTTCTCAATGTACAAGTCAGTAAAGCACCCCTCAAGTGTTTCGATTCTGTTGTTGGCAAGGTCAATTTGATCAGTTAACACTTGGTTGCGTTCGGAAATGTCACTAATTTTCTTGCCTAGATTTTCATAGTTAGTTCCTTGTCAGTTCCAACGACCCAGCCACCAAGGACGGGCCCCTCCTCATCTCCACGGCTACCATGCATGTCCCTTACTACTGCCGCTGTTACTGAACTCAAGTGGACTAAAGGCCTATCTGAATAGTCAACCTATTTGAATAGTGTAATCAGAATAAATAAAAATTTTATACAAAAAAGAAAAAGAAATAGTGCAGAATTCTGACAAGGGTTTAAGTACTTTTTGTTTCCTCTTTGTCTATTAAAGAAATTGGCATTTGTTTATTTCTACAGCTTAGAACTGTGTGCCTGTCTTGATGGTTATTGAGAGAATATCAATCAAATTTAAGTTCATAGATGTACATATTTATTTAGAATTTGACCTAAACTGAACACTAAGCTTCAATTATTATACAAAACACCCAATCAAAATATACCTGTTTAACAATGAATGACAACATATAGATGAATCATGCGCTTCAATTACCCACAAATCACTTATCTAACCATTCTTTGATTACTGTTATTCTGTATAAATATTTCCAAGCTCCTGGAGGTGAAAAAAGGAACTGCTAGACTTAACATTAGAAGATTAAAATTTGCTCATTAACTGTTCATTGAAATGGTGAAGAACTAAAGTTGCCCAGAAAAATGTAAATCCTTATTACAGTACAGATAAAGGGGACAAGGAAAGACGTTTAACAATGGCTATTGTATCAACTAGATACAAATCACCTTCTAGTGCCATAATGTAACCTAAAGCCCCATACCTGCTAGATGATTTTACCAACGATGGGCAATGCGCGACCAGCGGAGGTCACATAATCAGTGGGCGACAGTCTCCCAGTGAACATACTTGCCAAGCGATTCACCAATATGGTGGGTTTTCTGGGCAATGGGCAATTGGCAACTGGATTGCTGGTAAAATCACTGATAAATTATCAAACTTGCTTGGTAATCCAGTCATCCAATGAAGACCAATTGCAAGCCAGTTCTTCCAGTCACACATCACCACTAAAATCACTTAGTGGGTATATGGCCCTTAGATTTTTAATTTGTCATTCAAGGTCACACATAGTAAATGCAGCGTTTTGAGACATTTTTTTTTTTACCAATTATAGCTCAGGATTAAAAAAAATGGTTTGGTATTATACATTACAATACATATGACTGAATTGTGGATGCAAACAATAACAATGATTAACACAATAGGGGTGATTTTGAGGATGTCTTGTCAGTTTAATTTGGGGGTTAATATCGTTTTTAGATCCTATGTAACATTTTGACAAAGACAAAGTAGAAGAATTTCAGCAATTTTAGAAGGGACAGATTCAAGGAATTCAGAATCCCTCCCTTTTTACAATTTAATTGGGAGAGATTGTTGCTACTGTCCATATCCAACTAATAACAAATATAGTGGAAAGAAAAGAACACACAGCAAAAGCATGGCTGGTGTACAGGTCTCAGAGAATTAAATCTGGCGCCATCTGTAGTGTCATTTACCTTTCAGGACTGCAATGAATACTTTGTTGGGCTCTGGTTGGTCTATACTAGAATGAAAAATCTAGTAAAAATAAGGGAAAAATTCAGGATGCTCCCAAACTATTCCTGATTTGATTTATATATCATACAGTCTGGTATCTGACTTTTAGAATTTTTGAGAATGCCTTTAGGAGCGGGTGTATTCTAGGTGCATTTTGGCAGTGCGGACCTATCAAAATGAGGGTAGGTACACATTTTGGGCCCTCATTCAAGATTTTCAGGGTTAACCCATGCTGAAATTTTGATATGAAAGGTCTGTCTAGAGGTTTAGAATTGGATTTTTGGGCAACACTCCTTCTGAATATTTTTTATTGGATGACACATTACATTAAACTATAGAGGAAAACATATAGTTCCCTGAGACCTACAATGAAGACGTGAGGTCAGGTCCTAGTCAAGCTGGAGTATTTATAGCAGCAATGAGGCCCCCTGGTGTTATGCTGATCAGCCAGATCCATTAACAGGTGGCAGTAGTGAGTCAGAGTGCATAGGTACAGCTATAGACCTTTTTCATTAGGGTGTGGCGCCCCCTGGTGAAGTAAATGGAACCAATGGTTTAGGTCATTTCCCACAGTTAACCTATATGAAGTCAAGCATATAAGTTAACTGTGGAAATGACCTAAACCATTGGTTCCATTTACTTCACCAGGGGGCGCAACACTCTTAATGAAAAAGGTCTATACTGATATAAACCTACAGTCTATATCACCCATACCATTCTGTATTGGTAAGGTCCCAACTTAACAAGAATATAATGTCATTATAACACTCTGTCTTGGAGAGTCTCAACCTAATAGGAAGTAATGTAACTGCTTTGTAAAGGTTGGGCAGGTAACAAACTGACCAAAAAGTATGGTCGCAGAATATGCTTGTTATGCAGTTGCTTGCCTGGGTGAGTTTCATATTCCATTGGCTTCAATTCAATAGGCCAGAGATGTGCTGTGTGCTTATATCACTAAGGAACTTGGGCAGTCTTGTGTTGTTTCCTCACAGTAGTTTACTCCATTAGGTATAATCAAAACATTTCAAACTTACCTTAATCTTATTGTTAATTCTTGTGTACACCTTGCTAGACCTAAAATCTAAAAATCCTATTTTAATTCTAAATTTCTGAGTATATTAGGGAGAATTTGAATCAGAACGGTAATGATCAAAAAGAATAATTGAAAAATATCCAAAACTTATTAACTCCTTGTTAGTCGAATGACAAGAACAATATTAAGCTTTTTTAACATAGACTTATAACCACCAGTTCCAATGGAAAATTGGTGATAAAACTGATTGGACCTTTCAGAGTAAAGTTTTTAATGATAAATTAATCTATGTAAGAATAAATCGAGAAGAAGTTATCTCAGTATGCCAAAATATCAAAATAGATCAATCATCTTGTATTGAAAACCTACCTTCCGAAATTCTAAGAGATGCATTTTTTAGCTGTACCTGATAAAATTGTTGATTTACTAAATTTATCTTTTGATACTAAATACCTATTGACTGGAAAACAGGTAAAGTAACCCCGCTTCCTAAGGTTAAAAATAAACCTGGAATAGAAACATAAGGCCAATAACACTCTTACCTTTAATTTCTAAGCTTATTGAGAAAACTGTATACAAAGAATATATTCTTACTGCGAAAAATACAGCATTTTATCAAATAAACAGACTGGTTTTCGTTCAGGACACTCCATAGTAAGTAACACAGCTATGTTTTTAAATGGAAATTATGAAGCAATAAACAATAACTCTTTTTTAATATCAATTTACATCGACGCAATGAAAGCTTTTGACACAATAAACCATAAGGTGCTATTGAATATACTAAAATATTATGGTATTTCTGGTCCCTTATTATTGTGGATCAAGCATTATCTTATAATGGCCGTCTACAATGTACTGAGGCAAATAACACTATATCAATCAACCGGCCATATGTTGCGGTATTCAGCAAGGTAGCAGATTTGGGCCCCTGTTCTTTATCTTATATATCAATGACATTGATTGTATATTGAAACAGTGTAATGTTTCGTTGAATGCAGACGATACCGTTTTAATAATTATTATCAAATATAGATATAATTTTGTATATATGGAACCAGATCATATATTTAAAAAAGTAAAGACCAGAATTTGATCTTATCCTTAAACGATACAGTACTAGACCATGTTATTTCATATAAGTATCTGGGCTTTATGAACTATGTAAGATTACACAAATTGTATTTACTTTCTAAAATTAGGAAACATATTACTGAAGGTGCCCGTATCAATATCTTTAAAACTATGATTTTATCACTGATTGATATTGTGACATAATTTATGGTGATGCTAAATCTAGATAAACTGTCTAAATTGTTTTATCCAGGGCTACGTATCTGTGTAAACTCAAATGTAGATATATCCAAAAGTGAAATACTTAACCATTGTAAAATAAATAATCTTTTTGATAGAATGCAAATGTATCTATTATCTTTAATGCTCAAAATGACTGTACATAAAGAGTTATTGAAAAATGCTGCATATGCCGCCAGACTGCACAGCGCTCCTGTATTCATTACTTATAAACCGAGTAATAACAAATCACGAATGAATGTTATATACAGAGGGGCTATTTCATGGAATTCTCTCGATCCTGCTTTAAGAAATTTAAATTTAAACGAATTTAAGTAAGCAATGAAAATTATTAATTGATTAATATTTCCACCTCTTATTGGAATTTATTTTAAAAACAGATCGACTGCTTTTCTCCCCTTTTGTCTTATATGTACAATCATGCATGTTTTATCACTGTGTAATTGTTACTTCATGTTCTTACCCAAGCATATATGATTTGACAATATATCTATAGTAAGTAATTACCATAGGTTTGCAACCACATGGAATTATACTTTTTAACTAAGGTTTTATCTTATTATCACTTTTGTGAATTTGTACATTTGTACATTGGAAGGACCTTTGTGCTTATCTTATCAGGCGTAAAATGAAAACTAGTGTAAACTTATCTTATGTCTGATGAAATATATGTATTTGAAAAAAAGATATAATAATAACATTTCAAACTTACCTTGATCTTATTTTTAATTCTCGTGTAAACCTAAAAGTCCTAAAATCTAAAAATCCATTAACAATATTATCTTTATTATGTCAAGACATACATATCATACATAACTTTATACTGTAGTGTTCTGTTATAACATAATATAACCGAATAGGATATATTTACTCAATAGCAACCATTCTAGATGATCACCTAATGTAGTGAAAATGTGTGTCTAAAGTCACCTTCTCAACCACTGACAGCTGTTTACATTAAAAGGCACACTAAGACAACCAATGCCCTCACTCCTGTATTTAACTCATGGGACTCCATTATTCAACAACGAAGGAGGAAGCGTTTTCAAGCACAATGTACTGGAGGATCATATATAATCCTCCCGTATATATGAATAACACAAACGCAGGTTATGCCCCAATTCGCTAAGTCCACCCAACCCATACTGGACACTAAACTTGACATAAGTGTTACAGTGAGGAGATTTCCACATATTCACTTGAAAAGACCCTTTATTATTTCAATGGCTCCCAACAATGCTGTTGCAACATAATGCTGTGACATTACACTATGATGTTATTTTGACATTCTGGTTATGTTCTTCGACCTTAACAGAACATTCTTATAATATTCTGGTTTGGTTTGTCCTAACCTCACCACAAAACAATGTTGTAATAACATTATGATTTGGTGCAGTTTCAAATTCTACATCATTAACATATTATTGTTATGTGCCATCATAGTAAGTAACAAACTGACAGAAAAAATATGGTTGCAAACATTTCTGTTGCATCACAATTAGGCTAGGACGTTGACCTGCAGGCCCCTTCAATTAACCTTGTGATTAAAGAGAAAATTCCATATCTTCATTAATATAATTTAGATTATTTATGAGTCTGACGGCTGTTTTAAGGGGCAGTATTTTGATTGTTTCAGCCATCTTGACAGTTTTTTGTGGTGTTGTAAAGGCTATGGGATTTTTCTTTTGGAACTTCTAGAACATTAAGAACTGCTGTTGGAATCATTTCTACTTGTCTATATCCATTAACAGCCAAGAACCATGGTATGTTTTATAATCTGGCAGGAAACATTGAATACATATAAGGTTAATTAGACAAAAAATTCAACCATATTGTATTTTTGCTCACCTTTTAATTTTTCAATGTGGCCTCTCTACCAGACTTGATTGTAAAGCCTTAGAGGAGCCTCATGCCAAATTGCAATCTATAATGTGAAAATGTTGATAGCCCCTCGTAACTGAGAATGAGCTGAATTTGAGAGTTCTTTGATGTTTGATTGTGATGTATAAAAACTATGAGTGATAGATAGCAAGGAAGTTTGCATGATAGATGGTTACACTTCTTTTCACCATTGAGACTCATCATAATTATATACTTTGGGACACACAATGCAATGTATCTATTAACCTGCTGCAGCTAGTGATACATTAGCTGTTATGTTTTTCTGATTCATTTGTGAACTTACTGCTTGAATCAATATTTTGGTACATTATTAATTGCTTCTTGGTTTCTATTTCATTTGTCCACTGTAAGTTTAGACAATCCCTTACTAGTATGTAATTCAGGGGGGCGTTCCAATATTAATCTTTGTATCATAAAGGAATATAAGAGGGTAAATATTACTTATTTGGAACATATGTGGTTTGCAAAGTTGGTAAAACATCACCAACAAAGTGCTTTTTCGACAAAACACTCCTTTTATTGTCCCATCTTGCCCCAGTCAAAGGTTGAATAAAACACCAAAAAGAATGACCTTTGGTTACACACTGTAAATTCTTTGATTATAGGTATAGCTTGCACCAAGCCAGGGTGATTCAAAACATGAGGTGACAGTGTTGTAGTTGACAGATAGCTGGTTTTCATTTTTACTATTTTGTATAAATTGTTCAGTATTGACTCTCCTGATTCTCAAAGTTCAGGCTTTTCAGGCCACTGATTTCTTGTAAGATTATAGGAAATCTAGAATTGTTCTGCACTTACAGTGAGTATTCAGGGTCTCACCTCCATCTGAAACTAGTTCTCCTTATATTGTATATCAAATTTGATGTATAGATACAATAAAATATCCAAATTTATAGAAATGTTCATGATGTAAATTGTGAAAAAGGTTGGATTTATATGCATATTCGTGCATCTATTGTGCATCAAACATAATGGAATAAGTTTGTTTCCATAAATCATAAAAACAATCTTGTAAATCTGCTGGAAAGAGTCAAAATTATAGTGAAACCAACCTCTGATCCTCACTGATTTCTGTGTGTCCTTCACCTTGGAAGTGCGGACCTATAGTACCTAACCAACCCCGCTCCCACTGTCATTATCCCATTTACGACTCTAAAAAATGCCTAAAGTCTCCTTATTATACAGCAGCTAGGTTATGAAATGAGCTGTGGAGACCAGATTATCTCCCAACATAGATAATTTTAAAAATATTGTTAAAAACAACCTATCCCAGATATATAAGCCGGATAGTCTACTGTTACACAATTTATATTGGGCAAACCTTTCAGCTGATATCTATGTAGGCTACTCACATTGGAAGGAGTCTATGGTTGTATTGTAGATAGATAACATGAGGACCTGCTTTGTATGAAAACTGTAAATAAGAATGTTTACTTGTCTACTGGTCTCATACTATATAATTATGTGAACCAGTGACACACAGCGTTATGGAATAATATAGATTCATACTGTTAAGCCATCTCATTTCCATCAAAACCATCATCTCAATTTACATGTGTTAATCAATCAACAAACTTTAGTCAGCAAATCATATGCTATGTTGTATATAAGCTAATAGAAACTGTTAACAAGAGGGAGAACAGATTGCATAATTTGATCTTGTTGCAGTTTAAATAAAATGTTTAAAAAAAAAAATCACCATTTGCTGTGGCTGTTGGTTGTGTCACTCGCAGGTCTGACATACTCATCGCACTGTCGCAAAAAGTATGGATGAATGATGTGGGGTTCGATTGTCGTGCTTCTTGGCTGTGGGATTTATTCCTTTTATACATGCCTGGCCATGTCCCGGGAATGGAATGGTAGTTGCTGTCTAGAGACATGCCTCATATGCATGAGGGCCCACTGTTTGTGATGCGGGAAAAAGGATAGGAGGATGAGCCTTCTTGGGCTCAAGTTGTCTTGGGGATGATGAAAAAGTATGGGGGTGGTGGATGTGTGTGAGTGTCTGTCTGTGTCTGTAAAGGGGGGGATGCAGGACCTTTGTGTCCTCTTATTCATGAAACTTGGGTCGGGGAGGTATCTATTGTTCACGCTCTATGCTAACTAACACTGAGTCATTTCCAGCTTTCCATGCCCAGATGTCAAGTCGGACTAATTCCCAGCTTTGTGTCTTGTGTTTTGTGCTTAAGAAGCTAGAACTAGGCCTTACATTTGTTTAAGCCCAAGAAGTAGAAGATGTTAACACCATGAGTTCCAGATTGGGAGCTTTTAATCTTGGTCTAACACATGTTTTTATAGGCACATTCTCTTTGATCATTGGCTAGTCAAGTCACATGGTCATGATTAGTACTCTTTTGTGATGTCACTTCCGGTTTTCACATGATTTAGTGTATTAAACTAATTAACTCAGGTTTTGTGTTGGTATGAAGATATTTATGTCAAAGACGGACACATTATTCAACCATTACAAAAAAGAAAATTCAATGTTTTATATCTTTTGTCATATAGATACTTCATACTATCATTATGTGTACGGCAGCTACATATTATGTATGTGTTATCATATATACTGATATTCTATAACGAGACTGTCTAACCAAACATAACAATTGTTTTGACAGCTATCTATGAACTCTTAAACTTGCTGTCTACATTAATAAATACTTTCTAAGAACATATTACCCATTTTGCAAAACTGTCTCTATAAATATTGTGTTTCAGAAATAAGTTGCCAATAATGTTGTAAAATTTATGTTGATCATAGCTACCTATAATGTATATAATAATGTATGTAATCAGAAGATATAGCTCAGGTCAATTTCATTTACAATTAAGAAGAGTGTCACTTTTTTGAGTAAATTTTTGAAATTCAGATAGTTTTCAAGTCACTTTCTGTTAAATGATTATCAAGTAACATACTGGGTTCATCACTTCTACAGACTTGGGATTTGTGCATATTAAACATTTGGATATCATATGCACTATAACCTACACATTTAGGTTATTTTCTGAATAGAATTACTTATTGCCATAGACATTCAAAAACATGTGTTTATACATGATCTATATGAAATACAAAAACTGGTCTATTAGTGCAAGTATTTTTATTCAATTTTATGTTACAAGCATTTTTTCCCGTTTTTCGTTATCAAAGTGTCAAAGCATTATATTTCACTGGTCTTCCAGTGTGTCAGTCTCACATTGAACTTTCAAAGAACTGTATCAGTAAGACCAAGGGTTAAAGTAACCATAACCAGACATCAGAATTACATATATAAAACAATAATTTTACATACAAGCATTAAAGTGTTCAAGTACTAATGAATCTTCATACTACTGAGACTAAAGTAGAAATCAGGAACATTTGATACACACTGAGTAAAAACCTAGATAGGATGTCCTCCAGTTTAAAACAAAGGTGTTTATCATATGTGATCAATAACTAAATATTTCAGTAATATAAAAAGAAAATGAGGGGTTAATGAAAAAGAACAGTAACAAATGAAACACATCTTGCAGGAAAAGCATTAAGGCTATATTCCACTATGTGTTCAGTAGCACTTGTGTCCTAATTAGGGGACACAAGTTTACTTGTATTTAGATACCAACATGTTTGTATCTGAATGCAAGTACTACATAGAAAAATTACATACTTGTGTATCACAATGCAAGTATGAATGCAAGCAAATTCTATATTCCAGTATGCATTCTTGAAATCGCTTGTGTTTCCTTGCATTTTACTTGCATTCATGTCAATTAATGCAGGTAAAATGTTTAATGCAAGTGAAATGACCATAGTGGAATATAGGATTATCTAGAAATGAAAATAGTGATATTTGTTAAGCAGTACGGCAATGCAATGTAAAAGGTTACTCTTCCAGGTGGTACTTTTGTGGTTGCTACTCTTTTCAATGGTGAGTGCTTGGTTTGGGATCTTCCTTGAAGGAGGAATCACAATGAATAGTGTGACTGACCTCAAATTAGAGAGTGCTTGTGACCTATATCTAATATTGTTATATATTTTCTAAGTAATAGATTTCTGGTTGCATGCTCAATTGAAACACCATATATTATGGTTGTATTTTTGAAATTGGTGGTCTCTTAATGATGTGATGATAATTGTATTTAGTCACCTGATTAGTGCACCTCTTGAGGAGATTGACACCAATGCAATAAATGCCAAACAATGCAACGTGGAATATGTATAAAGATATGCAAAGAACTCTCCCATATTTTCTGTTTAATTTTTTTGAATTCTTTTATTTATACTGATACAAGATTAGCAAATTAATGCTAGTTTACATCTAACATCAGTCACATATATACAAAGTACATATAATTAGTCTTAGATTTGAATATAATAGAATGTTGGTATGTGAAATTCAAACTCATTGCATTGGCCACTAAAAGCAAACCACATGCTATACAATGCACGTTGGAAAGCAGACTTTACTCTTGTATATTACTTTATATCACTACCCATGTATTTGTTTCTATCCTGTGCATGACTTGTGTGTTTTTAACAGTGTACCTCACTTTTCTGGGTGTTATACTTGCATTACACACTCAATTACATGTCACTCCAGAATATGATACTCTTATGTGAATCTTGCTAGATATAATGTCTCTTCAGAATTTTCTTGATTATGAGGAACTAATAGGTAGGGTTGATTAGGATTGTTATGATAGCTTTCTTACATAGATAACCTAGTTACAATTGCAATAGTACTTCTTTCATTTGGCTTAAGGAAGCTGCTAAAACAAGAGAAATATTATAGCAGCAAATCGACTTTTCATGATGCTACCCTAAGCTTACATTTTGTCTCAACAGTTTTGTATTTAATACTTATGAAATCTCTTTTTGTAGTTCCATACCATTGGGATAATTTTAGTATGTCACATAATCTCAAAAATAAAAAAAGTAAGGTGACAATTTTCAGTTACCAATAGTAAGAATATTTAAGATATGAGGGACAATAGAGCGGACATCATATCAATACTGCATGCGGGAGATTCGCACTTGGCTTGGCATCTTATTTTATGTGCAATCTTTACATAACAGTTATGTAGTTTTATGTAAGGTTGAGACTTTCCAAGGCAGAGTGTTATAAAAGCATTATGTTCTAGTAAAGTTGAGACCATACCAAAACAGAATGCTTTGATTATTTGATTTTACACAAAATATCATAACCAGAATATTTGCTAGGAGCTCGCGCGTGTCCCCCCACAGGAAGGTGACATGCTGAAACACACATTCACAAACCCGGACTCCCAAATGCGGTATATGAACATAACTGCTTTGAAAAGTCTTGAGTTAGGGCAGCTGTATGAAGGGCCTTGGCACTTTCCCACACAAGCAGTGACATAACAAGCATGTTCTGTAACCATGCTTTCTCGGTCAGTTTCGATTTTTTACCTGCGCAATTTTCACATAACAGTTATGTTATTTTATGTAAGGTTGAGACTTTCCAAGACAATGTCATAAAAACATTGTGTTCTGGTAAAGTTGAGACCATACCAAAAGAGAATTTTATGATAATGTAGTTTTTACATGAAATAAAATAACCAGAATGTAATAATATTGTTACAGTGCAACCTCAAAATGTTAGGATCTAAAGATGTTATTGGGTGCCATCAAAATAATGTTACAAGAACCAAACCAGAGCCAAATAGAACATTATAGTAATGTTATAGTAATGTTACATTCTTGTCACAGTTGTCTTTATAATTTGCAGGACCAGAACATTGTGGCCAATGCTCAATAAGCGCAGCGGCAGCCAGAGTGCACCCAGATGATGGCGAAGGTGTAACCAGTTGGCGATGGACATTTCACCAGCAGGCTGTGGGGGCGGTAGTTTTGTATGCAATAATTGCATCTATGTCGATTCCTGAGGAAAGAATAATGGAAGGGAGTTACCATATGAAGAGAATAGTCCATTCATGTGATAAGGGGAAAGGGTATGATTGGAACTTGCTAATGGCCTTTTGAATCAAAGTGAAACATCACCTAAATCTTTGATTGTATTTGGTCAGTCTAGATTAGTTTGTATTGTCTACCTATGACATGTTTTTGTAGTTCTATACCATTGGGATCATTTTTGTATGTCACATAATCTCAAAAGAATGGTCTTGTTAAAGACATTTGAATGTGCCTGACATCATATTTAATGACAAGTCCTAGAAAGCTGCATGGCCAAAAATTCACCAGTTAATGTTTGTGCAAAATAATAATTTTGACTGAAAGAGAAAAATATTTAAGAACTTGGAACAATCATTGTATAGCTTGATGCTTTGAAAAACCTTACACTTCCTCTATTGCCAGAAAAGTAATTATTATGATAATATCATTTCCGTGTTTACCTAACATAAACTCTTAAACACCATTACTTTTAGATCAATTGTTAATCGCATGGTTATGATGATCACTTAGTGATCCCCTTTAATTGGTCAAAGTTTTCAGACCCCCTTCCATCAGTTTGAGACAAGCATAAGTGAGTATCTACACTAAAATTTTAATTATGAATAAGTATTTGGATTTGTAGAAACTCGTGGGGGGCCTTCATCAAGTTCCCTCCTGTCTCCTACATACTAAATAGAAGGCCCCTAATATCATACCAGAAGACCATTAATATTTGGTTGTAGGATGTTAGGTTAACTTACCCACAAAAAGAGTACCACACCCACTGATATGAATTGGGCAGATGCACAACCGTGCACCACTGTCCAATATAATAAATAGCATAAAGCTTGACTGCGATCTGGCACCTGCATGTAGAGAGGAGAAACTTTCAAGACAACAACTTTTACTGTTCTAATTCAAAACAACAATGTGAAAGGTCAGATTAACAAAAAAGGTGGTACCGGGGCCTGTTTCATGACAAAACTCCGTAAGACTACGTGAGTTTTGCGTTTCATCAAGTTACGATGACCTTTTGGGGTGCCGTAGCTACGTGAGCTTTGTCTTCGTTTACGTGAGTTTGGGTCGATTTATGGGAGTTTTGGGTCACTTTACAGGAGTTTGGTTATGAAACAGTGAGATCCAGGAATTTCAAACTCACGTACAGTTTCTGTAAGTGCACATAAAACCTCAGTAGATCTGGAAATTTTTATGAAACACCCCCCAGTTCAGTTTTCAATTCATGTTCAAAGGGAGAGAGTTTAGCGGTTGACTCACGTGTGGCAGCACTGATCAGGTAGGTGACTGAAGTATGGTGCACAGTAACTCTCTGCAACGGGTGTGGAATCTGGAAGTTATAACATAGGAGTAAGCAACTATATAGGGAGATTATTTTCCTTTTATCGGTTTACACTTATATAACCGACAACTCCCACTGCCACCACTGCCTAATTAGTGAATACGCAAACCAACAGGAGGTATCCCCACTGAGTTTATGATACCATACCCTTGGGTGTACTTTATCAAACAAAAAAAACTTATCTTAGCCCGTTTAATGCTACATAAAAATTGAAATGAAATTATGTGACAGATATATAACCATTAACCCAACTTTTGAAGTAAAATGGGAAGACCTGGAAATTAGTGATTTGCAAGCAAAGGTTTTTGGCAAAGGAACAACTAAAAATTAATCACAAATTCACAAATAAGATGTATACTTTTTCATACAAATTCGAAGACAAATTTCACAAATTTGAAAACAAAATTTGTAAACCTTCATGTATATATTTTTATATAAATAACTCCATAAACAAATAAACATAACACACGAGTAAGTAAGTAAGTGGACTTGGATGCCGGCGGCGATAAGTGTCCGCCCCTTTTTTTTTAAATTATTATTATTATTATTTGGAACACACGTGTACATGGAGTAAGAGGTGGACAGGTACTAACTAGCACTCAGCAGTAAGTGCAGTCCTATGAGTGAAAGAAACACTAGGTGGCAGCAGCACCTTCCTTGATCCTATGTACCTGTCCTAATTTATACAACCAGTAATAATAAAATTAATGGTTACATATATATGAGGGTTTGCACATCCTGAAGTTATCTGCACGTTTACACAGGATTAATATTTCTGAACAAGGTGTAAATATCTGAAAAACAGATACCCTTACTTTCACTAAATGCAAACTATGCTAATTGAAATAGTGTAGATATATTTGTAGGTGAGTGGCTACTGTTGAGATATTGTATAGATATATCTGCTAGTGTGTCTACATGGTGCACATAAAAAATGCTTTTAAACACAAAATCTTGCTCTTTTAACTACCATGTTCTGGAAAGAGCCCGGATAAAATAAACTGTAACATGTCTATAGCACTACTAAGTACTTTGTTATTGGACTATTCTAGTACTTAAACAGAACAGAACACTTGGGGTTGAATAAAGTTGTCAAAAATAAAAAAAATATGAAAAATGGGGCTGACTTTTTGGGCCATGTGACTTAATTACCGCCATACTTCTTTGTTAGATTCAGGAAATACCAAAGTCCCAAGCCTTAGGCCTAACCTCTTCATTGCTAAACTGTGAATATTCAATGTGGAAGCATTCAGTTTTAGGATTTATATCTGTGAAAATAATAAAGCAGCTATAACTCACTTAAACCACCCCTGGTTGTCTCAAGAGCTGTATAATTGCTCCAGGGGATTTCTCCCACAGTATCGGGCAAGCTGTGCAGTTTGTACCGCTCCTTTACTTCGCTGAGGCTAAGGAAAACCCCGGAGTAGCGTGCTTTGAGTTCATCATGAGACAGCTCTACTACAGCCTGCCTGCCCTGTGCCCCCGACATCCTCACTGCCAGGGTCATAAGGCTCAAGGCCAAAGCCAGAACTAGGCTGTGCATTCCTTTATGATGTCCACGAATCATTGTTCCTTTTGGGGAAGAGGGTGAAATCTACAGGCGTATGAACAAAAGCAGACATAGCAATCATGAGTGACAATGATGATGTGCATGTTAGTAACATGAAGGCACCTGATTTGAGATGCAAGTGACCTAATACAACCAGGGTGGCAATCCACAGAAAATTTACGAAATGCTTTGTATTTCAAATATACGAAGCAAATATTTTATGTTCTTTCAACCAGGGAGAGCCTGATTTGTAAAACTGCAAAAGAAAATGCTTTGTGAATGCATGGTAAATACTCTGTAAAATTAAAAGAATAATTTGTAAATTTGAAAACATTAAAACAATCAGTATCATACCTCTTGATATACAGTATAGAATTAGTAAAATGATAGAGTATAAAATTAGTAAAATTTTGGCAGTATCCTTATATAATTTTGACATGTAGAAAATATACGTTCACAATATTTGTGATTGTATATCTTAGCATATACAATGCATTTTTGATGGTTGTAAAATTTATGAATCATAGAAAGTGCACCATTTTTGCATCATAAATGTTCCCTGGGACCAGAATTTGCTCTGTATTTGGGATTTTTGCGATATGAATGCTCCGTAAAGTTTCCCTGTATTCTATGTTGGTTTCAGAAAATCACCATACAAAATGATTAATTATATTCCTTCACATTTGGAAGGATGGCAGTTTGAAGCTGACATTGGGGTACGATTCCTGTGCTATTATTTAAATAGACAATCATATTCTTTTTTTAAAGTCATAAACATGCCAAAGTGCAAAGGGATTGACATAAAATTGACAATTGGGGTGAATACAGTATTTCGGAAAAGCAGGTCCACATATAGCTAAGTACAAAAATGACACACACAACTTTTGTTTCTCCTTGACAAGTTTAAGTCTTAAAGTTACTTACGTCCCCACCGAAAAGGGTGCGGGATCTTCCCCTCCAGTATAGCAACTTACAACCACCCAACAACCTAGCTACTTATTGTGTAATGGTGCACCTACCTGGTGTGGCAGAGGACGTCAGCTGTCTGCCACTCTTATGACCCAGGCATTATATAGGTGCTGGCTGGCTACTTTTTACATAACTTGTTGCCCTCAATCAATCAGAGAATCTAGTGCAGTTGGAGAGTTGACTTCCACATTTCGGTAAACATTACATCATTTGGTATTTTCAGGTAACATAAATCTACCTTTTTGGAATATTGAGGAAATTTCATATGGTCTTGAATTACAAAAGCTTCCATGCTGTCTTAGATTGGTTATTGAAAAAGAAGGGGGAATTGTTTATTGCTGATTCTAGACTGATTGATTATAGCTTGACAAATTTGAAAATTCATTATAATAAGCTCAAAGCTCTGAAGCTTACTGGGACAATTTGACCCATCATAATGGAGTATCAAAAGTTACCTATATAATCAGAATCAAAGCGTAAATCAGATGATTACTACAAAAATAACCACTGATTTCCCCTATTATCGGCACATATTGGAGCAACTCTCAAGACACTATGTCACAGAGAATCAGCTGGGAAAAACCATTTTCATTCATTTAGTTTTTCATCTAAAAATATACCAGCATATTTTGAGAAAGGGCCTTTGATATGTAATAAGTATATATATACTGATTTACTGCAATTATATAATCCAATTATCATATCATTTTTAAGAACAATTTTCATTGTCCTGGTCCACCTTAACCTAGTCAGGCTTTAGCAAAAGGGTAAAAAAATACATTTCAAAATACATTATGATCTGATATGATCAGTTGTGCCTCTCATATTGTTTAAATTCTCTCTGCATGAGATAGGGACCTTCCATTTTTGTACCTTTTATATTTGGCACACTGCACACTCTATGCAATACATCTATTGACCTGCTGCAGTTAGTGTTACATTAACTGTTATGTCTGTCTGCGTCATTTGTGATCTTACTGCTTGAATCAATTTTTTGTGACATTTGTAATTAAATTTCTTACACGTATTGAGTTGCACCTTGGTTTCCATTCAATTTGTCCACTGTATGTTTAGGCAATCCTAGTATGTACATGTTTTTTTTCCAATTTTATTTTTATTGGGTTCTCAGGTTTTGCATACAATGGGATACGATTTTTAAGCTCTATCTTGTTGTTTAATAATGTTACATCAACAGGGAATCTATTCCATTGTAAAATAGATCTATATTTTGCAGAATTGACACATTTATAATTATTAGATTTTGGTTGAATAAGCCTTATACTGTCTTGCTGTCTGGTCCGTATGTCCCTATGATCAATCAGATCATCATCATGCTTTAGAGCATATTTGGATACTCATATGCATATTGAATATTATGTAATGGCTAGCAGGTGTAGCGGTGCATTTAGTGCTGTTTCGAACGAAATAAACCCTGCTGCAGGCGAGGTGAATATATCCTGGTATATATTTACCTTAGCGCATTCCAAAACAAAAATGCACGACGTGACACATTTTAGCCAATGACGGCCGAGCATTAGGTAAACAAACAAAATGACGGCCGCGATGACGATTGCGATGATGGCCGAATAAGATTAATTTTATCCCTACAAATTATTAAACTTATGAAAAAGTTACTGATTTTTCATGTTAGTAGCAATCACATAAAATAAAGAAGAGACTTATGTTGTATATGGTTGAATATTAGGCCCTTGCCCTACGGGCGTGGGCCTAAATGGACCCAGAGGTAAATATATCTGACCTCATACTCCATAATCATGTCTTCTTATTATAGTATCATTGTGTTTATTTGCATCTTCTTGTATATATGATTGTTCTTCCAGCTGTGACACAGTTTTGTATTATGTTAGTGTAAATGATTATAATGACAAGCAATGGTTAATGTTAAACACTACTTTGTCAGATCACAATTATATCATTTTAGTCCTTATCAATCTACCATGCATTCAAAGCTGTTATTTTGTTATCATATATCATTACTCATTCATTTCATAGATCTGTTTACTAACCAATAATAATGTAACTAACACGTCAACTATCTGCAAAGCATTCCTGTAACAAGATTGTCTTGTTCAACAACAACAAAAAAAGAAGAAATAGACTCATGTATCGACCTGATGATTGATGGCACTTAGCAACAGCATCTATAACTATGTGGATTTCAAGTATATAATTATGATAAATCGCTGTTGTGAAAAGAAATGTAACTGTCTCTCACACAAACTTCCTTGCTATCTATCACTCATACTTTTTTGGTGTCACCTCAACCATCGAAGACAACACATTCTCATTAATAGTTAGTCGGGACTATCAAAATGATATTTATTACAGATTACAATTTGGTATTAGGCATCCTTAAGGCATAACAATCAAGTTTAGTAGGGAGGCCACCTTGAAAAATTATAAGGTTGGCAAAACTCCAATATGGCTCAATTTTTGTCTAAATCATCTTATATGTATTCAATATTTCCTGCCAGATTCTAAAAAATGCTATGGTTTTTGGCTGTTAATGGATATAGACAAGTGGAAACGATTCAAAAACAATTTGTTTATGTTGTAGAAGTTCTAATTGAACAATACTACAGCCTTTACAATACCACAGCTGTCAAGATAGCTGAAACCATCAAAAAACTGTCTCTAATAACAATTGCTAGATAGGCGTGTGGGGTGGTGTAGTGGTTAGGGTGTCCGTCTGCTGCGCGGGCGGCCGGGGTTCAATTCCCGGCTGAGCTGGCCACTGCTCCCCTCTGCATGTCTCCCAGTGGCAACAACTGGGATATCAAAGGTCTCTAGTAGACCACCGGCTGTTGTGTGTGTGGCCCTGTCTATGGGACCATGCACATTAAAGAACACCTGCCTCGGTAAAAGTGTAGGGGTATGGTCTCTACCTTCTCATAGATTCGATCACCATCACCGCCCTTGATATGACCCTGGCTGTTAATTAGGGCGTAAAGCAACCAATAACCAACCAACCAACCAATTGCTAGATAACTAAATAATTTAAAAAACTTCAATGAGATTTGGAATTTGCTCTTTAAACACAAGGTTAAATACAACAGAAGGGGCCTGAAGATTGACGTCCAAGCCAAATTGTAACATAACAGAAACATTCTGCAACCATACTTTTTTGTCAATTAGTTATTAACTATGATGGCATGTAACAATTATGTTATTGATGCAAAGGTTGAAACCTTATTGAAATAGGATGTTATCATAACATTATTTTGTGGTGAGTTTAGAAAGAAACCAAAACAGAATTTTATATGAACATTCTGTTTAGGTTGAAAAACATAACCAGAACATCAACATATTATTACAGTGCACTGTTACAGCAGTGCTGCAATATTATACAGAACCATCAAAATAACAAAGGGTCTTTTCGTGTGAATATGTTGAAATCACCTAACTGTAACAGTTACCAAAAGTTTAGTGTCTAGTATAGGTGTGGGGGGGACTTAGCAAAGTAGGACATAGCCTGTGTTTGTGTTATTTATATAATCCCCCAGTGCTTTATGCTTGAAAAAGCTTCCTCCTTCATTTTTGAATGATGGAGTCCTCTGTGTGATATACAGGAGTGAGGGCATTAGTTGTCTGAGTGTGTGCTTAAATGTAAACAGCTGTCAGTGGTTGAGAAGGTGACTTTAGATCAAAATTTTCACTACATTAGGTAACAACACTACAAGGGTTGGGATTGAATAGAAATGTTATATTCTTTATCACAATCTATTATTAGCTGTCACAACAGCACACACTGGAATAAAAGTTATGTAAAAGGTGTATGTGTTGAATAAAAAAAAAGAGGGTAAAATCGTATTTCAGTTTTTTTTTATGATATTTGTATTAGATGCCTTTAGATCATCTGATCTTCCAGATCTTACAAACATTATTTTTCAGTTGCAATTACTCATATTTCAACATTATCACTTATAATATAATAATGGTATATACAATGAAAGCATAAGGAAACCCATGTAATTATATTATATATATTTTCATCTGACATAGGCTTATTGACTGTGACACCCCTCTGAATATAATGCCTGTTTATTGATTAACTCCAAATCAATCACATTTTAACATCAATACTTAGTAGTGTAAACGCATCCTCCAAAACATTTGTTTAATACAATTCTTAATTTCATATTTAATATCAATATTTCATATAGCCCTTGGAATAGTTAACCACATCTTTGCGCCCCAATGATCTTGTTGTTGTTGATGTTATTGATGGAATTTTTAAATTCCAGGTCTCGGATTAATGTGTACACAAGTATTGAAATGGGATTATGGCAAGTTTCAAATGCCAATATACCTAACAGAGTAAACTGCTGTGAGAAAACACACTGCTGCCCAAGTGATGTAAACTGATGTAAACAAAAAATCTCTGGCCTGTTAGATTGAAGCTAGCGTAATGTGAAACCGATACATCGAGGAAACAGGACCCCGAGCAAGGGAATGAAATCAGATAGTCTCATATTTACCAGCCATAGTGCACCAAGTCTGAAATTACCCTCACGGTCCTATTAAATTACTTGACAAAAACTACATGGGATATGAAGACGGTATAGCATGATGACATTACATCGTCATGTCATTGCAGGAGGAGGCTCCATGTCTAACCTTATGTGTATATATTGTAGAATTATCATAGCATAATAAAATTATTAACAGTATTAGACTACAGTGTAATGTCTTCTAGGCTTTTATCTCCAGGGAATAATGTTCTTTATGACATGGGCTTCATAGACATCAATTCAAGGAACCTCAGCCTTACCCTCATGACATCAATAGAATCGTCTGATAAATGTCATTGGCTACATTAGGGCTCATGAATTTAATTTCCACAACCTAAACATCAAAAAATGTATTGTATAACTTAGATATTGCAGCTGCCTGCAATACCAACTATCACACAGTGATCATATTTTGTGACACTACAACATATTACAAAATATTGGTAGGCATATTGCATAATATAATGTTTGATTAGTTACCATCTAACTGGCTTTAATTTATTAAGATCAAACCAGTTTCAGTCTATATTCCACATGGATATTTTCCTGAGGATTTAAAAATAATCAACTTTGGTGATTAAGGTAAATAAAGCCAGGTTATAACGTATCACTTGAAAGGCTTTACAAATGGTTTATTGGGTGTATGCTGCTATACCATATTCAAACTAATATTAAATAGCAACCATCAAAATTGGCAATGATATGTGAATAGTGGTCTTGAAGGCTAGCTGCTGTTACTATTTATATTTCATTATTGATTATTTATATTGTTCATATTTAGCATGTATAGAGATCCCCTCCCTTTCAGAAATACTATTTCCACCCCTGTAACATCAGAGGATGTTACTGTAACATCTTTCCTTGGCTAGATATTTTCAAAGAAAATAAGAGTTATGTATCACTTTAATATGACAAATGCAACATAGAAAAAATCCGAAACACCAGATTGGCCTTAGGCCTTGCTGTCTGTGCCTGCAGAACAGACAGCAAGGCCTAAGGCCAATCTGGTGTTTCGGACTTTTTCAGGGGGGTATAGGGGGAAGTGCTGCAGTGTGGGGGCTCCTGGGGGGATCAAATGACTGAGTTGTAAGCAATCTACTGGTTACTTATATGGTGTACATTTCAAAAAAGGTTATTGATGGTAAAGCAGTTTTATCAGTCTGTTTTGTATGTTGTTTCGATCGATGAATGCATCTTTGGACAGTTATCTAAAAAGGTAGGGGAAGTTTATTGAATTGTTATTTTTATACAAACACAGACACTCACATCCACATTCAGAGATACAGACCAACAAATACCTACCTAAACATAACTTTATATGTATTTATACAAACACATCAAAGTTTTAAATTCAATCTTTCAACTGAAAGAGACTATTATACAAACTTTTACTTGCATTTTGGTGGCGACACGCCTATTTTCATCTTATTCTTCTAAATCAACTTGAATTCTGTAATTTGATATATGTAGGACTATATCCTGTAAAGAATCCAGGTCATTTAATGCATTTTAAAAATGTTCATTTTGAGGATGAAAAATGGACTAACAATGATAAAAGTTGACTAACAACACTTGTCAGGAATATCTTTGTTGTTATGAAATTAATTGTGCAATGGGCCACAGCATATAAAAGATATTAAATCAACATATTTATGTCTTCAATATAAAATCACGTTTCACACTGAGTGAAATTAGATTATTTCTCAAATATGAAACACTAATATTGATTCAAGAACACCTTTTAATATTGAAATTTGACATGGAAGAAACACTCATTATAAAATGGTATAACTTTGTTTGGACTATTAATGCAATAGATCTACCGAGATGAATAGTTATCATACAATATCCAAGGTTAAAGTTCCCGAAGGGGGGATTTTATGACTGAAGGTGAATAAGGCCCACAGGTCTTCCTGGTTCACAAGCTAACCACAGCAGGACTCTTAAATGGTGAAAAACCAATTCACTTTCTATCAATCATACAAGATAAAAGTTTATACACTTTCTGTTAGAAACTGGTTATATATATATAAGTGTTAGTTAAATTATGATATTAATTGATATTGACTTTTTGATGGGTAGGTGCATATATACCTATGCCCCAGTGGCCCGTCACATAATAGGACTTGTAACAGTGAATGATGGAGTTGTCAAATCATGCACTGTTGTACACAAGCCCATGAAGTTCGACTATTCTGATAGCTTGGCCTGATTGATGTTCCCTGCCTTTTTATTGTCATATCGACCAGGCCATCCTGCCCTGGAGTTCTGTTACTGGTGCAGGACCTATAATCAGTCCTACCTGTCTGGTCCTTCTGGTTGAGTGTACAGATTATGTAATGGAGATGCTGCCTGTTCCTAATCAGGCATGCAATAAAAGACATCACCCACATACAAGTTCTCATGTGAGCGAAACTGTTGGCCTCAAAACCCCTCCATTTCCAATAAGATGAAAAAACACTCAAGACGTGTTTGTTGCTCGCCTTAGGTATTTACCCTCTCATTGGAAGCAATCATAGCCCCCAAGGGAAAGCCCTTTAATTCAGAGTAACAGTGAGTTCCTAGATATACATAATTGCTAACACTTCAAACTTTATCTAAACTAATTTCTAGATAATGGAATTTGTCAATTGCGTTCTTGACAATCTGAGTTGTAGCTGGATATGCACTAACCCCCCCACCAATAAAATAATTATCAAACAGTAGCCAGCAAATGTGTATAATCATTTACCTGCTTAGTTTTACAGCCACTTTTACACCTAAAGTCGCAGGGTATAAAATAAACGAAGTTGCTAATAAAAAGCATTTACTATTAATTTTAACATACTCACACTATGTGAGCCGCGTCGTTCACATTTAGTGACTGTATTGATGTAGATGACTTCCTGGTGTGTTGATAAAAGGTTGACAAAGTTTGAATCAGTTTTTTTGACTTTTAATTGACATATTATGATAACTGCACAGAATGTATATACATACACAGAATTACAAACACACAAATACCGAGATATAGACACCCGCATATCTACGCACACACCTACATATCCCAACACACCCACACCCTCCTGTCCCCCACACACACCCACACACCACCACACACCACCACACACCCATCACACCCTCACACCCCTTCAAACCCCACACAAACACCAAGACCCACACACACTGACAACCCCCCACACACCTATACACATCCACACACCCACATACACCAACCCACACACACATAACCACACACACATACACCCACAAATGCACCTCACACAACCACACACCCACAACACACCTACACACACACCACTCATACACCCCCACACACACCTGCACACCTATGCCCACACACATTCCCATACAGAATTACAAACACACAAATACACAAATAGACACCCGCATATCTGCACACCCACACACCACTACCCCAACACGCACCAAAAGCCCCCAACACACCCCCACATCCCAACACACCCCCACACCCCCACACCCATCCAAACACTCCCACATACCCCAACACACCCTCATCCCCACACATCCCCACACCCCACACACACAGACACACCCACACACTCACACACGCCCCTACACATCCACACACACCATCACACAACCACACACCAAAACACCCACACATAACCAACCACACATAAGCCCACATACACACCCACACACTAACATACACATACACCAACCATGCACCCACAAACACATGCCCACACACACCAACACATCCCCACACACACCCACACACCCACACACTTACACACACACTGACACCCACCCACACATAACCACCCACACACAAACCCACACACAGCCCACACACCCACACACCCACACACACACACCTACACACCCACACCCACACACATACACACACACTCTTACACCCACACCCATGCTTACCTACTTGACCAAATTAGATTGGATATATCAGTGATCCCCACACTTACTAATGATAAGGTGTGAACAAGACAAAAGATATGTCGGGGGTTGGGATGGTGTAGTGGTTAGGGCACAGGCATTGCATGCGGCCGGCCGGGGATCATTTTCCGGTGGGTCCTGACTGTTACACCACCTCACCTTGCCGTCGTTTCCACCCCCATAGATTCGACCATTGAACTTGTGCAAAGTCAAAAAAACAGAGTTGGTCTTGATATAGCTGAAAAATTGCTGAATAGACCTAAAACTCCAACACATCATCATCATCATCAAAAGATATGTACCACAAATGGCACCATCACAAAAGTATGGGAGTAAGGTATGAACATCATTCATAGTTAAAGTTGTTGACTGATCTCATCCCCTGCAGGTATTTCTTAATTTGACAAGAAACTTGTAGCTTGAATATCTATCAGAGTAGTTATAAAGCCCCATACCCACTAGGACACTTAAGACCTCGGCGATCGTGTCTTCCTCTGATCCCCTGTGAGTGTGGTGCTAGTTGAGGTGCTAGTGTCCTAGTGGGGATGCAGCTTTAGGAATAAATTAACTCAAAATGGTAACAAAACTGACTGCTAGCTATCAATCACAATACTGCAACTTCGTGTTTTGTGCTCAAATTGGCCAAACACTAGCTTTATCTTTGTTACTTATCTGTAACCAAAAGATTTTAGTTTGCCACGCTTTTAAATTGTTATTCAATATTTGACAGAGGCCCTTTGTCATTATAAAGGAAGGAGTCAACAACAACAAAAAGATATTTTACCACCTTTGGAAACCACATATGTTTTAAATAAGTAATATTGACCCTCTTATACTTATTTGTGGCACAAAGATTGTAATGCTGTATATTTGTTCTATCCTGAAATGTATTCATGTATGTTGATTATCAGATTCATCAACTTCTAATCTAGTAAAAGGCTAAAACTATGAGCCAGCTGTTTTAAAGTGATTTTCCTTCTTAGCTTTTAGTCTAACGCTTTGTACTTATATCTTTTTGCCGTGTTTACCACAACTACTGATCTAAAGACTAGAAGTATAAAAATACAATAGAGTTCTTAAGCAACTACACACTGGGGGGGAATAAAAATTATGTAAATTCTGGTTACATCCCCGTACAAAGCCAATGGATACTTCTTACCAAGGGGTCCTGGATTGTTTATAATTCAGCTCTTGCCTCCTCTGATCCCCCTCCTCAACAAATCAAAAAACTGCTCCAGAAAAGAGATGTAAAAGTGTTATTAAAGGTGGCTTAGGTGGCTTTAACACAGGTTTCCAATCAGTTGACTCCTATCTAATGCTATTTTTAGCTATAGCACAGGTCATTTTGCTTACTTGGTCAAAATTGCCTAATGGGTATGGCACTTTAGACACAGTTATTTATAACAAAAACATTACCCTTTTAAGTATACACAACATATTATACATTGTGACGTCATCCGCACAACATCTGTAACTGAGCAGACACATTTCCTCATCTGTTAATTTATTCTTCAATTCATGGTTATAAAAAAAATGGCAAATACCTTTTACTTGTTCCAAGCAAAACCATTGTCCAATATTCTCATTTCCTGAATCAAATAAATGTTTATAATTATGTGGAGTGAAATCTAAGATTCTTTTCCATGAATCTCAAGCAGGCCAATTGGTTTATTTAACAAGATAACTTCATTATAAAACCCCCAAAGACTTATTTCATTCAGACGCATTTTCAACTTTTATTTTTTGAACAAAGATATCTCATTTAATACTCAATATAAACGTATGAAATTTTGTATACGTCTTGATAACATTCACCTGGAGGGAGGTGTGTCACAGATTTTTGATTTAGGCCTCAGTTTTCATTTCATTAAATGTAGAAAATTAATTGGAAAAAAATCATTAAAAGTTTCCCGTTGTTTGACATACAATAAAAACTAAGGCCTAAATCAAAAATCTGAGACATGCTTCCCTCCATAACAATGTTACAAACAAGCTCCCAAAATTTCATAAAAATCAAATGAGCAGTAGCTGAGATATTCATGTTCAAAAAATAAAAGTTAAAAAATCAATTTTTCTTCTCTGATTTCTTCAACATTGGAGTAAAAACAATTGATTTTATATCAAAAGATAGAGAAAAATATGTTCTACCATTTGATATAAACCAGATTACTGTGCTCTTTATAGAGAGAGCGCAATAAGGATTACTGAAAATGGCCCATTGAGAGGTATTGTCTATCCTTAAATCCCATAATATGCCTTTTGACCATTGTGCAAAGTAGGTGTGAATTGGTGGGTGTGTTGGTATGTGGGTGTATGGGTTTATGTGTTGGCGTGTGGTTGTGTGTGTGTTGGTGTGTGTGTGGGTGCGTCAATGTGTGGCTGTGTAGGTGTGTGTGGATGGGTGTTTTGGTATGTGAGTGTATGGGTGTGTGGGGTGTGTGAGTGGTTTAGTTTGGGTGTTGGGATGTGTTGGGGTGGAGGTGCGGCTGTGGGTGGGTGTAAGGGGGTATGGATGTGTGGGTGTGGGGATGTTGGTGTGTGGATGTGTGGGTATGCAGATGTGCTGGTGTCTGAATGTGTATTTGTGTGTATGTGATTCTGACTAAGTATGTTTTCTTTTCATGTGAATAGTGTTTGTGTGTGTCCCTGGCTAAGCATTTATGTCAGGCTCTGTCAATCTCTCTAACCCCTCCATTTCAAACAAGTTTCTTGCCTTAGTATTTACCCTCTCATTGGCAGCAATCATGGCCCTCAAGGGAGAGCCCCTTAATCTAGAAAAGTAGCACCAGGGAATTCCTAAATTTGAAGAACTTAATTACTTATTGGACCTCACACTGACACAGGTCAGGCGTAGTGCCTCTAAACTAAGATTTTAGAAGACTCGAATTGTGGCATGAAGAAATAATATTGACAAAAATATGACATGGATTTCAGAATATTTACTTTATCACGAAAATAGTGTCACATCGCATGACAATTGTTACCAATTTAATGATGACCAATGGCCTGTTGCATAATGACATGGTGAAACAATTCAATGTTTCGCGACAAGGATGTCACTGTTGCAATGGGTCTGTTGTTGAATTGCAGCAGTTCTACTGGCCTATATTAATTCTGTAAAAAGTTCTAAAAAATAATATTATCTGGATCCAAAAATCCTGAAATTCTTAACCTATGAAATTATTAGAAGTGGGTGAAAGTTGTTACTGGATTTTGTACAACAAAGTGTAATTTACAATTAAAACCTTCGTTCACTGTTACACGTTCCATAATGCGACAGGCCACTGGGGCATATGTATATATGCACCTACCAATCAAAAAGCCAATATGAATTAACATCATGGTTTAACTAACGCTCTTGATATATAACCATTTTTAACAGAAAGTGTATCCACTGTTGTATAATTGGTAGGAAGAATCAGTTTTTCACCATTTAGTCCTGCTGTGGTGAGCTTGCAAACCAGGAAGTCCTGTGGGCGTTATTCACCTTCAGTCATAAAATCCCCCTCTCAGGAACTTTAACCTTTGGTAGTGTAGAATAATTATTCATCTGGGTAGATCTATTTCATTAATAATCCAAACAAAGATATAACATATTTATAACAAGCATTGCTTCCAAGTAAAATTTCAATATTGAAAGGTGATTGTGAATCAATATTAGTTTTTCATATTAAGGATTGACACGGGAGGTTGAGCCACCATTTGCGTTTTTCCAGATAAAATAGCATCTATATTAGCTAAAGCAACATATTATGTATCAAATGAAAGCTTACAATTTTCTCCATCTAATGGTATAGAGATGAGGATTTTAAGTTAGAAATTTAAGAAATTGTGAATTTAAAACCGATTTTTTCAATTTATTTTTTTGAACATCAATACCTCAATAACTATAATAACAATCACACTGAGATTTTTAACACATGTACTTAACATTCTTCTCGAGAGAAGGGTGTCTCAGATTATTAATTTAGGCCTTAGTTTTCATTTTCTGTGAAAAAACGGGTAACTTTTTAGACATTTTTTCAACATTTTTCCAACATTTTTTTCTACATGACATAAAATAAAAACTAAGACCTAAATGAAGAATCTGAGACACCCTTCCCTCGTCATGAGTCTCATGAGGCATCATACAAAATTTCAGCTCCTTATGTTCAATGGTTACTGAGATATCCTTGTCCAAAAAATGTTAGCAAAAGATTGATTCTTTTATATTTTCGGCTTAATATATCAGTGCAAAAACATTTAATTGTTACATATTTTATATTGCCAGATAGACCATATATTCAACTATTATAGATTGTACAATATGTGGATGTCCTGCTAAAATTGTGTAACATAATGACTGAAAACTGGAGGTACCGAGAATCACGCATCAACACCCAGTGTCAATCCTTAAGAAATCATCTAATTTTAATTAATCTGAAATGTGATTCTATATTGAAAAAGAAAAAGTTATGTTGCTTTGATATCATTATTTTATATGCCATAGCCAATTGCACAATGAATTTCATAACAATGTGTCACTAACAAGGAAAGTGTTCCTGGTCAACTTTGATTATTGTTAGGCCATTTTTCACCCTCAAAATAAACATATTTAGAATTCTGTAAATGACCTGTATTCTCTTCTAGATACAGTCATACAGTGTCCTTCCATATCAAGCTACATAATTCAATTTGATCCAGAACAGAAAAAGATATTGGCAAGTCACAAGAAAGATATCTTGACAATGATTTCTTTGTTAAGGATAGACAACTGTTGATAACAGGTGTTTTGCTAATGTCACGGTATTCTGCTTATCATTCCTATGTTCCCTTAATATCCTTCAAATATTATATATCACTAAATAGCTAATAAAGAATCCTATCTAATGATATAAATTATATGGATATGTCATTGATCATGACTGTATATGAAGTCTGGGCCTTTTTAGATAGCTTTTAGATAGCTGTCCAAAGATGCATTCATCGATTGAAACCGCATACAAAACACGCTCATAAAACTGCATCACCATCAATATCCTTTTTTGACGTGTACACCATAGGTAGTCAGCATAGAATAGTATCACAAATGTTTTGGAGGATGAGTTTGAACTACTAAGTTTTGATATGAAAATGTGATTGATTTGGAGTTGATCAATAAATGGGCATTGCATTCAGAGGGGTGTCACAGAAGATCAGACGTCAGAGGAAAATAAGTGTCATTGGTTCCGTTATAATATAATTACATTCTCATAACATTGAAACATTGTAGTATCACATGGGTTTCCTTATTTTTTCATTGTGTATACCATCATTATATCATAACTTATAATGTTGACATATGAGTAATTGTAACTGAAAAATATTTTTTGTAACACCTGAAAGATCAGACTCTATCTGAAGGCGTCCAATAAAAAAATATTAAAAGAAGAAAACCAGAATTTTACCTTTTTATCAGATTCAACACATACACATTTTACATAACTTTTATTCTGGCAGGTGCTGTCGTCACAGCCAAACACAGATGGTGATAAAGAATATAACACTTCTATTTAATCCCAAGCCTTGCAGTATAATTACCTAATGTAGTAAAAACTTTGATTTAAAATCGCCTTCTCAACCACCGACAGCTGTTTATATCTAAACGCACACTCAGACAACCGATGCCCTCACTCCTGTATATCATACAGAGGACTTCATCATTCAACAACAAAGGAGGAAGCTTTTTCAAGCATAATGCCCTGGAGGATTAGTCAACAAAAACACAGGCTATGCCCTACTTCGCTAAGTCTGCCCCACCCATACTGGACACTAAACTTTCAATAACTGTTACAGTCAGGTGATTTCCACATATTCACACGAAAAGACCCTTCTTTATTTTGATGGCTCCCAATAACACTGTACTGCTGTTACAATGCATTGCGATGTTATTTTGATGCTCTGGTAATGTTCTTCAATAAATGTTCTTATAACATTCTGTTTTAGTTTTGTCCTAACCTCACCACAAAGTTATGTTATAATAACATTATGGTTTGGTGAGATTTCAGTCTCAGCATCAATAATGTAATTGTTATGTACCATCATAGTAAGTACTGACAAACTGGCAAAAAAGTATGGTTGCAGAAGGTTACATTGCAATTTGGCTGGGACCTTGTGATTGATAAACATAATTAATAAACATGATGTTATCCTGATGAAGACTGTCAAAAGTCAAAACATGTCAATATGCCGCAATTTTATTCAGTGTCTTATTGAATAAATAATCAATGCTGTCAATCAACACTGTTGTCAAGCTTGGTGCATCATCAAGATCTTTAGTATAATTTCTATAAAAATTAATTTGTCTCAGAATAAAGAACATCATTATCAATTTACCATTTGCAGTTCAGGCCCACCTTAAGGGCATGGGTTTGTACTTTGTAATTTATCTAGGTCATTGTGACTTGCTGCAGCATAAACTACACTACCAACAAAGGATGGTACAATAAATAAAACAGACATGTAGCCAAATCTACGAAAACATCAAATAAAAATCTGGCCCTTTAAACTGCCATTAGTAAGTACCTCAAATTGCCCCAGTAAGCTTTAGAGCCTTGAGTCTATAAAATTGAATTTTCAAATTAAAAGTCAGATTTTCTGACTTTGGGACTGACTTGACAACTTAATCTTAGCTAGTTTCCAGCTATAGTCAGTCAGTCTAGAATCAGCAGTAAACAATTACCCCTCTTTATCATTAACCAAATGCTAAGACAACATGGCAGCTTTTGTGAGTAATTCAAGACCCTATGAAATTTCTATTTATTTTCAGTCCCAAAAGGGAAGATTCATGTTACCTGAAAATACCAAATGATGTGATGTTTGTCAAAATGTGAGTTGTCTCTCCTAACTTTACTAGATTCTCTGATTGAAGGAGGACTAAACAGGTTGTCTAAAAAGTGGTTCGCCAGCCCTTAAATAAATGCCTAGATTATAAGAGCAGCAGACAGCCGACATCCTCTGCCACATGAGGTAAGTGCACCATTACACAATAAGTAGCTAGGCTGTTGGGTGGCTATAAGCTGCTCTTTCAGGGTTAGATCGGGGGGGGGGGGGGGCTCTGGGGGTTCCTAACACTCCCCCTTTTTATTCTTTGAGGACTTCAGAAATAAGATGATTGTTAATCAATATTCCATTGAATCAAAAGAGACATGATTTTGTGTTAATCCCTCGCCACTTTGCCACATCTACCATTTTATAAAGAAGAGAAATTCCAGTTTTGACACTGATCTAAGACTAATGGTACTAGGTCATTCACAAAAAATGTTGCTTTTTCACTATTTACATACTATCATGACCAAACATCCCTTATGGTACCTCCAGAGGTACAAATATAGTAAAAATAGTTCCTATAACCATTACTAATTCACCAATATATGTTAGAGATACTTTCTAAACTTTCATAGTTATTTCCATGTGGGTGTAACTATTGCAGCTACATTTCCAGAAATATGACTTCAACTTTAAAGGAAATACTTTGCTCACTTTTTTCTAGGAATTCAGCTGCTTTTTACAGATCCACATGCCAAATTTTACCTATTAATTTTCACCTTTAATAGAACCTTATTTGGACTTTAAGAACTTCTTTAGTAAAATCTATGAGAAGGTAGACACCCTGCCCCTATACTTTTAATAAGGCAAGCATTCTCTTCTTTTCCATAGGCCCCCCACTAGCATTCTAGTGATATCCAAATACCTGCTCCCGTTCTGAATAGCAGAGCAGTAATGATTGATAAGAATGGAGATAACCTCCCAAAAAAATGTTCATAATGTTGAAACTGTTAAATGCAACACCAACATCACTAGAAACGGAGAACTCTATAAACATGCTTTAATAATAACCTTAGCTTGCTTATCATCACCTGGAAAAATAATAGTATGATATTGATTTAAACCATCTTTCCTTCTTTTCCAATGTTAGCCTCATCCTACTATCCTACCAAATCTGAAGGAATAATTCTTCTTGTGTATTGATTTTCTGAGAACAACATAGAATATGTGTTGTATTAAACAACTAGTATCTCAAATCAGGGGTCTTTATGATACTAATTATATGCATAATCATCGTCCTCATATTAAATTTGCTCATGATTGCTATGTCTACTTTTGTTCATACGCCTGTAGATTTTGTCCTCTCCCCCGTAAGAAACAATGAGTGGACATCATAAAGGAATGCACAGCCTCATTCTGGCTGTGACATTAACCCTTATGGTCCTGGCAGTGAGGATTTCGGGGGCACAGGAGAACCAGACTGGAGTAGAGCTGACTGAGAATGAGGTCACAATGGGGTTCTCAAAGCTTTTTATAAACATCATTGAGGTAAAGGAGCAGTACAACTTGACCAGGCTGGGTGACAAGGAAATCCCTTGGAGTAATTATACAGCTCCCAAGACAACCGTCGGTGGCTTTGGTGAGAAATAGTTGCTTTATGACCTTTACAGTTATAGATCCTGAAACTGAACACTTTTATATGGAATATTCAGTTTAGGTCTTTGAGAGGTCAAGCTTATGGCAAGTATCATGAGTTTTTCCTGAATCTAACAGAAAATTTAAAGCAAGTTACATGGTCCAGAAGATCAGCCCCATTCATTATCATTTTGTTATTTTTCTCAACAACTCTAACCAAGCCTTAATGTTCCTGAGATGTGTGTTTACCTTGCTGAAATATTTCCAATACAATATTATGTAGTGGCAGTGCTTTAGATATGTTATGATTTAGTTCGCTTGGGTCCTGATCAAAACATAGCAGTAAACTGTGTTAGTTATCTAAAGTCTGTGTTTTCAAAGGCATTACTATTTATTAATGTGATAAACATTTAATAGATTCATTTACTGGTCAGGTTCGGTCAGGTCACAAAAATTGCCTGGCCAGGTAATACAGTAATCTTTTAGAACATCTAAAAAATGCTAGCAATAATGTTGTTAGAACTTCCAAAATGAAAGTTTCGTACAAAGAACTCATTTCTTTGTAGGTTTTCAGAACTTTATTGCGAAACATCTTTCAAATTTTTTTAAGAAATGCCATTTGTAAAACATCCTTCTTTGAATAATGGAACATGTTTTAAACTCATCTCAGATGAAAGTTTTATCATCAACATAGAAGCACTTTAAAAAACATGTTTTCTTTGCTTAGTCAAAGCGACTGAATGATTTGTGAAATCAAAGTTTTATCCTCATCAAATAACGAGATTTATTGTCAGTTTGGCAACCTAGTTTACAACCAGACTGCAACCAGTGTTCAACCAGATTGCATCCAGTGTTGAACTATTTTGCAACCAGTTAGCAACAAGTATTGCTTTGTGAACATAATTCACATTTAATTATAGTAAGAAATATGGTTTTCCAAATATTAATAGTCAATTGCTAGGTATTCTCATTGGTTGACCCTTGCACGGTGTAAATATGAAGTTAACTCCTTTTGTATTGAATTAGAGCAAAATATGATTGAATAACTCATTTCCCATTCATATCAGACAAAGGTCAATGTGATAAAAGACATTCCTGTTATATGGAAGATGCACATCCTCTATATTGTTGCTTACACCTGTACATCTGTTGTAAACTGCAGCTGCCAGAGAACCTACACATCATGCCTGTCCAGATAACTTCATAAAACAGAATGGTGCCTGCTGCCACATGTAAGTCAACATCTTACCATACTTCCTTTGATTATGAATTGAAAACTGCACTGTGCCACTTTTCTATTCATCTGAACCTTCCACAATCTTGCTTTAAATACTTTATTCTCTTGGTTTACACATGATGAAATGTCTTGGCTGTGGTTTTCATCAATGCAAATTGGCCTTCTTATGGCTTGATAGTTTGCTTATTTGTTATTTATTATCTAAACATGGTGCATGTTCAATATAGTCATTCATGCATATTCTATTCATCTAATATGAGATTCAAAGTTTTTTTACATACCAAAGGCTTCTTAGATCATTATTCTAATTGATGGTACCTTAATTGCACTTTCTTACTATTATAATCGTACATAAAACAACTTTTTAAGGTACAAAATAAATATTATAAATTAAATTCTCAGTTATTTTCAGCCTTATCTAGGTCAAAGTCTCTAGGTGACCTACCTTCACTCATTCTCATTGTGCCACTTCCCCTCCTAAATACCACTTGAGATTCAATTTTTTTTACATACTGAAGAGCAGAGCTTCTTAGATCAGTATTTAGATCTAATGGTACCTTAATGACGCTTTCTTATTTTCATAATTATACACATAAAAGCAAATTATTTTTTAAGGGAAAATTTAAAACTATCGAATTCAATTCTCAGACTCAATGATGGCCATGGACATTTTAGATCAAAGAACCTGTTGATATATAAACATCCTCTAGGAATTCATTTTTCTAATATTGGTTCTAGATATATCAAAACAAATACTGGGCAAAGATACAAAGAAATAGAAAGCACACTAAAGTAGAATATGTACATATCATAAGTTTGTGTTTTTTCACTCGCATGTATTCAAGGTTTATATTTGTTGATTATCTGTTCAACACTGTAGTTATTTATTTCATATGATGTAACACCAAACAGATGAGAAGAGTAAATGATGTTGTTGCACAAAGGTACAGATTAAATCAGTTACTTTGTGCATGATCATTGAATTAGTGTAAAGGTCACCGGTTGAATACAAAATAATAAGAATCTCTCTAAATTACTTAGTTTATGAAAATATCTAGTAATGGCAGGTGCCGCTGGTAGGTGTAAATATACCTGACGACAATGCTCACTGGGACACACCTCCCCACAAAGCACCAACGCCTGGGGTAAAATCAATACCAGACTGCTTTATAAGCAAGAGTGCAGTGTAAGAGAAAGGGAGAGACCTTTAGCGTTTGGATCATACGGATTGGGAGATTCAAAGGAGTTTTAGATAGCTATACAATCACAGAGACATCTGGTGACTTACACGGTACTATCGCACGTCGGCTGGAGGTGAGACTAGGCAGACTCTAAGGAGGAAGCTTACTCTACCCTAAACTGGAACTGTTATACCTTGGAACTTATTATCATCACGAGCAACTGTACGCATCACCATATCCATCAATAAACTTACCGTACTGCCAAGCATTGTTCATGTTATGGATTGAGCGCCCATCTCGTGGACTTACTCACCACTCGACTAGCACCCATCAAAGACAATATTAACAACAGTAATTATCTCGGACAATGCACCATAATTATAGTAAACCCTAATCAACACATCAGCGTTCAATGTCTTTAAAATTTCTTCTCTCTAAATGCAGGTGCCACATCAAGATTAGATATTGGGCCATTTTATCAGAAGGGCAGCTGTGCCTCGTTCAGCATTTCTGGCCTGCATATCAGTGGGTGCAGTACAGCATTTGTTTGTAAGTTTACCTTACATCCTGCTACCAATGGTCTTCTGGTGTGATCTTAGAGGTCTTATGGTAAAATGTAAAATACAGGAGCAAATCACTGAGTCAGAATCTTTTTGTAAAATAAACTGTAAAAAGACTAAACAAAGGAGCCCCTAAGGCTTTTCATAAAACTATTACAGAGAAAATATTTTGAAATATTAAAAGAGAAAGAAAGCAATGAAATAGATATGATTGAATTAAATTGATTTTACACATAAATAAATTTTTCCAATTTATTTGTTTTCAAATGGTCTCTTCTACCCACATAGGAAATGGCTTTTTTTTTTCTCAGGCGAAACCGATGCCCCCAATGTATACCAGACTACCGCCCACACTTCCTGCTGGTGAGATGTTTCAACAATGGCAATTTGGGCCGGTACACCTTCAGGCCCATCTGGGTGCCCTCCGGCTGCCGCTGCCCTGGCAGTATTAGAGTTGAAAATTAAGCTATTTCTCTGGGGTATCGCTGGATGCACGGTTCCTCAAGCTGTGCATTAGAAATTTATTATGTGCACCCTCCTAATATGTTGTACTGTGGGTGCATACCTAAAAAGATTGAGCACCTGGCCATGAAAATGTGTGCACTGGGTGCCAGGCACAGCTTAATTTCTGACAATTATTGGTTAAGTATTGGTCACAATGCAGATGCTCAATCAAAAAAGACAAAATCAAGGGCCTTTTATCCAGACTTTTCAAAACAGATATTTTCATAATGAAATGATGTCCATTCTGAGTTTTTGTTGTCTGCAATTTTTAAAGTATTCTTACTATTGGTAGCTGAAAATGGTCACCTCACTTTTCACTTTTGAGATCATGTGAAATACCAAAATGATCCCGATAGTATGGAACTTCAAAACGATTGTTATAGGTATACAATAAAATAATTGTTTATAGAAAATGTAAGATTAGTGTACTTTCATGAAAAGATGACTTGCTGATGTAATATTCTTGTTATTTTAGCAGTTTCCGAGAAGTACTGCTGTAGTTGTAACTAAATGATCTATGTAAGAAAGTTATTTGCAGCAAGGTGTTATTACTTCAATGATACTTAGGTGGGAGGTATCATTAAGATACAATCTATACAAACAATCCTAATCAACCATACTTGCATAGCAGCATTCTTGATTTATTCTTGCCATGATACACTGTTAGGCTGCATTGATGTTCTTTTGATGACTCCAAATAACATTGCTGCAAACAACTGTTACAATAATACATTGAGACTTTCTGATCACCTCATCCACATGTTCTCTTCTTCTCTTAGAAAAAAATATCTGAGTGTTTTCTTCTTGAGGAGCAATGCCAGAGAATTCCTCTTGTCCTCTGGCAGTTTAGAGGAAGAGAATTCCTTTCTCTTAAACATGCTCAAATTCTCTACTTTCATGGAGAAAGAGTTTTCAATGTCTGTTCTTAGGGAAGAAAGAATTATCAGTCTTTCTTTAAAGAGAATGAGAATTCCTTGATGATTAAGAGGAGAGGTTTAGAGAATTACTTGTTAGAAAAGAAGAGAACGTGTGGATAATGTGTTCTGATATATAATGTTCTTGTAACATTATTTATGAGGTTAGTAATTGTGACCTAACTTAATAAGAATGTCACAATAATGTTCTGTTAAGATCTGGTTAAGACCTCACTAAAAGGGGATGTCACAATAACATTTTGTTTAGGTTAGGTTTATACATAACCTAATAAGATGATCACAGTAACATCCTATATAAGGTCAAGACCTGATGTAATCAGAATGTCATAATAACGTTCTGTTTAAGTTAGGTTGAGACTTCCTCTGGTCAGAAAGTCACAACAATGTTCTCTTAAAGTGAGGTCTGGACTTCACTTAATCAGAACGTCACAATGCTGTTTTGTATTAATGTGATCTTTATCTAACCTCAACAGAATGTTATAATAACATTCTATTTTGGTTGCTTCTCAACCTCTCAGAAAAATAATGTTACAGTTATGTGACATTTTAGTATGTAACAGACAATCCAAAATAACATGGACCTTTATGTTGCACCTTGGCTGGGTAATGATTTGTCATAATCAAGAAAATTGTACAGAGACATTGTATCTATAGCAGAGTGCATGTAGGAGTGGTATATTGATGAGTGACACGTAATTAAGTACATAATGCAAATAAATGTCCTTGCACATCTTTTACAATCAAAGTCATATTCCACGTTGCATTGTTTGGTATTCATTGCATTGGTGTCAATCTTCTCAAGATGGGTATTTATTGGGTGATTCAATCAAATTCTCACCAAATCTTGTTCAGATACAAATATGTTACTATGTGAATGCAAATAAAACCTGCATTCAACAATTAGAAGGAACGCAAATGCCACTGAACGCATAGTGAAATATGGCTTTAATACTTGTCCTGTAAGACGTGTTCTGTTGTTTTTGTTACTGTTCTTTTTCATTATCCTATCATTTTCCTTGTAATGATACCGAAATATTTATTGTTCAATCACATATGTTAAACACCTTTGTTGGTGGAAATCTTATCTACGTTTTTACTCAGTGTTTATCAAATGTTCCAGATTTCTACTTTAGTCTCAGAAGTGTGAAGATGCATAATAAGTGTGTATCAAATGTTCCAGATTTCTACTTTTGGTAGTCTGAGTAGTGTGAAGATACATTATTACTTGAACAAATTAGTGCTTGTATGGGAAATTATTGTTTTTTATATGTAATTCTGATGTCTGGTTATGGTTACTTTAACCCTTGGTCTTACTGATACTGTTTTTCAAAAGCTCAAAGCGAGACTGACACTAGAAGACCAGTGTAATTAATGCTTTGAATCTTTGATAAACAAAAAAGGGAGAAAAATGCTTGTAACATAAAATTGAATTAAAAAAATGTGCACTAAAAGATTAGTTTTTCTATTTCATATGGATCATTGATAAACACATGCTTCTAAATGTCTATGGCAATTGGTAAATCTATTGGATAAACAGGGAAACATGTAAGATAGTTCTTCAAAATATGTGAACCATATCACAACATTATAAGAAAAGTTATATTGCATATCATTTGCAAATGTTTAATATGCATAAAATCCAGGTCTGTAAAAGTGATGAACCCAGTATACTGGGTTCATATATTGTAAGCTAAGAATATAACGTCATATTCACGTCATATTCCCGTCACATGTTACGTGGAAGTTACATCACATTGTGACGTCTTTATGACGTGAAAAGTGAGGACTCCATTTCACATCATAAAGACGTCAGTTGCGACGTCATATACAGACTAACTATGGCGTATCTTTTATGTCTTTCTGAGACGTCCCAAAATGACGTCATTATGATGTCACATCGCGATGTCATATTAACGTGATAAGTGAGGACTCCACTTGACGTGATAATGACATAACAGAATGATGTCTCAATGTGACTTAAAATGACGTCTTTTTCAAGTTATTTTGCGACGTCACAATGACGTCTTAAGAAGGTTTCACAAGACATTTTATTTACATGAATTAATTTCCTTACTAAATCCCAACAAAATGTTGGGGTAAGGTTTAATTCCTACCACACACCAAAGTATATTGTATGTGGGATGTATCTGAGCTAAGTTTATTAGCAAATACATGCCTGGGAGGATGTTACAATGAGGCACTACCAATCCAACACATCCATATGAAGCCGATTTGCAACCAAACAGGTGTTTAGGTCAGACAATAAGCTTTGTATCTAGAAATTATTAAGACTGGGCATGGATATTAATCATCTTATGTTCTAGATAAGTAGATGTGTCTTCATAGGATAATGTCATTTCAATAAACTGTAAAGAAATTATCTTTAGGTATAGTTTCAAGGAAAAGCTGCCAATGTTTTATACATTATTGAAATTTGCCCAACCTGGTGTAGACTAAAGTACACGTCGCAGTGACGTACCAATTTGGTGAGGTCATGACTTCACCTAAATGGTATGTCACAGTGACATCCTAGTTTGGTGTCGTCATAACCTCACCTAAATGGGATGTTGCTGTGACATCCCAATATGGTGTAGTCATAACCTTACCTAAATGGGACGTCGCTGTGACATCCCAATATGGTGTAGTCATAACCTTACCTAAATGGGATGTCGCTGTGACATACCACTATGGTGTAGTCATAACCTCACCTAAATGAGACGTTCCTGTGACATCCCACTATGGTGTAGTCATAACCTCACTTAAATGGGATGTTGCTGTGACATCCCATGATGGTGTAGTCATAACCTTACCTAAATGGGATGTCGCTGTGACATCCCAATATGGTGTAGTCATAACCTCACTTAAATGGGATGTCGCTGTGACATCCCATGATGCTGTAGTCATAACCTCACCAAACCGGGATGTCACTGTGACATCCCACTATGGTGAATTCCAGACCACACATACAGAAGACGTCATAGCTACGTACTTTTTATGTGAGTCACAAACCTCACCAAAATTTTACATGACTATGATGTAACATTTATGGGAGGTCGTGACAGACCCAAAAGTGACCATAATGAGACGTCAGAGTTACGTCGCTTCTTTGCTGGGTATTTTACTCACGACCATTTAACAGAAAGTGACCAGAAAACTGATTTTCAAAACTTTACTCTATAAAATGACACTACTCTTATTAATTGTACATGAAATTGACATGAGCTATATCTATCAGATTACATATATTATGATATTATATAAGTAACTTTGATTAACATAGATTTTACAAAATAAGAGGCACCTTATTTCTGAAACACAATATTTATAAAGACAGTTTTGCAAAATAGGTATCTTTTTTCTTAGAAATATGTACTAATGTAGATAGCACATCAAAGAATTGACATAAATAACTGTTACAACAACTGCTATGTTGGGTGAGACAGTCTCACTATCAATATAAGATAATGCATATAGAATATGTGGCTGCATTACACATAATGATAGTATTGAATATTATTATGAAAACAGATATAAAACATCAAATATTATATTTGTACATGAGTGCGGTCATCACATTGCTTACATGTACAATAACAACAATATATAAATATGTAACAAAATAACTCTTTATTCTCATAAAAAGAGAAAAAGTGGTAGGAAGAAAAACATGGTCTTGAAGTTTCACTTACTGACTAGTTCTGTGGATCTTCAGACCACAAGATATTATGCCTCAGTTAACTGTTGTGATGAAATTTGATTGGCCACCTTGCCCTATTTCTCTATATGTCATCATCCTGAAGCTGAATACTAAAACTGTAAACCTGCACTCTGAATATCTTTGATATTAGACCTGCAGCTTTGTCAAAGTATGCATTATACACATCTTCAGTGACATGATTAAAAGGTGTGAATGAAACAAACAATATCTAAATAAATGGCATGGTCACCAAAATACCAACGTAAAGTAAAAAAAAGTGAACGCATCCCCTCAAGGTATTCCTTATTTTTATTTGTTGATGCACACTTTCTGTATACCACAGGGCCCGACTGCATTCAAAGGTGAAGGACACACAGAAATCGTTGAGGATCGGAGATTGTTTTCATTATGATTTTAGCTCTTTGCAGCAGATTTACATGGTTATATTTTGATTTATGACTGGAAAGTTATTCCAGTATGTTTGATGCATGACAGAATCACCAAAACACATAAAGTACAACTTTGCACAATTTACATCTGCTGGCAGCAGTACAATAAGCCGCCTGACTATTTATCACATCACATGGAGCCGTCTAGAGCACAAGCTGCCCATTGGATATTCTGTGATCTTAGCACACTATGAACATTGCAATAACTTTGATAATTGTTGGTATATGTTCATCAAATTTGACATATGTGACCCGTTTTGGCGAATTGAGTCAGATGTCACACCGGATCCATTTTTAGAGACCTAGCCCATCAGAAAATACAGATTCTTAGCTTTAAAATAAGTAGTAACAGCCGACATCCGACTCGTTGCGACATCCGACCTGATTCGCCAAAACGGGTCACATATAATAACTATAAGGAAAACTGAATTCAAATGAAGGTAAGTCCCTGAATACTTTCTGTAAGTACAGAAAACATTTAGTTTTCTTATAACCTTACAAGAAATCGATGGCCTTAAAGGACTGCCTGAAATTTGATAATAAAAATAGTCAATAGTGATCAATTTACACAAACTAGTAAGAAAGAAAACCAGCTAGCTGTAAAATACAACACTGTGACCTCATTTTTTGAATCTATAGCTATAGATATAACCAAGTCTTTGCATTGTGTTACCAAATGTCATTCTTTTTTTGTGTTTTTTTAATATTGGACAGGGGCAAAAGGGAATATAAAAGAGTTTTCAGAAAAGTACCTGCTTGGTGATGTTTTACCGACTTTGCAAACCAAGTATGTTCCAAATAAGTAATATTCACCCTCTTATATTTCTACATGGTACAACGATTGTAATACTGTATATTTGTTCTATCCTTAAATGTAATCACACATGTTAATTATCAGAGTCATCAACTTCGATTCTAGTAAAAACTTAAAGCTATTATCCAGGTGTTTTATAGTGAATTCATATCTTGGTTTCATGTTTTGTACATTTATCTTTTGACTCTATTTACTACAACTGCTGATTTTAAAGACTAGCAGTATAAAACACAAAAGAGCTCTGGCTTTCCATTAAGTAACACATGGAGGGGGGGGGGGGTAATAAAAACTATATAAATTCTGGTTACATCACTGTACAAAGTCAATGCATACTTATTACCAAGGGGTCGGGGAGGATTGTTTAGAATTCAGCCCTGGTCTCCTCTGGCCCCATCCTTAGCAAATCAAAAAACCTCTCCAGACTTAAAAATGTTATTAAAGCCCCATACCCAATAGGTGACTTTAACACAGCTAGGTTGCCTACATGCCAGTGCTAAAATCGGCCAACTCCTATGAGAGCCTGTCAGTATCTCATATTGAAATGTATATGTTTGATCTGAATCGGTGTTAAAATCAGCTGATTCTTTTAGCGCTGATCATTTTGACTGCTTAGTCAAAATCGCCTAGTGGGTAAGGGGAATTAGACAAAGAATATCTTTCCTACAACAACATAAGCCTTTTAGGTATAAGCAACAAAGAGCAAACAACATGGAAACAACGTCAGATTTAGGCCTCACAAAGAGGAATGTGCAAATTTTGAACATTAGAAACTTGCATGTAACAGCATGAAATTTGGCACGCATGTCAAAATGCATATTTTCAGTTCTGAGCCTGTTGAGATATCTTAATGTCCTATAATCCATAATGGCCCATGATGAAGTCCATGCAACGACGAATTTAAAGCAAAGTTAGGTTCAGGTCTCACAAATAGTTTTCAAAGGGAAAAGTTGAACAACTGCATTGATATATAAATGGAAAGTCCAGCAAATGCTAATTCATCGTGGCTGATCTGATATTCATTTATATGGTAAGTTATTACGTGACTGTTTATGTTATTCTAGCCAAGTCATTGCAACACCGAGACCCATTGTGTGAAGAGCCTGAGCGGCCCATTCCATAATGTCTTATAAGTATAACAGTGACCAGTATCCTTGTCAGAATAGACACTGTTGTACCAAAATCCAGTATCAGAAAAATAATTTCTTTTACTTATAAGGCTGTATTACACTATGCGTTGCCTGGTACACATTGTGGCATTTTCCTATGCATTTTTGCCAACGCAAATAGCAAACACGAATCTGGCCACTCAAGGTGAAATATAAAATAGGATATATATATATTTATAAATTCCTACGCGATCTAATTGCCCAACATGACCCAAAATGCATAGTATAATATATTTCACTTTGGGTCAGATGTGGAGTTTAATATGACCTGAATGCGAAGCGTTCGCGTTGGGCAAGACCGAACACAGGTCTGATGCGTAGTATGATTAGGTCTATAATGATCCATCTTAGCTGAAAATCCGAGAATATAGTGTTTTTATGAACTGTTACAAAGGTCACATCAGCCGAGTAGAATAGCCACAATTAAACAGAAGGTCCCATTGCCACATGGACGTACCTGTTGTGACACACTAATTTGTTTTATAGTTGTATTTTGTGATTGGTCACAGAAGGTTTTAGGGAGTTAACATCACCTAACAAAACTTTATGTTATATATATGTTCCATATATGGGTATAAATTCCAGCAGAAGAGGATCAGACATTACACCAAAGGTCACCACTTGTTGACCTCTAGGTAACCACCAGGGGAGAGTCCTTCCCCCTCACTTCTCAGCCATTACTAATCACAACCACATGTCTGTATATCCCTGTCTAACTATAAATATTATATTTCTAAAAGGTGTACAAACATATGTAGGAAAGAATAAGGTGCTGCCCCCTACTGCATCATGTTTGTCTTACTATACTGGTTGCTCATTAACCTACCCAATTTAAATTTTTACCAAATTCTTTACTGTAATTTACTTTAACATTTCTTTATAGACCAGTCACATGACCACATCTTGGTGATCACCATGCGCTCATCATAACCATATTATGATATATAAGATGTATGAATTCTGAATAATGAAAGTTGCTTATTTTGGCTTAGTGTCATTATGTCAGAAAAAGCCATCACAAACAAAGATTATGTGTGATATAATTATCACTATTATTATATTAGTATATATTTTTGGGAACATGTAAGAATTGTATCTGAGGCAATCTAATTAATATTCATTAGCAATGCAAGTCACATGTTGCATTGTTTGGCGGCAATCATTGTCTGCAAGCCGCCATTAGCCTTACATGTTCCCACTGACTTCAGAATTTTTTCTTTATTAGATGTTTATTAAATAAAAGGGCCGACTTACTTTATTATCCTGATTCGGCAATTACAGGCAATATCTATGACTTTGTTTCCTACTTTAAATATATAGATATTTTAGAAATATTATTGTGAAAAACCATACTTTTAAAAGGATCACTAATATGATACCCAGACCTTTTCTGTGAATTGTGACATCATCTGCACAACATCTATACTTAGACGGACACACTTCTTCACCTATTAATTTGTTCTGCATTGCATGGTTATGAATGGCCATTTGGAAAAAAAAGGGCAACTACCTTTGATTCACTCCAGGCAAGACCATTATTCAATGTTCCGATTTCTGTATCAGATAATTGTTTATATATGGAGAGAGATCTAAGATTCTTTTCATAAGACTTCAATCGGGCTTATTGGTTTACTTAATAAGATCACTTCATTAAAAATTCCAAAACATTTATTTCATAAGGTGTGTGAAACTGGGAATAAATTCCCATTCAAGTATGCACATATTTCAAATAATGATGGAATATAATCTAATTTAAGAAGAATGATGGAAGATAGTCTAATTTATCAATTTAATCTTTTTAATCATAATTCCCTCTAACTCTGTATCATGTTTCAATCATGATTTAAGGCTGTATATTCCTCATACCAATTTTGATGCTGCCAATTTTGGATTTGGTTGATTTTTTTCTCTGAGAATATGGCAAAGTGTAAGGGAAAGTGCATTGTATCACGTATATGTGTAACACTGTATATGTGTTGTATCGTGCACCTGTAGGTAATTGTTTATAAATTTACATCCATATATTTCATAGAAAAAGTGAATATAGGTGGTCGGGGACCACTGTCTTTAGCATCTATACATTATCTTACTTTGTATTTTCGATGCCATCTATATTATAATGCTTGGAGAAGCCTTTTTATATATCATTTTATCGCTGAACCTTAATAGTTTAACTGATTTAATTCTCAAATGATGCATATTATCAGAAATATGACTTCAGGTGAATTGTAAGACTTTTGTTTTTCTGAAAGCTTACGTAGAACTCTATTGCATTTTTTTTTTAAATAAGAAATGGAAAATATTTTCATTGATATTGTAAAGGTCAAGTAAAGCATTTTGTATTGTTATATCGCGCAGGTAACCACTCATAATACATATATTGTTATATGTGATGTATTTGCTTTAATTTTAATATTTGTAAAGTTTTGAAGTGTTTATCTGCGGCATAGTTCCTTGTCTTTTAAACAATCTGATCATTATGTCTGAAAACTAAGTATCATTTGATTGGTAGGGCAAATGCTAATGTATACCTATTGTATGAAATTACAGTCTCAGAAAACTATCTTCTTAATCAAAACCACATACAGCATTTTTTATTAATTGATGAATTCTGAAGATCGTTCACCATTCAATAATTGGGTGACAAAGCATTATCTTGTTAAATATTTTTATACAAATAAGATGAACCAATATCCTTAAATATTTACATTTTCTAAAAGTATTTTCTCGTTAATTATTTATGTATTTGTTGCTTTGATATAGCAATGATCAAATGTGTCTATAATACACGATACAACAACTACATGCGCGATATAACAACATAACAATCATTTTCATCAGCCTGGTCACTTTTCTTCATCAAAGTTGACGTTTACCTTGCAGACCCATAGACTTTTACTGTCAATTTCTCGTATATGTAAACAAGGTTATCAGGTGCTATAAGAGTTGATATTTCAATGAATAAATATACTTTTTGTTAATCTATTTGCTATCTAATAGATAATTGCTTCTAAACATATAGCTGTATTTCTATCTATAGTATCAACTATGGTTGTTAAATTACGCATTAGGTGCGCGATACAAGGCACATTCCCACTACATAATTTGAAAGAGAATTGTAAGATCTTTCTCATGATGTATAAAATGTTTATATTTTAACTTTATTCCCACTGGCAATCTTTAGAATCACCAGCAAAATCAGCATGTGGAATATAGGCTTAAGATGTAGTTTCTATTCCAAACTCACTAACAGGGCATTGTTATTTCATTTGAACGATGATTGTGGGTGAACTGATATGTTTTTTGCCGCGTCGCATAACGGGTCTCGCTGTTGCGAGGGTTGTCCACCCACTCTCGCAACAAGGATGTTGCTGTTGCAATGGGTTTCCCTGTTGATTTGTGGTTGTTCTCCTGAACCGATTTTAATTCTGTAAAAAGTTCTAAAAAACTAGACATGTAGATCTATATTCCCTGAAATTTTCAGCCTGGTGGGATTATTAGAAATGGGTGAAAATTGATGCCGAATTTCGCATATAACCCCCGCTGTTTCTCTTGCTGTTGCGAGCATTTGGTTATGCAATGCGGCTTTGGGGGTTTATTCTCTAAATCAGATCAATCAAGTCAGTTTGGTGTATCACTTTTCATGGTGTAAATGTGGTTTTCGCTCACTGGAACGAATTACAATTAACAGCGTGTACTCATCTTCTCAAGTCAAGGCCCCTGTCGCCGCTACCGCTCTACCTCCTAAACGCGGGAGCGGCTGTGGCCCGTCGCATAACGGGTTTGGCAACAGCGATGGTTTGCACCCTCTCCCTGTTAGGAGAGTTCTCCCTGTTGCGATGGTGCCCCCTGTGCCCCGTCGCATAACGGAAGGAACGATATCGCTCTTTAAAACAGCGGGGGTTTGGCAAAGTCTCCCTGTTATACGTGAAATTCGACATCGATTTTCACCCATTTCTAATCAATTTTCCGGGATGAAAATTTCAGGGATTTAAGATCTAAATGTCTAGTTTCTAGAACTTTTTACAGAATTAAAATCGGTTGAGCAGAACAGCCGCAAATCAACAGGGGGCACCATCGCAATAATGTGGGGATAAGAGATCCTGTACATATACATTCGACATAGTCAATGATGCCAAGTTAATAATGAAATAACATATAATGGTACAATCATGCAGATGGTGCATCAGTATTTATTTCAGAAGAATCGTGAGCTCATATGCATGTTTATATGTCCCAGAGCCCCGGTGGCCCGTTGCACAATGATTTTTGTAACAAGGAAAATAAAAAAACAGCGAAACGTTTCCTTGTTACTTTTGTCGTAACAACGAACGTTTTGACACATTTTTTTTCTATATTTAGAATGCCCTCAAAGAGCTGTAAGTTTTACCGAATTTTCTCTAATTTTTTCCCTTTTTATAACAATTTACAGATATCAATTTCATTCATTAGAACCAGAGATATTGCATTTTCGTTACAACAAAACATTTCGTTGTTAAGCAAAAGTTCGTTGTGCTTTCGTCGTTTGATCCTCACAATGAAAATTCATTGTGCAACGGGCCACAGGCCTACTTCCCCTGACAAAGTTTAAACAAAGACAGGGAAGTATCCTTCCCTTGAATTACAAACCTTTGAGCACAAAAGATCTGGCAAACTATCTATGTCTTGAAAATAATTCTGAGTTTAATTTTAAAGATGAAGAAATCCAACTTACATGCCTTGCATTGTTGAATATCTGGGTTTTGCTGAGAGAAATGATTGAACCTCAAGAAATGTCTCTGTCCAGTCTTGTTTTGTTTAAAGGGAGCCAAAACCAATATAATTGACAAAATTTTCAAAACTCAGATAAGTATAGAAATATGTTAGATGGGTCCAGTTAAGGTCAGTGGTAAAGTATTAGCTTTGAAAACTAGCTCAAACTGAAGTAGAATGCCACAAGAAATGGTAATATTTGCATTTGTTTGTAAACAAACCCTATTTTTGCGGATCCACATTAATTGATTTGAGCAAGGAAAACATGTTTTCAATGATTTTTTACCATATTTCATGGTTTAGATTTTAACATGGGCCAGAAATAGGCTCAAGGAATGGATTTCCATGATTATTTGACTTTGGAAAATTTCATCGAATTTATTGGTTTTGGCTCCCTTTAAAGACAATGCTCTATTTGTTTATGCGCACTGCAGCCTGCATGTATGGGTGTGCAGTGGAGCGTGACCGTAAAGTGGCTATTGCATAGGCACCTAGGAGGTGGGGAGGGTTCAGTGCATTAATGGGTATAACTTTCTTAATATTTGTCCAATCTTCATATGGTAAGCAGGTAAAACAATCCTTATAATACAATATAAACTATCAGCATAAAAATGAGAAATATCACATCAAATTTAAGAAATGTATTGTCTTTCAGTTGTTTACATGTATGCACTTTAGTGAAGTACATTTTAAGGTAAAAGAAATTCTTGTTTTTAAAACAAAGATTGATTCATCTAGGAATTGCATTGTTTTTGCTCTATTCATTTTTTACAACATTTGTCACATATTGCATGCTGTGTAGCACTGGGGGTTTAATAGTACAATAATTATTGCCCCTATTTTCTTTTCATTTTTGACTTATTTCCATTGATATCTTTCATTATGCAAGGTTTAAACAAAATCTTAAGGTCAGATCCATAATAGTACAATAATTATTGTCCTTAATAAGCACAGCGGCAGTAGTAAGGGACAGGAATGGTAACCATAGTGACGGAGAGGGGGTCGGTGGTTGCTGGGTTGTTCCAGCTGACCAGGAAGGTGTGGGGCACGTATTGCTGTAGCCAGTAGGTGCAGGAGGAGGCAGAAGTGGCCCTGGGGATGGAAAACATTGAGGGACAGTTAGTCAGTACTAATATAAGAAGAACTGCAGGGTGTGTCCGAGGGTGGGTGTACGACCCAGAGGGAATCGTCATGTTCGGAGGGCGAAGCCCAAGGTTTGTACAATTCCCATGGGTGGTACATACACCCAAGGACGCCCCCTAAGGTTTTTCTATATCTTATCACCCAAACAAGGTTGTAAAATTCATGAAAATACTGAAAACAAGGAGCGGTACTTACAGCCTTGTTATACACACTGGCCTCTATATGCACCGCTCGCCGGTCGTGTAGGTGATAAAACAATGAATAATGTGAGTGTCTCACTCATCTTGCACAGCTTATCTTTTACTTCTCCTATATAACTTTTGTAGCCTATTGCATAATGAATTTTGTAACAACAAACGTGTTTGTCACAACAAACATGTTCCTCGTCCACTTTGATCTTTGTTAGGCCATTTTTCACACACACACACATACACACACACAAACTATTTACAATGCTGTTCATATGCTGTAATTTTTACAGGATATCTTAACAACGATGTCTTTGTTAAAGGGAGCCAAAACCAATATAGTTGACAAAATTTTCAAAACTCAGATAAGTATAGAAATATGTTAGATGGGTCCAGTTAAGGTCAGTGGTAAAGTATTAGCGTTGAAAACTAGCTCAAACTGAAGTAGAATGCCACAAGAAATGGTAATATTTGCATTTGTTTGTAAACAAACCCTATTTTTGCGGATCCACATTAATTGATTTGAGCAAGGAAAACATGTTTTCAATGATTTTTTACCATATTTCATGGTTTAGATTTTAACATGGGCCAGAAATAGGCTCAAGGAATGGATTTCCATGATTATTTGACTTTGGAAAATTTCATCGAATTTATTGGTTTTGGCTCCCTTTAAGATCCGTCATTGTGCAATGGGCCTGTCACACAATACCCATTGTAACAAACTAACGATACCTATTGTAAGCAACTTTTATTATTGTTAGACCATTTTTCACCCACAAAATAAAAACCTATTTACATTGCTTTAACTGAGCTGTTATTTTTTACAGAATATAGCCTTGCAGTATCCCTCCATATATCAAATTACAGAATTACATTTGATCCTGTACAAAAAAGAGATACAGGGGTTTTGTAAGGAAGATATCATAACTAAGATATCTTTGTTAAAGTTATCTTAAAGTTATTGTTGTTATGAAAGGTCATTGTGCAATCAGCCACAGTGGCCCGTTGCACAATGGGTTTCGTAACAACGAAAATGAATTAAATAGCGAAACAGTTCGTTGTTGCTCAATAAATTATTTGCAGTTATTTTCGTAACAACGAAAAACATTTCAACAATTTTTTTTCTATATTTAGAATGCCCTTAAACAGTTGTAACTTTTACTGGTTTTCTCTAATTTCTTGCCTTTTTAAGCAAAAGTTTGTTGTGCTTTCGTTGTTTGATCCTCACAACAAAATTCTATTGTGCAACTGGCCACAGTGGCCCGTCTCATAATCAAAGCCTCGCAACAAGGATGTCCTTCCACAAGGACGTCGCTGTTGTGACATGTCCCACTGTTGAATTATGACTGTTCTACTAGACTGATTTTAATTCTGTAAATGGTTCTGAAAAATAGAGATTTAAATCTAAAAATACTGAAAATTCAAGCCCAGAAAAATTATTATTAGTGGCTGAAAACTGATGCTGAATTTTGGCAAAACGGGGAGAGTTTGACATTTTTGTACCAAACCCTTGCTGTGTCCATTATGTGAAGGGCCACTGTGGCCCGTTGCACAATAGAATTTCGTTGTTAGGATCAAACAAAGATATATTTAACAAAGATATCGTTGTTACGATTTTACAAACATAGTAAAATCTCTGGCTCTAATGAATGAAATTGAATTCTGTAAATTGATGTAAAAAGGAAAAAAGTTAGAGACAAATCAGTAAAAGTTACAGCTCTCTGGCTGCATTCTAAATATAGAAAAACAATGTGTATAAACCATCGTTGTTACGAAAATATTAATTACGATAATAAAATTATTTCGTTGTTACGAAACCCATTGTGCAACGGGCCACAGTGGCCTATCATAACAGTGATAACTTTAAGATAACTTTTAGATATATAACCAAACAAAGATATCTTTGTTAAGACATCTTTGTTGGGAAACGCCTATATCTGTGAATTGATATATGAAGAGGCATTGTAGGGCTATATTCTATAAAGATAATAGCTCATTAACAGCATTCTTAACAGTTTTTTTTGTGTCTGAAAAACAGCCTAACAATGTGCAAAGTTGCTTCGATAGGTATCATTAATTTGGTAGCCATTGTTATTATGATGGGTATTGTTGCATAATCAAGTTATTGCAACAGCGAGAGAAGATAGAACTTAGATATGGGTCTCGCTGTTTGACCCAAAACAGCAATTTTTTCCGAATCATAATCATTTTCCAAAGTTGAGGAAAATTAGATCTAGATGTATATTTTTCAGTACATTTTACAGAATAAAAATGGCCAAGTAGAACAGCCATAATTCATCAGCAAAAATTCAAAAAACAGCGACGTCGCTGTTGCAAGAGCACAAGGACAACTCTCACTGCTGGTGCAAACCCTCGCAACAGCGAGACCCATCATGCGGGGGACCACAAATTATTCAAGAAATTGTCAATAAAAATCAGGCTGAAGTACCTTTAAATTCTCCCTACCACGGATAGCTGATTTGAAGTATTTTATGGACCTGCAGGTTAATTTTGCCTCATTTTGTCAACAAAAACACAGGGAAATCTATAGAAAATATGCAAGTATTTGCTAGAATATCTAACTATAATATATGAATTTTTAAACCAACTTGAAAAAGAATAGATATATACAGATACAAAATGAAAATCAATCAAAAAAAGGTTTTCCATGATGTTTAATCACAAATTATGACATAATTAGTGAAAATTCCTATACTTAAGCCTTGTCGTTCGTCAACACATGTCCCAGAATGCACCATGATTTAGGATAGTCTGCAGGTTGAACTCAGGAAATCTGCTATCTGTGGTAGGGTGAATTGAAAGTTGATGACATTTCAAATCTTGCCATTGTTCAATTAGGTTAGTGGTGAACTTATAGGTTTGAATGAAGACTCTGACTCTGTTTAGTAACTTTAGAAAAAAATGTATACTCACGATGAAGCACATGCACCCATCCTCACATATTGAAACAGGCTGTACCTTGGGAGGTGTATGACATAGTAGCCCCGAATGTAGTCATATCTGCCTGCAGTCCGGCATCTGTAAAGGATTTGTGGTAGCAGCAAACACGCAATGTAAATACAATATCCTACAACGTGGTGCATTTACAACAGTTCAAAAATACATACCTGCAACATTGCTTCAACATAAAGTACAATTGTGATGCAACAAGCTGTTAATTTTCCTATACCAAGGTCTGCTACTTTATCAAACATTAAAGTGCCTCACACACGACAATGGAAATATCGTACTCTAAGTACGCAGGGTACCATATCGTAGTTACACACTGTCATAGAATATAATCTGGAGGTGGATTTGTGATAATTATCAAAATCATGGAATAACATATCACAATAAACTGTAAAATAGTTCGCAGTGTTTTTTATCTTTTAAGAAGTCTCTTTAATCTTATAATATTATATCATCATAGTATTATTATATTTTGTATTTTATCGAGCATTTAGTAGTCCTATATCAATATAATATTCATGCAAAAATAGAAATCAATAGATTGAAAATCATTTGGGACATTACCGTGTTCTCACATTATAAAACAATAAATTAATACTCATTGTTTTTTTATATCTTGATGCCCAAAATATGCGAAAGAGTTAATTATACAGTAACAACTTTGAATTTATCATTATTCTTTTTGTATGATTTGTTTCATTGGAGGCATTCCTTAAAAAAAATATCAAACGTGCTTCATAATTTGTCGGGACGTTTGTCAGGATAAAATCGTGAAAAAAAACACATTTTAATATGAAATTGTTGTAGCTACAATTGCGTTCTACATTCTCAGACGTGATATTTTTGTCGGAAATATGTGTTCTCAGGGCTGAATTTTCCAAGACAAATTCCGCAATTTCGCACTTTTGCGATGTTTTTGCCCCGTGTGTGAGGGCCTTAAGATTGTTAGTCGATTGTGAGCAGGTAACACTACAACATTGTGAACAACATTGCCACAATGTTTCTGGAAGTCTACAAATGTGACTTGTCACAGTATAAATTACGTTGTCACAACCAAAATGCTATGTTTTAGCAACATTATTAGATCGTGAAACTGTTTGCTGAGATATAAACAATGCACCCGTGGGGGTTCCGGGTAAGAATAGGCCCCCAGTAGCCCCTGCTGATCGTATGAGGCGACGATAGGGGGGACCTAGCACTGACCAAGTGGTTCTTTGGGCTCAATTCCGGGTTAGTGCTTGGTTCACTAAGGGATGTGGTACAGCAAAAATGATTTCCAGGTTTTGATCCCCTGCTGTTTACCCGCCCTGTCACCTTCATCTCATAGTTTGGGTCACCAAAGATAGAATTCATCCCAACTGGTTTTCGCTGTGAAAATGACCCTGGCTGTCGGTACGGCATAAAGCACCCAACACTCACTCACTTACCATAAACAATGCAGAATACCTGGCTTTATGATATGTGTGTTAGTATGCAGTCTATGCTTGCTTGACCTTCATATTAAGCCTTTGCAATATTCATGTAATTCTGCACACACACTCATGGGAAAATTTCAGTGGATTTTTATAATTTTTTGAAAAAAAATCTTCCTGAAAAAAAATTATGTTAGGGCCAAAGATTTTGGGGTAGGTCGGTTACATGAACAAGACAATTATTTTTTTACCTCATCTATTATGGACTCAATAGACTATACTTGGTATATTGATCTATAAAGCAAGGCAGAGGTGTGGAAGTTTCCAGCCAAGGGGCACCACCATAGGTGTCACTCCCAGTACCTCCTCTCTCTGGTGCACTGGATACGCATCAGCGTTCTAAAAATCGCAGAAAAAGGGGTCATTTCAATCAAAGTTCGCATGTCCACGAAAATTGAAATTAGGGGTGAGTTTTCTCCATAAAATTTGCGAAAATTAAAAAAAAGGGGTGAATTTTGACACAAAAACTCCTTGTTCTAAATATAGCAGTCTCCAATGTGCATTACCTCAAAACATGAATGCAGGTACTTGACAATTCTAAAGCTCTAAGAGCAAGTATTTTAATAATTTATTTCATGTATATAACATGACTAAATATTCGCATTTGCGCCCCAAAAAAGGGGTGTATTTGAAGCCCCAAAAATTCACGTTTTAATGAAAAAAGGGGTCTTTTTGAGGGTTCCCACTATCTGGTTGAGTGGGGGTACCAGGGTGTCACTGCTTCACTTCAGAGTCACTAGGGACTGACCACTGGCAGACAGACTGCTACCAGGACTCAACCGGGCAACACCTCCTCACCCCACACCTCTGCTGCATGACTTCTTGCAAGAATTCTTTTCTTTTCAAGGGACTTTTCCAAGTTATGTTTATATGTCTATAATAAAATAAGTTACTGGGATTTCCGCCCAACTACTAGTTGCCTCACTATAACTGCTTCATATTTATATATTCATATTCCATCAACCCCTGCCTCCTTTTCATCTGTGATTACCTATTCTGGCCAGCTGGCAGCAGCTTATGCTGCTCATTTATGGTTGATAAGTCGACCGAGTCATGTCTGCTAACAAATATCGAAATATGTTTTCATTCTTTTAACCACATTTCGGGTTACGATGTACTTTCGAGCAACCTGCAATATCAGTGGTCCATTTCATAACAAAGCTCCATAGCTACAGGAGTTAATGTGAGCTTACAGAAGCTGTACTCGAGTTTGAAACCCTCGTACACGGCTGTTTCATAACAAAACTTGCGTAAATCGACCCACAACTTCCATAAATCCACCCAAAACTCATGTAAGTCTACCCAAACTCACATAAGCAAAACCAAAACTCACATAGCTACGATGAGGCTAAAAGGTGATTGTAACTTATGAAATGCAAAATTTATGGAGGTTTGTTATGAAACAGGCCATAGAAACAGATCCTTACGTGCTGTAGCACCTGTCCCATTCCATGTTGGCACTGTAAGGACATCTAGGCGACCGACGAGACCGGCGCCGCGCAGACTGTCCATCTCCATCTGTGGAGTTAAAGGTGGTGCCAAGCCCATATTCCACTAGGAAAAATGAAAAATGCCATTGTGAGTGTGTCAATTTCAGCTATGAAAGATCGGGAGTATTGCTCCTGATATTTACGACCGTGTTGGTAAAGCCGGTATTGCACTAGGAGACAGGCAAAACTGCCTAAGATCATGAGGTTTTAGGGCTAAAGATTGCGAGTGTGTCAATTTTAGGTAGGAAAGATTGTGAGTAAGTGCTCCCGATAGTTACGAACATGTTGGTAAGTTTTGATAGAAATTCTCACGCTCTTTTGCTGACGATTTTTAGGATGCCAAAGATCATGAGCCTTTGCTGGTATATTCCACCTCAAGATGTTTGGGAGTTCACCAAAAATCATGAGGGACTGCCAATCTTTGGATTCTTTGCCAAACATTGGCAGAATTTCAATAAATATTGTGCCAAAAATTGTGTAGTGGAATACGGCCTTTAAACTACACAACTTGAGCTGACATGTGATAATGTCAAGGAGAATTCGCACATATACCATTTTCACAATTTCACATAACTATATTGCTCCTGCGTTATCAATTAAGATGTATGTAATAAACTATGACTATATTCATTACAGTCACACAGGAAATATATCATTGTAAATTATTCTAAAGAATGTGCTAAAAAGCTGCACGTTTCAATTTGACTGGGGAGACGTTAGAATGATTTGCTAGAGGGTAGTGACTCATAATTGGTATCTAAAAGGAACAATATTGATGAAGTTTCAGTCTGAGGTGTAGTTAAAGGTACTTCCAACCTATCCCAGCACTGCCACCTGGTGCATACCTGTTGAACCCTCTATGTGCTATTGTTATACTGCTGCTACACACAAACAGTATGTCAGTTATTACTATAGGGATGATAGAGAAGTCTATGATCAAAACGGTAAAATCCTTTGATTTCTGTACAGGATATCCATAAAATCAAAGACTTAAAATCTGTAGGATTTCAAGAAAAAAACACTACAACATTTTTTTCTGGGATTTTTGAAATTTAAAAACTCAGGTGTTTTCATAGAAACCTATAGTAAATACCTCAAATGTTTACAATCCCCTAACTGAAAAACCAAACGGTAAAACTCGTTTTCCCTCTGGCTATGTATTCCTGATATACTGATAAATACATTTCCGCCACTTACCTCCTATACATTTTATAACCTGAAGGACACATCTAACATTTGGTGAAAACAGAATATTAAAATTCAGACCCCAAAATGTTCCCCTGTGCCCCGTCGCATAACGGGTCTCGCTGTAGCGAACATTGGCACATTTCAAAAGACCTCTCCCTGTTCAACAGGGAGCGAATCCACCTTTCATCCTTACAGGGATGGTTTGACCATCCCTTTTCTTTCATGTCCCGGGGGGACATTTTGGGGTGTTAATTTTAATATTCTGTTTTCAGCAAATAATAGCAGCGTCCCTCATCTTATAAAATATATAGAAGGTAAGTGGCGGAAATGTATTTATCAATCAATTAAATTAACTTCAAAGTGTGTGCAAAACCATCGCAACAGGGACAATTGGCACATTCCAAAAACAAGGAGAGAAAAAAACAGCGAGAAAAAAACAAATCCATCCTTAATCGCTCCCTCTTGCGAGAGTTTGGTTATGCGACGGGCCACTGGAACATCAAAAAAGGGGTGGTCAAACCATCCTTGTAAGGATGAAAGGTGGATTCGCTCTCTGTTGAACAGGGACAGGTCTTTTTATGTGAGCCATTCATCGCTACAGCGATACCTGTTATGCGACGGGCCACTGTGGACTCGTCCAGATATCCTTCCCGCCAGTCCAATCCTGCTATCCTGATCCACATATGAGTATGGTTTTGTATGTCTCTTACCTTGTTCTGTGGTGTCCATTTCAGTTCCAGTCTGATATTGGTCCAAGAATATCTGCTCTGTGGTGTTCTGTTCAGTGTAGTTAAATATGAGGGGAGCAAAAGATGGTAAATTGAATTCTTCCATGATTTGAGTTTCAGTCCTAAAGAGGTCTGAGAATGCTGATTTAATTTCTGCTTGGGGGATCTCCAATCCATCGCCTTTGGCTAGCAGGGTCAATATCACAAACAAAACTAGGTTTGTAAATCTGAAGAACGTCATGATGTTGTAGTTTTCTATTAAAAAAGTAAAAACAAACCAGATGGTGATTGATGATACTAGAAAGGAACCTGTGCATCAAATTAGCATGAATTGTGTCACTTTCTTCAGAAAGAAAGATATGCTAAAAGTTTTAGGGTGGTTATCATGGACACCAGTCATTTACCATGTCCCCGGATACATTTCCTTTAGTATGAACTATTATTCTATACCAAGTTCGTAGCACCTATACCTCCAACCTTGTCCCACCCCACCAGAAACTGGTTAGAATGGTAATCATTATTGCCCTACAGGGTGGGGCAATAATGATGAACAACAGTTAAGCAATTTATTTATGCCCGCAATCTCCAAAATCTTGTTTTCATCGCCATATTGTCTTCGATCTATTTCTTCATAGGAAATCTGGAATTCTATGCATTTTTCATGCGTTTTAGCATGTAGATTCATGAAAATATGAAAATGTACGCACAAATTGACTGAAATAACACATTAAAACTCATAAATGAGAATTTGATCGCCACCGATGTTGCCGATATCAACATGGTGGTGCCCATGATCGGAGGTAAATAGAGAGAATTTGTTTTGTTTTTTCATATTTTCAGGGTATTATCTCAAGGTATTTGGTATAGAATAAAACAAGTACAGACTTTGGGGGCACTCAGCCATCATTGTTGCCCCAGGTCTCTGCACATTGATGCATTTCAGGCTAAAGACTATATTCCACTATGCGTCATTTTACTTGCGTCGGGCAAGGAACAGAAGGAGATGCAAGAAGATGCAAGGATACACAAGCAATTTTAAAGACCCCATTGTGGAATATGGAATTTGCTTGTGTTCATACTTGCGTTGTGATAATGCAAGTATGTAGTTTTCTATGTAGTACTCGCGTTCAAAAGAAGATTGCAATCCAGATACCAACATGTTGGTATCTTAAACGCAATCTTGTTTTGATTAGGAAACGCAAGCGTCACTGAATGCATAGTGGAATATAGCCTTAAAGCCCTTATAGTCTGGGAGCCAAATCTGAAAAAGCTAATTTACCCTACATGGTGAGCCCCCTGGATTTTCTGGATTTCTTTCATCTTATGACATCCTAGGGACAATGAATCAAGACGGTTCTGAAGAATTTAGGTATTCCGACACTGTCTAATTACGCGATTTGTGCTCAATTAGCCAAAATTGAAAAGCGCTTTATTTCTTAATTTCTCAAGAACTATGTAAAATATGATAACATACTGTATGTCATCTGAAAGGTAATTTCTTTTCCTGATTTTTTGGCATATTGTTTGATATTGTCATTATTCGTGGCAATGAGCAATTAAAGAAAAACTGTCATTTCAGTCAAAATCATTAGAACTTAAGGATCCAAGGTTAAACTTTAGAATTGATAAACCAAGTGGTAGGTATACTTAAAGGAGGTCTTTAGGCAGTTTTTAAAGAAGGTTGCATCTCATTTCATTGGAAATGTAATCTTTTGCTGATTTTGACTGAATTCAGGATTTGGCTCCTGGACTATTAACGCATCAATGCACCTCGACCTCAGGGCAATAACAACAGCTTTGTGCCCCCTCGGTCTGTACTACGTATTTATCACACCTTCTACAAATTTCAGCAGACTGCCATTTCGATTTACACAACTTTGATGTCTCCCATATTGCAGTGGTCGGTGACTCGCTTGCTATGTGGCCGTGTCTCTGGCATATCGCAGCCCAAATTCTCCCTACCACAGATAGCTAATTTTCAGTATTTTAGGTGCCTGCAGGTTAATTTTGACTAATTCTGTCGACAAAAACACAGGGAAAACTATAGAAAATAAACAAATATTTTAGATAAATCCATCTGTAATCAACACATTTTTAAACCAACTCAGAATATATTAGATATATACAGGTACAAACAGAAAAAAAATGAACGGATGTTTTCCCTCATTTCAAACCACAAATAATTCAAAGTTTTGTGAAAATTCCTATAGTTAAGCCTTGTGACTTGTCGACATTGGGGGTCGGGGTGGCCAACGTCGTTGAGGCGCTGGTACCACTTGTTGGCATTGGCCCTTCATGGGTTCGAGTCCCATGGAGTGCAGCATGCATGGAAAAGGACATTTGGATGACCCCTGCACGGAATTGTGCCCAGATGCTCCACAGGATCCAAAATGGTCCACAGGACTGCAGTGGAAGAACATTTAATAAAGTGAACTCAGCCTGTATAAAAATACAATAAAAAAAAAATAATAATACCCAGCATGCATCTTGTTCAAGGCTAACCTGCAGGTACTATCAGGAAAATGACTATCTGTGGTAGCGAGAATTGCACAGGTGTAAAGCGCCCTATAAGTTGGCCCCTATTCTCCCCCCCAGGGCACCCTAAAACATGTTTCAAGTCTATGCACAGTATTGTTTCATGTGCCTTGATAATCAGCCTGTATTACAATATACAATGTCAATTGGGTGTTATAAATACATATAACCAACCGAGAAGGGGATACGAGGCCTGTTACCCCTGAGGGTTGGGCCCATTAGGGCCACCCGAAGGCTGGTATGGGGGCCCACCGAGGGTTGGTTACAGGCCAAGTATCCCCTTCAAGGTCGGTTATGGATTTATTATACCTTAGCCCCCGATATTTTCCATAATTTAGTGGCTGTCCGTATCGCAGCCTTCTGTATCACAGCTGTCCGTTTCGCAACTCCCGCATTATTGCCCATCTATTACGTCGAGAATGTTGGCAATTAAATGCATTTTTATGCATTTTGAGTAAATATTTTAAATATTTATGCATAGATTTATACATACTAACCCAAAATATCACATCTTTTGTGAAAAAACATGCGTTAAATAACGCATTATCATGGACTATGTTTTCGCTGCAATTCACATGAATCGCACTTTGTAATCATGCGCCTTTCCCGCGCGAACTACTTTCATGTATCACCCGGGAGGCTGATAAACGGCTGGTCATCACACGGGTTTGATAAACCATGCATTAGACTCTTAACTATTGGACCTGTATCGCCCTAAGGTATAATAAATTGAAATCACTGACCTATGAAACATTTCAGGGATATTCAGCTCACTGTTTGTGTCTTTTTTTTCATTGTGAAGTATTGGCAAATAGATTAGATAAACTTAATTCATTCATTGTACCAATATTTCAGACCTTAAGAGAAAAGACTGTTCTGTAGAAACTTTGGTCTAGAAAAATGTGTCACCTGAAACTGACATTAGTCAACTGTGGCTGCTGAATTATGCTCTTTGATTTCTGTAAGGTAATTTGAGAAGTATATCATATCTCTAAGCCTGTACTTACATGGTGCAGCCTGTAGGAGACCTGTCCCCGTCCAGTGTTTGCCTTTCAGTGGTACAACACTCTGATTCAGGGACTGGGCGTCGCCACTATAAGATCTGGGACAAAAGAAACAACTCAAAAACCTGAACATTTTCTGTCACCTCCTGTTCATTTGTCTTTTCCAATGTTCTCGTAAATTCACCAAAATGTAACTCTAATGGCACATTCAAAGTGTAATGACAATATGTGTCCTGTTAATATGCAACACTTCATATAAAACAATATTTATAATACGTAGCCAGAACTCTTAACTATCGCTGTGTCACAATAAAAGGAACACAAAATAAGCTGTTTCTAGTACTCTACACACACAATCTCCCCATCCTAGTTTTACTTGGTATCCCAGCAGGAGACTTCCTGGTGCATTGACAACAACATAGAGAGGATATAGACTCCTTTTCACTAGACCGTCAACATGGCGACACTCAGACAAACATTACCATGTGGGTCTGCTGACCTGTGATGGCTGGGGTGTCTTAAAACTCCTTAGGAGAGTAAGAGACAGTGTGTTACGTAATACTGAAAAAAAAGATAAAGATCAGCACTATTGAAACATACAGGCAGAATTCTGCAAATTTGTATACATCAAAAGTTATAGGTGATTTGATATCAGTATTTTACATATATGCTCAATGAAAAAATAACCCCAAGCTTGTCTCACTAACACTTCTAGGGCTAAGTCCCAAGCCAGGGGGCATGGTTTGGAATATCATTTATTGAAACTATTTATTCACCAACCTATCTATGCGATAAGGTGCTTTTGACATTTCCATCATATCGCAGCTTGTGGTGTGAGAATATTGCATGTTGCAATGAATCCCCAATGCTCCGTTGCATAAGCCAACCCTCGCAACAGTGAGAGCACAGCGATGACTTAGTTATGGGTCTCGCAACAGCGATATCCTTAAGGTTTGCACTGTCACAATCCTCAGAACAGCAATGGTTTTGTACACATTTGGGACACATTTAATTGACTGATAAATACATTACTGCCACTTGCCTCCTGTACATTTCATAAGCTGAAGGAGACATGTAACATTTAGTGAAAGCAGAATGTTAAAATAACAACCCCAAAATGTCCCCCCGATACATTTAAAATTTGGGTGTGCCAACCCTCGCAACAGCGAGGAAAGTTGGATACACTCGCTGTTCAACAGCGATGGGTCTCACTGTGTGTGCCAACCCTCGCAACAGCGAGAAGATTATGCGACGGACCACTGAGAGGTCAATTTTAGGTGTTCCCCCCTCAGGGCTGCAACATCAGTGTGATATCACAGTGTGGGAGATGATGTCATTCCCAGCCAAAACCTGTGACATTATTAAAAATAAATATCGCGCCTTATGATATGGGCCACAGTAATGTGACTGTGATAAAAAACAAAGATTATCAGAACCCCCATGTTGCAGCAGGCTGCAATATTCCCTCTACCACAGTGGTCTATGCTTAAAATCTTGATAAAACCATATATATATGGAAGTAGATTTGGTCACAATGATTCCGGCATGCTCAGTGATTCGAATACATTGGATTTTTTGCAACATGGGGTTTTTAGACATAATGACCAGGGATATCATGATTTCTTAAATTTGACAGGGTGACATGAGGATTTTCTAAATTTGAACGGGCGACATGGAGACCCCTCGTCTACACCTCCCAATGTGGCACCCAGGATCTGCTTGACAAGTGTACATCGCTCTCCCCATTAGCTGCTTTTAATGGTTCAATATTTGACAGAGGCCCTATGTCTTTGTGGAGGAAGTGTTGAGTCATCAAAAAACAGGATCTCCCCTGGTGATGTATTATTAACTTTGCAAACCACACATGTTTCAAATAACTAATATTGATCCTCTGATATTCATGTGTGGTACAAAGATTTTAATACAACAAATTTGTTCTATCCTGAAGAATATTCATACATGTTAAATAGCAGCTTCATCCACTTCTATTCCAGTAAAAACTTAAAACTATCAGCCAGGTGTTTTGAAGTGATTTTTATATTTTGGCCTTCAATCTAAGATTTTGTAAATTGATCTATTTGACCTGGTTTACCTGGAGCTTGTGGATGTAGGACTGCTGAACTAAAGACTTGAAGTATAAAAACACAATAGAGCTCTGGCTTTCCATTAAGCAACTACACATTGGGGGGTTATAAAAATTATGTTAATTCTGGTTATATCCCCATACAAAGCCAATGGATACTTCTTACCAAGGGGTCGGGGTGGATTGTTTGTAATTCAGCCATGGCCTCCTCTGCCCCCTCCCTCTTTGGCATATCAAATAAATGCTCAAGAACACACACGCATCGTTGCTGGAGAAAAGAAGAAAAAATGTGATTAAGACAAGAAATCTATTTACTACAACTTAAGCCTTCTAGGTCTGTGCAAAGAACATGTCAAAAATGTCCGATTGAGACCTCACAATGAGAAATGGGCGAATTTTGTGCATTAGGAATTTGTATGTGACAGCATGGAATTTGACACGCTTATCAAAAGACATGTTATGAGTTCTTAGCCTGTTGAGATTTCTTATCCTATAAATCGAAATGATGAAGTCATTGCAACAGTGAGGCCAAAACACAGTTAGATTGGGGCTCGCAATGGTGATATCCTTAGTTTTCAAAGTGACAAGTATCGCATCAGCAGAAAAAGTTGAAAAATGACGATATAGTTTTTTAAAGAACTGTTTACAAAAGTACAATCAGCCCAGTAAAACAGCCACAATTCAACAGTGGGACCTATCACAACCCAGGCATCCCAGAAGGATTCAAGGGGTTTACATCTCCTAACTAACACTTACATGTCTAACTATGTATTTTCTATTTCTACTTGTATGAAGTTATATGGTTGAAGACGGAGTAAGGTGCTGCCTCCTACTGTCATTTGACCACATTTTCGTGATCACTATGTGCTCATCATATCCATGTCACCTTGAAATATCAATAGGACGGACGTGGGGGCCAAAAAAAACAATATGGTCGACTTTTGCTATAAACAATTTTATGTCTCAGCTTCTAAAATGACTAAAGAGAGCTTATGGGTCAGGGAATTCAATTATTTATATTTGAAGTCAATGCGGAAATCCAAAGTCCAACATGGCTGACCAATTTTGAGAAATACTATGATTTTCAACTGCTAAAGTATCAAGACAAGTGGAAATGGTTCCCATATCAGTTGTTTATAACCGAGTGGGCTCAATGGATATAATATTCATCCAATACAATACCACAAAGTGCAGAATGGCTGAATTTATTAGGATGATACCTTTGACAATGACCGCTGGATTCCGAAATAATTCAAAATAAAGGACATAGACTTTACTCTTTCGTCATAAGATTTTTTTATTTCATTTGGTATGATGATCCCCTGGGACCCCTTCATTGAATTTAAAAGGGGAGCCACCTTGACATATTAACATAACCCCAAGGGGGGCTAAAAATCCAAAATGGCCAACTTTCAATAAAATAGTCTTATAATTCAGCTTCTAAAATGCCTAGAAACACATTGTTACTGTCAAAATTGGGAGATTAAGGGACAGGGAATCCAATTGTGTGCCTTTGGAATCTATACGAGAGATCTAATCCAAGATAGGCAATAAATTTAGATAAATACCTCAAATTTCAAATGCTAAAAACATACCAAATTTGTCAAAATTTCATTTTGATATTTCAAGGTGGCTCCCCTTCCAGATTTGATAGTTATGCCTCAGAGGTGCCTCATACCAAATTTGGTGCTATTATCCGCTCTGTAACGAAAATGTTGTTAACAGACCCCACTTTTAGTGTCATTAAATCAGATTAACCTCATACATAAAAATCCTGGATTTTTTTAAATTGTGAAAAATCACCCTTTTAAAACGATCACCAATTCAGCGACCAAATCCTTTCTGGGGAATTTGATGTCAACAACATCTGTACCTGGGCAGACAAACTTCCTCACCTATTAATATGTTCCTCAATAAGCCCATCCCAATATACATCAACATCACATTTTACTGATTAAATCCCTTAAGATATAGTAATGTAAAACAAAATGGACATGCTGATTTGGTTGAGAAATTGCTCAAGAAAATGTTAAAAAGCAACAAAATAATATTGGCCTTTTTCCCAAAGGAACCTATGTTAAAGTCTGTCAGTCCATCTTATATTGTCCAACCCTATTTTGCCTAAAATACAGCACTATTTTGCCTAAAATGCAGCAAACCTGCAAATCTGTCAATTGGTTATATTTAAGAAATCTTAATGTTTTATTAGTCCTTGAGTATATAGAAAAACTTAATCCTTGGTTATTTCAGTAATCCCAACTCTTGGAGACAAGGATGGCTTATACACTAATTCTGTCCAACCCTTGTGCAACCCTGGGATATACCATCTGGGATGGGCTTAATGGTAATAAATGGCCAATTGTGAAAAAAAAGGGCAACTACTTTTGACCCACTCCGGGCAAAGCCATTATTCAGTGTTCCGATTTCTGTATAAGATAAGCATTCATATATTTGAAGAGAGATTTAAAATTCTTTTTATATCAACCAATAGATGTAAGCTTTGATCAAAAAAGTTATCTAAGAAATTTGGCTGGTCAATATAAATCAGGCTGAACACACCGAAGTATCTTTAAATCCCTGCTGAAATGTTTCATGACATAAACTCAAAATACTTCCCTACCAAGCTCAGCTACACTTGTGACATCAACTGTGGCCCGTTGCACAACAGAATTTCATTGTGAGGATCAAACAACGAAAGCACAATGAACTTTTGCTTAACAACGAAATGTTTTGTTGTTATGAAAATATTCCACTGTTACTTAAATAGTAAAAATCTCTGGTTCTAATGGATGGAATTTAATTCTGTAAATTGATATAAAAAGGCAAGACATTAGAGAAAAACCAGTAAAAGTTACAACTCTTTGAGGGCATTCTAAATATAGAAAAAAAATTGTTGTTGTTAAGAAAATAACTGCAAATAATTTATTAAGCAACAACAAACTGTTTCACTATTTAATACATTTTCGTTGTTTTGAAACCCATTGTGTAACGGGCCACTGGTCCTTTGATACCCTTGTGTCCACAAAGTGTCAAATATCAGTGGAATTCCTGTATGACCAGCAACTGTGCAAATCTATTGTAAGCAACTAGATGTATGACATTAATGCTGTACAAATGAAGAGACTGGCTGCTGAGTATGTACCAATGTGTATTTTTTTGGGGGGGAAATTTTATTAACTTCTTCACGCGGAACACATGATCTTCCAGAGGTTAGAGAATAATAATACAATAATACAATATAGGAATATAAGATGAATTTTACATGATTGATGAGCATTGAATAAGTTACAGATTCTTCAAAACATAGTCCAGGGTTTGTCGATGTAAGGTCAATGCGCATTCATCATCAGCAACAAATCAATTTAATCATTTTCTTGAATTTAACCTTTGTGGTTGCCCGCTGTACATTGACTGCTAGCATTTCCCATATTTGTATACCTCGTATCATTGGACTACGTAAATAAATCTCATACTTTCGCTTCACCTTTTGCCTTTTGCTTAAATTTAATCTTATTGTTACTCTGTAAAACAATGTTCGGTGCAATACCAATTTACCATCAATTTTACTCTGTCTATACATACGGCTACTTATATGTTCCCTCCATCTTAGAGTCAGAGGCTGAATCCTATATAAACCATAGAGATCATTCATATTAACATCCCTATGCTCTCCATTGTCTATATATGACACCCCCTCCTCCTGCAATTTCTCCAATCTATTACAAACACTGATCGAAGAACTCTCTATCATAAAGTCTGCATAATCCAAAAGTGGTAGAATTGTCTGCTTGTAGATAGTACACGCTATATCACTCGTTACATATCGTCGGATCTTTCCTAATTGATAGACCCGATGATTAACCTTGCTATATTTACTATCAACAAATTCCTTGAAATTTAGGCATTTATCTACTATAACACCCAAATAGTTATATGACTCTACAGTCTCCAATGGTTCATCATATAATAGCTCCATGTATGTGCCTAACATGCGATCTGCAAGGATAGCCTGTACAGACAGTCAGGTATAAGGGGCTACCCAAACAAGAATATGATGTTATTATAATGTTGCAGCAATGTTATGTTTACTTCTGCTTTTGTTCTTTTTACCTTACTTTGATGGCACCCAAAAACGTCTTTGGAACCCAGCGCTACAACATTGCATTGTGACATTATTTTGACATTTTGTAACGTTCTTTCACATTTTTTTTAGTAAGTCTCAACTTAATCTCAAATAACGTGACTGTTACATAAAAATTAGGCAGTTTACAGACTAACTAGAAAAGTGTGGTTGCAGAACATCCTTGTTACGCTGCTGCTTACCTGGGTAAGGTTAACACGGATGAGTATATGTCTCACGTGGGATCTGCTGATGACAACCTGTGCAGACAGTAAGGTAAGGGGCTGAAGTAAACAACTTTGAGTATGCGCTTAACATGGGGTGTGCTGACAACAACAGGAAAGGGTCTGAATTAAACACTGGTGAGTATGTGCCTAATGTGGGGTCTGCTGATGACAACCTGCACAGACAGCCAGATAGGGGGCTGTGACAAAGTGGTGTTATTCATATAAGATTTAAGGAGTGGTAAATATTTATTTAAATTAACTGATTTATTCTAATTAAAATAATGAATTAAATCAAGAGTAACCTAAAGCCGTGTCCCCACATGGCGACTAAACCTCGTCGATTAGTGGTACATGGTGGCCCAAAGTACCAGGCATGTTCCATCCCCGGCGACGAGTGTCCCACAGCTGTCCCATACAGCACTAGTCGCCGGGGATGGAACAGGCCTGGTACTTTGGGCCACCATGTACCACTAATCGCCGGGGTGTAGTTGCCACATGGGGACGCGCCTTAAGGGTTTATTTTGCTTCAATATTACAGGGGTCCCATCCCATCCCATCCATGCTACAGACTTTACAGAGAGATAACATTTTCTTGATTGATAATATAATGTATCATTTTATATGTCGAATGAAAGGTAATAATCTTATGTTTCTATTGACATAAGAAAAGTTCAATCAATTAATATCTCCAACAAAATGATTCAAAAACCAATTTCCTGACTTTAATTTCTTGAACATGCATATCTTCTTTAATTTAAAAGTTATAAGCTCCAACTTTTGTATGCCTCCTGATAAGGTTCTTTTGCAAGGAAGTATGCCTCAGATTTTTTTACTTAGGACCTAGTTTTGATTTTATTGTGGAGAAAACAGGAAATCTTTAGTCACATTTTTTAATTTTTTAGATTTCATAAAACTGAAACTAGAGCCTTAATAGAAATTTGGAGACATACTTCTCTCAAGATGCCTCACATAAATTTGTTTGTAAAATCTACATTAAATATCAACAGATGTCTGTTTCACAGCATGCACAGCAGTTTTGTTTTTTTTTGTTTTTTTATATTGATAATCTATTGATGCAATAATTATGATAAGCAGGTAGGGAGTGGTACAGGGACAGGTAGAGGGTTGTACAGGAACAGGTGGGGAGTTCTAGTGGTACGTGGACAAGTACACAGTATTTATGAGGCAGAGAGGGTAATACCAAAAATAATATAGCTACACAAAGATGAACAAGTGGAGCCATCACCCATGGGAATTTTGTGACGCCGTTGTTAGTGGTGCCATCTAGGATAGTCCGTGCAACCCGTTGTGACGCGGCTGCCGTTATTACTGTTTTCATGACGTCATTGTCCTTCGTTCATGGTAATAACTGTTGATGATGTCACGAAAACAGTAATCGCACAGACTATCCTAGACGGCGCCACAATCAGGAACATCACGCCAAATCGTGCTCCAGTCATTAATCTTTCCTTTGTAGAATCATTGGTAATACTATAAAAGGAAGAACCGCTGAGGCATCCAAGGGTAGCTGTACAACCCAGCTTTGTATGATCCCCATCTGTTGTACATCTGAGGGTGACCCTAAAGGTTCTTCTTCATTTCATCACCCAACCAATTATCTAAATATGTTTAAAGTAGTGAAAAATACCAGCAATATGTACAGCCTGTCAAGATGCACTACCCTATGTATGTACCACTCGGTGAGAGAGCGAGTGATAAATGGAAATGTAGGAAACCAATACAGAGATTGGTAGGAGACATGGGAGGTGAAAAGGGAGGGGATGGGAAGAGGGACAATTATGGGGCATAAAGAAAGGAAAGTAGGGGCAAAAGGGTGAGAGTTTGTGGAGCATGAAGAGGAATAAGAGGGGAGGGGAAGGGAAAAAGTGGGAGTATAGTATGAGTGGGAGCACAGCTTGAGACGGTAATAAATTATATATATAATCACATGAATTAGATGGACACAGTAATTAAGTTTGGCCTGGAGCCGGCAACTAAGTCAGCCCTTCTTTTCTTTTTTTTCTTCTTTAAATGGCCATTTATTGAATGATTGAACACAAAAACATAACATGTTGCAGAGAGCAGATACTGGTATGTAGCAACCAAGGTTAGACGTATAGAAATTTATTTTGAAATATTGAATATATGACCAAATGGATCAATGTGGAGTGGAGTATAAGTCTCTACCTGGCAGTGGTTCAAAACAACATGAAGGGGGAGGGTTGCCCCAGTAACCACCACAACAGGTGAGACTCCACTAACTAACACCAGTGGGCAGCAAAACCCACAACTCACAATAATGGTTGATATGACACATTGAATAGGATAATCAATATTTACACATATATAGGAGCATAGCTTGAGAGGACTAGACCAGACACATGGGAGGACACTATGAAAGGGCTAAAAACATTTCAGTTTGTGGCAATGTGCCGTGGCTGGCAGGTGACCCAGATACCTGTGACCAATACACGGAAGGGGCAGGCGGGATTCCCACACAGTGTTTACGCACAGACTCTGGGTCAGGTCTCTACTGTTGCTGGTGATGGTCAGCATATCTCTGCAAACATCATTAGAGGAAAGAGGCCGTCAACATGTGTGAGGTGACCAAGAGCTGCTGCTGCCAGCTAGGATGAGGATATCATATCATCGGCATCTTCACCGCTGTAAGTCACCCTCTCAGTAATGTTCCCGTTGGGACAGTCACACCACCATTTTGGCCCCATTATTTGTGTGGTAAGGCCCTAGGCACGTACAGTCATACCACCTCCCCCCTCTGCCAATCACGTATCTTGGATGTCCTTGCTATGCTAAATACCTGTTATAATTGCCCTAGTGCTGTTATGTGAGTCTTGCAGATACTATTAATCATCCCATTATCATCAATCTCTTCATACCATATCTATGGTTGACAAATAATTATGTTGATAATCAAAAAAGAAGTCTGTAAAGAGGTAGAAGGAAGAAAATAATTTACAAAAAGATTAATGGAATAACTAGTCTGGTGATGGCAGCTTTATGTGGTATTAATAACACCTCAAACAACAACTGTTTCATGCAGTCTTTTCCTCTGTTATGCCATGTTTGTGTGTTAGACCGCCTTACCTTGCCGTTGTTTTCACCACGATAGATGTGATCAGTGATCTTGTTCAAAAAACGTGGTCCTGATATGATTGAGAAATCGCTGGGCAGACATTAATCTCCCACATTCATCATCACCAATGTTTTGTTGTTGGTTATGTGACTGACTTGAACCTTATATCCTACAACCTATTCTAGCCTGGGATGACTATAATACTGTTTAAAATGCAAAAAGACATCAATAAACGATGAATATTGTTTAATAGATAAAACATAAAATATTCTAAAAATATATTATATATTTGAAAAAAATCATTACAGATCTGTTTCACCAACCTAATCTGACTACTTGTAGTCAAAGATATAAATACCATTTATTATTGATAACTTATGAAAACCCTAAATCAAATTTGTAGGTCTTAATGCGCAAAAACTGGCAGTTCTATACTACAAATGCTTTGTCACATAATCATAGCCTATAGCAGGATATACATTTACATTATTGTGACTGGACTGTTCTATATTGCCCTAGGCCTGATCATTAACTGCTGTTTAACCACCCTTGTGTCTTGTGTCTTCAGGTTTTGACGGTGATCAACATCATGCTGTCAGCCTACCGGATCCACCTCTTTCAAACAAAGTTTTATGGAGATGGTATGGTTAACATCAGTATATGAAATTCATAGCGGGTCCCCATCAGGAGAATAACTGCCAGTGGATAGTTGAGTTTGTTGTTGAACATAATGTTAGTCACCCTATCATCTTCCACTGGAAGAAATGCATTTGATTCTGTCAGCTTCATATCTTAGTAAATACTGTGGTACCTTTGATGATTATATGTGGGAAATTAAAATGCCGGAAACTAGATAAAAAGATTAGAAATAAGATAAGAACAAAAATAGACATGTCTGATGTTTGTACCAAAAGGAGACTAGTATTAACCCTTTCCATCTAGGGCAACCTGGATCACAAATAATCCCTAGTTACTGTTGATGAAAAGTGTTAATCTGAACTGCCTGGGGACTAACATCTCTGTCGCTCAAGTGACATGAAGCTTATGTTGCAATCATCAATCCATTAATAATGTTGGTTTCCTCAGAATAAACCATTTTCTTTTTTGAAGTTTAAATGCAAATTATTCACCTCTTGGAGACCAGCCTTAATGTTCAACACCAACTCATAACCCCCACGATAGGGGTCTTCTTACACTATTAGTAACATTTACAGCCAACCCTCAATCCTTTATCATTATACTTATATCTTAATGTTCAGCCTAATCATAAGATTAAATATAAGTATAGGACTGAATCAGCATGACTTTGGATTCCAACAGACTGGTACTCATTTCTAATTTGTGCAATTAATAATCTAATGAATTGCTGATCCAAGTTGCAGAAGAAACTTGGGAAATCATTTTTAAACCTGTTTGGTATTGAAAGGAAAACACTCAAAGAATATTCATATGTAATATATCATTTTGAATTCAATTTGAATTTTCTAAAGTGTTCGTTATTGCACTGGTTGTATCCATACTGCACCTAAAGTAGTTGTTGTTATTCTGCAGCGCAACATGGGGGTTATGCCATAGTGCTGAGCCTTACCTTCTTTAACACCTACATACTCCTTATTGTGGGGGCTGGTCTGGTAAGTCTCTGTTAATGTTTTTTTACAATTGTGCAAATTGAGCTGTGATATGTCTGGGACATAACCACGTTGCAAGCAAGTTACAGACCAATGGGATATGTATAAATGGGTACATTGTGCTATGACTTAGTGTAGGTCATGTTGTAAGGTGCGCTCTGTGATATCACAGTGATGTCTCAGCCAGGAGGGGGGTTATACACATTTATGCAGCATATCCTACTTTTCATCTTATGTGTGTAAATGCTGTCATATGGTGCTGGTCAATTGGTATTTCATTGATGGATCAGACTTAGATTTGTCCTATGACCACTATCCAATCATATAGTATCTCATACTTTATCTGTGAATCACTTCCAAAAAAAATGTCAATTGTGATGACAAAATCAAGGTATGTCTCATCTGGAAGGCCAAGCATTTTTCAAAAAGGAGTACTAGATCCAAATATCTTCAATATCCCCATCTGTTGTACATCTGAGGGTGACCCTAAAGGTTCTTCTTCATTTCATCACCCAACCAATTATCTAAATATGTTTAAAGTAGTGAAAAATACCAGCAATATGTACAGCCTGTCAAGATGCACTACCCTATGTATGTACCACTCGGTGAGAGAGCGAGTGATAAATGGAAATGTAGGAAACCAATACAGAGATTGGTAGGAGACATGGGAGGTGAAAAGGGAGGGGATGGGAAGAGGGACAATTATGGGGCATAAAGAAAGGAAAGTAGGGGCAAAAGGGTGAGAGTTTGTGGAGCATGAAGAGGAATAAGAGGGGAGGGGAAGGGAAAAAGTGGGAGTATAGTATGAGTGGGAGCACAGCTTGAGACGGTAATAAATTATATATATAATCACATGAATTAGATGGACACAGTAATTAAGTTTGGCCTGGAGCCGGCAACTAAGTCAGCCCTTCTTTTCTTTTTTTTCTTCTTTAAATGGCCATTTATTGAATGATTGAACACAAAAACATAACATGTTGCAGAGAGCAGATACTGGTATGTAGCAACCAAGGTTAGACGTATAGAAATTTATTTTGAAATATTGAATATATGACCAAATGGATCAATGTGGAGTGGAGTATAAGTCTCTACCTGGCAGTGGTTCAAAACAACATGAAGGGGGAGGGTTGCCCCAGTAACCACCACAACAGGTGAGACTCCACTAACTAACACCAGTGGGCAGCAAAACCCACAACTCACAATAATGGTTGATATGACACATTGAATAGGATAATCAATATTTACACATATATAGGAGCATAGCTTGAGAGGACTAGACCAGACACATGGGAGGACACTATGAAAGGGCTAAAAACATTTCAGTTTGTGGCAATGTGCCGTGGCTGGCAGGTGACCCAGATACCTGTGACCAATACACGGAAGGGGCAGGCGGGATTCCCACACAGTGTTTACGCACAGACTCTGGGTCAGGTCTCTACTGTTGCTGGTGATGGTCAGCATATCTCTGCAAACATCATTAGAGGAAAGAGGCCGTCAACATGTGTGAGGTGACCAAGAGCTGCTGCTGCCAGCTAGGATGAGGATATCATATCATCGGCATCTTCACCGCTGTAAGTCACCCTCTCAGTAATGTTCCCGTTGGGACAGTCACACCACCATTTTGGCCCCATTATTTGTGTGGTAAGGCCCTAGGCACGTACAGTCATACCACCTCCCCCCTCTGCCAATCACGTATCTTGGATGTCCTTGCTATGCTAAATACCTGTTATAATTGCCCTAGTGCTGTTATGTGAGTCTTGCAGATACTATTAATCATCCCATTATCATCAATCTCTTCATACCATATCTATGGTTGACAAATAATTATGTTGATAATCAAAAAAGAAGTCTGTAAAGAGGTAGAAGGAAGAAAATAATTTACAAAAAGATTAATGGAATAACTAGTCTGGTGATGGCAGCTTTATGTGGTATTAATAACACCTCAAACAACAACTGTTTCATGCAGTCTTTTCCTCTGTTATGCCATGTTTGTGTGTTAGACCGCCTTACCTTGCCGTTGTTTTCACCACGATAGATGTGATCAGTGATCTTGTTCAAAAAACGTGGTCCTGATATGATTGAGAAATCGCTGGGCAGACATTAATCTCCCACATTCATCATCACCAATGTTTTGTTGTTGGTTATGTGACTGACTTGAACCTTATATCCTACAACCTATTCTAGCCTGGGATGACTATAATACTGTTTAAAATGCAAAAAGACATCAATAAACGATGAATATTGTTTAATAGATAAAACATAAAATATTCTAAAAATATATTATATATTTGAAAAAAATCATTACAGATCTGTTTCACCAACCTAATCTGACTACTTGTAGTCAAAGATATAAATACCATTTATTATTGATAACTTATGAAAACCCTAAATCAAATTTGTAGGTCTTAATGCGCAAAAACTGGCAGTTCTATACTACAAATGCTTTGTCACATAATCATAGCCTATAGCAGGATATACATTTACATTATTGTGACTGGACTGTTCTATATTGCCCTAGGCCTGATCATTAACTGCTGTTTAACCACCCTTGTGTCTTGTGTCTTCAGGTTTTGACGGTGATCAACATCATGCTGTCAGCCTACCGGATCCACCTCTTTCAAACAAAGTTTTATGGAGATGGTATGGTTAACATCAGTATATGAAATTCATAGCGGGTCCCCATCAGGAGAATAACTGCCAGTGGATAGTTGAGTTTGTTGTTGAACATAATGTTAGTCACCCTATCATCTTCCACTGGAAGAAATGCATTTGATTCTGTCAGCTTCATATCTTAGTAAATACTGTGGTACCTTTGATGATTATATGTGGGAAATTAAAATGCCGGAAACTAGATAAAAAGATTAGAAATAAGATAAGAACAAAAATAGACATGTCTGATGTTTGTACCAAAAGGAGACTAGTATTAACCCTTTCCATCTAGGGCAACCTGGATCACAAATAATCCCTAGTTACTGTTGATGAAAAGTGTTAATCTGAACTGCCTGGGGACTAACATCTCTGTCGCTCAAGTGACATGAAGCTTATGTTGCAATCATCAATCCATTAATAATGTTGGTTTCCTCAGAATAAACCATTTTCTTTTTTGAAGTTTAAATGCAAATTATTCACCTCTTGGAGACCAGCCTTAATGTTCAACACCAACTCATAACCCCCACGATAGGGGTCTTCTTACACTATTAGTAACATTTACAGCCAACCCTCAATCCTTTATCATTATACTTATATCTTAATGTTCAGCCTAATCATAAGATTAAATATAAGTATAGGACTGAATCAGCATGACTTTGGATTCCAACAGACTGGTACTCATTTCTAATTTGTGCAATTAATAATCTAATGAATTGCTGATCCAAGTTGCAGAAGAAACTTGGGAAATCATTTTTAAACCTGTTTGGTATTGAAAGGAAAACACTCAAAGAATATTCATATGTAATATATCATTTTGAATTCAATTTGAATTTTCTAAAGTGTTCGTTATTGCACTGGTTGTATCCATACTGCACCTAAAGTAGTTGTTGTTATTCTGCAGCGCAACATGGGGGTTATGCCATAGTGCTGAGCCTTACCTTCTTTAACACCTACATACTCCTTATTGTGGGGGCTGGTCTGGTAAGTCTCTGTTAATGTTTTTTTACAATTGTGCAAATTGAGCTGTGATATGTCTGGGACATAACCACGTTGCAAGCAAGTTACAGACCAATGGGATATGTATAAATGGGTACATTGTGCTATGACTTAGTGTAGGTCATGTTGTAAGGTGCGCTCTGTGATATCACAGTGATGTCTCAGCCAGGAGGGGGGTTATACACATTTATGCAGCATATCCTACTTTTCATCTTATGTGTGTAAATGCTGTCATATGGTGCTGGTCAATTGGTATTTCATTGATGGATCAGACTTAGATTTGTCCTATGACCACTATCCAATCATATAGTATCTCATACTTTATCTGTGAATCACTTCCAAAAAAAATGTCAATTGTGATGACAAAATCAAGGTATGTCTCATCTGGAAGGCCAAGCATTTTTCAAAAAGGAGTACTAGATCCAAATATCTTCATTCAGCAATTTTATTTTGTATGATACATGTTATGCATCAATTGGTTACAGAAAGTGAAAATATCTTGTTTTGTAAGCATACATGAATTTATGTTATATGAAGTATTGTTTGGTTCATCTAAAATTTGCTTCCCCTGTCAATGTTTAGAAGAGGAGGCAGCTGTTACTGCCATGGATGAAAATGATGACTGCCTTTTGTGTCTTTATGGCTATCGAGATAATGCTCCACATTGTTTCCTTAGGTAGGTCACAGTCTCACACTTGTCCTATAAGACATTCCATGGTTTGTACATGATCCTCAGACTCCTCATGAATTATTCTTAATATAAGTAGGTTTTAATCAGCACCTACATTTCTGTTATTATGAAAAATTGAACATTTTACTTATCTGTATTTCAGCAATTGGTTGGACAGGGTCACTGACACCAAGCTTAATCATTGACCTACAGATTATCCTTAAGGTTAGCCATCCTAACAAAATGTGACCTTCAGGTCATATAACATTATCTTTAAATATGGTATTATCATAACCTTTTACTGTACCAGTGAGATGCATGCGTACTAAAGCTTGTCCAAAAATCATACAAAGTGTTAGTTTTCAAAGTATGTTGTAAATTAATGACCTAAACATTGCATTTGATACATATATAACATCTAAAATCCTTACATGCTACATTTATGTTACATCTTATTCAGAAAGGTGTGCATGAATTAGTGTTGATGCTGGTCCGTTGTCAGTCCTTTTCATGTAACCATGTGTTGATGGGTTATGTTGTAGGCGATTGGCTTCTATGTAGTCTTTTACTTCTATCACTACTACAACATTGGAAAAATCAGACCGGTAGGTTCACCTTATACAGGCATCTATACTAACCTTAATCAGAAACTTTATAAGTATATACAGAGTCCAGATGCGTACATACATCAGATACAGACAAACTCTGTTTTTTTGACTTCACAGGTCTATGATTGGATTGATGGGGGTGGAAATGATGGCAAGACTGTTAGACCATCTCACCTTGCCATTAAATCCATCCCCATAGATCTGATCATAGACCTGTGAAGTAAAAAGACCAGAGTTGGTCTTGATTTAGCTGCAAAATTGCTGAATAGACCTTAAACCCCAACATATAATCATCAATATAGTTCTATAAAGACTGGAGAGCTAGTTATAGTACACCAGTTTACCACCTTGCTGCTGCAGACACTCACAGTCATTGTCCATTTACATCAATTGCAAATGATTTCATGTTTTAAAAAAAAGTGACCCTGTTTTGTTTTCTTCTAGTCGACGCCACCCAAGGATGGAGTGTTCTACACCACAGTGACCGAGAGTGTGGCATAGGGGGTGAGACCCACCCAAGGCATTCTATAGACAGGGTGCAGCTGCACCCAGGGGGCACCAAGTGATCAAGATGGTCTGAAAATCACCAAGCATTGGGTTACTTCACAATGGTGGGTCATTAGGAACAATTACAGACCAGTGACTACAGGGCACAACACCTCTTAGGGCTGCCCTCAGCAACTACCAAAACAAATATCCAACAGCCCTCACTGCAGGGGCTTCCCACTCATTCTGCCCTCACTCTCCTGGTCCAACAGACGTTTTCCCCACCCACTGTGACCCTTATAAACATTATCTACACTTGTAACAATTTTCTTTCTTATTACATATATACCCCACAATTACTCTATTTCTTAGAGCCTATGTGACTTTGTTATCTTGGATCGCCCCTTACAGGAACTGCTACACCATTTGGATCCCAGGGTACCAAAAGACCCCATACCTGTATATATGTTATTTTACATAATAAATCTTAGAACTGTATTCACTCTTCATACTTAATCATATCTTAATGACTAATAATTGAAACTACTCAAGGTTTTTTATTACAATTTTATTATCCTGGGACAAGTTCTCCAGTCTTCCCTTGTCGCCAGAGGAACTTACCAATATTGCGTGTCGTATATCCTTCAGATTTTAACATTTTGTTAGTAGAAATTTATATCTGACTCCAAACATCAATTGAAGCATATTGAAGATGCTCCCACAGTATATTTACATAGAAATGTCAGCTATGTATGATATTAATGTAATGTGATGAAAGGATACAATGCGCATTATAAGACATTTACATAAGTCATCCAAATTTGGAGCTTATAGCACATTAGTTTTGCAGATTTTTTTTTCTTTTTTTGTAAAAGCAGTTTATTTTGTAAACAAGTATGAGTATGTTTATCATACACATTACATTCTCATGACTGTATTTTTTTATCTGTTGTCTTTCCTCAACATTTAATCTAATCTACATAACATATAGTAATGTGATGAAGGCAACTAACAACAGTTTCACGGGAAGAATTTGAACTCATACATTCGACAGGCTCGGGCTTGTCTGAAACCACTTCCTCTAAAACGTGTCAAGGAGGGTAAGTCTTACTCCACCATTATCCCTGAAAAATCATAGTATTACAATCTGACTTATTGCACACGCAGTGTTTATTGTACTATTGCTACTATTTTACTCCTACTTTCTAAGTTTCCCTACGCCTTCTGGGGTGTCAAGAAGTGTTGATCAGAGTGTGTTAACTATATTGTTCCACCAAAGTCCGTGTAGCTCATAATACTTTTAAGACCCTCAACTTTGGCGGCGTCTTAATGTGTCTACACTCCATGTAAGCACCAATTTAATGGGCGCGTCTTTCCGCAGTTCTCCTGACTCTGGCCATATGCATGTGTGGTGCGACCTGAAAGATTGGTTTCCCCTAAATCTAGTAGAACAAAGGTTGGTTTGTGTGTAATCTCTGCACTTATGCAAATGGCGCTTGGTAGCTATAGCACTCAGCCAAGCGAGTAGCTCATCCATCTATCAACAGCCGAGCAAGGATGACCTCGAACTCTTGGAATCTTACTCCGACTAAGGGCAAGCGCAGCCTAAGGCTTAAGCTCCGTGTAAGTTACATTTACTTCAATAGTTCATTCTCTTTTGCTAAAGATATTTAAAAGATAATTTGTAATAGCCTGTTTTTGTTACCGCCTACCCACCGCATCCCGTAGCGTTGGGTGGGTTTTGTAGCGTTTTTCAGTTTCATTTAATTTACAGTTGTCACACACTCACGCACTCTATATATATCCGATCTATATTCAGCCAACCACAAGTCCCAAAGTAGTTGATCGCGAACCAGTGGTCATCTTGGACGATGACGGTCAAAAGGGGGAAGAAAAGAAAGCCGTGGACTGCAACCAGGAAACAAGTCCCAGCCAGGCACCCACATGTCCCAAAGTTCAGTTCTCTGATCAGGAACCAATGGTCATCGAACCGATGGTCATCTCGGATGATAATCGTCCAATTGCCACCCATGTTCAGCCCCCCGCGGGAGCGGGAGCTCAATATGAAAAGAAAGCGAATGCAACCCGGAAACCAGTCCAAGGTGAGTCTGCCTTTACCCTAAATCAGTTAAACTTTGAGCCAAATGTCCCATATGTATATATCTGTTTACGGCTGTATAACATTCGTTATAAATGCAAAAATTAATAAACATTGATTAATTAATTTATTAACGTTTCTTAATGTAAAAATTCTAATCCCTGAATGTGCTCCTCAATTCTTACAATTAAGTAGGCACCTTTCCCCCCCCCCTTCGTTTTTTTTTTTAAATCTCTGGATGCTTCTCCTTGTTTTACCCCTTCGCTTCGTCATTTTTACCTTCAGTTGCAACCTTGGCAATCCGTTGACGTCCCCAACCACCAATTGCAGGCGGCCGTATAAGACGTGCAATTTGACGGAGGACGAGGCAGAGAGTACCATTCTTGAGATTGGAGCCTTAGCAGAAAGACTTGTCCCCGGGGAGGGCAATTTTTTCGCTACAAATTTTCGGCGTTATTTTTTATTCAAGCAACAATTCAAATCTGTTAATAATTCCTAATCTTGTAAATCATATCGAACGACCAAACAATTATTATATCATATTCCTTTTATTTTATCGAGCGCATCTAACTCATATTCTGTAATAAAAAAAGTTATTTACCCAAAACAAATTCGTATATGTTGTTCCGTCACCATAATTTCGTGTACACGTACGCCCTCCAGTTTTAGTGGCTTTGTGCAGAAACCTATTATTCTATATTAATCCTTTTTCTTATTCAAGGGTCTCTTAGTCACCTTCTGTAGTAAAAATGTCATTTAAAAATGTCATTCAAGGGTCCCAATGGTTCAAAACGGTGCCATGTGGGCCCTCTTTGCACCATAGGGAATCGGTTGTAAACATTAGCTTTTCTCTAAATATATTCATTTCCTACATATGAAACTCACAACATATAGAAAGAAGCATGTCATAACATGCATGGTCATATCAAAATTTCATAAATAGGTTTATTTTGGACATAATCGGCTTGGGTTTTTTGCCCTGGTCTATTGTCGGCACTCAGGGCACCGGGTGCCGGGAGTGACCAATTTGAATCACCCGACGCGTGTCCGGCCCCCGATAACGCGGCACTTCTGTGGTGTAAGACTCCAGTAGGCTCACGTCACACAGGACGCCGCGCGTGGCGGGTGGTTCCACACTGGGGGGCGGTTCTCATTACAGGCCCGTTCTCTGACCCCCCCTGCCGGGCCTTCTGACCGGCCGGGCCTGGGGGGGGGGGGGGGGGGGGGGGCCGACATCAGACTGGAGGGGTGTAAACAATCGACATACTTCACTTATCAACCCTTTTTTTCATAATTTCCAGGGTATGAGGGTTATCTATATGTTATCCCCAATATTTAGGTAGCTCTGTTTATAAATCAATACTTGATAAGGAAATGATTGGGTCTGACAGCTGGTTCTTCTATAGCCTATAGAGGAACCACATCCTGTTTTTCAATAATTGCATTTTGGACAAATTTTTTTTGCCAACGTCAGAGATTAGGCTATAAAACGTCACTAAACAAGTGAAAATGGAGATTAGAAAATTAATATACCTGCTCCAAACGATTGTCATAGGTTTTTATATATATCTTCAATACACCATTGCAATATGCTATTTATAGTCAGATTAACCAAAAAAGCTTTTAAAAATACTGTGAAACAATAACATACATGCAAAAAAAAGGCTCTGTGGCAATTGGGATGCATAAATTTGTGCATTTTATATGAAGCGCTGCGTATTATCTTACATATTTAAAGTCTACTTTTTCTTATACAGAATTTTCCAAGGAACACGTTGGTCACTCATAGTCCATTTCCCCCCCGTGATTTCCCCCGTCACCAGAAATCCATCGGCGTCAATGCCTTGGAAAAATCCACGTGCACACGACTGGGGGATTTCGAAGTCGTTTTCTTCAGCTATTAGAGCTACCAAGTTTGAGTAATTGAGAGCAACACATGGTATACAAGTTTTGGCATTTTATTACTTAAGAGACATGGTTATATGCGAGTAGGAGCGAGCAAAAGTGAGTAGATGCGAGTAAATATGAGTCCTAAGTCTAAGTGTTCACTATGAGGCGGTATTGGCCGTCCTGGCCGTGGTGCCGTCTCTGTCCCGATTTATGGGGCCAAGGGCCGCCGCGAGGTGGGCTGGGACAGAGGTAAGGCGCTCAGGTGGTACATAGGCTGAGAGGCCAGAGCGCCCCGCCCCCGACGTTCCGTGATGGCACAGCTCCTCCAGGGTGCTCCCGGCCTGTGCGGCGACACACGCAGCCCCCCGGCGGAGGGAGTGCATGGTCACACGAGCAGCATGGGGGCTGCCCACACGTGTTAGGGCCTCCCCCATCACTGCCACTAGTGGGGGAGCTGTGAGGGGGCGTGGTCCCGGCAGTAGGAAGGCCGGGGCTGTTGGTGGAGTAGGGACCTGGTCGCAGGCGAGCTTCCATGCTGAGACTGGGCAGTATGGGGAGTGAGGTACGGCATAGACGATGAGGGCAGTAGCCTGGGAGCGGGCTCAATTTGCAATTAAGCCCAATTACCTTAAGTAGATCCCGTTGGTCACTCTGACTCATAGTCAATTTCCCCCGTTATCAGATATCCATCGGCGTCAATGCCTTGGAAATATCCACGTGCACACGCCTGGGGGATTTCGCCGTCCTTCTCTTCAGCTATTACAGCTGCCGGCGCCTGCCCAGTCCGCAGCGCTTCAACCGTCAGGTTGTCAAAGTGCCGCTTAAGCCTCTCCTTGACGTCGTGATTACCAATGTCCTGAAGGTTCATAAGGAGAAAGCGCGCCCACTGGGTGTCCCGGTCATCCTCCACCTCCTCTTCTTCGGACTGGAGGGGGTCAGAAAAGGTGTCACATCCCGAAGAAGTGCGCCGGCTGGTTGACGGGGAAGCCCCCCGGCAGCAATGGTCGTTGGTGGGGGCTAGTTGCCCGAGCATGGCCTCTAGCCGGTCGAAACGGTCGTGCAGTGATGTGAACTGAGCTGTTGTTGATTCCCTCACTGAGTCAATCGAGGCAGCGTTGATTGCCACTGTGCTCCTCTTCCTCTTCCTCTTAGGGATTTGAGCAGAGAGGCCGTTATGCGGTTCAGTTTCCCCTTGGTTTGGGGTTGAAGGTGCGTTTGTAGACATGTTGATGAGTCGGGAGCTAGTTCGTGTGTCGTAGGCGGTGGTCAGTGTCTAACTGATTAGCCCTCATCCCCCAGCCCCCCCTGGGTTAGCTAGGGTCATCCTCCCACAACGGGGCCCGTCCCTCCCGCTCCTGGGGGGGGGGGGGGGGGGCACTGACTCTTTGAAGGTTGTCCCCACTGCCAAAATTACCGCTCCTGAATTAGGTCCCCCTAATTTTGGGGACCACAGATCACCGCCCTCCAAAATACGAGTGTGTCAATACCAGAAAATATACATAAATAACCAAAATTTTTACGTTCCCCGCCCCCGCTTGGTGGTTCCATTTTGCAGTGGTTACCTTTTCAAACCCAAGGTACTGCACTTAGAAACGGAGCCACCTACACATTGGGTATATCATATCGAAAACCATCATACTAAAGAAATTGAGAAAATATTATGAAAATAGGATAAATTAGTGAAATATTTTGACTGTTGACACCCCTCCAGTATGTTGTCGGGGGTCCCCCCTGGTCTAGCTGGCCACAGGGCTGGCAGGGGGGTCAGTAGCCGGCCCTGTTAATGAGACCCGGCCCTGGAGTATGGAACCACCCGCCACGCGCGGCCTCTGTGTGACGTCAGTTTACTCGACTCTATGCCTTCAGGGCTTCGGCTTTGGCTGTGTCATCCCCGAGGTCTGTTTTTGTTTTATTGTATACAATAACCCAGGAAAATATCCTATTAACCCATGAAGAGGGGATTAAAGCGGGGGAAAAAAATTTGGATTATGTTCTTGCAGGGAAATAACGCTGACCATATGCATTAGCCCAAATTTGCTAGCGGGAAAGGACACTGATGAATTCGAACGTATAGGCGCTACGAAGTTGGTATAGAATAAATTAAAATAATTATCCTTGAGCTATTCATCCTGTTGGTGATTAGCTACCAACTCACTGTATATCTCTATGATCATGAGTTACATCGATCGCAACCCTGCTCCACTCACCAGGGCACATTTTTTCACGTAACCGACAACGTGACCCTCAGTTTCGGAGCATGTGTTGCATCTTCTCATCAACAGGCCTAGGGTGCAGGCACATTGCGTTCGTTTCAACTTGAATGTACTCGACCTAGCGCCCATTCACACATAAAACTTAGAGAAGAAACATCTGAGTCATGTCGACCCCATCTTCACGAGTCAAGGCTCCTGCGCCGTTACCACTCTGTCAGTTAGACCGGGAGGGAGGGACAGAGCCCTGCATGATGGAGGATGTGTCGACCCCTCCTCTGGAAACCATCGAAAGTCCACAGTCACCGGGACCCTCTCGGGAGGTCAATCCTCCCGCGACAATCACTAAAGATTGTGCTGACACTAGGCCTCCTTTGAAAAGACATCGCGTAACCGTTCATCCATACTGTCGCGCAATGAGCACCACTACCGTGTATGATCGTCGGCAGTCTGTTCCCCTGGCCCGGGCTTCCCTCTCTCCGCTCGTGCTGCGGGCATTATCTAGTCAGCTGGGAGCCCATACCCAAAAGAGTGGCCACCCATCACCCCCTCCATCCAAGTGAGGTAAGAAAGAAACCCTTTTTTTTTTTTCAGCAACATCCCTGTAAAGCGTGTACATGTTTCTTTTAATTATCTAATAAACCGTTTCATCATTCCTTTTCTGGTATACTTGCATTTTCAATAACCTTCTAATTATTGATCGGGTGCTAACTTTTTATCCTAATTACATCTTTTCCCGGTACCGAGCAGTCTGTGCCAGAATCGACTTTCCTTCTCCGTCTAGTCCTAATCACCTTCTATTTAATGATTTCAGTGGCGCCCGTCCTCTGAGATAGCGCTTCATGGTCAGGGCTTCCGAATTGATCAGAATATCTAGTTCTTCTGAACCTGGCTGGTCCTCGTCGACATCGCTTTGCAATTGTTCCTTTGGTCGCTACCTGGTGGATCCGGGCCAAGGGCGGATCCCGGAATATGTACCGGGGGGGGGGGGGGGGTGAAGTTCCCCCTTCCCCTCCCCCCCCCCCCCTGTCATCGGCCCTTTATCATCAGTTCTCGGTGGTACATTTCAATTCATTTACCTCATCAACTCTCTCAACATATGTCATAGTACTAGTGTAAACAATTTATCGTAATAAAAGAAAGTATTCTCGCGATTTAGTGCCTTTTATCATTGTTTTCTCATCAATCACTGCATTGATTTGTGCATAATACTGTGAAGTGTTTACCTAGTAATAAGAGTGCTATTTTAAATTATCTTTGATTAATTATCGGCTCATGGGTTGTGTAAAGGGCAACCAAGTGGATTCCTGCAACACTTCCAGCATGATAAGCCTACAAAAATTAACCTCGGTTGGCTAAAGAGAGGTAATCGAGTGTAATTGATTGTTAAAGGAATTGTCTTATCATCAAGGAATTCAAGTGAAACACTAACTTTATGGAAAAGGTGTTTATAAAAGTTCAATTTCAAGTACAAAGATTCAGAATATTATGCTTACATCCTGACATATTAAATCATATTATTAAACGCTAAGAGTCTTTAGGCATTACTGTAGACTAAATGTTTTAAGAACAATATACATATTCCATTCCATATATACCTTTCGACTTCATCAACGTTGTCATTTGCAGTAAATAGTGCCATCTTGTGTTAACTTTGCCGATAGCGTTAACCTTAATTACGTGACCCAAATTAGCGTTATCTTTCAAGTACTTGAAGTCTGAGCCATCTAGTGAGTAAATGAAATGCTAGCTAGCGTATACTTAACAGAATCACCGCCTGTTGATAACTAGAAATTTCTTCACAATTATTGATTAGCCATGAATTTTGACTCATTCTATAAGACAAAGCACCTGCCGGGCTGAACGATATTGTAATCAATATATTAGAATTCAGGGTTCATTTTCCTGACTTGTCTATGGCGATATGGCGAATATTATTCAAGTCCTATATGCTATTACTTCATCGAGCCCACATCAGATGGGGGGTTCCTACCAAACGTTAACGACTTACAATACAACAATACAATACAATTATTTATTCACAGCCCTAATTCAGGCAAAGGAAAGAGATCGTTTAGCCGATATATAGTTACTTGGAATCCCCGATTAAGAATAGAAAGATCTAGATCTCGAGTCAGCTAGCTACTCGATGATAACACTAAAGACTATGAAACAGATCAATTTTCAAAAGGGGGGGGAGGGGCGTGCTATTTTGGAAATCTCCTCCCGCACCATAAAATAATTAAGTGTAATGGTTATCCAGAGTATCCCCTTTGATGGGGATTGAATACATATAGTGACATGGCTTGGGCAGCGTAGTTATTTTGAGGTAGCACCTTGAGACTAAAATACTTTTAACATGTCGACTAAGTTGTTTAGAGCTGAGATTCTACGCCCCGAGAGGTGTACCTTGCCGCACTACCCATAGTTGCATTGTAGACAAAGTATTCGTCCCTGGATACTGCCATTCCTATACAGCGGAGGTGGTTGAGCAGCAGGGGAGGGGATGCATCGCAGGCTAGTGCATTTCATGCTTTTCCCTTAGGCTTCAGGCCTGCGCTCTTCTCTGGCATGGAGCCGCATGCTTTTGTTTTTAGAGGATTTAGTTTTTTTTTTGTTTTGTGGTCCAGCTTTTCTGCCACGTTCTTGTCTGAATTTGGCCATCATAATGCTGCAAAATTAATTCTGTCAAATTGTATAATGTTGCATGGTTTTGAGCTCAGAAGAGCGCTTCCATGGTTAGGGCATTTTCACGTCACAGGCATGTGTGAGTAAGAGATATGTACATCGGTATCTCTTTGGCAAGGGATTGGCAGTTGAATAAGTAATGAAACTGATGGGACAGGAAATGACAGGTTTGACACCGGGACACGCCTCTATGATGACTGCGTCCAGCTGTTGGCCATCTGAGGCGGCGCATTTCAACTAGCTTCTGTGTCAGGTCCCTCATGGGAGTACCGCGGCCCACTTCTTGACACGTGACGTAACAGGCCTCAAACGGGGGCGGCGGTCATGGTGTCGCTCATACTCCTAGGACGTAACTTATGGTAACTTATGGTGTCGCTGAAACCCCTGGGACATACGTAACTTACGGTAAAAGTCTTGCCTCATCGATAAAAGATCGCTTCCGCCAGATCATGTGTCCACAGGAGAGCCAGCCGGGGATGTATAAATACGGCGTGGCATATGGCTATAGATCACTGGAAAACCTGCTGCCACCATGAACGCATCAAATGACTGTCCTGACTCTGTCCTGTCCAACGGTGACCCGAGTATCAGCCCGTGCAGGATGATCACCAGCAGCCCAAAATTGGGTGGCGCGCAAATAACAGATCTTGATCTGTCTTCGGATGATTCCCTGTTCCCCATGGATGTGTTTCACGTGAGCAATATTTTTGACGAGAACCTGGAAGCGTCTGACTCTTCACGCACCTCCGCCATTTCAAAACCAACCATGGCCGATGTGTTGGCTAAGATGGATCGCCTGGAGGCGGAGTGCCGAAAGGTCGAGTGTGAAGCGTCTGCGGTAAGAGCAACGGCCGAAAAGTTCGCCAGTATGCAGCAAGCCAAGCCTGCGCCTGCCGAAACATCCTTGGCATACGAACCGAAGCCGAGTAATGCTATAGCTGTAAGTTGCGAAATATGTTTCAACGGCTCCTTATATTATAAAACTGTACATATTAAACATAGTCTTGGTTTATCAATTATCGACATATCATTTAGTAAGTAATCGAATTCCATCTTAAATATATTTACAATTCACTGCTTAATGCTTGGTTTCTTTTGTTGTTTCTAGTATTCTGTTCGTTCCGCTTACAAGGGCAGGTGCAGGGAAAACGCTGGCTTCACGCTTACTGCTGGGTAGGTTTATGAATTCGAAGATCATATAAGGTGATAACGATCGATGTGTATAGTGGAGACCTTAATATTGTTTTCCCTTAATATTGTAATCTAATTGTAGTGATAGAGCACGTGCACCCCAAGCGATGCCGTTCATGACTATAATACATATGATTATATTCCTACATTCAGGGCGGGGATGAACCATCCTCAAAACGCTGCGGTTATCCAGGATTTGGTTAATAACGTCAGCACCGGCGAAGATGCCCCCAGACCCGAGGTATTAGGTAAGTCTGATCGGTAGCAAGTTTCCCTGTTAACTAATTACCTGTACAGGTACATGAGTGGATGGATCACGCTCCTCCTAGTCATCTTGACTTAATACCTAAAGTCAGGTTATCGGAAAAAGTGTTGATATACCTATGTAAATGTTATAATTATGATGTAACTGTACTACTCGCTTGGCTTATGCGTGTCCATAATTGTCTATTAAATGAAAGATGACTTGGAGAGTTAATACAGGTTTAATCCATAATTTATTAATAAAGGCTAACTCCCGGAGGAGATATTGTTATTACAAATAGGAAATGTAGAACTAATATCATATACATTGAGTGTTGCAAATGTAAAGTGTCACAATATAAAGTATGACAACATAAGGTATTACAAAATATAAAGGGTCACAACAAATGTGACAGTGGCGGTCTCTCTTCATAAAAAGTCCTATCACAGTGTTTTCACACCTCTGAGTGTGTATCACAAAGAAGAAAGCTTAGGGCTAATACGCTTTGACACTAATTAAAAACCTGGTAGAATAATTCCATACAATGTCAAAGTATTTCATATATATTTCCTCTACCATTCCTATAGAACGTTTTTGTCCTTTCCCGTGCTTTGATTTAACATGTAAGAACCCCTTATATCCTTTCTCAAGTAGTGGCTTGAATTGTAAGCTGATTTCAAATCATTATTTATATAGTCGCTACCCAGACGTATTTCCGCACTCAGCAAACCAGGGCGAGGCGAGAGCGGGCCGGGGAGATCGAGGAGAAAAACAGAAAGGCCAACCTCCGTCACCATATAACCCAGGTAAATCAATTTTGGTCGAAAGAGAATGCGCGCTCGTGCAGGCATTATTTCGTGAAGCCCCGATCCTATTAAGCATGTACTTTTCTTATAGTTGCCATCTCACAATTGAACTTACACTTATTATTAGATCTAGAGTGACCAATTAATATTGCAACCCTTGTTAATACTGAGTTGCACTATGCTATTTAAATTCCAGCAAGTAAGATCCAATGCTAAACAACTTCTTTGTGTTTGATGTTGTTGGCCAAGTATGTCTTAACTATATTATATATTTAATAACTTTGCAGAAGATACAAAGACGGCGTGTCGCACTGGACGAGCTTGTTCATCAGGAGTGGGACGAGGATAGGAGGTCGGCCATGAGGGCCGTCCTCACACCAGACTATACAAGTGATGAGGATCGCGTCCTTGGTGAACACTCCCCGCGATACCACCGCGTAATCAAAACCCTGGTGTGGGAAAGTGACGCCCTCAGATCCTCTAAAGCGCACCTAGACGACAAAGAGCACTCTGTCACCACCACACGTCAGCAGTCCGTCCGATTAGCTGTGGAGCGCTCGCCGACCTGCGACCCAGCACCAGAACGCCAACAGCCTCCTCCCGGCGCCCCAGACTGGGCAGTGAAGCCTGCGTATCGGTGTGGGGGAGGCGAGGCCTAACACCCCAGCTGCCCAGACATTATCCCCGCCAGTCAGCCATTTTGCCATAATTTGTTCAATTCGTTATAAAAACTGTTCTCCAAAGTACTTGGCACTTCTTGTTTTCACTTCGATCTCATTATTTACCCCTGCCTGCTAAGCAGGGTTGTTTAAATGTAAAACTGACTTTTTAAAAATATATCGGTACAATCTAGGTACACTGTATAGGTTACCAATATAAAGGCATTTAAAATGTTTCACATCATCACTCCATTATGATCGTAAAACCACAATTAACAAGACTAATAGGACTAGCTTGATGACATGATTTTTTCCTTGACTAGAATGTATATAATAATGAAATAGAATAGAGCACACTTTAAATTACGAGTAAAGAGTAACTTCTATCTCAAAAGATGACTATATTTGTAAATATAAATATCACATGACTCTAGCCGACTACCATGATTTAGGAATAAACTTCCAATTGGATCCTCTGTCGGTCTTTAGATATATTATAAGAAGTGCTACGTGGTAGATACAGCACGAGTGTGTGTCTGTACGCGATATAATCACGAGGTGCTAGCCGAGTGATTATATCAAGTGCAGACACACACGAGTGTTGTATCTAACATAAACCACGGGACATTCTTTGGCATTTATCATCATAACTTTTGAAATCTTCATTGAATCATCCAACAATATGGAGTGACTTGCAGTCAGGAATCTTGTGAGGATAACCCATATGTCAAATCTTTAATTTCTAGAAGGTTTCTATTTTTTATGATTTAATGGAAAGTAAAAGTGGTTCATTCCCATTACTTTTATTTTTCAATAAATCATACAAAATTGAAATCTACTAGACAAAAGATATGTGACACATGGGCTATGTTCAGAAGGTTCCTAGCAACATCTACTCGCTTACTGTTCACATTTATAATGAAAATTAAAAAACTTAGATGCAAACGTGTAAAAATAAGGGCCACATCCCCTGTGGCAGCAAGGTGTACGCTATGAGATTATACCGTTCCACTTCACTGAACTCACCAATACGTGATATATTCACAGCCTAGATCCTTTGTTCTCCCCGTCAACCGTGGTTTATATAAAAGTAAAATAGCATGACAATTAGGTACAGTGTACCAGCTGTACCAGAGACCGAGTACTAGTAAACATTTCAACAATTCAATTGCAACCTGCACACGACAACCTATATATGTAAATTGTAATAGATATAGCCCAGTCGGCTGCACACCATACACGTACGTGCTGTGCACGTGCACACAAACATCGGCTCTAAATGCACCAGCTAATAATACCTACAGAAAAAACAAAATTTCGAATACAACACAGTGCACGTATATACTTATGATAGGACTAGGTCTGACACTTTACAAGACTGTACTTTGCAGATTAAACACATTTCTCCCTGCGACATGTTAGGTGTACAGTGTTGGCGACCAACTTTTTGGCCTGTGGGCCAACAGGGCCGACTATGCCAAGTATTGTCAGTCCTGAGAGAATTCTGACAGCCCTGATTTTTACTTGTTAGGATAGGCCCATTCGGTCTGGGGAATTCAAGCGGTAATTTCCAGCTGCCGTTGGTAGACCTCGCACAGCTACCGATCCGACGCCACAGACCGGCCCTAATTGCGTCTGTGGTTCATCGGAGCGGCAAATGTACGAGGACTGGTTCCGCATCGCTGTCAAAACCTTGAAGACCAGGAGGTAGCTAGGTGTTGGTATGGATGCATTTCTCCCTGCGACATGTTATGTATACAGTGTTGGCAACTAACTTTTTGGCCTGTGGGCCAACAGGGCCGACTATGCCAAGTATTGTCAGTCCTGAGAGCTTTCTGACAGCCCTGATTTTTACTTGTTAGGATAGGCCCATTCGGTCTGGGGAATTCGAGCGGTCATTTCCAGCTGCCGTTGGTAGACCTCGCACAGCTACCCATCCGACGCCACAGACCGGCCCTAATTGCGTCTGTGGTTCATCGGATCGGTAAATGTACGAGGACTGGTTCCGCATCGCTGTCAAAACCTTGAAGACCAGGAGGTAGCTAGGTGTTGGTATGGATGCATTTCTCCCTGCGACATGTTATGTATACAGTGTTGGCAACTAACTTTTTGGCCCAGCTGCCGTTGGTAGACCTCGCACAGCTACCGATCCGACGCCACAGACCGGCCCTAATTGCGTCTGTGGTTCATCGGATCGGTAAATGTACGAGGACTGGTTCCGCATCGCTGTCAAAACCTTGAAGACCAGGAGGTAGCTAGGTGTTGGTATGGATGCATTTCTCCCTGCGACATGTTAGGTGTACAGTGTTGGCGACCAACTTTTTGGCCTGTGGGCCAACAGGGCCGACTATGCCAAGTATTGTCAGTCCTGAGAGCTTTCTGACAGCCCTGATTTTTACTTGTTAGGATAGGCCCATTCAGTCTGGGGAATTCGAGCGGTCATTTCCAGCTGCTGTTGGTAGACCTCGCACAGCTCACCGACCCGACGCCACAGACCGGCCCTAATTGCGTCTGCGGTCGTCGGGGCGGGGAATGTACGAGGACTGGTTCCGCATCGCTGTCAAAACCTTGAAGACCAGGAGGTAGCTAGGTGTTGGTATTAATCCCCCTCTTGCCCCCTCCCCCTTCCCTGTCCTGCTTGCCCCCATCCCCAGACCAAAAATCCCATAAAAAAACAACAACTCAAACAAAAAAACAACAAACTATGTATAATACTATAAATTAAGAAACTAAGCTAAACTAAACTAAACTATTTACAAAATGTACAAAAAAAAACACCTTCTCTCCCCCTCTTGCCCTTGCCCCCCATTCCCTGTCCCCCTTGACCCCTGTCCCCCTTGCCCCCCCCCCCCCCCCCCCCCACATACACACACACACACATGTGTAAGGTCTAGCCATGGAGACGAGGATTAACAAATATTGCATGGAAAGTTCAACCAACGAGGGTAACACGAGGTACTATTGCCCTGAAATTCCATTTAGATAAAGTGGTTTTACAATTATATCGTAAGAGTCCCTATTCTATAGGGGCGTTGGCATGGAACCAATTGGCCATGCACATTATATCAAGCTGAAAGTCTACAACAATTCAAACCATGGTAAAGATATGTATTGAGGAATATGTAACGTGACTCTAACACCTGAGATAGGCAGGCTTAGCATAGTCCTGCTTACTCGTTTTGTATAACTACTTGACTTTTTTCAAGTGACATAATATATTTAATTATTATAATAATATAAACCGGGATAAATTCTTAACATACACAATATCCCTTACTCATTAACATCGAGAACTTTGTTAAGAGTGTGGTTAAAAAAAACCAAAAAAATTTACTCTCTCTCGTCCGACTCTCTGGTCTAGCTATTTGAGTCAGACCCTGAGTCGGACGAGAGAGAGTAAACAGAGGCAGGGCTTGGCGGTGGTGGCGGTGGTGGTGGTGGTGGTGATGGACGTGGTGAAGGTGGTGATGGTGCCTGGCCATGGGGCTGAGACGGCGGTGGCAGCTGGGGGTGGGCGGGGTGGCGGCGGCGGCGGGGGCGACGGTGCTGGTACCGGGGACGGTCCCTGGGGCTGGGGCGGCGGTGGCAGCTGGGGTGGACCTGGTAGCATCAGCATGACCACCTCGGCCCCTGCGGGCGGTCGTACCACCCTAAGAGAAAAAATACAAATTTACAAAATTAACAAATATTGCCTTTGCTTTCTAAATAAGGATGTAAGCTCGTAAAGTGAAAGTTATTCATGGGAAATTTGGACGAAGATATTTACATATATATGCATGTCCACTGACTTTTAAGTATGCAGAGTATGTATAATAAGGGTGAGGTAGCATGGCGTTACCTTGTTACAAGGGAAAAAAGTTACAAATGAAATGAATGGATCAGAATTGATTCTAATACTAATTTATGGAATTCGAAGTTATATTTAGATAAATAATGGAGTGTTATAACTATATATTATTAGACTCACTGTATGCGTGGGGCTGGACCGCTGAGGACAAGAAACACAATCCCCGGCCCCACCTGCTGGGTGTACACAAGGCCTCTGAAAATTCAATAGTGAAGCTTAAGGTCATTTCATGTCTATCAATAGTAATCAGCTCCAGCCGAAGACGCTATCCTACAAACAGACACTATCCAACAAAACTTTGTCACTTAGAACCATATTTTATGGGATAGCGGTTGCACATGTACAAGCTGCTAAGCCACAAAATTGTTGCTAATGTAAGTGACAAAACATTAATTTTGTCACTTAGCGACTTCTTATGATGCTGAACTAGAAAGAGATGCTAAATGACAAAACATTAATTTTATCGTGTAAATTATTTAAAATGGTACTTTACAGGGGCGGATCCAGGAATTGTTTAGGGGGGGGGGGGCCAAGAATTGCAATTTTCCTAGTAGTATATGAAGGCTTAATTAGTGGACGGCGTAGCCGTCCACGGGGAGGGTATGGGAGGGGTCCCCCCTCGCATTGGGGGGGTATGGGGGGCCTCCCCCAGGAAATTTTTAAAAAGATTACCCTTCATTCATGCAATCTGAGCCATTCTGAGGTACTTTGGTAACCTTAAGGGATAATTTATTTTCCTAATAATTATTTTAATTTGAATACCAATTTTTCAAGGGAATTTTTGTGTACATGATGATAACCCCAGGAGGATAAGGGGCCTTCCATTAAGTACGTACGCACCAAGGGGGGGTGGGGGGGGTCTGATATTTTAAGAATTTTGCGTACGTTCCTATACAAATCCAATGCCCCTAAACTCTCAGGAACTTTTGGAAAAGATAACCTATCATTCATGTAATCTGAGGCATTCTGGAGCATTTTGGACAGGGGAGGCACAAGGTCTCACTCTGCAGGGGTGGTACAGGGTCGACAGGGGCAGCAGAGGGTTGACAGGGGATCCTCAGGGCCAACAGAGGAGGCACAGGATCAGGAGGGGAACCAAAGGACTGGCAGGGGAAGCATATGTTTACCAGCCTTCACAGTTCGGCCCCCCTCCCTCTAACATATATATCCAACAGGCGCAGATTTAAGGGATGGGCATGCAGGGCACATGCCCCCCCCCCCCCCCATTTTTTTTTGGCCAAAATATTGATTTTTTTTTAATGTAAAATTCCTAAGCCCGGAGGGCCCGGGGGAAAATTTTACTATAGCACGCCCCCCTTTTGAAAATTCCTGGGTCCGCCCCTGTCCAAGGTCCACCAGCTCTGACAGGTTGGCCCCCTCCCTCTAACACATCTAAGGTCTACCAGCCCTCACAGGTCGGCCCCCCTCCCTCTAACACATAATCAAGGTCTCCCGGCCCTAACAGGTTGGTCCCCTCCCTCTAACATAAATCCAAGGTCCACCAGCCCTTACAGGTCGGCCCCCTCCCTCTAATACATAATCAAGGTCTCCCAGCCTTATAGGTCGGCCCCCTCCCTTGAACCCATCCAAGGTCTACCAGCCCTCACATGTCAGTCCCCCTCCCTCTAAGGCAAAAAAAAAATAGTTGTGCAACTTAGGTTGAAAAAATTACTTTATCTTTAGTTTTAAATACATCTTTTGGTAAAATATATGCTCTTCCCTGTCATTTAGGTCATTTCTATTGAATTTTAGTATCTTTTAGAAAAAGAATTATGAAAATAATTAGGGTAGAGCAAAAATAAAATAAGGTAGGTCGGGTTGCCTGAACACAACAATTATTTTAGATCTAACCTACCCCGGAACGGCCCCTCCGTTTTTCTCTTCTTTTCCTTTCTCTTCCCTCTCTCCCTTTCTTTCTCTCTCTCTCTTTTTTTTTTTTTTTTTTTTGTAGGGGGGGTGGGGGGGGCCCAAGGCCCGTCTGCCCCCCCCCCTGGATCCGCCAATGCTTTAAGGGTCATTAAACCATGCAAGGAGGGGTAAATAAGGGGCAGGGCTACCTAGGCCGGCCATTCAGCCTGGCGGTAGCTGGGGGTGGGCATAAGACATTCTCCCCGGGCATTCTCCCACCTTCCCGTCCCTGCGTTGTCCAGGGGCGGATCAAGTAAAAAAAAGGGGGGGGGGGGGCGGGGGGTCGATTTTGCGCTAGGGGAGGTCAGGAGACTCACGGGATCTAGAGTGGACATGTCTGTAATAAGTGTCGAAAAGAGGGGGGTGCGCGCTATTGGAAGTGTTTGCTTCTTAATTACCTTTTGGACGAGTTTTAAATTTAAAAAAATGTAAAATTGGTCCCAAAAAGGCCCCCGCGCAACCCCCTCTAAAACAGCCACTGCCTCCGCCAGATCATCTCTTTGCCCAAACGGCCAACTAAAAACCATCGAAAACACAACGGGTTGCTATATATTATAGACCCTTGTTCTTGGGAAAATAGGGAACATAACTAACAAATAAAGACTTACTGTTGATGCCCGGCCGCGGGTCTATGTGCCATATTGTGTGGTAATCCAGATTCCTGAACCGTAATCCTAGACAGAAAATCAAGGTGTTTCCTTGTCTGGGGTCTGGAGCCTTCTGCGCCCCCGGTTGAAATTCCGCTTATCTGTTTGTCCAAGACGTCGACGTATTCTGATATCTGACGTCATGACGTACGACGTCAGGTAGAAGCTAGCGCGATGCGAGCGTGAGAACTTAGTTAATTAGCGGAAATCAACACTCTTTATCTCACACACTTACGTTCACACGCGATAAATAGCGCAATTAAAAAACATATTATCGAAACACAATAAGGAATCAGCAAAGATACACTGGTTTTATATAATCTCTTGTTCAAAGATTATGTTCACAGACCAAAGAGCTCGAGATAAGTTAAAAGGCATAACTACTTAAACTGCCATCTTATCGACTTCATGTTACAAAATAATTGGCGGGGAATCACCATACTGGTCTGTTCTATGATAGCCGTTAGAAACGTTCGGGGTGAGAGGGGCGGACCCAGGAATTTGTAGAGGGGGGGGGGGGGGGCCAAAAACATGAATGTACAGGGGGGTGGGCCCCCCCCCCCCCCCAATCAAACATGATTAAACAGGGCAAGGGGGGGGGGGGCAAGGCCCGTCCGCCCCCCCCCCCCCCTGGATCCGCCCCTGGACCGGGTCAGTCTACCCCCCCTCCATTGACACACTCTTATTTGGGAGGGCGGTGATTTTTGGTGTCCAAAAATAGGTGGCGGTCGCCTAAAATTCAGGAGCGGTAAGTCATGACCCTGAATTATATAATGGCTGGAAGGGACCACCCTCGCGGGGGGGGGGGGGAGCCTTTATTTGTTTATAGTTACCAATCTGTGGCGGATTAAAGGGGGGGGGGGGGGGGCCCCCCCCCCCCCCCTCCCCTTGCCCTATTAAATCATGTTTAGGGGGGCCCACCTCCCCCTGTACATTCATGTTTGTGCCCCCCCCCCCCCCCCCCCCCCTATACGAAGTTCTGGATCCGCCCTGTCACCCCTGTAACGACCCACAGAGACCGCCTCTCAGACTGGGGCAAACTCATGGGGCAAACTGCAACACACCTCAGATTCCGTCCCAATCATCGGTTGAGACCGGGGATAACTTACGCAGTGCAACGGGGCGTGGTGGGGCGTGGCCCGGTAAGGGTTACACCGTCAGGCGGTCTCTGGGTCGGGCCCCCCGGGTCGGGCCCTAGAGATTAATCCTCCATCACGCAGGGCTGTCTCGCTCCCTCCCTCCCTCCCAGTCTATCCTGACAGATAACTAGTTTTACCGGCGCAGGAGCCTTGATTTGTGAATACGTGGAGAAATGGCAATGTTTGACCCCATTGTAAGGCCCGTGGAGGAACCTACCCGTCTGAAAATCTATCACCTGCAGCATCAGGTCGGCGGTCAAATGGATAAGTCATTTCATTGACGACCTGATGTGTTTTCTCTCCGTGGGTTCGAATCCTGTAAATGCCTTGGTAAACTTGACGTATCGTCCGTCATACGGCAATAAGCCATAATTTTTAATTGTCATCGTCAGTGCTATTTTATATCAATATTATGTAATTCACGAATATGTCTTGGTAGGGAAAGCCAGTGTTTAGCACCCCGGTAATAAGCTAAGGGGATTTCCAGAGATGAAAGTGGTCCATGAGAAAAAAACCCAGTAAATTCATGCGCGAAGAATTGCATGCATAAAGGGAGGGTCGAGTACTAAAATATTATTATTTGTTTAATTCTCCGAATTTTGTATTTATCATAATTATTGCTCATTTTTGACTTTTAACATATCAATTTGTTCACAATTATGTTAAAGAATGTTTTCCTTAGAAAAAATCCAACTTTCATTTATCATTTCAAGACTTTTCTATCATCACTGTCGGAATAATTTAATGCTCCACAAGAAGAGAGACCACACGCCCAACCCCCGTTCTTCCCCCATATCACATAACCATCTGCAGCTGGTCACCAGACACCCCTGACCACAGCGCTACCCATGACGGGGATAAGACTACAATTTCAGAATGTAAAACTATAAATAAATGTTGTATAAATTTATATTTGCAATACCAATGGGACTCCCCATATGAATCCGATCCTCCACTTAAACTGTCTTTCTCCGTTTCCAATTTATACTGGGAAGGGGGCTCTTTCAAGGTTACTACCCACTGCCAAACTACCGCCCGCCCCTTCTTTTTCTCACCGATCCCTCCTGAATTCTAGTTGACCACGTGCACCCCTTGTTACAAAGGTCCCCGTAGGTCTCCAGAAATAAAAGCAGGAGAACCATTCAAAAATAGCGTGTATCTGAGGAAATCTTCATTCATTTTCCCTGTGTGGCTGGTGTCTGAGGGCCTCCACTGACCGTTACACACACCCCTCCCAGAGGCGGATCCAGGAGTTCAAGAAAGGGGGGGGGGGGGGGGGGCGCCCATATTAAAAATGTCCCAGCGCCCCAGCTGGGGGCAAGAGTTTTACATTAAAAAAATCTAAATTTGGCCAAAAATAGGGGGGGGCGCGGGCCCGGGGCGCACCCCCCTAAATCCGTCCCTGCCTCCTCCAGGCATCTTCTCAAGTCAAGGCCCCAGTCGCCGCTACCGCTCTATCAGTGCCTTGACCTCAAGGGCGCCCAATCTGGGGGAGATAGGGAAACCTGAGAAGGGTGTTCTGATTACAGGGAAATAAATTAAATATTCATGAGGTCCCCCAGTTTTGGAGCCTTTGAGACCAGGGCCTACTGATCGCGGGAGCGGCTGGGGGACTGGTGTGCGAGGATGCCTCCAGGCGGCCCTTTGATAAGCCATAAACCACGGGTGGTATGTCTCAGGGTCAGGGTTGACCACGTGCACCCCTTGTTTGTCAGGGAAGACTCACATAACCGCCCCCCCCCCCCCCCAAAAAAAAAAAAAAAAACTGGTTGACCGTTGACGGTTCTGTACATGTCAGTACCAGGAAATATGCCTAAATACCCCAAACTGCTTAATATAATCATCCTCGGTATGCAGAAGGTTTAATTCAGTTTGGCAGGTATCCAAGTCTATGAATACTAGACTTTAAGGGCCGTCCATAAATGATGTCACACACTAGGGGGTGGTTGGGTAGGGTGAAAAGTGTGACACTGCCTGAAACAGGCCTTATTTTCATGTTTAGATCAGAGAATTTAGCGTGACAGGGGGGTGGGTGGGTCCTACAAATACCCTGAAAAAGTGTGACATCATTTATGCACGGCCCCTTATCTCTTGATGGCTCTTGGTTGATATGTTTAAATCCATACAGTCAATTACAGTGAACACTAATCTATAAGTTATGATCTGATCACGATGGGGGAATCACTCGACCCATTTCATATATATATTTAACCGCATAGTTAAGCCCCGTTCATACCGGTTTCTGCTTGGATGGTCCCTAGCCCGGGTAAGTTAAGCAACATTGAGACCGGTTGGTATTTGGATGGTGGCCTGCCCGTGTTCGAATCCCCATTTGAGTACATTTTTTTCGTTCATGGTCGTCCTTGTTTCAATTTATACCACCAGGTGTCGCTGGAGGAAAGATCAGTCTACACTATCACTCTGCCACCTCGACGCTCGCTAACTGCGAATCATGGTTGTCGATTCTGGCGCGGAGGGGTTATTCGCCGCAGATTGTCTACACTATACTAGAAGTAGGACGCCGTGTATTGCATCAGTCCTGTGGTTCTGATATAAAAGGCCTCTATCGGCCCAATCCGTCCGGTGAGCCGTGACGCTCGGCGACTAATGAATTATTCGAGCCCCTCGTGGGTTCGACCCCCACTAGATTCGTTAGGCCCGGCCTAACAAAACGATTGTCCTTCCCCAGCGTCAACATGACACTCACCACTTTTGTGAGTTTTTACTATAATATGTATTGAAACCAGATATATATATACGTTGATAAGTTTGAGACATAAATCTGTACGATTCAAAACATGTCAATAGAGAGTTTTTGCAAACCACACGTATCTCATTCCCCCGATCCCGAAACGGATCTTGGGGCTATAGATGAATGGTCCCCATGGATAATGTTATTAATAAGGGAAACAATATTATTTATTTGAATTCTGCCTTTATCAAATATGTCAGAAATGTAACTTATTTTAGAATAATGAGTTATGATATAAATCTGAAAATAAAGGGCTCGGTCAGGTTGATTTTGTGTTTGTATATTTTGATAAATATAAATGTGTCTGAGTGCAGACCTGACTGGCCCTTGGTCATGGTCTGCTGCTCCCAGCTGTGGGCCGTCTGATCAGGGACACACAGGAACACGGATCTCCTACCCATTACTTACCAGTAGATAATGTCTCAAATAAGAAGAAAACTAATCTCATATTTATTTGTAATGAACATGTCTATATTCATGATGGGTGCAAGAAAGTTGATTAAGAAACTAACATAAAGGATTCATTGGAAAAGTACATTCATATGATAGGGGAGGCCTCAGCACTGGCCCTGCTGACCACAGTGCCCCTACGGATGTAACTCTGCTCCCCCCCCCCCCCTCGCAGACCCTCATACACTGTTTGCCTGTGTGTCCCTGACCAGTGAGAACACAGGTGGGAGCAGCAGACCGTGACCCAGGGCTAGTCAGGTCTACCCTCACTGACTAAATCATCTTTAATCAAAATATACATACACAGCTTCAACTTGTGATACTGCTATTTATTTTCAGATTTACCTATGAAAAAATCCTTATTAATGAAATCCACATTTCTGATGGATAAGATTGCAGGAAAATGTAATTCATAATCATTTTCACTTTAACTGTCATTTTACATAGGGGCTATTCATCTAGAACCCAGCAGATCCGTATAGGGAACGGGGACTGAGATCGGGGTGTGTTGCAAAAACTCTCTAATATCCCCCCCCCCCCCCCGCTTTCCTCCATTAATTACACTTACAGAATGTTGGCATTTCTGTAATCATGTAGCCTACATGTGTCGCTGGCCGGGGGGGGGGGGGGGGTCCCAAAACTGCCAAGATTTGTGTGTAGATTGAAATTGACAGGAATCAATTTGGTTTAATGAATAATTCTATATATCGCATATCCCATAGGGAAAAGTTGCTTGATATCGTTCAATAAGAAACTGATGTTACCGGTGCCACAGGGCTATGCTTTAGTCATTGATACCATTTCTAAGCATTTCTTCTTTCACGTGAAATTTTAGATTTTCAGCCTGATAAGGAGAGCTCTTTGTCTGCGGATGGTTCCGTACAACACCTCTGATATCATTTCTAAACATTTTTCACGTGATACTTAAATTCCCAGCCTGATAAGGTAAACTCTTTGTCTGCGGATGGCTCCATACAGCACCTCCGCACAGGGATTGATGTTACTTGTGTCGTTGATAGGGCTACTTCTAAACCATTTATATCATACTAGAGCAGCCTTGTTATATGTGATATAAGTTTCTCAGCGTGTTAAAGAGAATTGGTTACGGTTATTATGTAGCACCCCCGCATAAGGGCTGTCAACACCTGTGACGTTGATAGGGCTGTGTGTTAATCTTGACAACTTGTTTTTTATTACCCGATTATGCTAACCAGGATACCTCTCGAACTGGCCTTAAGTGAAGGAAAGGAGAAGAATCAGTCTTGTTCTTTCTCTTTTCTGACAAATATGGTTTGGGGTGGAGGACTCCCCCTAAATCTTATAATTAGACAAATTGAGTCTAAAGATCTGTTCAAAACGCACATAGGACAAATGCTGACAAACGGTATGATCAGTTATTTATGTATATATCTCCATTGTTTTCCTGTATACCGCCGCAATGTAAAAACCAACACGCTGGGCGGGGCCGGAAACAAGTGGCTTAAACTGAAACTCATCCAGCTAAATAAACACGTTTAAAAAAAAAAATCGCTAGTTAGGGTACCTGGGGTACCTGGGTACCGGGGTAGCATACCTTTGGATACAGGTTGTCAGATTAGAGGTAGGTGCATTAATGGAATTAACACGTTGAAGCTGGAAAGGGGGATTGTTTTGTTAAAGCCGCACCTACTGCAATGCAATAGTGTGAAACTCTACTATGTGGTAGGAAGGTGTGTATAATACTATTCCTGCAGGAGGGCCTGTAACATGAACGCACATCAAAGCATAAATTGGTGGGGTAGAACTTCCACGCCCGTTGTAAAAGTTTAGGATAGTCGTTTTAAACCGAGCGAGAGTATAATGATAGTTTGCTGTTGGAGGATTAGGAGTGGAGTAAGAGTTAGACTCCTTGACACGTTTTAGAGGAAGTGGTTTCAGACAAGCCCGAGCCTGTCGAATGTATGAGTTCAAATTCTTCCCGTGTTTTTGTACAAATTAACAGAGAACAGACAAGACAGGAACAAGACTTGACAAGAGCTCATATCAACTCATAGGCTTTTTGGATAAAAGGATTGTTTGTTCAATGAAGCTGTAGTTTCATAGACAGACAAGAGTATATCAAATTTGTAAAGAAGTTTCAGTTTCAGATCTTAATGAGTTAGTGGATCTTATCATATATACTTTTCCAGATCCTGAATTACTTGCTTTTATTCTCTCATTGGCATATACAATTCTCTACAGTAGGCAACATTCTAAACTAGTTTTGCTAATTTTCTTGAATTTCAAATTATGTACTTTGACCTTTTTGAAAAGGGTCACTGAACATGATACTGAAATAATTCACCACACTTGCCTTTTTGCTAAAGTTGGTGCCTTATCACTTGACATTTAGAACATCTTCTCTGGATGAAAGTTATCATGATGGTCTTTCAAATTCCAACAGCAGGTTGGTGTGGAGGGTGAAGAGGGAGGGCATGAGGCATGGCACCTCCTTCTGGCGAGTTACCATCAGCCAACAGTTCCTTTTCAATTGTGATATATGGTAAAGCAACTTGGCCTTTTTATACTACCAGTGCTTATTTCCATGGTCACTCTCAATTTTCAAGTTTACCTTAAAGTGTTCAGCACTGAAGCTGCAACAGTGCTTAGAAATATTTTGATTTTACTCAGTAACAAAATACATAGTCAAGGTGAACTTCAGTGGCCGGTTGCACAATGATCAATAGTAAAAACGAAATGTTAAAGATCACTTTAAGCACATATTGTTAACAACGATAATCATTGTTACAACACTGTTGTTGTGAAATATCTCTAAAATATTTTCTACTGCAGCAAATTAAATTCTGTTTATTGACATATATAAAATTAAAAGTTAAAGTCCATTTATAGCATTCTAACCCGGTTTCCTGGGGATGAAGGAAACGGCAAACAACAAATAAATAGGACAAGATTAATCATTATTGGCCAACCATTCATTGTTACAATCACTTATTTGCAACTGGCTACAGTGGTGCATCGCATAACAAAACTGTCACCACAATGACATCCTAAAACAAGGACGTCGCTGTAGCGATGGGGCCCGCTGTTGAATTGTGGCTGTTCTACTGGACCGATTTTGATTCTGTACACAGTTATGGAAGATAGACATTTAGATCTTAAATTCCTGAAATTTTCAGCCTCAAAAATGATTAGAAATGGGTGAAAATCAATGCTGAATTTTGGCAAAACAGCAAGAGTTTGTCCATGTGCCGAAAATTGCTCCTTATTTTTGTTATGCAACGCTCCACAGGTCGCATAGCACTGAACACCACTAACTGCGAAACATTGTTTTAAGAATATTTGCTATCAGATTATTTTTAATGTCAAAAGATTGCTTTTGGAGGAAAATATGTTTGAAAATGTTTGAAAACTGAAGATGTAAACAAGAATACACAATGTTGTCTCCACCAGCTTGCAACTGTACATGTGTGAGAAGGTAGTCCATCCCATGTAACGATTTTGATATTGTTTAGGGGCCTAGATCAGGGATCCATGTGCTGCAGGTCAAAGTTAAACAAAGGGTATGCTGAATGTTTCTATGTTTTATATGTTCCTGTTGATTTTAAAAAGGCTACATTAGGTATTAAGGTATACCCTAGGTCATGTCATTTATGTTTTTCTTTATGTCATTAAGCTTCATGTCCCATGTCAATTTGATGAATTTGCACCCATATAGTTCAGGCTAGTATGCACTTCCCTTGGGGGCAGCACAATGCAGGCGTGGTTTAACTTAGTAAAATATGACATTTACGTTCAAGGATGTTTGTAACATGACACCTGTTGTGGATGATATGACCTATAGTATCACTTTTCTTATATGCTTGATTTCAAATATACACAAAATAACTTTGAGGTGTTGAGTGTGTTTTTCTTTATCTAGCAAGTACCATTGTGTTCTTGAACAGGAAAGGATAGAGGATGAACGCTAGCATATAACAGTTTCTAGGACATGAAATCTGCAATAACATGAATTGATAATGTAAAATCAACGTTAGAACCAAATATTATGTCTGTGCACATGGTTGCAATACTAATCAGCACTCTTCATGTAATTGAGGCAATTGGCAAAGTTGATAAAGAGAGAGAGAGGGAGAGAGATGAGGATGGAGCAGGGACAGGTAAACCATATTTATGACACAGGTAGGGTGATACATGAACAGGTTGGGAACTAACAGAGAGCCTGGTAGGAGAGAGGGTAGTAGGGGAGAGCGGGACATGAAGAGGGAAAGGGGGATAGTTTAAGAGGGACAGCAAGTGGGCAAGAAGGACAAGTAGGTGCAGATCAGTGACAGTTTTGGGTCATGAAGAGGAATGAGAGAGGGCGGAAAGAGGAGAATACAGACGTGGGACTACAGCATGAGTGGGAGCACAGACGGAGAGGGTTAATAATGATACATATGGGAGCATAGCGTGAGAGGGTCAAAAGACATGCATTGGTGAACACCATGAAACTGCTTAAAAAAAATTCAGTGGATAGCAGCGTACCGTGGCCGGCAGATGACCCAGATTCCTGAAACCAGCACACAGTGGCTGCAGGCGGTATTCCCACACAACATTTACACAGAGACTCTGGGCAAGGTCTCTAATGTTGCTGGTGATGGTCAGCATATCTCTGCACTCATAATAAGAGGCAAGAGGCCATCAGCATGTGTGAGGTGACCAAGTGCTTCTGCTGCCAGCTAGGGGAAGGATATCATATCATCGGTGTCTTCACCATTGTAAGTCACTCTCTCAGTAACATTCCCGTTGTGATAGTCACACCACCATTTTGGCCCCATTATTTGTGTGGTAAGGCCCATGGCAGGTACAGTCATACCACCTCCCCCCTCTGCCAATCACATATCTTGGATGTCCTTGCTATGCTAAATACCTGTTATAATTGCCCTAGTGCTGTTATGTGAGTCTTGCAGATACTATTAATTATCCCATTATCATCAATCTCTTCATACTATGTCTATGGTTGAAAAATATTTATGTTGGCTTTGTGTGAAATATAATCCCCTCATTGATAATTAAAAAGAAGTCTGTAAAGAGGTAGAAGGAAGAAATAAATTTACAAAAAGATTAATGGAATAACTAGTCTGGTGATGGCAGCTTTATGTGGTATTAATAACACCTCAAACAACAACTGTTTCATGCAGTCTTTTCCTCTGTTATGCCTTTTTTTTTTGTTCGACCGCCTTACCTTGCCGTTGTTTCCACCACGATAGATGTGATCAGTGATCTTGTTCAAAAAATATGAGTGGTCCTGATATGATTGAGAAACCGCTGGGCAGACATTAATCTCCCACATTCATCATCACCAATGTTTTGTTATTGGTTATGTGACTGACTTGAACCTTAATTCCTACGACCTATTCTAGCCTGGGATGACTATAATACTGTTTAAAATGCAAAAAGACATCAATAAACGATGAATATGGTTTAATAGATAAAACATAAAATATTCTAAAAATATATACATATATTTGAAAAAAATCATTACAGGTCTGTTTCACCAACCTAATCTGACTACTTGTAGTCAAAGATATAAATACCATTTATTATTGATAACTTATGAAAACCCTAAATCAAATTTGTAGGTCTTAATGCGCAAAAACTGGCAGTTCTATACTACAAATGCTTTGTCACATAATCATAGCCTATAGCAGGATATACATTTACATTATTGTGACTGGACTGTTCTATATTGCCCTAGGCCTGATCATTAACTGCTGTTTAGCCAATCCTTGTGTCTTGTGTCTTCAGGTTTTGACGGTGATCAACATCATGCTGTCAGCCTACCGGATCAACCTCTTTCAAACAAATTTTTATGGAGATGGTATGGTTAACATCAGTATATGAAATTCATAGCGGGTCCCCATCAGGAGAATAACTGCCAGTGGATAGTTTAGTCTGTTGTTGAACATAATGTTGGTCACCCTATCATCTTCCAACGGAAGAATTGCATTTGATTCTGTCAGCTTCATATCTTAGTAGATACTGTGATACCTTTGATGATTATATGCTGGAAATTAAAATGCCGGAAACTAGATAAAAAGATTAGAAATAAGATAAGAACAAAAATAGACATGTCTGATGTTTGTACCAAAACGAGACTAGTATTAACCCTTTCCATCTAGGGCAACCTGGATCACAAATAATCCCTAGTTACTGTCGATGAAAAGGGTTAATATGAACTGCCTGGCGACTAACATCTCTGTCGCTCAAGTGACATGATGCTTATGATGCAATGCTTATGTTGCAATCATCAATCCATTAATAATGTTGGTTTCCTCAGAATAAACCATTTTCTTTCTTGAAGTTTAAATGCAAATTATTCACCTCTTGGAGACCAGCCTTAATATTCAACACCAACTCTTAACCCCCACGATAGGGGTCTTCTTACACTATTAGTAACATTTACAGCCAACCCTCAATCAATCCTTTATCATTATACTTATATTATTATAGTTTCCACTTGTTTTTATCTATATTTATGTTCAGCCTAATCATAAGATTAAATATAAGTATAGGACTGAATCAGCATGACTTTGGATTCCAACAGACTGGTACTCATTTCTAATTTGTGCAATTAATAATCTAATGAATTGCTGATCCAAGTTGCAGAAGAAACTTGGGAAATCATTTTTAAACCTGTTTGGTATTGAAAGGAAAACACAAGAATATTCATATGTAATATATCATTTTGAATACAATTTGAATTTTCTAAAGTGTTCGTTATTGCACTGGTTGTATCCATACTGCACCTAATGTAGTTGTTGTTATTCTGCAGCGCAACATTGGGCTGATGCCATAGGGCTGAGCCTTACCTTCTATAACACCTACATACTCCTTATTGTGGGGGCTGGTCTGGTAAGTCTCTGTTAATGTTTTTTCACAATTGTGCAAATTGAGCTGTGATATGTCTGTGACATAACCACGTTGCAAGCAAGTTACAGACCAATGGGATATGTATAAATGGGTACATTGTGCTATGACTTAGTGTAGGTCATGTTGTAAGGTGCACTCTGTGATATCACAGTGATGTCTCAGCCAGGAGGGGGGGTTATACACATTTATGCAGCATATCCTACTTTTCATCTTATGTGTGTAAATGCTGTCATATGGTGCTGGTCAATTGGTATTTCATTGATGGATCAGACTTAGATTTGTCCTATGGCCACTATCCTATCAAATAGTGCCTCTTACTTTATTTGTGAATCACTTCAAAAAAAATGTCAATTGTGATGACAAAATCAAGGTATGTCTCATCTGGAAGGCCAAGCATTATTCAAAAAGGAGTACTAGATCCAAATATCTTCATTCAACAATTTTATTTTGTATGATATATATTATGCATCAATTGGTTACAGAAAGTGAAAATATCTCGTTTTGTAAGCATACATGAATTTATGTTATATGAAGTATTGTTTGGTTCATCTAAAGTTTGCTTCCCCTGTCAATGTTTAGAAGAGAAGGCAGCTGTTACTGCCATGGATGAAAATGATGACTGCCTTTTGTGTCTTTATGGCTATCGAGATAATGCTCCACTTTGTTTCCTTAGGTAGGTCACAGTCTCACACTTGTCCTGTGAGACATTCCATGGTTTCTACATGATCCTCAGACTCCTCATGAATTAATCTTAATATAAGTGACAAGCTCTGCGAATTTGGGGCCTAATAACATACACTTTGATAGGTCTATGTTCAATATTTAGACAGAAAATGACCAAAAATGATAAAATAACCCAAAATTTGACTAAAAATAAAATTTTGTGTAGTGTAATATGAAACTTTAAACTTTTCTAAAGATTTTCAAGTTGTTGCCATGGTAACCAGAATGTTTATCAAACATCAAAACATAGAATTACTTCTATGATGAAGCATTTGGTTTCCATAGAAACCAGGTCATGTGACCTTTATTCAAGAATTAGTAAAACCTAATAGTAGACCTTTCAAGCTACATTATACAAAAAACAGAGTGTAGCTATCTTCATTAGAAAGAGATTGAGAGTATTTTATTTGCATCATAATTAATGCAGTTTATATTTTACTCTTTATTTAACTGTTGGTAATTCTGTCAATATCATTATATATCGCAATTCTGATGGATTTAAGGTGTCTGACCATGTCATGTTCAGAAGCTCATAGCTCAGCTTCTACTCAGAATATTTAAGAGCTGTTTACATTTTTGGAAAGCCTGAGCCTTGTTCTACATTCACTATTTATGTCAAGTAGCCCCAAAATCGTAGAGCAGGTAATCAGCACCTACATTTCTGTTATTATGAAAAATTGAACATTTTAGTTATCTGTATTTCAGCACTTTGTATTTCAGGTAGGACAGTGTCACTGACATCAATCTTTATCCTGGACCTACAGATTATCCTTAAGGTTAGCCATCCTAACAAAAAGGGACCTTCAGGTCATATAACATTATCTTTAAATATGGTATTATCATAACCTTTTACTGTACCAGTGAGATGCATGCGTACTAAAGCTTGTCCAAAAATCATACAAAGTGTTAGTTTTCAAAGTATGTTGTAAATTAATGACCTAAACATTGCATTTGATACATATAAAACATCTAAAATCCTTACATGCTACATTTATGTTACATCTTATTCAGAAAGGTGTGCATGAATTAGTGTTGATGCTGGTCCGTTGTCAGTCCTTTTCATGTAACCATGTGTTGATGGGTTATGTTGTAGGTGATCTGTTTCTTTGTAGTCTTTTACTTCTATGACTACTACAACATTGGAAAAATCAGACCGGTAGGTTCACCTTATACAGGCATCTATACTAACCTTAATCAGAAACTTTATAAGTATATACAGAGTCCAGATGCATCTGTACATCAGATACAGACAAAGTCCGTTTCTTTATTTCACAGGTCTATGATTGGATCGATGGGAGTGGAAATGATGGCAAGACTGTTAGACCATCTCACCTTGCCATTAAATCCATCCCCATAGATCTGATCATAGACCTGTAAAGTAAAAAAACAGAGTTGGTCTTGATTTAGCTGCAAAATTGCTGAATAGACCTTAAACTCCAACATAATTATAATCATCAATATAATTATATAAAGACTGGAGAGCTAGTTATAGTACACCAGTTTACCACCTTGCTGGTGCAGACACTCACCGTCATTGTCCATTTACATCAATTGCAAATGATTTCAAAAAAAGTGACCCTTTTTTGTTTTATTCTAGTCGACGCCACACAAGGATGGAGTGTTCTACACCACAGTGACCCACCCAAGGCATTCTATAGACAGGGTGCAGCTGCACCCAGGGGGCACCAAGTGATCAAGATGGTCTGAAAATTGCCAAGCATTGGGTTACTTCACAATGGTGGGTCATTAGGACAATTACAGACCAGTGACTACAGGGCACAACACCTCTTAGGGTTGCCCTCAGCAACTACCAAAACAAATATCCAACAGCCCTCACTGCAGGGGCTTCCCACTCATTCTGCCCTCACTCTCCTGGTCCAACAGACGTTTTCCCCACCCAGCGTGACCCTTATAAACATTATCTACACTTATAACAATTTTCTTTCTTATTACATATATACCCCACAATTACTCTATTTCCTAGAGCCTATGTGACTTTGTTATCTTGGATCGCCCCTTACAGGAACTGCTACACCATATGCCAGGGTACCAAAAGACCCCATACCTGTATATATGTTATTTTACATAATAAATCTTAGAACTGTATTCACTCTTCATACTTTATCATATCTTAAAGCAACCAACAACCAATGTTTCCTCTTAGTGTGAAAAAATATTGCAAGTTCCAATAACTGTTCAAATACATTGTAGGGTTATAGTTGGAGCCTTAGGAAAAGTGTAAAGTGTGAAATCTGGCTCAAACTTCATTAAAATAACTAATGTTATTGTCTTCCTTCTATTATTGTGGGTCCACACAACTGACATCACTAGGATAGGATTCCCCCCACCAGGGTTCACTCCAAGTTTTCTAGTAGATTGATACCATAGGATTACCAATTAATTTGTCTACATTACCAATAAGGTTGTGGAAGAAATTTCTCTTACAAGGTATGTTATTAGAATGAGATGCATTTCTAATATGCCAGTAGTTCATCTAGTGTGAGTGTAGTCATAGTTCAGGCTCCACCAGTGCAATGTACATGACACTGTGGTCAACCATGTACATTTCACTTGATCCAGTTCTGGTTCAGTACACACTGCAATTAACTCAAGACCAGCTCATTGATGGCAGGGGAGTACTCATGAATCAATGCACTTGAGTGGCCCTCTTTCTTTAGTACTGTATCATTAAAATGCTTTATTCACTTTAATAGATTATTTCTGGAATATGCTGTATTTGTGGGGTGGAGAAGTCTTCCAAACTATAGGAGTTATGTAAACCATATTTACAAAATTCAACCCACTACCCCCTTCTCTTAAAATGAGTATCTTCTGCAAGTACTTTGTCAATGACATCATCATTTCTTGGGTGTCACATGGGGTATTTCCCAGAAGTATTTTAGTCATTGAGCAAACCAAAACAAACCCAAAACTTTGAAAGCATTTTTCTCCATAAGAATGTGCCTTATGGCATATGAAGGAATGAGTAGGGCACTTTAGAATCATCAAGGGGTGTATTAGAAATGTTTATACATTTTCATGAATTATTGACAATTTATGTAGTTAGATTGGTTGTGGGTTGCTTTAATGACTAATAAATGAAACTACTCAAGGTTTTTTATTACAATTGTATTATCCTGGAACAAGTTCTCCAGTCTTCCCTTGTCGCCAGAGGAACTTACCAATATTGCGTGTCATATATCCTTCAGATTTTAACATTTTGTTAGTAGAGATTTATATCTGACTCCAAAAATCAATTGAAGCATATTGAATATATGCTCCCACAGTATATTTACATAGAAATGTCAGCTATGTATAAGTCATCCAAATTTGGAGCTTATAGCACATTAGTTTTGCAGATTTTTTTTTTTTTTTTTGTAAAAGCAGTTTATTTTGTCAACAAGTATGAGTATGTTTATCATACATATTACATCATCATGATTGTATCTTTTACCTGTTGTCTTTCCTCAACATTTAATATAATCTACATAACATATAGTAATGTGATGAAGGTAACTAAAAACAGTTTTTGTACAAATTAACAGAGAACAGACAAAACAGGAACAAGACTTGACAAGAGCTCATATCAACTCATAGGCTTTTTGGATAAAAGGATTATTTGTTCAATGAAGCTGTAGTTTCATAGACAGACAAGAGTATATCAAATTTGTAAAGAAGTTTCAGTTTCAGATCTTAATGAATTAGTGGATCTTGTCATATATACTTTTCCAAATCCTGAATTACTGGCTTTTATTCTCTTATGGCATATACAATTCTCTACAGTAGGCAACATTCTAAACTAGTTTTGCTAATTTTCTTGAATTTCAAATTATGTACTTTGACTTTTTGGATAAGGGTCACTGAACATGATACTGAAATAATTCACCACACTTGCCTTTTTGCTAAAGTTGGTGCCTTATCACTTGACATTTAGAACATCTTCTCTGGATGAAAGTTATCATGATGGTCTTTCAAATTCCAACAGCAAGTTGGTGTTGAGGGTGAAGAGGGAGGGCATGAGGCATGGCACCTCCTTCTGGTGAGTTACCATCAGCCAACAGTTCCTTTTCAATTGTGATATATGGTAAAGCAACTTGGCCTTTTTATACTACCAGTACTTATTTCCATGGTCACTCTCAATTTTTAAGTTTACCTTAAAGTGTTCAGCACTGAAGCTGCAACAGTGCTTAGAAATATTTAGATTTTACTCAGTAACAAAATACACAGTCAAGGTGAACTTCAGTGGCCTGTTGCACAATGATCAATAGTAAAAACGAAATGTTAAAGATCACTTTAAGCACATATTGTTAACAACGATAATCATTGTTACAACACTGTTGTTGTGAAATATCTCTAAAATCTTTTCTACTGCACCAAATCAAATTCTGTTTATTGACATATATAAAATTAAAAGTTAAAGTCCATTCATAGCATACTAACCCGGTTTCCCAGGGATGAAGGAAAGGGCAAACAACAAATAAATAGGACAAGATTAATCATAATTGGCCAACCATTCATTGTTACAATTACTTATTTGCAACTGGCTACAGTGGTGCATCGCATAACAAAACTGTTGCAACAAGGACATCCTAAAACAAGGATGTCGCTGTTGCAATGGGGCCTGCTGTTGAATTGTGGCTGTTCTACTGGACCGCTTTTGATTCTGTAAACAGTTATGGAAGATAGACATTTAGATCTTGAATTCCTGAAATTTTCAGCCTCAAAAATGATTAGAAATGGGTGAAAATCAATGCTGAATTTTGGCAAAACAGCAAGAGTTTGTCCATGTGCCGAAAATTGCTCCTTATTTTTGTTATGCAACACTCCGCAGGTCGCATAGCACTGAACGCCATTAACTGCGAAACATTGTTTTTAGAATATATGCTATCAGATTATTTTTAGTGTCAAAAGATTGCTTTTGGATGAAAGTATGTTTGAAAATGTTTGAAAACTGATGATGTAAACAAGAATACACAATGTTGTCTCCACCAGCTTGCAACTGTACATGTGTGAGAAGGTAGTCCATCCCATGTAACGATTTTGATATTGTTTAGGGGCCTAGATTGGGGACCCATGTGCTGCAGGTCGAAGTTAAACAAAGGGTATGCTGAATGTTTCTATGTTTTATATGTTCCTGTTGATTTTAAAAAGCCTACATATCACATGTTGAAGTTAAGGTATACCCTAGGTCATGTCATTTATGTTTTTCTTTATGTCATTAAGCTTCATGTCCCATGTTGATTTTATGAATTTACACCCATATAGTTCAGGCTAGTATGCACTTCCCTTGGGGGCAGCACAATGCAGGCATGGTTTAACTTAGTAAAATATGACATTTACGTTCAAGGATGTTTGTAACATGACACCTGTTGTGGATGATATGACCTATAGTATCACTTTTCTTATATGCTTGATTTCAAATATACACAAAATAACTTTGAGGTGTTGAGTGTGTTTTTCTTTATCCAACAAGTACCATTGTGTTCTTGAACAGGAAAGGATAGAGGATGAACACTAGCATATAACAGTTTCAAGGACATGAAATCTGCAATAACATAAATTGATAATGTAAAATCAACGTTAGAACCAAATATTATGTCTATGCACATGGATGCAATACTCATCAGCACTCTTCATGTAATTGAGGCAATTGGCAAAGTTGATAAAGAGAGAGAGAGGGAGAGAGATGAGGATGGAGCGGGGACAGGTAAACCATATTTATGACACAGGTAGGGTGATACATGAACAGGTAGGGAACTAACAGAGAGCCTGGTAGGAGAGAGGGTAGTAGGGGAGAGCGGGACATGAAGAGGGATAGGGGGATAGTTTAAGAGGGACAGCAAGTGGGCAAGAAGGACAAGTAGGTGCAGATCAGTGACAGTTTTGGGTCATGAAGAGGAATGAGAGAGGGCAGAAAGAGGAGAATACAGACGTGGGACTACAGCATGAGTGGGAGCACAGACGGAGAGGGTTAATAATGATACATATGGGAGCATAGCGTGAGAGGGTCAAAAGACATGCATTGGTGAACACCATGAAACTGCTTTAAAAAAATTCAGAGGATAGCAGCGTAGCGTGGCCGGCAGATGACCCAGATTCCTGAAACCAGCACACAGTGGCTGCAGGCGGTATTCCCACACAACATTTACACAGAGACTCTGGGTAAGGTCTCTAATGTTGCTGGTGATGGTCAGCATATCTCTGCACTCATAATAAGAGGCAAGACGCCATCAGCATGTGTGAGGTGACCAAGTGCTTCTGCTGCCAGCTAGGGGAAGGATATCATATCATCGGTGTCTTCACCATTGTAAGTCACTCTCTCAGTAACGTTCCCGTTGTGATAGTCACACCACCATTTTGGCCCCATTATTTGTGTGGTAAGGCCTCTGCCAATCACATATCTTGGATGTCCTCGCTTTGCTAAATACCTGTTATAATTGCCCTAGTGCTGTTATGTGAGTCTTGCAGAAACTATTAATTATCCCGTTATCATCAATCTCTTCATACTATGTCTTTGGTTGACAAATAATTATGTTGGCTTTGTGTGAAATATATTGCCCTCATTGATAATTAAAAAAGAAGTCTGTAAAGAGGTAGAAGGAAGAAATAAATTTACAAAAAGATTAATGGAATAACTAGTCTGGTGATGCCAGCTTTATGTGGTATTAATAACACCTCAAACAACAACTGTTTGATGCAGTATTTTCCTCTGTTATGCCATTTTTTTGTGTTAGACCGCCTTACCTTGCCGTTGTTTCCACTCCGATAGATGTGATCAGTGATCTTGTTCAAAAAACATGAGTGGTCCTGATATGATTGAGAAATCGCTGGGCAGACATTAATCTCCCACATTCATCATCACCAATGTTTTGTTATTGGTTATGTGACTGACTTGAACCTTATATCCTACGACCTATTCTAGCCTGGGATGACTATAATACTGTTTAAAATGCAAAAAGACATCAATAAACGATGAATATGGTTTAATAGATAAAACATAAAATATTCTAAAAAAATGTATATATATTTGAAAAAAATCATTACAGGTCTGTTTCACCAACCTAATCTGACTACTTGTAGTCAAAGATATAAATACCATTTTTTATTGATAACTTATGAAAACCCTAAATCAAATTTGTAGGTCTTAATGCGCAAAAACTGGCAGTTCTATACTACAAATGCTTTGTCACATAATCATAGCCTATAGCAGGATATACATTTACATTATTGTGACTGGACTGTTCTATATTGCCCTAGGCCTGATCATTAACTGCTGTTTAGCCAATCCTTGTGTCTTGTGTCTTCAGGTTTTGACGGTGATCAACATCATGCTGTCAGCCTACCGGATCAACCTCTTTCAAACAAATTTTTATGGAGATGGTATGGTTAACATCAGTATATGAAATTCATAGCGGGTCCCCATCAGGAGAATAACTGCCAGTGGATAGTTTAGTCTGTTGTTGAACATAATGTTGGTCACCCTATCATCTTCCACCGGAAGAATTGCATTTGATTCTGTCAGCTTCATATCTTAGTAGATACTGTGATACATTTGATGATTATATGCTGGAAATTAAAATGCCGGAAACTAGATAAAAAGATTAGAAATAAGATAAGAACAAAAATAGACATGTCTGATGTTTGTACCAAAACGAGACTAGTATTAACCCTTTCCATCTAGGGCAACCTGGATCACAAATAATCCCTAGTTACTGTCGATGAAAAGGGTTAATATGAACTGCCTGGCGACTAACATCTCTGTCGCTCAAGTGACATGATGCTTATGTTGCAATCATCAATCCATTAATAATGTTGGTTTCCTCAGAATAAACCATTTTCTTTTTTGAAGTTTAAATGCAAATTATTCACCTCTTGGAGACCAGCCTTAATGTTCAACACCAACTCTTAACCCCCACGATAGGGGTCTTCTTACACTATTAGTAACATTTACAGCCAACCCTCAATCAATCCTTTATCATTATACTTATATTATTATAGTTTCCACTTGTTTTTATCTATATTTATGTTCAGCCTAATCATAAGATTAAATATAAGTATAGGACTGAATCAGCATGACTTTGGATTCCAACAGACCGATACTCATTTCTAATTTGTGCAATTAATAATCTAATGAATTGCTGATCCAAGTTGCAGAAGAAACTTGGGAAATCATTTTTAAACCTGTTTGGTATTGAAAGGAAAACACTCAAAGAATATTCATATGTAATATATCATTTTGAATACAATTTGAATTTTCTAAAGTGTTCGTTATTGCACTGGTTGTATCCATACTGCACCTAATGTAGTTGTTGTTATTCTGCAGCGCAACATTGGGCTGATGCCATAGGGCTGAGCCTTACCTTCTATAACACCTACATACTCCTTATTGTGGGGGCTGGTCTGGTAAGTCTCTGTTAATGTTTTTTCACAATTGTGCAAATTGAGCTGTGATATGTCTGTGACATAACCACGTTGCAAGCAAGTTACAGACCAATGGGATATGTATAAATGGGTACATTGTGCTATGACTTAGTGTAGGTCATGTTGTAAGGTGCACTCTGTGATATCACAGTGATGTCTCAGCCAGGAGGGGGGTTATACACATTTATGCAGCATATCATACTTTTCATCTTATGTGTGTAAATGCTGTCATATGGTGCTGGTCAATTGGTATTTCATTGATGGATCAGACCTAGATTTGTCCTATGCATATGGCCACTATCCTATCAAATAGTGCCTCTTACTTTATTTGTGAATCACTTCCAAAAAAATGTCAATTGTGATGACAAAATCAAGGTATGTCTCATCTGGAAGGCCAAGCATTTTTCAAAAAGGAGTACTAGATCCAAATATCTTCATTCAACAATTTTATTTTGTATGATATATGTTATGCATCAATTGGTTACAGAAGGTGAAAATATCTCGTTTTGTAAGCATACATGAATTTGTTATATGAAGTATTGTTTGGTTCATCTAAAGTTTGCTTCCCCTGTCAATGTTTAGAAGAGGAGGCAGCTGTTACTGCCATGGATGAAAATGATGACTGCCTTTTGTGTCTTTATGGCTATCGATATAATGCTCCACATTGTTTCCTTAGGTAGGTCACAGTCTCACACTTGTCCTGTGAGACATTCCATGGTTTGTACATGATCCTCAGACTCCTCATGAATTAATCTTAATATAAGTGACCAGCTCTGCGAATTTGGGGCCTAATAACATACACTTTGATAGGTCTATGTTCAATATTTAGACAGAAAATGACCAAAAATGATAAAATAACCCAAAATTTGACTAAAAATACAATTTTGTGTAGTGTAATATGAAACTTTAAACTTTTCTAAAATTGTTCATGTTGTTGCCATGGTAACCGGAATGTTTATCAAACATCGAAACGTAGATTTACTGCTATGATGAAGCATTTGGTTTCCATAGAAACCAGGTCATGTGACCTTTATTCAAGAATTACTAAAACCTAATAGTAGACCTTTCAAGCTACATTATACAAAAAACAGAGTGTAGCTATCTTCATTAGAAAGAGATTGAGAGTACTTTATTTGCATCATAATTAATGCAGTTTATATTTTACTCTTTATTTAACTGTTGGTAATTCTGTCAATATCATTATATATCGCAATTCTGATGGTTTCAAGGTGTCTGACCATGTCATGTTCAGAAGCTCATAGCTCAGCTTCTACTCAGAATATTTAAGAGCTGTTTACATTTTTAGAAAGCCTGAGCCTTGTTCTACATTCACTAGTTATGTCAAGTAGCCCCAAAATCGCAGAGCAGGTAATCAGCACCTACATTTATGTTATTATGAAAAATTGAACATTTTAGTTATCTGTATCTCAGCGCTTTGTATTTCAGGTAGGACAGTGTCACTGACATCAATCTTTATCCTGGACCTACAGATTATCCTTAAGGTTAGCCATCCTAACAAAAAGTGACCTTCAGGTCATATAACATTATCTTTAAATATGGTATTATCATAACCTTTTACTGTACCAGTGAGATGCATGCGTACTAAAGCTTGTCCAAAAATCATACAAAGTGTTAGTTTTCAAAGTATGTTGTAAATTAATGACCTAAACATTGCATTTGCTACATATATAACATCTAAAATCCTTACATGCTACATTTATGTTACATCTTATTCAGAAAGGTGTGCATGAATTAGTGTTGATGCTGGTCTGTTGTCAGTACTTTTCATGTAACCATGTGTTGATGGGTTATGTTGTAGGTGATCTGCTTCTTTGTAGTCTTTTACTTCTATGACTACTACAACATTGGAAAAATCAGACCGGTCGGTTCATCTTATACAGGCATCTATACTAACCTTAATCAGAGACTTTATAAGTATATACAGAGTCCAGATGCATACGTACATCAGATACAGACAAAGTCCATTTCTTTACTTCACAGATCTATGATTGGATCGATGGGGGTGGAAATGATGGCAAGACTGTTAGACCATCTCACCTTGCCATTAAATCCATCCCCATAGATCTGATCATAGACCTGTAAAGTAAAAAAACCAGAGTTGGTCTTGATATAGCTGCAAAATTGCTGAATAGACCTTAAACTCCAATATAATTATAAACATCAATATAATTATATTAAGACTGGATAGCTAGTTATAGTACACCAGTTTGCCAATTTGCTGCTGCAGACACTCACAGTCATTGCCCATTTACATCATGTGCAAATGATTTCATGTTTTAAAAAAATAGTGACCCTGTTTTGTTTTCTTCTAGTCGACGCCACCCAAGGATGGAGTGTTCTACACCACAGTGACCGAGAGTGTGGCATAGGGGGTGTGACCCACCCAAGGCATTCTATAGACAGGGTGCAGCTGCACCCAGGGGGCACCAAGTGATCAAGATGGTCTAAAACACTAATAATTGAAACTACTCAAGTTTTGTATTACAATTTTATTATCCTGGAACAAGTTCTCCAGTCTTCCCTTGTTGCCAGGGGAACTTATCAATACTAAGTGATGTATATCCTTCAGTTTTTAACATTTGTTAAGAGAGGAGAGTGGAGAGTTTATATCTGTCTCCAAAAATCAATTGAAGCATATTGAATATGCTTCCACATTATGATTACATAGAAATGTCAGCTATGTATATATGATATTAATGTAATGTGATGAAATGATGTGTTGAATACAATGTGCATTGTAAGACATTTATATAAGTCATCCAAATTTGGAGCTTATAGCACCTCAGTTTTGCCGATTTTTCTTAATTTTTCTTTTTTTTAAAGCAGTTAATTTTGTAAACAAGTATGAGTACATTCATCATGCACCTTACATCATCATGACTGCATTTTTTTCTGTTGTCCTTCCTCAACGTGTAACCTAATCTACATAACATATTGTAATTGTGATGAAGGCAACTAACAACAACTTTTCTACAAATTAATAGAGAACAGACAAAACAGTGAAAAGATAGGACAACAGCTCATGTAGATCCGTAGGATTTTAGGATACACACATTATTTGTTCAATGAAGCTGTAGTTTCATAGACAGACAAGAGTATATCAAACTTGTCAAGAGGTTTCAGTTTCGGATCATAATGAATTAGTGGATCTTATCATATATATATATTCTCAGATCCTGAATTACTTGCTTTTATTCTCTTGTGGGCATGTACATATCTCTACAGTAAGCAACATCCTAAACTAGTTTTGCTAATTTTCTTGAATTTCAAATTGTATACTTTTTTTGACAAGGTTTTCTGAACGTGATACTGAAATGATTCACCACCCTTACCTTTCTGCTAAAGTTGGTTCCTTATCAATGGAACATTTTCTCTGGATGAAGGTTTTCATGATGGTCTTTCAAATTCCAACAGCAGGTTGGTGGGGAGGGTGAATAGGCAGGGCATAAGGCATGGCCCCTCCTTCTGGTGAGTTACCATCAGCCAACACTTCCTTTTCAATTGTGATCCATGGTAAAGCAATTTGGGCTTTTTTAAAGCATTTTATATTTCACATTTAGAATGCATGGGGATGGTAATTATTCAAACATTTTGGGAACAATAATGTTTTCTCCAAAAGTACTTTATTGTTGTCTGGTGAATCCATATACTTTCAGTGCAAAGCATTCATAGCCATCTTTTCTGCTTATAGACAATGATATACATGTTTGAATTGTAATTACGCCCATCTTATACATTGGTCGATTGCGATTCCTGACAATAAAGAGTTGACTGTCCATGCCAAGATAGATTTAGCTGTGAAAATACCAATAAAAGCATTGAGGGAGTATTCATTCAGGTTGAAAAACACATCTGACGATATAGACAAGAATGCACAAAGTTGTCTCAACCAGCTTGCAACTGTTTTGCAACAATTTTGATATTGTTTAGGGGTGTAGATGGGGGATCAATGTGCTGCATGTCAAAAGACTACGTTGAATGTTTCTATGTTTCATAAGTCCCTGTTGATTTTAAAAACCCTTCATATCACATTTTAAAGTTAAGGAATGCCCTAGGTCATGTTATTTGTGTTTTTTCTTTATGTCACTAAGCTTCATGTCACTAAGCTTCAATTGCGCCATTTGTTTATGTGCATCACGGCATGCACCCTGCAGGTATGAGTGTGCAGTGGAGCATGCCCAGCAAAGTTGCAACATAACAGAACCATTCTGTAACCTTTTTGGGTGAGTCTGTTACTTAATAAGATGGCACGTAACAGTTATGTTATTTATGGTGAGGTTGAAACCTCACCAAATCAGAACGTTGTTATAATGTCATTTTTTCATGACTTTAAGATCAAACCATAATAGAATAAAGAACATTCTATCTAAGTTGAAGAATGTAACCAGAACATTGTAATAACATCGCAGTGCAATGTCACAGCAGTAGGTTTCAGCAATGTTATTGGGAGTCATTAAAAGAATGTAACAAGGACCAATACAGAACCAAACAGAATGTTCCTGCAATGTTATCATAATGTCGCATCCTTAGCTGGGTGACCATCACTGACTTTTTCAAGGGCACCTTTAGGAGGTGGGGAAGGGACAGTGCATTAATGGGTATAACTTTCTTAATATTCATCCAATCTTCATACAGTAAGCGAGTGAAATGGACCTTATTATGTCACCATTATCATGAATTTATCAGATTCTGATAATATTCAAGAATTATTTTTAAGAAAGATACACCAAACTTGACAACATTGTTGATGGACAGTGTTGATATTTATTCAATTAAGTATTTGAATAAAATTGCAGTAGATCGTCATGTTTCAACTTTTGACAGTCTTCATCAGGATAACATTCCAAATCAGAGCAGCATATTTTATATTCAGATTCTACAGTGTTGATTAGTCAAAACGGTTAATTTTGAAAAGTTGAAAAGTTGAAAACGTAGATAAAGTTACACCATGAACTTTATGAATTAACATGTTAGATTACAAAAATTACGTTGAAGTAGGAAGATGAAATAGTTTAAAATTGCTATGTCCATATTTTGTAGATATTTTCTCAAAGGTGAACAGTAACTACATAACCTTTTTTGCAATTTGTTTATAAAAACTTGAAGTATATTACATGTTCATCCAGATGTTAAGTGTAGAGTGAAAAGTCTATTTGTATAAGTTGAGGCAAAGCATTCTAGTACATCATAAGAATCTTTTGAATTTGATGAAAATCTTTCTTCAGGCTGTAAGCAACCTCAGTAAACAGTGAGGTAGTAGTTAGCCCCATAAACCACTAGGGGGAGGTAGCATACACTATGCGGTGGCTCCCTCTATATTGTAACCACATTCAGGAAGGTCTACTTCTATTTATACATTTATCTAAGATATCTAAGATTTATCTAAGATATCTCTGATTTATCTAAGATATCTATAATATACATGAATCCAAAGAACCAAAATAAACTTTTGACAAAGAACTAGACACATAGTTTTGAATGTCTAATTTCCTGTCCAGTCATGTGGATGAATATGACAACACTGCCATTGACTTCCAGTTGCCTGCACACATAATTTCCTGTTAAGGAACATTAACTCAATTGAGAAAAGCTGCTCCAGCCCCTCTCAAAGAATGACAACCCACTGTACTGATGTGGGTATCAGTCCATTAGTTAATTTTAGCCATCTTGTGGAGAAAGCAATCTCAGGGTTAAGAGTGTAACTCTCTGTAGATGTTGGAGAGTGTAGGCTATGTCATAGGTCTGGTTTAAAATAGTGCTTGGGGGCCAAGCACGGCTAGAGTGTAGTGTGTAAGCAGATAACTAACACCTCAGATAATGTAGCAACGCTGCAGACTCTGGTTACTATTGCAGGGAGTCAACAGACTGGCAAGCAGGAGGGCTAGGAGCATTGGCTGTGTTTGGGTTGAGTAGACTTAAGATTCTTAGACTGGTGATTATCAACAGGAGCACACTCACACATATCTTATGTTTGGATTAATAAATATTATCCTCTCACACAAGTGTTTGACAACTCTTTATGACGAGCTATATTTCAAAATGACAGTTGAGTAGAAGGAAAATTGCGATTGGAAAAAGAGCTAGCATACTGGAATACTTAATGAAACATAATGCTTAAAGGCACCCCTACAATCAACAGTAACTTAAAACCCCATAATTCATCACTTTGTTGAATCAATGTCCACTGACAGGGCCAGATCCTTGATGAAACCTAACACCTCCTTATACACAACAGGCCCTAAGTAGCATGCTTCAAAAACAAGGAAGAGTCTGCTGATGCTGGGAAGTCCTTGAAAGATCTCTCCAGAGTGGAAACTGAACACAATGGTAGTGGCTAAATATGCACTTTAGGTATCTTAAGGGTGTACTGCTCATGCATGATGCAATGTTTTTGTTGAACATACTTTAACATGCATGCCCCAGCGAGTGAATGTGATATCTCTTCGGCATTGTACGTGAGAATTCCATGTGACACTATCAAATACCAAGATTGACTTTCTTGGGAGAGTATGAAACTACGGAAGTATCAGGGCCCATAATGTTATCGTATACAGAGAAGTGTTATCCACTTTGTTATACATCATGACCAGTTGTTCAGGTATGAGGGGGATCATTTGAGTAACTTTGTCACCTAGAATATTCTTTAAAGGTACTTGGGTGTGTTCAGGGTGCCACCTGGGAGGTGTATTAAGAACTAGAAAAGAAATCTTATTTTAAGCCAACTTCAATGCTATCTTAGGTATGTTGACACTTAAAAAAACACAATGCACATAATTTCTTTGAATCAAGTAATATTTCCTAGTATTATCCAAGTGTGATGAACGGCTATTCATCCAAATATGTAGAGATCAAAATAAGAGAAAATAAGGTAATATTATAAAAGGTATATATGTTCGAAAAGGAACGAAAGTGTAAAAGAACGAAATATGTAAGAATGAACGAAAGTGTAAAAAGCCCGAAAAAGAGGCACGAATATGTAAAGGAACGAAAGTGTAAAGGAACGAAAATGTAAAGGAACGAGACCCGGAAATATGTAAACCGGAAGTGAAATGTAAACCGGAAACGAGAATGTAAACCGGAAGTGACGTCAGTTGTAGATCACGTGACTGAAAGCAGCCAATCAGGGCTGACCTCTAGGGTATATAAAGGGGCGGTGAGGCCCGAATAAACAGAGTTCTTTAACAGTTCTCCTTGTGTCCAGACGTGTCTTCTTTCCTGAAACAACCGCTAAGATGAGCCGATCCGAGCAATTAACCGGAAGTTAGGATAAAATAGTCGAAGTTCGAGATAAATAGGAGGAACTTAGGGTAGGGGCCCGACGGCCCGAGGAACGAGGAACGAAGGACCGAAGTAAGGCACGAAGGCCCGAAACCGTCCCGGAAGCCGAGGCGCAGCATGGCACGAAGGCATGAAGGGCGAGACGAAGGAACGAAGTCCGCGGGGACGAGGGCGCGGCAGGCTCGGCCCCACGCTACCAAACAATAGGCGACCGTCGGCCCGACGGCCCCGCGGACCGGAACCACGGGGTGGACCGCCCGGTGGGGGTGAATGCTGGTCTGGGAGACGAACCCCGGCCGACCCGTACCCCTACCATAATTTCCCTTCCCCGCAGTTCTCCGTTTGACATCGAGCGCCGATTCCCGACCGATTCGCTCAGCCCCCCCCCTCGTGCGCGAGGCACGACTCTAAAAACACATCTCGGTTCTTGGCCCGGATTCCCCGTCCGCCCCGAGACCCGAACAACCCCCACGTTCCTCTGTTGTAAGAATCGGCAACCCCGACTTACCAGAGAACGTCACACAAGCAAATAGTGCTCAAATACTCACATTTTTAAGTTTATTCACTATAACTAATCTCACAAACGGTAAATGTTCTTTATTTTTTTCTAAAATTTGTGTAATTGCCTATTCTTGTTGTACACTGAGTTTGGTGGGAATTGCACTGGTAGTTTGTTTGTGGTTTTACAAAAACTCATTTTTCCCATAGAAACCAATGGTAAAGGCAATTTTCTTAATTAGGCTGTAACTTCTTTCACAAACGGTAAAAGATCAAAATTTCAGTTTCTATTTACTCCTATAGATATAAGCTTTGATTAAAAAAATTATCTAAGAAATATGACTGGTCAATAAAAATCAGGTTGAACACACCCAAGTACCTTTAATCCTTTTAAAAGTGCCTTTCCATACCTGTGTTGCAGGTGATTTTTTACGTATAAGGTATGGTGAAGCTGTGCGTTTTTCCAGATATGGAATTAAGGACAGCATATGCATACTGTAACACAGTGCATCATTTTAGCATGAGAGCTGTACCACTGTTTGGAACACTGAACGGAAACTTGCTGATCACATAATCCCTAGTAGAAGGTGTGGTGTGATCATCGGCAACCCTGGGGATGGTGTGAGGTTTGGTCTGCCGACATCAAGTTCTAAGAAACTATGGTCCAATCCTGGTCTTTGATGTCAGCAGACAAACAACAACGTAACAAAACCATTGAGACATCACCCAAGTGGCAGAACAGGCTGGGGTAGTCAACACCATAGGGTGATGGCAGGGAGACGGCAGGCAAACTTGTTTCCGGGCATTTGATTAACAGTGGCTAGGCTCTGTGCCCCTGTATACAGATCTAGACTGGACTGGCCCCAGATTCCTAAGTACAATTATGGACCTGTATCTCTTGTGGAAAAGGGGTTTTCCGTAAATTTACCCCCTAAACTATAAAATTTATGGAAAATAATAGAGAGTATTCCCGAGTGTACAGAATTGTTGTGAAAGTATAAAATGACGTCAATTTAATTTATAAGAATTTATAGGGCTTTACAGAAAAAGTGTCCCTAAGTACCCCTTTTTTCCATATTATGTGGAAAAACACCAAAAATATGGAAAAATGAACCGGGAGGGTCAGAGGTGCTGTAAGGCTTTTCCATATACATAAAATGTAATGTTTCAGTGAATTCAATGCAATGAAAACATGTTTTACCTTGCTTAAATGCATTTTATCATTCAGTAAAATGTCTAGAATGTGTGGAATTCATTAGGCCTACCCAATGAAAAATATTGTTATTCTTATCTTTAGGGGCCCTCAAGGTAAATCGCATTCCTAATGTATTTTCATTGATGTAAGCATTATTAACTGTGTGCTGCTTTGTAACAATACCTTATATGGAAAAAAAGTATCTGCAACACGTGTATGGAAAAGCACCTTTACACTAGATGGATTGTGCAGACTTGTTACTGCAGATAGATAATCATCAACCATAGAGTACTTGCAAGTCTGCAACAGCCATACTAAAACATGCAAAACAGTCTGGCGGGTAATGGTTGTAACCCAATGTCTTTGAAGAAGTTGAGATATTTAGTCCATTATGAGTTAGGAGTTCTCAAGGTGTTTGCTGACCATGCTGCTCAGACCAATTGTGAGACCTGTTGATCCGGAGACGTCTACTGCAACGTCTACTGCAACATAAACCAGTGTCAAACATTATTTTTACTAAATTTGATGAATGCATACGTGACAACTAATCTGGTAATGAATTTTGTGAACCTGGAAAATGATATAGCCATGATATAGAAATTGAATTGAAAACATCTCGAGAAAATGCGTTTCATCAATGTCATACAATTTATGTTTTCACTAGATCCTTTGTTAATAGCCCCTACACCTTGCATGTTGTCTGTATCAAACACAATAATTGTGTTTATCACACCTGGATGAGCTATACCTTTTGACTGCTTGACCTGTGGGGATGAACTTAAGGAAACTGATGTTAGTTTGATCTGTGACATTGGACCAATGATTATGATCCTCTATGGTTTGATGAATAGGAGTTGGAATATTGGAGGGGCTCAAAAATCCCACCAACCAGACTATGTCATGTATCAACCCATAATCTTGAAGAGAAGCATCTGAGAAACAAAATAATTCAGCAATGGCTTCTGTTCAGATAATGGTTGCTTGACCATTAAATTGGACTGGAAACAATGGCCAACCCTCTAAGTCTTTTTGGTCATTTGCAGTCTGTAATTGGGCAATACATGCCATCCAATTGTTTCTCCTAAGGGTCATGATCCCTTTGTCTAAAGTTGGATCCACAACAACTCAGCACAGGTAAATCCCAACTAAGTACTCCAAGTACGGTCACCAAAGCGTGATACCCGCACCAACGTATAATCCCACCAGCTCCTGTTAACTTCTGTTTAGCTTTAGCGTTTACTTCGACTATTCCGCCTTATCTGTTTCTTATATACCATTCCCCTTATAATTTTTATACTTTAACCCACAGCTAAGCATACTACAGGCAGATGGTACTTCCAAAGGCATGCTCACTGAGCAGGAATTGTGATGATGGTCTCATTTCCCATAGCTACCACTCCCTTCTTGATGGATTGTTTGATCTTTTCTTAGCTTTTCTCTCTCTGGTTTGATATTAATTATTATCATGCTCATAACATAGCTTCGTGACCACCATAAGGTCTGCCTCAGACCATCCTTTGTTTCTACTATTGGAATTAAAGTAAATCATTCTAACCACTTATCTTATAAGCAGACTAACTACAAAAGAAAAGAGTATTGCCCACCCTGTGCGTAACTATTAATCCATACACCATTTGTGCCTGAGGTAGCTGACCCCAGTGCAATTTTTATTTATGTCATACTTTAGATGTTAATAATTTGTATGATTTTTGGACAAGCTTTAGTAGACATGTATCTCACTGGTACAGCAAAAAGATATGATCACATACAATATTGAAAGAAAAGGCTATGTGACCTGAAGGTCACTTTTTGTTAGGATTGATAACCTTAAGGAGAATGTCCTGGACTAGGGTCCAGATCATTGTCAGTGATGCCCTACCGAGTGCTGAAATACAGACAGTTATTATGTTCAATTCTTCATAATAATAGAAATGTAGGATCTGAATAAAACCACTTATATTAAAAATAATTGATCAGGAGACTGAAGATCATGTACAAATTACCATGGAATGTCCCACAGGACAAGTGTGTGACTGTGACCTACCAAAGGATACAATGTGCAGGATGAAATCGCCGGCCGTATGGACACAGAGAATGTTCGCCATCACTATCCATGGCAGTAACTGCCCCTTACTCCACTTAACCTTAGAAAGGCAAACAAAATTTACTTGAATCATACCATACTTCATGAAATGTAAATTCATGTAAATTTGCTGAAAAAAACATGATACAGACATTGGTTTCACTTTCTTGCCATTTTAATTTCCTTACACACTTGATTTTTGAAAGATTTTGTTTCATCATAACTGCAAATTTTGAAACTGATTCCCAAATAAAGTAAGAGACTTTTTCTAAGAGCCTTTATACTTTTCTTATATACAATCATCCACTGTCATCCTTTATGGCCTAACACAAGTTCTAAGATATATCAAGGCCTGGACATAAATGCCAACTCGATCATCGAGAGTCCTTCGGACCAAATCATTGGGGACTGATCACTTGCAAGAAATGTCACGGGGGGGTTGTGATATACAATGCCCAACTGGTCTGAGTATTCTAATGTCAAATTCCATACAACACTAATGACTATCATAATCATTGATTTGTACTAGAACATGCATGTTATACTAGCTTTCTCCAAGAATATGATGTCTGCCATCACTACATTATTAAGAGATTATCAATATCTCTCTACTGTATCGTTTTGTATGATGTAATGACAGAAATAATTATTGCACAATAACATACAATATACCATTTGAAACCTTATTCTATTGAGAATCTTAGTAGAAATCTTGTTTTCAGGTCAACACACATTTGAAAAATATCATACCAGTAATTACTCCCACAGATCTGACAATTCACATCTTGTCAGGGTCTTAGCTCTATCACAGACTTACCTCATGAGCGCCCACAATGAGGAGTATGTCGGTTATAAAGTGGGAGTCATAAAGCAGCTCTGTTGCTATGCTCTCGTCAAACACCCTAGTATACATTTGCGCTTGGATTACTGCATAACAACAACAATTAATTTTAATAGGTACAGCAAAGACACCAGTGGTGCAAAATGTCCAATTGAAAAATTTAAATCAGACTCAAAATGCTATATCATAGATAATATGCTTTTAGAGTTTTCCTTTCAATAACATACATTTTACCAAACTAAAAATTTTAACATGATCCCCCAAGCTATGTCCCCTTTTTTGACTGGTAATTTATCAGAGACATTATGTATTGCATAAATTAGAACTGAGTACCGGGTCAGTTGGAATCCAAAATCATTTTAATTCAATCCTATACTTATATTCATTTGAATGTTTATATAGAATAGTGAAAAATATAATAGTATAAGTATAATTATTAAAGGTAGATTGAATGTTGGGTGTGAATGTTACTACTGGTGTACAATACCCCCTATCACGGGGGCTGAGAGTTGGTGTTGGTTTCCACTAGGCAAATAGTTTTCATTTAAACTTCAACAAATAAACTTTCATCTGCCACCAAGTGGATATCAGCAGATTGATGATGGCAACCTAAGCTGCATTCCCACTTAGGCAACGGAGATATTAGTCACCAGGCAATCCTTATTAACCCTTTCCATCAAGAGCAGCTATTGCTTATTTGTGGTCCAGGTCGTCCTAGATGGAAAGGGTTAACACCAGTCACCCAGGATATAAAACCTTCCTTGCCAAAGTGGGGATGTGGCTTAATATACTTTTCTGCTGTGGTTCTGGTATAAAAGATTTGACATGTCAAATTTGGAGCAGTGTTTGTCTGTGATCAGTTCAGTCAGTCGACTGATTAACTTCTCATTTCTCCTCTTATTGTCAATAGTAGCTACATTTTCTTCTCAGATATTAGGGTGACAGACTAAAATGTAATTGTCCAAGTGGAAGTTGATCAGATGACCAACCCAACTATCCAATAGTATTCATTTGCCTGGTGGGGACCCAAATTGAGTTTCATATAATGATGTTAACCATACTTTCTTTATAGTAGCGGATCATGACGGCTAACACCGGGATGTATAGCGCCATCACCTTCTGAAGGCACAAGACACAAAGATTGGTTAAGGATTAGTTAAACAATGGTTAATGCACCCTCTGCTTGTCCAGTTTTCATGATCATACATTAGGATCACAGTAGTATCAATTAGATCAGGGTAATATAGAACAACATTAACACCTCATGAGTCCCACTCTCAATAATGCAAACATTATATCCTGGTACATACCATATGTGACATAGCAATTATATCTCCTTTGGGGCATGAGTGAATTGTTCATACAAGAGATACACCAGTGCAATAATTTCTAAAGCTATACTTTGTATGTATATATATATATATATATATATATATATATATCTTTTTGTCTCTTGAACAGAATTATACTCATCCCAATATAGAACGGTTCTTCCATTTCTTTTATACATATTTCTTTGAGGAGAATATTAATGTCTCAAAATTTTGATTTAGATCAAAACGCAAACTATCCTGGAAAATTGTTGTCTACATTGTCTTTGTATAATGTCATGGTAATGTCATAATATGTTAATGTATTTTCTTCTTTTATTGTTTTTATTTTGGTCTAATTTAGACCCCGCATTGCCAATTTTCCATCTATTCCCATTTTAAGTCAGGAGATTTTCTGTTCATAAAGGAAGGAGGAGGAATCTCAAGATTTGTTATTTTTGGTGATTCCAGATTATAATGAAATAATGAGATCAATGAAATGAAAATCGTATATATAAAGTGTAAATAACCAAGCCAAACCAAACCAGCTCAGAATTCAGTCTTAGCATTATGGATTCATGACGAGAATTTTGGCACTGGTAATGGTTTGACCTCTCTAATGTGCTGTACTATACTCCATGCTTGGGTGAGGTTGAATTTAAACACAAAATCACACATCATTATAGATTATGAATCTTGTACATTTTTTTCAATTAACCATTTTGTTACACTTGTTGTTTTGATGATGACGATGATGGTGAATGTATTGTGAAACTTGATCTGGGGTAATGAATGCTCAGTCCAATTTACTGTAGAATAGCCTAATAGTATCCAGGATAATTTTTTATGTTAGGGAAGATTAAGTGTGTATTTTATAGGCTAGGTGCCAACAGGTCAGTCATCAGCTGGGGACAAAATATCTGAGTCTGCCGCTGCTCTGATCAGCCCAACCATTCACCACAGTGTGATATTCACACCCATTTAGTACATCAAGATTGGAATTCATCCCCTTAAGTTTGGGCCTCTGTGAAAACTACCCTATAGCTCTGCAGGGCAAGAAAGGACTGAAAAACTTGAAATATGTGGTGCTTCTACCTGTCTTAAGAACGTGGCACTTTAAATAAAGATATGATAAAAAATAAAAGTGGTATATTTAGATTCAGTATATTTTTTTTCTATCATTCAATACCATAATTGTTTGTCAGGCACGAGTATTATAATAAAGAAATGGGAGTAGAATCTGACAAAGACAGCACAAGTTTTCAAAATATAAGCATCCTCTCATGTGACATTGCTAATTAATATAATAATTAATGGGAATAAAGGGGAAAACATATAAAATACGTTCAGATGATAAATGGCCACAAATGATACATAAAATATGTTTAGAAAATTCAAAAAGTCATCAATTATGTACTCCCCCACCAGTAAACATATATGATTGATATAAAAAAAAAACTTACTACACATCTTTGGAAAGTAGAACTCAAAATAGAACTGAAAAACAAAACCAGCCCTTTCTTGCCCTGCAGACCTATAGTGGCTGTTTGGATTGAACCAGTAGCATTGCAGAATCTAAATGGCCAATGACTGTGATGGCCTGCAGCAACGAGGCAACAAACAGGTGCACTATAACTAAATCTCCAGTTTATATATATACTTATAAAGTCTGTGCTCCGGGTGAGAATAGCTGCCCGTATCTGATGTACCTACCCATCTGTCCCCATCTGTATATACTGATAAAGTCTCTAATTTAGGCTAGAATAGACACCTGTGTCATGTGTACCTACCAGTGTGGTCTCGTCAATGTAGTAGCCATCGTAAAAGAAGGACATGAACCTCCAGAAGCAGTACAACTACAACATGACCCATCAACACATGGGTAAATGAAAAGAACTGACAATGGACCAATATTGCCACTAATTTATCAAACCTTTCCAAATCAAATACACACATAAATGTAGCATGTAAGGTTTTTAAATGCTATATGTATCAAATGCCATGATTAGATCAATACGAATATTACAATTTACAATATACTCTGGAAAACAACAATTTGTATGATTTTTGGACTAGCTTCAGTGGACATGTATCTCACTGATACAGCAAAAATGTATGGATACGTTATCATATTTAAATGTAATTCTATGTGACCTGAAGGATGGCTAACCTTTAGGAGAAACCATACAACCAGGATACAGATCATTGTCAGTGACGCTGTCCAATGACATGCTGAAATACCAATAGCTAAAATGTTCAATTCTTCATAATAAATGTAGGATCTGATTAAAACCAACTTATATTAAGAATAATTCATAAGGAGACTGAGGATCATGTACAAATTACCATGGAATGTCTAACAGGACAAGTGTCAGACCAGGACTTACCTAAGGACACAAAGTCAAAGGTGATCTCAACGTCCATAATAAACCAAAAGATCCACATCATCCAACTCCATTGTAGAGACAGCCACTTCATCCATTAAACATTAACAGGGGAAGCAAACTTTATATGAACCAAACCATACTTCATGTAACATAAACTCATGTAAATATGCTTACAAAACATGAAACAGATGACTATTGATTTTCACTTTCTCTAACCAATTAGAGGTGTTTTAGCTTTCTAGATGAGGCAAACTTGATTTCTGAAAGATCAAGTGCAATCAAAATTGCAATTTTTAAAGTAATAAAGTAAGAGACACTATATCCTTGGATAGTTGCCATGTGCACAAGACAAATCCAGGCCTGCATATTCAACAAAATACTAGGTCGATCAGCATCATATGCCATGATTAGCATCAGTTAGTGCTCTTCAATTTGTTGCATCATTGTGCATCAGTATGGTTGGTGGCACATGCATGATACATTACTATTGATTCTCTTGCATGGAAGATACATGTCTGTGTATGATATATACATATTACTGTGATGAATTGTCTATTCATCCTTTTAAAAGGAACGAAATAGGAAGCCTAGAAATTGGGAATAATCAACGTATTGTCAACGTGAAATGATTAAATAAACTTGTAATCGGGTACGAAAGACCGAAAAACTGGGGTAACCGGATGTGACATCAGAATGATCAAGTGGTTGAGATTGACCAATCAGCATTGACTTGTAGACTATAAAAGGGGCACTTTGGCCTCAAATAAACAGTCCCTTCTTGGTACTCACTGTGTTCACACGTCTCTTCTAACTGACCCGAGCTAAAGATATGCAGTAGTTATAACTAACGAGTAAGCAGAACTTGAGGAAGAGAGCCTAGATGAGAGATTAACTAAGTTAGGAACTCGACACCCGAAGATGGCCCGAAAGCCCAAGAAGCGACCCGAGCTTGAAAAACCGGTCAAGTACGAAAGCCTGAAATAGTGACAGCTAGATGCCCGACCCCAGCCCGATCCAAAAACTCCACCTGGCCCGACCCACAAGGATTGCATCCCCACCGTCCCGCTCATTCACCCTCGTTTGCGAGGCACTAGTCAGATTGTTCCAAACCAGTCACTTGTTCGGACTTTGTCTTTGGCTTGAGATCAAACCAGCCTGAAAGTCTCTTCGTCGCGGAGCTCGAGAACCCCAAATTCCCGAGGAGTGTCAAATTACCAACCAAGAAGGGTGTACAAGGCCTGCTACTCGAGATGGGCCCCAGGCTCTGATATCAGCCTGAAGGAAGGGTTCGCCAGGGCCCCCCAAAGGCGATACCAGGGTCCACTTCACAGATACCCACAACCATGTTGCAAATATACTTATATCTACCATTTGTACTCTTTCATTTCACATATTTTTACAGCCTTCTGAATGCATATGTTAATGTCAGTTGTCAGTTAATGAAAGTGCGGAAAGGCACAATATCTATTTTCAAGTTTTGCTAGAAATTCCCCATATTTCTGAGGCAAGATAGCATTCACAATATGCTGATTATTATTAATCTTGAAGAAGTCAATGGTCATTTCATATAAAGGATAGCCATAGACAGGACTAATCTCTTTTTGGTTCTTTTTAAACAGCACTTGTCACTTAGAGTATGAATTAGAGGTTTCTGAAGTGAAATGCCTACAATAACTTGGCTGCAATCGAAAACATTATCACACCATCCAAAAGTCATAGAATAATGTAACAACCCACTTACACATATCCCATTGGTCTGCAACTTGCTTGCAACATGTTTATATCACAGACATATCGCAGCTCAAGTTGCACAAGTGTAAAAAAAACCTTTAACAGAGACTTACCAAACTATTGAATCGTTTGAGGATCACGCCCAAGGAAAAGAACCTGAAGGCCAGCGCCATGACAGATTGGACTGCAGGGTAACAACAACTACTTTAGGTACAGTGAGGATGCCAGTGATGCAATAATGCCCACTTAAAGAAATTTAATTCAAAATGCTATATTATATATGAATGTACTTAGAGTGTTTTCCTTTCAACACCATACAATGAAATGTTCAAACATGATATGTCTGCTTGTAGTAACTTATTTAGAGACATTAGTAATGGGTCCATTGGAGTATATTTAGAAGATCTTAGCCATACTTCCATAATACGAAAAGGACACATAGAGGTGGATGTTGTAGGCTGATAGTGTGATGTTGATCACCCCTGCCACCTGAATGCATAAAACACAAGGATTGGTTAATGCACCCCTGCATGTCCAGTTTTCATAATTGTACACAGTAGTATTAATTAGATCAGGACAATGTAGAACAACATTAACACCTCATAAGTCCTACTCACAATAATGCAAACATTATTTAATGGTATATGCCATATGAGACAAAGCAGTCATATCTCATTTGAGGCATTTTTTAATGTTTTTTAACATTTTTTATTCTGGCTAATGTATTAGTACAACGTACTAGTTTTCTGTACATGCCAGACAGTATTATACAGGTAACAACATATCTTATAAATCTATACATGAAACAGATATGTACAGTTTGCAACAAAATCAAAATATAGTACATTTCACAATATTAAAGGGCAGACTTTGATAAAGACAGTCCAGCCCAGATATAGAATATCCTGCTAATCCCAATGTAACAATTTAATAGGCATTTACATAAACTTGAAAATAGTCAGGTAGAGGGGAGAGCGGTCTATCAACAATCATTGTGAATTTGCTAGCCACTTTTTTTGCAACAACTTAAATGTAGAAAAATTCATCAATATTTCTGTCATCAGGAGACATACTATTCCATTCCACCATAGCTCTATATAGTGTTGCTTTTTTGTATTTTTCACAAGTTGGTTTTGGCATTGTATACACAATTGCATCATGTGTCCTAGTATTAGCTACCTTGGGCTTAACAAGGTTTGTTGTTTTTTTTGATATTCTATTTATCCTGGTAAAATACAATTTGGCGAAATGCCAGTTTTCGTTGCTACCATTTTTTGCTGGCTGAAAAATTGTTTCTCACACCTTTTGCAGCTGATACAGTACACCATATCGTTGCCCTTAAACTTTAAGTTTTACATTTTATGTAGGATTTTATGTGGCCACTAAATTTCAGTTTCAGGCAGTATCTGCATTTCTGATTTATGCAGTCTATCTTTTGTGTAGGTTTGTTTCCCCCCAATATCTGGCCTTCATTGGATCTCAGTTTGGACCTCACGAGCATATCACGAAGACTTTTCGGCCTCTGATATTCCAGTTATTCAGTGGTCAGGAAAAGGAAACGTCTTGTGCTGTTTCATCTATCCAAGAGATCCCAAAGCAGTTCCCACTTTTTCTGTCCCCTCCAAAGGTCATAGCAATTAAACGGCCAGTCAGTCACATACCCAACCACAAAACATTAATTAACAGTGAAAGGTAGCCTTGTTCAAAACTGGCATAAGGCAGAAACGACCACATGAAACTGTTGCTTGGGTAGTTATCTATACCACACAATGCTGCCCTCTTCAGACTGTTTATTTCATTAAAAAGAATGTGTAATTTGATTTTCATTGTGAAACTGGGTTCAGCCGTTCTTGTTTTATTTAGGATCATAACATAGATAATCAATACTATTTGCAAAACTCACATAACAGCAGTAGGGCAGGAACGATGGGTATTTAACATAACAAGGATATCCAAGATAGGGGGAGGGGAGAGGGATGACTTTACCTGCCATGGGCCCTACCAAGCGCCTAATGGGGACAAGATGGCCGGTCACAATGGGACAGTTCCTCAGTGGGTGACTTACGATGGTGATGACGCCAAAGATGTTACAACATGTCCTCAGCTGGCACATGGCGATGGCCTCTTGTGATGTGTGAAGAGATATGCTGACCGTCACCAGCAATAGAAGAGACTTATCCCAGAGTATCTGTGTAAACACTGTGTGGGAATCCCGCCTGCCCCCACTGTGTGCTGGTTTCAGGGATCTAGGTCATCTGTGTAAACACTATGCTACTATCCACTGAAGTTTTTAACCCTCTCAAGCTTTGCTCCAATATATATCACTACTAACCCTCTCTGGCTGTGCTCCCACTCATGCTGTACTCCCACTTCTGTATTGTCCTCTTCCCACCCCCTCCCATTCCTCTTCATGATCCAAAGCTGTCACCTACTTGTTTGTCTAATGCCCCTTTGCTGTCCCTCTTCTCATCCCCTCCCTATCCCTCTTCATGTCCCCCTCTCCCCTACTACCCTTTCTCCTACCAGGCTGTCTGTTAGTTCCCTACCTGTCCATGTATTACACTACCTGTGTCAGAAATATGGTGCACCTGTCCCTGTTCCATCCTCATCTCTCTCCCTCTTTCTCTCTTTATCACCCCTTGCCAATTGCCTCAATTACATGAAGAGTAAATTGCTGACGTGTATTGCATCCATGTTCATAGAACATATAATATTTGGTTCTAACATTGATTTTACATTATCAATTTTTCTTATTGCAGATTTCATGTCCCTCATTAAACTGTTACATGCTAGCTTCCATCCTCTATCCTTTTCTGTTGGAGAACACAATGGTACTTGATAGATCAAGAACAACACACTCAACACCTCAAAGTCATTTTGATTTATATTTGAAATCAAGCATGTAAGAACAGTGATACTATAATTCATATCATCCACAACAGGTGTTATATCAAACATTCTTTGAACGTAAATGTCATATTTTACTCAGTTAAACCATGCCTGCATTGTGCTGCCCCCAAGGGAAGTGCATACTAGCTTAAGCTCTAATGATGTAAATTCATAAAATCAACATGGGGACATTTCCTAAATTCAACATGCAACATGAAGCTTAGTGACATAAAGAAAAATATTAATGACATGACCTAGTGCATTCCTTACCTTTTAATGTGATATGAAGGGTTTTTAAAATCAACAGGTACTTGTAAAACATAGATACATTCAACATGGCCTTTTGTTAACTTTGACATGCAGCACATTGATCCCTTCTACACCCCTAAACAATATCAAAATTGTTGCATGGGATGCGCTACCTTCTCACACAGTTGCAAGCTGCATTCTTGTCTATATCGTTTTTCAACCTGAATGAATACTCCCTCGATGCTTTTATTGGTATATTCACAGCTAAATCTATCTTTACATGGAAAGTCAACTCTTTCTTGTCAGGAATCGCAATTGACAAATGGATAAGATGAGAGTAATTACAATTCAAACATGTATATAATTGTCTATAAGCAGAAAAGATGGCTATGAATGCTTTGCACTGAAAATATATGGATTCACCAGACAACAATTAAGTACTTTTGGAGAAAACATTACTGTTCCTAACATGTTTTAATGATTACAAACCCCATGCATTCTACAGGTGAAATACTAAATGTTTTAAATTACTTTACTAGGGATGACAATTTAAATAGGAGTGTTGGCTGATAGTTACTCACCAGAAGAAGGGGCTGATTCAGAAACCCTTATCATAAAGGTCAAAGTGTATAATTGGAAATTCAAGAACATTAGCAAAACTGGTTAAGAATAATGCTTACTGTAGGGAAATGTATATGACCACAAAAGAAAAGAAATTCAGGATCTGGAAAAATATATATAATAAGATCCAATAATTCATTAAGATCTGAACTGAAACCTCTTGATATACTCTTGTATGTCCATGTAACTGCAGCTTCATTGAACAAATAATCAGTTTACCCAAAAAGCCTATGAGTTGATATGAGCCATTGTCCTGTTTTGTCCTTGTTTTGTCTGTTCTTTGTTAATTTGTAGAAAAACTGTTGTTAGTTGCTCTCATCACATGACTATATGCAATGCAAATTAGGTCACATGTTGTGGAAAGGCAAGAGAAAAAAATGCAGTCATGACAATGTAACATGCATGATAAATGCAGTCATACTTGTTTACGAAAAGAACTGCTTTTACCAAAAAAAGCTGCAAAACTGATGCACTATAAGCTCCAAATTTTGATGATTTATGTAATTGAGTAGTTTCAATTCTCCCTACCATGGATAGCTGATTTACAGTATTTTAAGGACCTGCAGGCTAATTTTGACTGATTTTATTGACAAAATCAAAGGATAAACTATAGAAAATAAACAAATTATTCCTATAAATCCATCTACAGTGAATGAACTTGCAAACAGTTCAGAAAAATAATATTAATGTACATAGATACTAATTTAGAAAATAATGATGGCTAGTTTTTCAGTATGTTGATTTAAAAATAATGAAAGAATTTATGAAAATTTCTATACTAAAGCCTTGAGTGTTGTCGACATATTACCCAGCATGCATCCTGTTTTAGGCTAACCTGCAAGTACAACTCAAGAAATTAGCTATCCGTGGTAGGGAGAATTATTAGAGACCATCTTAATCACTTGATGCCCGCTGGAAGCAGGTGCATCCTGCCTATGCGATGCCCTGGGTGGGTCACGCCCCCCTATGCCGCACTCTGGGTCAGTGTGGTGTAGTACACTCCATCCTTGGGTGGGGTTGACTGAAAAAGAATAAAATATGGTCATTTTTCAATATCAACTATATAATAGAACATGATCGATTTGAATTTTTCAAAATATCTTGTTACATGTGTTGTTTTACGATAATGATAGTGAAAGTATCCATGAATTTGCAATTGGTGATCTAGGGTAAAGACCAGTCAGTCCAATTTCCTACAGAACATACTGATAGTGTCCAGGGTTATTTTTTATGTCAGGAAAAAATATCTAATGTTTGTAATGGCTGAAAGATTGAGTGTTTATTATTATTGGATAGGTGCCAATGAGTCTCTGATCAGCTGGGGTCAAAATATCTGGGCCTGTTGCTACCCCTATCAGCACAACCATTTACCACTGCAAGACATTCACACCAGTTTAGTACATCAAGATTGGAAATCCTCCCCTTGGGCCTGTAAACACTCCGCTAGTGACTGCTTGGATTAGACCTTGATAAATAGTCTGATGATTATTGGGTTTTTTTGGGGGTGCCTGGTAGCATCACAGAATGTAACTGGGCACTGACTATGATTGCCTGCAGTAGCAAGTCCACACACTATAACTAGCTCTCCTGTCATTATATATACTTATACAGTCTCTGATCCAGGTGAGTATATATATAGACTCACTGTATAAGGTGTAGCTAGACATCTAGTCTCAAAATATACTTATAGTCTCTGATATATGTGAGCATAGATGCCTATATGAGGTGTATCTACATGTCTGCTCTCACTATATACTTATAAAGTCTGTGCTCCGAGTGAGTATAGATGTGTCTATCGGGTGTACCTACACATCTGGTCTCAATATATATACACTTATAAAGTCTTTGATCCATGTGAGTATAGAAACTCGTATAAGGTGTACCTACCTACCCGATCTCTAAAGGTAATAATATAGTATCTGATCTCCGTGAGTATAGATGTCTGTATAAGGCGTACTTACACGTCTGGTCTCGCCAATGTTGTAGCAGTCGTTCTTGTGGAAGGACCCGACCAACCTGAAGCAGCAAATCTACAACACAACCCATCACTACATGGTTACATCAATGGACCAGCATCTCCATTACACGTTTATCACACAAGACGTAAGTTGCTTAATAGATTTTACCAGTCGTTGGGTAAAATGTTTCTAGTAAATGAGATAAGAGCCCTCTATGGGTAAATGCCCCATTTGTAAAAGAGGGGTTAAAAGATAATATAAAAGACCTCACACAAGTAGAATGTGCCAGTATTAGAACTAAATCATAGTATGATAATAAAGTCATAAAATAGGGCGAGGAGGGCAGGAAATTTTAGGTCTTGTCCTGTGTAATGTCAGTTGGCTTCTGTTGATGGTAACCAAGGGAGCACCCGTCAGAAAGGCTGAGCATGCCCAGTGGGGAGGTGGTGTTGAGTGACCAGTGGTCACCTAGTTACCGTGGGGGCACATAAAATCTGATGTCCAGTGAAAGAGTGTAATAAACAGTTATTGCACATAAGGTGCGATAACATGTGATATGTATTAAATGCAATATTTAGGTCAATACAAATATTCTAATTTATGACATGATTTTGTAGACTAACATTTTGGATGATTTTCCGGCAAGTTTTAGAAGGCAATCAAGGCTTACTGATACAGCAAAAGGATATGATAAATTTATCATATTTAAAGATAATGCTAATTAACCTAAAGTTTACTCTGTACTCAGACGGCTAACCTGCACGAGACTCAGCAGGAGTGGCAGGACCAGGATACGGACTCCATCCTACCATGCGCTGAAATATAGACAGACAGTAAAAATATTGGAATCTCAATTGTTCCTAAAAGTAGAAATGCAGGATGTGAATAAAATTAACTTTTAGTAGAACTAATTCATAAGGAGACTCAGGATATGAGCATAGTGTTCAAATTAATATGGAATGTCCCACACAACAAGTGTGACATGACATTTGTGTCAATTGAACCAGATTCATTGTAACTAATATCTTACATGTAGGTATAACATATACATACTATAATTAAGATAACATTTCAACATAACATCTGAAAAACTTTTATCTGAAAGCAATGCTTCATGATGAAAGTCACACTTACCTAAGGCAACAATTTGCAGTATGGTGTCAATGGCCAAAAGGACACCCCAGATGATCGTCATCACCATATATGGCAGTAGCAGCCACTTCTTCTTCTAAACATAACAGGGGAAACAAACTTTAGATAAGCTAAATGATACTTCATGTAGCCAATTCATGCATAACTTATAACATATTATGTTGAATGAGGGTATTTCGATCTATTATTCCTTCCTGAGAGGTGTTTTGGCCTTCCTGATAAGGCATACTTGATTTCTCAAAGATTTTGTTCCATTCTTATTATAAATGTTGAAAATGGTTCACAAATAAAGTAAGGGACCGTGTATTATCTGAATCTGGCGGCCTTTCCTACAATATCAAAGGGCTGCCAACCGTCCCGGATTTTCTGGGACAGTCCTGGATTTTAACCCCTGTCCCAGACGTCCTGGGAGAGGACACAGATGTCCCAGAACATGGAGAATTCAACATTATTATTCTTTTTATGAAAATGTTTTATAACTTGTACCAGAAAGTCCAGCAAAACTAAAGAAAATACGATAATTTTTAATGAAACTTCTCAAATTTTCTCACATACATTTAGAATAGAAGTGCCAATTTTGTGTCTGCTAGATTTCCATGTAATTAACTGCTACTTCAGACAATAAAACATACAGAATATATTTTCCTAAGGGGTATTCCCTCCCCCTTTTGATCTAAATTGTCCCAGATTTTACCCATCACAGATTGGCAGGCCTGCTATCACTCTTTCTCTCCCAACCCTGGTTCAAAGATTTTAGTGACTGCCTAGCATGTTATATCAGCATGGTTGTCTCCTGGATGGATATAACCTTGATTGTGGTACACATGATCTGAGCTGTGATTTGACAATGTTACAGAAAAGTCATATATATTAAATATAAAACTCTTTGTTACTTATTTGTGAGACACTCCAAATGGCCAACTATTACACCATTCCTGGGTGCAAATTTACTGTAACGTCATCATAACAAGCCTATAGTGAAGCCTAAATTGTCTATTGTGATACTCTCTTAACAGAGACTTACCTGATTAACACCCACAATGAGGATTATGTAGGTGATGAAGTAGATGACGACCAGCGCTATGGTAACACCCTCTATGTACACCCCAGGTCAGGCTGCAGGGTAACAACAACTACCTACAGTGAGGATACAAGTGGTGCAATAATGCCCACTTCAAGAAATTTAAATCAAATTCAAAGTGCTATATCATATATGAATATACTTTGTGGTTTCCTTTTATACCATGCAATTTAATTTTATGATTAAGATGAACATATAATTATGGTACATGAAGGATAATGGAAACTGTAATAGTATAAGTAAAATGATAAAAGATGGATTAAAGGTTGCTTGTGAATATTACTATTGGTGTAAGATGCCCCCTAACATGGGGGTTAAAGGGAGCCAAAACCAATATATTCAATGAAATATTTCAATCTCAAATAATCATGGAAATCCATTCCTTGACATTATTTCTGGCCCATGTTAAAATCTAAACCATGCAATATGGTGAACACGTTTTCCTTGCTCAAATCAATTAATGATGTATAAGTTAAGTCGATGTGAGAGTAATGTGACGGCCAAAACTGGTGATAGGATAATGAGAAGTGACTGTAAAATTAAGTTGGAATGTAATTTCAGTAATAAGGAAAGAGTATTACGAAGTCCCTATTATGTGGGAGTGAGTAAATGGAATGAGCTAGATGTGTCTGTGCAGCGATCTGATAATGTATGTTTATTCAAGAGTAGAATCAAATAGATTATATATGTTTAGTGTGTACATATAGCGAAAGAAAGAAACAAATAGGCATGAGTAATGTTATCATGTATGTTTATCACTTGTAAATAATAATACAATTCTGTATCACCTCGCATCGGTAAAACTTGAATGTAAATTCAAAGAGATGTGTTAATAAAAAAAAGATAAAAAAAAAATGTGGATCTGCAAAAATATTGTTTGTTTACAAACAAATGCAAATATTACAGTCTCTTGTGGCATTCTACTTCAGCATAAGCTAGTTTTCACAGCTAATACTTTATAATTACCACTGAACTTAACTGGACTCATCTAACATATTACTCTTATCTGAGTTTTGAAAATCTTGTCAATTATATTGCTTTTGGCTCCCTTTAAGAGTTGGTTATGGCTGGTTTCCACAAGGCAAATAGTTTGGATTTAATTTTCAACAAATAAACAAATTTATTCCCAAAAGACCAAAGTTTAGTGTGGGCTATCAAATGGATATCAGTCTATTGATGATGGCAACTTAAGCTGCTACCCCCTTGAGCAATGGAGATGTTAGTCTTTGGGCAATTCGTGTTAACCCTTTCGATCAATGGCAACTAGTGCTTATTTGTGGTCTTGGTTGCTTGGCAACTAATGTTGCCCAGCGAATGAAATCTTCATTGTCAAGGAGATGCTGCTTAAGGAAATGCAACACGTCTCAGAGGCCAATTGAACAGACTCCCTTTAAATGTTCCTCTAGAGTTTAAAATTCATAGCATTAAGATGTGTCTTATACCATCAAATACCCCTTTGGTTCCACTCATATAATTTATTCTATAAAGTGTAGAAATATGCTTCTATATACATACATGCCAGGAAAACAAAAAACACATTTCAACTTATATTTTTTTGAACACGGGTATCTCACTTACTCTTGCATGTAAAGACATGAAATTTTCACAGCATGTAGATAACATTCATTTTGAGGGAGGTGTGTCTCAGATTTTCTATTAGGTCTGATTAACTAATTAACTTCACTTTTCTTCTTTAATCATGAGCAATACTCACAGTATCTATCCAGATATCAGGGTCACAGACTATGATGTAATTATCCACTCATATTGTTTTGCCTGGTGGGGACCAGCCTTTAGTTTCATATAATGATGCTAGCCATACTTTTTTCATAATCCATCACATAGAGGTGGATGAGGTCGGCTAACATCACGAAGTTGATCATCAATGGCTGAATGCATAAGACACAAGGATTGGTTAAACAATAGTTAATGCAGCCCCTGCTTGTCCAGTTTACATAATTCCTTCACCACAGCCTGTATGGGTCTGTGGGGGTTCATTTCTGCCACCTGGAGAGGGAAGATCAAACATACAATATATTGTTCTTACCATCCCTTCACACACACACTGTCATTTCCATTTCCACCTTCACCACTCTTCTCACATTCGCCATATTGGCTATATCATACAATTTTACACTCTGCAATCCTGCCAAGCTAGTCGCCTAAAGTGACCATCAGCAAACATCAAGGCTACATGAGTTTGATGACGTAATGGCCTGCGCGTTCATCAGCAGTGGGACAGGTACGGTGTCTACAAACACAGTGATTGCTGATAACAACATGCCGCCGATAGGCCACCAACAAGAGGGCCTGGGCTCTCACACACACGGCAAGATTTATTATATTTACCTCAGGTCAAATTCAATTTCAGGTCAATTTCAGACCTTGCCCTATGGGGGCGGTGTGAAATTGACCAGAGGTAAATATATCCGACCTCATACTCCATAATAGTGTCTTCTTATTATAATATTGGGCTTGCTAGGTGTGACAGAAACTGAAAGGACTATAAACTTCATATTTCTCTGGGCTAAATTTTATATCTTTGGGCACCACCTATGCCATGAAGGTTATCTAGATGTATATCAATGGACCTACGAGTTGGGTTGTAAAATCTAAATTGAAAGGTTTATAGGTAGAATTGAAGGGGGGGGGGGGAGAAGGTGACATTAAACCAGCTATTGTCAAGAATGCATGCTTTGTAATTACACTAGAAATTGATCAACCCAGAATGTATGTCAACTAAATTAATGTATAATTTTATAAGTTTAAAAAAGTTATCTTTATCTTTTGCATTAACATAGACTGGAGCTAGTTAATCATGACCAGACTTGTATAATTGAAATCCCAATTGGAATGTTATTATGCTTTTTTCTTATATGTTTTAAGACTTCTGTAGAAAAAGTGAGATATGCTGACATCCTGTAAAAGAACTTAGGTATGCAGAAGAAAAATTGGAAGCAGTGCACTGAGGTAGCAATTAAATACCTCGTGCATATGATTGGTATAAATGGATAAGTTGATGGAAGGTCACCAGACTGTTAAAGGTACATCATAAAACGATTCAAAATTGTAAGGAGAACTCTACATAGGACAGTTATTATGGATAGCGCATCTGATTGGTGTATAAACCTGTACCGGTAATGGCAGGTGAACACAGCCTATCAACAACAGCACTACCTAAAGGCATAATATTATAAAGAATGACGACAGCCAATTAGGGTCAGAGTTAAGCAATACACGTTTGGATCAATACGAATCTTGGGGATTCGGGGGTTTGGATAGTCTTAGCGTCTGGTGACATCTGGTGACTAATATTGAAACTACGGCAGTCTGTGAGGCCACATGGAGATAGGCAGACTTAACCAAGGAAGCTTACCTGCTCGCCGACGAACGATACTAGTACATAGGACTTTACCTGTGTTATAACTACGCTGGCACTTGTGAGGCTTCTGATATTCCACAATAAACTGACTCTTTGAATATAGTTGTTCATGTTTTGGATCTGAACACCCGCAGCGTGGATTAGTTCTACCACTAGCTAGTATAAAAGACAAATTATGGAACAAGAACGGGATATTACAAAATAACCAACTAGTTACCCCCATATCATAATATAAAGCTTAAAGCAATTGATAGGGTTCAGCAGGTTGAGTAAAGTTCATGAAAAAATTAAGTTCTGCTCATTCAAAAATATATATTTATACTAGAAAAACTAAAAAAAACTAAAATATGGGGTCACCGTGGACACTTTTGAATAAAAAGTACAGCTTATGTAAAATTCCTGAAATTTTAAATTTTTTCAGTATCAAAACGTTATGCAGAGACTTGTAAATAATCATCATAATGTCATCAAGTAAGTTATGATGAAATCACATATATAGGTGCATTTTTATAGGAATAAGATAATTGAGGAATTTTGGGGCACTTTGATGGGATAAATATACTTCTACAAAAAAGTAAATTTCTTGAAATGTGTCAACTTTCATTTCATGAATAAATTCAGGGGGTCAGGATATCCAAGATAGGGGGAGGGGAGAGGGATGACTTTACGTGCCATGGGCCCTACCAAGCGCCTAATGGGGACAAGATGGCCGGTCACAATGGACAGTTACTCAGTGGGTGACTTACGATGGTGATGACGCCAAAGATGTAACACCATGTCCTCAGCTGACACATGGTGATGGCCTCTTGTGATGTGTGAAGAGATATGCTGACCGTCACCAGCAATAGAAGAGACTTATCCCAGAGTATCTGCGTAAACACTGTGTGGGAATCCCGCCTGCCCCCACTGTGTGCTGGTTTCAGGAATCTAGGTCATCTGTATAAACACTACGCTGCTATCCACTGAAGTTTTTAATCCTCTCAATCTTTGCTCCAATATATATCATTACTAACCCTCTCTGGTTGTGCTCCCACTCATGCTGTACTCCCACTTCTGTATTCTCCTCTTCCCGCCCCCTTCCATTCTTCTTTATGTCCCAAAACTGTTATTCTTTTGCCCCTACTTGTCTTTCTTGCCCCCTTGCTGTCCCTCTTCCCATCCCCTCCCTATCCCTCTTCATGTCCCCCTCTCCCCTACTACCCTCTCTCCTACCAGGCTCTCTGTTAGTTCCCTACCTGTCCATGTAACACCTACCTGTGTCAGAAAATTAATATGGTTTACCTGTCCCCGCTCCATCCTCATCTCTCTCCCTCTCTCTCTCTTTATCAACCCTTGCCAATTGCCTCAATTACATGAAGAGTGCTGATGAGTATTCCATCCATGTGCATAGAACATATAATATTTAGTTCTAACATTGATTTTACATTATCAATTTTTCTTATTGCAGATTTCATGTCCTTCTTGAAACTGTTACATGCTAGCTTCCATACTCTATTATTTTCTGTTCAAGAACACAATGGTACTTGTTAGATAAAGAAAAACACACTCAACACCTCAAAGTCATTTTGATTTATATTTGAAATCAAGCATATAGGAACAGTGATACTATAGGTCATATCATCCACAACAGGTGTTATATCAAACATTCCTTGTATGTAAATGTCATATTTTACTAAATTAAACCATGCGTGCATTGTGCTGCCCCCTAGGGAAGTGCAAACTAGCTTAAGCTATAAGAATGTAAATTCATAAAATCAACATGGGGACATTTCCTAAATTCAACATGCAACATGAACCTTAGTGACATAAAGCGAAATTTGAATGACATGACCTAACACATTCCTTAACTTTAAAATGTGATATGAAGGGTTTTTAAAATCAACAGGAACTTGTAAAATATAGAAACATTCAATGTAGCCTTTTCTCAATTTTGACATGCAGCACATTGATCCCCCATCTACACCACTAAACAATATCAAAATTGGTGCATGGGATGCGCTCCTTCTCACACAGTTGCAAGCTGGTTGAGATTTGTGCATTCTTATCTATATCATCAGATGTGTTTTTCGACCTGAATGAATACTACCTCAATTCTTTTATTGGTATGTTCACAGCCAAATCTATAAACAAAAGTTAGCAAAAAATAGTTTAGGATAATGCTTATTGTAGAGAAATGTATAGAACCACAAAAGAATAACAGCAAGAAAGTCAGGATCTGGGAAAACATGTATGATAAGATCCAATAATTCATTAAGATCTGAACTGAAACCTCTTTATATGCTCTTGTCTGTCCATGTAACTGCAGCTTCATTGAACAAATAATCAATTTACCCAAAAAGCCTGTGAGACTATATGACCCGTTGTCCTGTCTTGTCCCTGTTTTGTCTGTTCTCTGTTAATTTGTAGAAAAACTCATGTTAGTTGCTCTCATCACATGACTATATGCTATGCAAATTAGGTTACACATTGAGGAAAGGCAAGAGAATAAAATGCAGTCATGATAATGTAATGCACATGATAAATGCACTCATACTTGTTTACAAAATGAACTGCTTTTACCAAAAAAAGCTGCAAAACTGATGCACTATAAGCTCCAAATTTAGATGATTTATTTCATTGAGTAGCTTCAATCATCAGAGACCATCGTAATCACTTGATGTCCCCTGGATGCAGGTGCTCCCTGCCTATGCGATGCCCCGGGTGGGTCACACCCCCTATGCCACACTCTGGGTCACTGTGGTGTAGTACACTCCATCTTTGGGTGGGGTTGACTGGAAGAGAATAAAATATGGTCATTTTTCAATATCAACTATATCATAGAACATGTTGGATTCGAATTTTTTGACATATCTTGTTACGTGTGTTGTTTTACGATAATAGTAGTGAAAGTATCCATGAACTTGGTGATCTAGAGTAAAGACCGGTCAGTCCAATTTCCTACAGAACATACTGATAGTGTCCAGGGTTATTTTTTTATGTCAGGAGAATATATCTAATATTTATAACAGCTGGAAAATTGAGTGTTTATTATTATTGAATAGGTGCCAATGAGTCTCTGATCAGCTGGGGTCAAAATATCTGGGCCTGTTGCTACCCCCATCAGCACAACCATTCACCACAGCAAGACATTCGCACCAGTTTAGTACATCAAGATTGGAAATCATCCCCTTGGGCCTGTAAGCACTCCCCTAGTGACTGCATGGATTAGACCATGATAAATAGTCTGGTGATCACTGGTTTATTTTTGGGGTGACTGGTAGCATCACAGAATGTAAATGAGCAATGACTGTGAGGTTACTCACTATAACTAGCTCTCCCATCTTTATATATACTTATACGGTCTCTGATCCAGGTGAGTATATTATATAGACTCACTGCATAAGGTGTAGCTAGACATCTGGTATCAAAATATACTTATAAAGTCTCTGATATATGTGAGCATAGATGCCTATATGAGGTGTACCTACATGTCTGCTCTCACTATATACTTATAAAGTATGTACTCCGAGTGAGTATAGATGCCTCTATCGGGTGTACCTACACATCTGGTGTCAACATATATAACACTTATAAAGTCTTTGATCCATGTGAGTATAAGGTGTACCTATCTGCCCGATCTCTAAAGGTAATAATATAGTATCTGATCTATGTGAGTATAGATGCCTGTATAAGGTGTACTTACACGTCTGGTCTCGCCAATGTTGTAGCAGTCGTTCTTGTGGAAGGACCTGACTACACTGAAGCAGTAAATCTACAACACAACCCGTCAATAAATGGTTACATCATAAGGACTGACAATGAACCAGCATTACCACTAAGTGGAAGGTTTTTACATGTTATATGTATCAAATGCAGTTTAAGGATAATATAAATATCTTAATTTATGACATACTTTGTAGACTAACAGTTTGTATGATTTTTGGGCAAGTTTTAGAATGTGCTTGGATGGCTAACCTTCAGGAGAATCTCCAGGGCCAGGATACAGATTGTTGTCAGTGATGCCATCCTACCTTGTGCTGAAACATAGACAGACAGTTAAAATATTGGAATCAGAATTGTCCGTAAAAGTAGAGATGTAGGATGTGAATGAAACCAACTAATATTAGGGTATGAGGATAGTGTTCAAATTACCATGGAATGTCACACATGAAAAGTGTGAGACTGACTTTTTTGTTTTGTCTATTGAACCACATTTATTGTAACAATGATCTTCTATGTTTTTATAACTTTTTTTTCTCTTTTTTATTTATTAAATTACATTCATCAAAGATGATCTTCCATGTGAGTGATAATACATTAGTATGAGTAACAATTTAATACATTAGATACATTAAGTATGACATAAAAGGTATGTAAGAGCATTAACTTAAGTCCTCATAATTATCATATAGTAAAGCCAATTAATCCAACACTAAGTATACCAATCAGATAACAATTTATTTTGACATTTACCAATATTTTTATCTAAAAGCCATGTTTCATGATGAAAGACACACTTACCTAAGGCAACAATGTGCAGGATGATCTCAACGGCTATAAGGACACAGAAGACGATCACCATGACCATCCACGGCAGTAACAGCCGCTTCCTCCTCTAAAATGAGAAACAAACTTTAGATGAACCAAACCATACTTCATGTAGCCAATTTATCCAAAACTTATGACAAATTCAGTTAATTGAGGGTATTTGGATCTATTATTCCTTCTGAGAGGGGTTTTGACCTTCCAGATGAGATGTACTTTATTTCTGAAAGAGTTTGTATCATTTTTACTGCAAGTTTTGAAATTGATTCAGAAATAAGGCATTTCTTTATCATCCTATCCCTCCCAACACTAGTTCAAAGATTTTAGTGACTGCCTAACATGTTATATCAGCATGATGATCTCTTGGATGTTTATAACCTTGATGGTGGTACACATGACTTGAGCTACAATTTGACAATGTCACAGAAAAGTTACCCACATTAAAGATTAAATTCTTTGTTACACATATGTGAGATACTCCAATTGGCCAATTTTTAACCAACACATCAACCATGTTTACAAATTGTCTGTAACGTCATCATAACAAGCCAATAGTGAAGCCTAAATGGTCTATTGGGATATTGCCTTAAGAGACTTACCTGACTAGCGCCAATAATGAGGAGTATGCCGGTGATTAAGTAGATGACGGCCAGCGCTATGGCAACACCTTCTATGTACACCCCGGGTTGGGCTGCAGGGTAACAACAACTACCTTAGATACAGTGAGGATACAAGTGATGATGCAATAATGCCCACTTCAATAAACTTAAATCAAAATTAAAATGCTTTATCATATATTAATATACTTTGTGTGTTTTCCTTTTAATACCATGCAATTTGATTTTATGATTAAGATGAACATACATAGAATAATAGAAACTATAATATTATAAGTAAAATGATAAAAGATAAAGTAAGGGTTGCCTGTGAAAGTTACTATATGTGTAAGATGCCCCTTATCATGGGGACAAAGAGTTGGTTAAGACTGGTTTCCACAAGGGGAATAGTTTTGATTTAATCTTCAACAAATAAACTGATCTATTCCAAGGACACCAACGTTTAGTGCCAGCCATCAAAGGCATATCAGTGGATTGACGATGAAAAGCTGCATCCCCCTTGAGCAATGGAGATGTTAGTCTTTGGGCAATTCGTGTTAACCCTTTCTATCAATGGCAACTAGCGCTTATTTGCGGTCCGGATTGTTCTAGGTGGAAAGGGTTAACACGAGTTCCCCAGAAACTAAAATTTTCATCATCCAAGTGGGAAGGCTGCTTAATACATAATTTTCTGTGGTTCTGGTACAAAATGTCTAACATGTCTTATTTGGAGCAGTGTTTGCCCGTGATTAGTTCAGTCGGTCAACTGATTAACTTCTCTTTTCTCCTATAATCGTGAGCAGTGCTCATAGTATCTACTCAGATATTAGGGTGACAGAAAAAAATGTAATTGTCCAATCGGAAGCTATTCAGATTACCAACTCAACCATCCATTGGTATTTATTCGCCTTGTGGAGACCCGCCTTTAGTTTCATAAAACGATGTTAGCCATACTTTTTTCATAATGCGATTCATAGAGGTGGATCTGGTAGGCTGACAGCGCAATGTTGATCACCGCCACCGCCTGAATGCATAAGACACAAGGATTGGTTAAACAATGGTTAAAGGGAGCCAAAACAATGTAGGGTCAACAATTTACAAATTCTGTTGACTATTGAAATATATTCTATGGCCATAGCCAAGGCCTGTGGTAAAATGTAAACTGTGAATACAGACTTAAACTACACTAAAGTACCCTAAAACTCATCCCAGATCAATGTTGGTGACCCACCAAAATTGGTCTGTTTACAAACATTGCTGTTTTCAAGCATACTTGGCATGAGTATTATGGAAATTAAGTGAAGTTATAGCTAGTATTCATGATTTATGCTGTATCAATGACCAAAGTTAGACTCTTAAATTGTATTTTTATAGTTGAGTTTGCAAAACTTTGTCATATTTTGACACAGTAATTTTATTGCTTTTGGCTCCTTTTAATGCACCATCTGCTTGTACGGTTTCCATAATTATACATAAAGATCACAGTAATATTATACAGCTCCAACTATGAAATACATGCAGCTAAAGCTATTACGTATGGGGAAAAGTTCTCAGACTATGGGGTAATTTAAAGAAACTCGCTCTGTTTTAGTTTTAAAGTTGACTTGGTCTTAAACACTTGGGGAATAAAAGATAAATGTAGATACTAAGAATAAAAAAAAATAGGGCGTCACCATGGAAACTTTTGAATCAAAAGACCATGCAACTTATGCCAAATTCCTAAAATTTTCAAAAAAAGATTATATCAAAACTTTATGCAGAGATTCATAAATGATTATCATAATATTATCAAGTAAGTTATGAAATCATGTATATATTTAAAGGCAACATGTGAATCTTTATTGTAAATGACTATTTTTACAGAAAATGAAGGAATTTTGGGGGATTTTAAGGGGACGAATATACTTCTACAAAGAAGTAAATTTCTTATAAAAATGTCAATAGAAAAGAATTCAAAGTTGAAAATTCCTTGAAATCCCAATATGAAATTGGGATGACTGTCAACTTTCATTTCATGAATAAAAATCAGGGATTCACCAATTTAGCTTTTCCACAAAAAAGTTACCTGTTTCATTCAAGATTTACATAAAGCTTTTAATATATAGAAAAAAATATGTATGTGATTATCTATATCATTAGCACAACCACAGCATTCTGAAATTAAACGTATAGAAAAAAAGGCCCTCAAAACGCTGTAGTATTGGCTCACCCTAAATATTCTAGAGGTTAATGGGTCTGATCCCCATGAGTATGGCCTTTGTTTTTATCCTTGGGGTGCTCTCCCTTTGATCTTTGACCATAGAAAATAGACCCAGCCAAAGAAATGACGTTCTAATAACGTTGCAGCAACATTCTAGATTGATTCTTGTTATGCTATACTGAGAGGTTATAGCGACATTCTTTTGATGACTCCCAAAATGTGTTGCTGCAACCAACTGTTGTGACGTTACATTGTCACATTCTGATAACGTTCTTGTGATGTTATTTATGGGGCTGAAATTGATAAGAATGTCACAGTAACATTCTGGTTAGGTGTGGTTAAGACCTCACCAAGTGAGGATGTCACAATAATGTTCTGTTTAGGTTAGGGTGACACCTAACCTAATAAGATGGTGACAGGAACATTCTGTTAAGGTAAGGTTAAGAGCTGACATAATCAGAATGTCACAATAACATTCTGTTTAGGTGAGGTTTGGACCTCCCCTGGTCAGGAGGTCAAAACAATGTTCTGTTTAAGTGAGGTCTGGACCTCACCTAATCAGAACATCAAAATGACATTCTGTTTTGATTTGATCTTGACCTTACCTCACCAGAACATTATGCCAATGTACTGTTTTGGTTAGGTCTCAACCTCCCAGAACAAATACCATAACTGTTATGTCACAGCTTAGTACCTAGTTATTAAAGGGATATTAACTGAGATATAGTCAAGAACGCATTTTCCCTCCTTAGGATTCTCCTTAGAAAAACATTACTGCCATTCTGACCAGGCTGCACGCTGTGAATGCACACAAACAAAATGGCATGATTGCCCTTGGGGAAGTCAAGTATAGACATGATTATTTGTATATATCTAAAACCACCTTTAATTGTCTGACATAATTAGGACTGTCTGCATTACCTATGCTCACCAAACCAGTTCCGTTTTTTTCTATTCCCTCATACGTCATAGTTATTAAGTCGGGGAAGGGCCAATTAGTCACAACCAACAGCAAAACATTGATTAAGAGTTAAAGATATCCTTGTTCAAAACTAACATAACGCGATAACAGAATTCATGAAACAGTTGTTATTCATACCCATTATAATAGTCTACTTTTTCCCCTTTACAGATTTTTTAATCATCAATGTGGGGGATATATTTTACACAGTGTTAATGCATCATGTCAACTATAAACATGGTATAAAGAGGAGTATAGTAATGGGATAATTGATCTGCAAAACTCACATGACAGCACTAGGGCAACTTCAATGTGTATTTAACATAACAAGGACATCCAATATAAGTGATTGGGGGAGGGTGGAGGGAGTATGACTGCACCTGCCATGGGCCTTACCACACAAATAATGGGGCCAAAATGTTTTGTTTCTTTTTAATTCAGTCTTTATACAGTTTACAATCCTCAATGCCAAGCGCTGTTTTTCTGGAAGCACACTGTTTATATCATAAAATACACACGAGGAATTTCACTTTATAACATGGCATTAATGAACAACAAAACACAAGAATAATATAATCACATCATTAGCGAACAGAATTGTATGAAGGGGGTAAGAAGGGGGGGGGGGGAGAAGAACAGTATGACTAATACAGTTTTCACACACTGCATAAACTGTATATTATGGTGAGGGTGACAGACACAATGGGACCATTACTGAGAGGATAACTTACGATGGTGAAGGCACCGATGACGTAACATCCCGTCCTCAACTGGCAGCAGCAGCACTTGGTCACCTCACACATGTTGACGGCCTCTTTCCTCTTATGATGTGTGTAGAGATATGCTGACCGTCACCAGCAACAGTAGAGACCTGACCCAGAGCCTGTGTGTAGACACTGTGTGGGAATCCCACCTGCCCCTGTGTGCTACATGCATCTGGGTCACCTACCTGACACGCTACACTGCCACCGACTGGAGTGTTTTTATTACTTTTACAGTGTGTCTAATGTGTGTGTGTTTCAATCCGCTCAACCTATGCTCAATATGTATCAATAGTCCTCTCTGGCTGTGCTCCAAATCATGCTAAACTCCCACTTCTGTAGATTCTTTTCCCAACCCCTCCTGTTCCACATGACCCAAAACTGTCTTTTGCCCCAACTTGTCTTTCTTTATGCCCTGTAACTGTCGCTCTTCCCATCCCACCTGTTCCTCCTCTCGCCCCCCTCCCCCCTACTACCCTCTCTCCCACAAAGCTCTTTATTAGTTCCCTATCTGTCAATGTATTACCCTACCTGTCTCGAAATAGGGTTTCCCTGTCCCTGTACCCCTACCTGTCCCTCTACCACCCCTACCTGTTCCTCTACCACCCCTACCTGTCCCTCTACCACCCCTACCTGTCCCTGTCCCATCCTTACCTGTCCCTGCATCACCCCTACCTGTCCCTCTAACACCCCCTACCTGTCCCTCTACCACCCCTACCTGTCCCTCTACCACCCCATACCTGTCCCTGTACCACCACTACCTGTCCCTTTACCACCCCTACCGGTCCCTCTAACACCCCTACCTGTCCCTCTAACACCCCTAACTGTCCCTCTAACACCCCCTACCTGTCCCTCTACCACCCCTACCTGTCCCTCTACCATCCCTACCTGTCCCTATACCACCCCTACCTGTCCCTCTACCACCCCTACCTGTCCCTCTACCACCCCATACCTGTCCCTGTACCACCCCTACCTGTCCCTGTACCACCCCTTCCTGTCCCTGTACCACCCCATACCTGTCCCTCTACCACCCCTACCTGTCCCTGTACCACCCCTTCCTGTCCCTGTACCACCCCATACCTGTCCCTCTACCACCCCTACCTGTCCCTCCAACACCCCCTACCTGTCCCTCTACCACCCCTACCTGTCCCTGTACCACCCCTACCTGTCCCTCTACCACCCCATACCTGTCCCTCTACCACCCCTACCTGTCCCTGTACCACCCCTACCTGTCCCTGTACCACCCCTACCTGTCCCTCTACCACCCCTACCTGTCCCTCTACCACCCCATACCTGTCCCTGTACCACCCCTACCTGTCCTTTTACCACCCCTACCTGTCCCTGTACCACCCCTACCTGTCCCTGTACCACCCCTACCTGTCCCTCTACCACCCCATACCTGTCCCTGTACCACCCCTACCTGTCCCTCTACCACCCCTACCTGTCCCTGTACCACCCCTACCTGTCCCTGTACCACCCCTACCTGTCCCTGTACCACCCCTAACTGTCCCTGTACCAACCCTACCTGTCCCTCTACCAACCCTACCTGTCTCTCTACCACCCCTATCTGTCCCTCTACCTCCCCTACCTGTCCCTCTACCACCCTTACCTGTCCCTCTACCACCCCTACCTCTCCCTCTACCACCCCTACATGTCCCTCTAACACCCCTACCTGTCCCTCTACCACCCCTACCTGTCCCTTTACCAATGCTACCTGTTCTTCTACCACCCCTACCTGTCCCTCTACCACCCCTACCTGTCTCTCTACCACCCCTACCTTTGACTCTACCGACCCTACAAGTCCCTCTACCAACCCTACATGGCCCTGCACCACCCTTACCTGTCCCTCTACCAACCCTACCTGTCCCTGTACCACCCCTACCTGTCCCTCTACCACCCCTACCTGTCCCTCTTCTGCCCCTAACTGTCCCTCTCTCACCCCTATCTGTCCTTTTACCACCCCTAACTGTCCCTCTACCACCCCTATCTGTCCCTCTACCACCCCTAACTGTCCCTCTACAACCCCTACCTGTCCCTGTACCACCCCTACCTGTCCCTCTACCACCCCTACCTGTCCGTCTACCACCCCTACCTGTCCCTGTACCACCCCTACCTGTCCCTCTACCACCCTTACCTGTCCCTCTACCACCCCTACCTGTCCCTCTACCACCCTTTCCTGTCCCTTTACCAACCCTACCTGTCCCTTTCCCAACGCTACCTGTCCTTCTACCACCCCTACCTGTCCCTCTACCACCCCTACCTGTCTCTCTACTACCCCTACCTTTCACTCTACCACCCCTACCTGTCCCTCTACCAACCCTATATGGCCCTGCACCACCCCTACCTGTCCCTCTACCACCCCTACCTGTCCCTCTTCTGCCCCTAACTGTCCCTCTACCACCCCTATCTGTCCTTTTACCACCCCTAACTGTCCCTCTACCACCCCTAACTGTCCCTCTACCACCCTTACCTGTCCCTCTACCACCCCTAACTGCCCCCCTACCACCCCTACCTGTCCCTGTACCACCCCTCCCTGTCCCTCTACCACCCCTACCTGTCCCTCTACCACCCCTATCTGTCCTTTTACCACCCCTAACTGTCCCTCTACCACCCCTACCTGTCCCTGTACCACCCCTCCCTGTCCCTCTACCACCCCTACCTGTCCCTCTACCACCCCTATCTGTCCTTTTACCACCCCTAACTGTCCCTCTACCACCCCTAACTGTCCCTCTACCACCCCTACCTGTCCCTCTACCATCCTTACCTGTCCCTCTGCCACCCCTACCTGTCCCTGTACCACCCCTACCTCTCCCTCTACCACCCCTACCTGTCCCTCTACCACCCCTACCTGTCCCTGTACCACCCCTACCTGTCCCTGTACCACCCCTACCTGTCCCTCTTCCACCCCTACCTGTCCCTCTTCCACCCCTACCTATCCCTCTACCACCCCTAACTGTCCCTCTACCACCCCTAACTGTCCCTCTACCACCCTTACCTGTGGCTCCACCACCCCTACCTGCCCCTCATACCCCTAAGTGTCCCCTACCATATTTTGTAATGACTGCCATCAATTTGTTTTGATCTTTAGATCTAAATTAGTCTATTTTCCAAAGCCCATTTTTGGGCTTAACCTTGACATGTGGTCTATACAATGTTTTTTTATTGATTCTATATCTCCAGAATCTTCTGATTTCAAATCTGCCGGGTGCCAAGCTGAAATCTTTGGGCAACTCGAGTTATTCGCATTTAAAGAAAAAAGGTGGAAAATACAATTTAAATGAAAAAAATGCATTTATGATGTAGAAGTCACAATTACAGAGTTTTGAAGGATGTCAATCTATAAAATATAGTAGAAAACATGTTTTCTGAATATATAACCTTTTTGTTATTTGTATTTGACCTATGACCTATCTAGATCATCTATCTAGATCACAAGTATGAGATATAATCAATCAGTTTAATGAATCAGAATAAAGGTCTCTTTGCATGTGAGGAGCCAGAAATAATTGTACATCTTCACATAAGAAAGGTGCCTTAGATAAATAATTATTAATAGTTATGCACAATAGACTTGCTCTTCCCATTCATACAAGTCATATGCTAGCAAACATACAACATGTAGACTAAGAATTGTCCCATTAATATTTACTTCAATGAATATAGGTCTTGACAATGTGGGAGTTTTATTTTCTTAAATCCATAATCATCTACAGAATTAGACTTGTTAAGGGCCTTGTGTTATGGTCATAATTATATATTCATTTGTCAATGATAATTAATTTATCAATGTAATCACATTTTTCGAGAGCAACAAAATTAATGTTTTCAGGGCATGAACAATCATGAGTAACAATAAAATGACCTTTATTTAGACTTGATTGAGCATCATGTGGTTTGATAAATGATTATGATAGACATATTCTTTCTTGATTGCCATTCATAGGACAATTCATAAGCAAACAATCTTTAAAACATCTAGTTCTTGATTATATTCTGTAATGATTCATTTATGATTATACAAACCATAAAAATTGAAGGATTCTCTCTCTATTTGTGAGAAAATACTCTGATATGGCCATATATCACAATTCTGAAATTAACATTTTTGACCTGCCACACTAACTAATGCCATCTCTATTCATGAGATTAGGATAGCCTTATTCATTTAGAAATGTCATGTACATCAACCTACAATCATAGTAAATGATGGTTAATATGATGTCTTGAGTCTAAAGAAAATAATCAATAAATTGCCAGTTTCTTATGCCTCTATGTAGATGTCTCCTACATCTGAATATTTATCCTGACATCTGATACGTGTTTGGTAGTGATCCAAATATATGCCCTTGAGGGAGGCAACATCCATAAATCTGCAGACAACAACATAGTAATTGAACAAAAAAATATTAATAACTTAACCTTACTGTTAATAAAGGCTATTCTCTATACAAAATGAAAGTCAAGCATGCATGTGTATGTCAACCTAACCCTATTTGTGCAGTTTTACATTTCTATGTGTTTTGACTTTTGCTTAGACCTTGTAGTATTGCCAACAATTAGAAGAGTATCTCTGACAGATCAGCTGTAAATATCTACAAAGTATCATGCAGTTGAGGTGTGAGAATTTAAAATACGATCCTCAGTTGAATGTCATCCATATATTCTTTGTTTGGCATTTACCTAGTTTGCCAGACTAAGAATAAGCTTAATAAGTAACAATGATTGGGGCTTCTCCATTATAGGCTTCTGTCTAGGGTATCTCAATCTCTGAGATATGGGTCTTGAGAGGGATGTACAAGAAAGGCTTATGCTTTTGATGTTATCTGAGCTTGTCCAATATGTGAAATAGATGTAGATACCACCTACACAAAAGATGCAGATTATCTAAAACTGCAGCTATAGGTAAAGTCAAAGAAAGACATTTGGCTGTGAACAAAACATGAGCATTATGTGCTTAAGAAAACCAGGGTCTGTCTGAGAAGTTAGAAAGGGATATAGGGTTTAAGGAGTAGCATGGTCTGAGCAAGTCAGGGAGAGATATGAAAAGTCTGAAATAAGTGAGAAAGTAGAAGAGAGAGTGGGGAAGGTCAAGGAAGGATGGGGGATGGAATATAAGGAGATGAAAAGAAACCAAAAATAGATTGAAAGTACAGCAGTGTCACAATTGTAGATGAATATTATAAAGACAATGGAAGGAGAGAAACAAAGTTTGAACACATTGATAGGCAAAGAAAGTTAGTTATTATATACCATGTACCTTTGATACCAACAATTTAAATTGGAAACGAAGGAGTTGATTCTATCAAAAGACTTTTTCTTAGCTCTAGATGTTGCTCCTAAATTTGTCCCCTTTTAAGCATATCTGTAGTACACTGGCTTACATTTAAAAGGAGCTATTATACAGGTCTCATATTTTGCAATGTTTGTGTGTACGTTCTAACAAAAAGTAAATAGTATATTTCTATACTGAAATGACATTTGAATAATTCTAAGCAATGTTTATATGGTTTGATAGAACTATTTTTTGTCAATAACTACAGGAAAGTGTATGTCAAATCTAAATACATGACTTAATTCTTCTCCATAAGCCATGAGTTTACATTAATCCTAAATTCTTCATTGTTATTTATGATCAGTTTGAAAATGGAGGTTCATGTGTGGTCTCATAAAGTTTGATTACATTGAACAATATATACATAACATGAGGCCCATTACAAGTCTAATTCCCTGGATGATTATGATTCTATAAAAGAAACTAACACATTGTCAGCACTTATATTCAGTGAAGTAAGTATTTATGGGAAGATTCTTAGTCTCCTTGTTTGTATGTTTGCAAACCCATAATATGTATGAGTGAGAAAGAGCAAGTCTATTGTGCATAACTATGCATAAATAACTATTTATCTAAGGAACCTTGTTTGTGTGAAGATCAATAAAGATTTACAGTCATTTCTGGCTCCTTACATGCAAAGAAACCTTTATTCTGATTCATTAAATTGATTCACAATATCTCATACTTATGACCTAAATAAGTGACCTAGATAGGTCATAGGTCAATTACAAATAAGAAAAACGTTAGATAACATGTTTTCTACTATGTTTAATAGATTGACATCCTTCAAAACTCTGAAATTGTGACTTCTACATCATAAATGCATTTTTTATCATTTAAATTGTATTTTTTTAACTTTTTTTTCTTAAAACATGAAAACTCAAGTTGCTCAAAGATTTCAGCTTGGCACCCAGCATATTTGAATTCAGGAGATTCGGGAGATTTAGAATCATTAAAAAAACATTGTATAGACCCTATGTCAAGGTATACCCCTCTGGCCAACAGACTAAATTCCTCTTTCCCTTTTTACAGAAATGAAACAACTGTAAAACAGTTACATATCTATCTTTATTACGCAGTGGTCCACCACGAATACCATCAAAAAACATCAACTATTTATTTTCCCATGTCTTGCCAAGCAAAAGACTGTTTAGTTGGAACATATCAGTAACTCATTTTGATGGCTATTTTCCCATGAAGCTTTGAGTATTCGTGGAATGAGTGCATTGAGATTATTATTTTTAGTGATCAACCATTTTGTATAATTTCTGGCACCAGGTAGTCTAGAGTTTAAAGATAGATTGTCTGGATTGTGCCATCCTCAAGTTTAAGGGAAGTGTATACAAGCCTAAACAATATGGGTTTATGTCAATGGCAGCTTCGCCTCAAATCTATTATTACTTTAGTAACTAAATAGATATATGTCTATAATTGAAGTAAAAAAGTGTTTCTTGCATTTACCTAATTTGTCAATGTATATCTCACCATTTGATAATATCCCATCCATCCTACATGGTGTAATTTAGAAGTACACAATAGAAGTACACAATTTACAATCTTGTTTATAAAATTTCATAATATCCCACCCACCTTACACGTTGTTTATTACATTTAGATACCTTTTTCTATCATACCACTTCATATTGTTCAGCCCAACCTACATTGTGTTAATTAGGAGAGCATAATTTTACAACCTTGTACCACCCCTAACTGTCCCTCTACCATTTCATACCTTTTCATAATGATATGCCCCACACGATACATGTTGTTTATTACCATTTCAAATGCTTTAAATCTTTTTTTTACCATTTCATGATATCAGCCAACCCTACACAGTGTTGATTGACAGAACATGATTTTATTTTATTTCTTGTCTTTAAGTCATTTCATAATATCCCAATTGCTTACGTGTATTTTCTTACCTTGACATAATATATTTTTTACCATTTCATAACATCCTGCCTACCCCTCATGGTGTGATTAAACATAACACGATTTTACATTCTTGTCTTTCATAATACCCCACACACTATATATATGGTGTTTATTACCTTTACATAATTTTTACAATTTTATTCTTAACAATCTCATGATATCCCACCAACCCTGCGAGATATTTGTTAAGAGAACATGATTTTACATTCTTGTTTTTATATCATTTCATGATATACTGCACACCCTTCATGTTGTCTATTACCTCTCCATATTTTTTTCAAATTTCTTCTTTATTATTTTACATTGATGTCTTTATATCATTTCATTATATCCCACACACCCTACATGGTGCTTATTACCGTTAAATATTTTTTTCAAATTAGTTTTTTACAATCACATACTATTCCAGGATACCCTGCATACCCTAAATTGATTTCAAGATGTTGTACATATTTTCATGCTGTTTCATAATATCCCACCAGGCTGTTCTGTTTATCAGATGTTCCTTACTTTACAGGAGCCAAAATGAGGCTGCACACAGTATTATTGTTCTTGTGACACCTTAAAATTGGCTTCATAACAATCATTATTGAATCATACAATCACTATAAAAATAAATCTAAGAATAAAATATATTCTAAAAGTATGATAAGTTGGAGATATTGTATATTTATGTAGCACCAATGCATCCTCTTAGTTTCTGATGTATAGTCTAATTTTGGCCAGTGGGTAAAGCAATCATCTCGCTAAGCTCTGTGGCGTCTACGTTGCAGAACACAAATTTTGGCTGATGGTAACTCACTAGAAGAACATGCCCCATACCCTGCCTCTTTACATCCCCCCAACAACCTCCTGTTGAAATAGGAAGGACTGTCATGATATCTTCCATCCAGAGAAAATGTTCTAAACTTCCAAAGATGGGGCACCAACTTTAGCAAAAAGGCCTTGTCATAAAAAAAAATTGAAGTGTATAATTTGAAATTCGTAAGAAAATAACCAAAACTGAAGGCTAAAACATCCAAATGTTGATGACTCATGTAATTGTGTAGTTTTAATTATTAGTGTTTCAGACCATCTTAATTATCTGAATCATTTGGTGCCCCCTGGGTGCAGGTGGACCCAGACTATGCCATGCCCTGGGTGGGTCACGCCCCTATGCAATGCTCTGGGTCACTCTGATGTAGTACACTCCATCCTCGGGTGGCATTGACTGGAAGAAAGTAAAATAGGGTCACTTTTTTTCAAATACACAAGTGCCTTCAGCACTTAAGTTTAACACTTACATTTGAGGCAAATCAGATAAATTTATATGCAATTTAAAGGTATCGTCAGCTTCCATCATACACTCTTCTAGGGGGGTGGGGTGGTCTAGCGGTTAGCCTCTTGGCATTGCACGAGGCCGTCCGCGGTTCAATTCCCGGTGCTGCCTGTTAGATCATCTTACCTTGCCATTGTTGTCATCCCCATAGATATGATCATTCACTTGTGTGAAGTCAAAAAACGGAGATGGTGTCCATATAGCTGCAAAATTGCTGAGTACACCTTAAACCCCAACACATCATCATCATCATCGTCATCATACACTCTTCTTGATAAGTCTACCTTACACAGCACGCAACAGTTGGTGTGTGCACCTTGCACACTGAGTGTATCCATGTCTCTTCCACCAGAACTATGGGGGTCAGGTGTCAGCTGACCAGTACCAGCACTATTTTCTGTTCAAAAAGAAATTCAACGAAAAACATGGAATAGGTACATGTTGCAAGGTATGATTTAATAACATTCTAGGATGTGTAAAAATGAAGGGAAATATCTTAATTTAAGCATGTGCCAATGCTAGGCAGTTTTGACAGGTTTTTAGGGACCCCTGGTCACTCTCCCCCACAGACCTCTGTGGTCTAGATGACTCCGAGTGGAACTGGCACTGTGGTGGAGAGTGCTCGCAGCCCAGTCTTTCTTACATAAAGTGGAAATACCAATTGTATCACAGATCATGATAGATTTTGAATCAATAAATTATCTTGGCACACGTGTTGTTTTGATGAGGATGATGATGATGATGATGGTGAATGTATCCATAAACCACATGGTGATTATGGGAATGAATGGTCAGTCCAATTGACTGCAGAACATACAGGGGTTATCCAGGGTTATATTTTATGTTAGGGAAAAATGAAAGATTTTTCAGACAGCTGGAAGATTGAGTGTGTACTATAATAGTCTAGGAGCTAACAAGTCCCTGATCAGCTGGGATCAAAATGTCCGACCTTGCTTCTGCCCTCATCAGCCCAACTATGCACCACAATGTGACATTTGCACCAGTTTAGTAGATTAAGATTGGAAATCATTCCCTTGGGGCCTCTGCGAACACTACCCTAGTGGCTGCTTGGATTAAACCATGATTAATAGATGGGCAGTTACTAGTTTATTTTGGAGTGCCTGGTGACTTCAGAGAATCTAAAGGGGCAGTGACTGTGATAATCTGCAGCAGCAAGATGACAAACAGGTGCACAATAAAGGTGCATCCCCACGTGGCGACTAAACCATGGTGATTAGTTGTGTATGGTGGCCCAAAGTGCCATGTTCATCCCGTCCCCAGTGACTAGAATGCTGAGAGAGACAAGTCGCAGGGGAGGGACCAACTTGGCACTTTTGGGCCACCAGGTACCACTAATCGCCAGGGTTTAGTCGGCACGTGGGGACGCAGCTTAAGTCTGTGCTCCCAGTGAGAATAGATGTCTGTATCTAATGTAACTACTCATCTGGACTCTGTATATACTTATAAAGTCTCTGATTCAGGTTAGTATAGGTGTCTATATAAGGTGTACCTACCCATCTGGTCATGCCAATGTTCTAGCAGTGGTTGTTGTGGAAGGACCTGACCACACTGAAGCACTACCCCTAAAACATAACCCACCAACAAAAGGATAAATCAAAAGGACTGACATCACACCAGCATTGCTATCAATTTACACAAAACTCTCCAAATCCAGTGTACACATAAAGTAGCATGAAAGGTTTTTAGGTGTTATATGTATCAATTTCAATGTTTAGGTCAATGCAAATATTAAAATTTATGGCATACTTTGGTGACTGACAAAATGTACTATCTTTGGACAAGATTTAGCATACATGTAGCTCACTGATTCAGCAAAAAGATATGATCACATATCATATTCAAAGATGAAGCTGTATGATCTGAAGGTTATTTTTGTTAGGAAGGCTAACCTTTAGGAGAATCCCTATGGCCAGGATAATGATCAATGTCAGTGACGCCATCCTGCCAATTGCTGGAATACAGATAGCTAAAATGTTCAATTGTTCATAGTATCAGGAATGTAGGATATAATGAAAAAACAACTTATAGATTATTAAGATTAATTCATAAGGAGACTAAGGATCATGTACAAATTAACAGGACAAGCATGAGACTGTGACTTACTTAAGAAAATAATGTGTAGGATGATTTCAATGGCCATAAAGACACAAAAGACGATCACCATTACAATCCAAGGCTTTAACAGCTGCTTCTTCCTCTAAACATTAACAGGAGAAGCAAACTTTTGATGAACCAAGCAATACTTCATGTAACTTCAATTCATGTTAATAATGCTGACAAAAACATGATTCAGACATCTATTGATTTTACATTTATGTAAACAATTGATCAAATTTTAGATTTGAAGGAGTATTATATTTTTTATGATTTGATTGGGAAAAAGTAAATAATTTCTACATCCTTGTGTGGTTCACAGGCTCAATGCTGTAAGCGTTGCCCGGTGGGTGAGAGGACACCCTGGGGCTTCAACTGATGTCATTTAACCCTCTTAAACTATGCACCAACTTATGTGATTTAATCCTCTTATGCTATGCACCAACTGGGTTTGTCTGTTACTTACTAAAATGTCACGTAACTGTTACATTATTTTTCTGTAAGGCTGAGACCTAACCGAGACAGAAATAATCATAACTTTCTGGTGAGGTTAGGTCAAGATCAAATTAAAATAGAATGTCATTGTGACATTCTAATTAGGTGAGGTCTAGACCTCACTTAAACTGAACATTGTTATCACCTCCTGACGAGGGGACATCCAGACCATACCTAAACAGAACGTCACTGTGACAATCTTACTAAGTGAGGTCACAATATTAGCCTCATAAATAACTTTATCAGAACGCCACAATGTAATGTCACAACAGTTGGTTGTTGTGACGTAATTGGGAGTCATCAAAAGAACATCACTATAACCTTACAGTGTGATATAACAATTATCAGTCCAGAACGTTGCTGCAACGCTATTAGAACATCATATCCTTGATTGGGCATGGCACCTCCTCCACCAGGTGTAATATGCCATCCCCCCCCCCCCCCCGCAAAAAAAAAAGCCTTAGTTAACATTCACATCTATTAGCCAGAAAGGGACTCACCGCCATATTAGTGCCCATCTGATTTTAAAAGAAAAAAGGCTATATTTTCATGATTAATATCATATGTTGGTGCTTTGTAGGTATATTTGAATAGGCTTTTACATTTTGAATGTGGGTATGCATTACTGATATATTTCTTGTTTCATAAAGTGATCACCAAAATTTAGACGAGGCCTATAGTGCTATAGAAGACAACCAAATGTGAACACCTTTAATTGTTACTTGAAGCTATCCACTTTAGTTATTCAGGCTTGAGGTTTCTGCATATCCCATAATTCCTACACCTTGTAGCATTTGATGTCCAATAGAATAACAAAAACCTCCATGTGTATTTGACACCCCATAGAACCTGTCAACACTTGATGAACATTTGAGACCCTGTAGAACATAAAAAAACATTTCTTGAACAGTGCTCAGATATTACCTCCTGCTGGACATGTATATCAAAATTTATTTATTCTTGCTTTGAAATGAGTTTCCAATTAATTACAATGTCACTCCGCATATATAGAAAGGGTAGAGAAAAGTCTAAATCTTCTTTATTCATGTGTTTGATAATACATTCAAAACCATGAAAAAGATGCTTAAAATGTCCAAGTCTTTAGTGTTTCTACTTATCTAAACACAAGAAATTGTGTGTGATTCAAAAATAAACACTTATGAATTATAAACAATTTTGGCTTCTAAACATATATCAGGTTAGATATGTTTAGAACCTTGGGGAAGAAATACCAGTAAAGTTTGGTTCAAAAGTCAAAGCTTGGACACATTGATCTGAGGAGGGGAAATGTAACATTAGTTTGAATATGGCTGACCAAGAAATTGGCCAGAGCAACCTTCATTTATTCTATGTGTAGTTCAACCTTTCTCCACCAGGTGACACTGTATGCCGATTCTCCATAGCGATTTGAGATTTCTTCTTAATATTTTATGTAAATTCATCTTAAACTCAGAATATTTTCTAGTTACCGTAGAGTGTCTAAGAAATGAATATGGAATGTAATTGAAGGTATTAAATTTTTAAGTTTAAGGAAAATTATTGTATGAATCTCAGAAGCCTGCCTTTAATGAGAAGTCCATACAATTAACATAACTAACCTGAGCAAATCATTACTTGCAAAAGGAAATGGACACAATATAGCTCCCTCTCCTAATTTAGAAATATAATGTCAACACATTTATACCCAAAAGTAAGTTTATTTGATCAAGATGTAAAGATATCTTATCTTTCCATGTGTTTTGTCATGTTGTTTGAGTTGCATTGCTGTGTGTATTATAATTCATTGAGAAATTATTTTATAACTAGAAAAGTTAAAAGGGTAAGTTAATGCAATCTGCAGTTATGTAGATGAACATGTGGGGGAGTATAGGGTTAGTGGCAGGGGACCAAAATAACCAGTTTAGGGTTCCACCTGTGAATGGGTGTAATTACACACCCCTTTGTACCCACAGCTGGCCATGCAGTCCCTCTCCTTTCATGCATCTATATTTAGGTTGTAATTCACACCCCTCTGTCATGTAACCCCACCCTTTTAGATCCATGTGTGAATAAAGTCAGTTTGCATCTAGCCTCCAAAGAGGACAGACCTGTTTCAGACTTACTCATTTACCCCTGTATATCATGGGCCCAGCCAGGGCACCTATATAGTTTTGGGAGTTAGAATATTACTATGGACTAAAACAGTACCTGAGTCCTGGACTGAGCAGGGGCAAAGGTATTAAGTTTTATAAAGATATCTGTAGACATTGTCAAGGCAGGAAACAACAGACGCTTTAGACTTTCGATGAAAATAAAAGCGTTCAATCTACTTTGTTTTAGAAATATAATCAGTGGAATCTCATAAACACTGAATTCTATGTCTTTCTTTGGTTATTTGAAAATGAAAAAAGTAAAGAAACTGGCATCTCAAATGTTTTTTTATCTTCACCCAGATAGTAATCTTTATGTTGATACAAGCTATGTGTAGTATAGTTTGGAGAGAAGAGACCATGGTGGCAATCATGCTCTGCCTATGTGGCCCGTTGCACAATACCTATCGTAACAACGCAAGGTAGCAAATTAACAATACCTTTTATGGCAACTTTGCGCATAATAACACACATTTTGGAACTCAAGAAAAAGCTGTTTATAATGCTGTTAATGAGCTATTATTTTTACAGAATATAGCCCTACAGGGTCCCTTTATATATACAACTTACAGAATTTATTTTAATCCAGTAGAAACAAAAATAATAGAGGTATCGTCATAATGACCAATGATGCCTGTGGCCTGTTGCACAATGATAGAATAGTGCATCAGTTCATTGTTACTTTGATCATAACAGTACGTGTTTTGACAATAAAAAAAATCATAGATAGAATGATTGTAATGAGCTGTAATCTTTACAGGAGTTTTTATATTTTTTTCCCTTTTTACATCATTTTACAGAACCTAATTTGATCAAGTAGAAACAGAGATATAAGGATTTCGTAACAGCACAATCTTGTGCTGTTAAAGTTATCGTTGAGTGTGTGCTGTTACGAAATGTCATTGTGCAACGGGCCACCGAAGCTGGGTCCACAAGTAGGCCACAATAATATGGTCAACAGATGATAAAGACATGGGTGTTTTATAGTTAGCCCGCGAGTCATGATATCACCTCTCGTCATGGGACATGACCTCTGATGACATCACACCCTCATGATGACATCATTACTTTCGATCAGCCGTCTCAACCCCATCGTAGCGCACTGCACCCTTGGAAGGGTTCACCTGGGAAATAGCAGGAATCCAGTCTTAATATGTTTTATTGGTCTTGATACATCAACATGATCTTTACATTTTGAGGATATTTAAGGAAAGAGAAGGGTTATCTCTTTAATCAAATTGCAATAGTTCTTCAAATATTGTGTGTTGTTTATTAAATGAAAGTGCACATTTTGTCCTATCTAATGGGGTAACTCACATTTTTTGTAAACTATAAGTAAAGTAGATGAAAAGGTTTAAGTTCAGTTATGTTTTGAATGACGATATCTCGATCAATAATTTCTCTAAAGGTCTGAAATTCTGTAGGAAGTACAAGGAACTGTGTCTTATTTCAATGATATAGGTCCCAATTTTACTTTATTTAAAAAACAGTAACTTTTATTCTTCTTTTTTTCAGGATATAGCCAGAGTTTAGATATGTACCTTGAAATGCAAGTGAGACATCCATCATCAAAAAATAAAAGTTGAAATACAAATCATTGCATTTATGATTCATTTCTTCTGGGTGCACTCTTTTACTCTTTTGGAATGTTATCAAGTATTAGTCTTGCAATGAATTTGAGATGCCTATGTATTGGCTACAATGTAGCAAATGGCGATACTGCTCTTTTAATGGAACTCATGTACAATAGTAATGAAACATGAAGCCATTGACTGTGTTTACAATAGATATCACATTTTATGGAATAGTTTTTGTGATAATGCAAATGCAACAATTTTTGTGTAACACTGATGGTGGGATGTGGGTTAAAAATGGAACTGTGTGGACTTCCACATTCTAAGTTGCCAAAAGTTTAGAATATGTTACCAAAGGCACTACATGAGAAACCTATAAAAAAAAAACACCAACAGCAACTGTCAACCATATGTGAAGGAATTGACCTCACAGAGATGATATCATACTAACTCATTTGATACCCTTGGATTCCAATAGCATGACAATCACTACAGCCATTTTCAATGGATTAAGTCCACCACAACTTTTAGATTTAAGTCTTTAATTTCCATGGGATCAAAGACATTATTCCACCTACCTTGTCAAACTTTTCATACTCCTGACAGTCTTTTTTGTAGAAGGACACCACGAAACTGAAGCAGCATATCTGGAGAGGATGTCGTACAAGTATTAAAGACACTGTATCATCAATTGGGTTCTCAGTTTAGGAACACCCATGTTTTGGCTGAGTATGAGTTCAACATTGTTTTTGACCATTAAAATGTCATCTGAGGATGTCATTAGATATTCATGAATTTGGCCCACTTTTAAATGACTACAATGTATCAAATGCAGACAGTGTTAAAGATGATACTGCTCCTTTAAAGCTGATAAATCTGACAAATCTGAACAGTAAACCTTGAAGGTACAGTAATTGATGCTCTCAAACTAGAACTAGAACATGTGCTGAATCAGAAAGCTCTTATAGTTGTAGAAATATTATGAAACTTGAAAAAGGGGAATTTCAGATAGCAACAACTTCACAGATATGTTTCAAGTGTTGATGAGGTTTCTTCAGACAATTTGACTCATTTAATTGAACTGCTCAATGTAGCCCTAAAAACAATTTCTGAAATTGTGTAAAACCCAAAATTTTTGGAATCAATTTTCCAAATAAAGCCTAGAATGTTGCCAACCATTGCATCAAACAAGAAAATCACAACACAATGTTTGTGACAATAAATTGTCTCCCAGCAATGGGAAATGTGGCTGCCAAAGTTTGTTGCCCCATGAAACCCCCTTAACAAATATAACCCTTACAATCAGCACAATCAAGAGACTGTAGGTGACCACGGCCACAATATGAACTGCTGTACCCAGGACTGAAATAAAGGGGAAAAAAATCTTAGAATCACAAAACAATCTGAAGGAGAGTTCTAGGTACATGATAAAACTTGCCAACTAAAACTTGTAATTGATTTCATTAGTATCTTGTATTGTCATAGCTAAAACATTACTATAACAATCGGTTTTCAATACAAAAAGCTTGTATTTGTCCCACCTTTGCCCTTCATACATGCTTCAATCAGTCATATCATGTGTGAGGTATTAATGGCAACTTACTTGAAAGAGTCAAGAGGATTATGACAATTATTAAGAGCACACAATACACAATCGCCATCACCATCCATGGCACCAGCAGACCCTTACGTCTCTACAACATACAATAACATGTTACTTGGACTAGCCATCCATGGCACCAGGACACCCTTACATCTCTACAATGCACAATAACACGTTACTGGGACTAGCCATCAACAGCACAAGCAGACTATTATATCTCTACAACACACAAAAGATATAAGACAATTTACAGTACCACCATTGAATGTGGCAGGAAGTAATAGTATGCTATATACTATGTGTTATTATACCATTATCAAAATTGTGAACAGCTCTACTTTTTAATTCTGTAATATTTAATATGATATATTTAATATGTTTAACTAGACCAAAGCAGAGCACAAGCTACAATACCTTTATCTGTATCCCAAATACATAGGATACAAATATGCTAATGAAGACCACCAAAAAACATTTTCTGGGGCCTAAACCCCCTAGGAATAATTTTACAAAAATAAAGACCACCAAAGGTTGAAACATGTTCATTGTATAATGGCGAAGGTCCGTCGCCGGTACCTTCCGCCAGGTGGCGTGGGTGTACCATCAGTCCTAATTACGTGCATGACCACTGTTTGGCGCCACTGGCTTTCAACATGGCGGAGACGTCACGTTACGGCAGTTGGACAGTAAAAAAACTTAAAACTGAACTTGTTAACCGAAATGGTTCGACACGTGGACGGAAGGCCGATCTTGTGGAGAGGTAAGTAGCAATTTAACTGAAAAACCCAATTAAATTAATGTTTGAACTTTTCATTTTCTTTACCAATGGCTAAATGTTCGACCAGGTCCAGGGGCAGGGACCAGTTTGGTGCTGTAAACAGGGGCCTCAATGTCGTCCTGTCGTATGTAACCCTATAAACAAACCTAATGTAATGCTGTCAAATTTGACAAATCGTGTTGTTCCATTTTGTTATATCATGAATTTCCACGTTGTAAGTCATTTAAAACCCAAAAATGCCGATGTCATCCTGTCAGTTTTAAGGGTCTACACACGTCTGGTTGCCAAGTTCAAAATGTAGTCTTTAGATTTGCACACATTTTGGACTGATTTTGTGAATTGGCTGAGACATTCCCCGAACATTAAGTGCAACTTCACAAGTTTGACACGTTAAAGTAGGCTGAATGATTGTATAGCCTATGATATAGATCTAGGCTAACGTTATAGGCCTATCACAAGGAAAATGTTAAAGCTGAGAAAGTTATTGATAAGAGAATGTCTAGCATTATTTTACAACGTAAGTTATTAGTATTTAATCACGTAATGAGTTTGCTATTTAAGGGTGAAATGATCAAAGAACAATCTGACAAAGTTGAATCATTACAAAATCAATGTATTTGATATGATTATTTTCTTCACTTCAATGCATACAGGCCAGCCTCCATGGGCTTTATAGCACTCTGTCTAGGCGTGGATGCCTACTTAGCCCTAGGTGATGTGATAGGCCAAATGGAGTGGGGGGGGGGGGAGGAGGAGGTGCATCTCAGTTTTTTAAAATGTCCGTACATACTTAATGGAAGGCCCCTAATATTTGCAGTGGAAACATGGAAAACTGAAAATTTAGAAAAAAACAAACAAATATGACAGAAGTGCCCTTAGAAGTTAGATAAGCATTTGACCTATTTTACCGATTTTAGTTTTCACACATTCGTCTTTTTTTAAAGCTACCTTGTAGATCTATGTCTTAATACCAAGGAACTTTGTGGTGTCTGAATGTATTTTTGATTAAATCATTCTGTTTGTTCCCTAAATCAAATATTATATTTATATATATGTATATTTGTTCATCAGGAAAATAATAATTGTCAAATTTATAAGGATCCCACCAATTTCCTCAGATATTGCATATCACCTATTGAAAACACAAAGTACCATGGATCATTATTGAATCGTTCTACATTCACTTGCCTTTGTCTTTAACATTCCAAAAGTTCCCAATCATCAACTTTTTTTTTTCAATTATTAAATTCGGGGCCCCACTCCATGAATTGTAAGTTTAAAAAGTTGGAATGGATTTACTTTTCTTAATATATTTCATTATTGTTCAAGTTACTGCTCTTAGTGCACATAAACCATCATGTGTATCTCAAGAAATACGATGGTATCAAGCATTTTAGGCCTTTTCTAAACCTCCTAGAAAGATTGAACTTAGACACAAGGAAACGTTAATTATTCCTGCAAAAACTGGTAAATCATATATGTACTTTCAAAGCCAGTGAGTGCTTTTCTAGCCCATAATTTTTGTTGCTGTAGATATTGTTGTTGATGTTTTTTTGGCTCATACCTTTTTCAGACTGGAAGCCTATGATAGGAACAGAAATTTCCAAAATATCCCGATCATAATGCCAGATGAGGATCCAACTGATTGGCCCACTTCTGGATTCAAATCACTTGATAATGCTAGCCGTACAAAACTTCCAAATGTCTGCGAAAGTCACGTACAGGTATGTATTTCTTGCATTTTTTATAGAATGGGGTAAATCAAGGTTTCCATACGACGCATAGGCTGACCCTTTTATGTCATGGTGGTGCAGCAGAACATCATTTCAAATCAAATGAACAATTTGAAAAGAATTCACACCACGTGGGCTTTAACCAATGAAATTGGAATATTAGATAAACACACAAGATGTCGACATCCCAGTCACTATGATAACACCACCTGGTAATACAACAATTACCCAATGAATTTGTGATTTTTCAGGGTTTTAGCCACCACATAAATTAAAGATGGCACACTTATGTGATATTCAAATGGTCAGAATAGATTTATTTACCTCATCTCAATTTCATATCTGACCTCATAATATAAATCATGCCCAAAGATGATATATTATGGCCAAAAAAAACATCAACCATCTGGGCCGATGCCACAAATAATTTCTCAGTGGCTCTGTTACAAAACTAAAGCCTGCCTTTCAGCCTATGCATTAAGATTTAAAAACTAAGAATAATTCCCTTTACGTCTAATGTAATCCTACAAGGTAGATTAAGGCCTGATATTTCAAGAAGCCTTACTTTACCTTACCATAACCTTTTCCTGGTTTAAGGCGACCTTAAAGCAAACCACAACGCAAAATTATCAAAATTTAGTAAATTTTTTAAATTTTCAAAATTGATCCTGACATCTTCAACTACACTCATATAAATCATATTGCCAGTTAAAATCAGATATTGGTGGCTAGAAGTCGATAATTATGATCCTTGGAAAGAGGATCTGTTTGTTTTTGTTTTCTGGTCTGCAATCAACTTGTTGGGGAATCCCCCCATGTGACCCAACTGCCCCATAATCAGTGATGTCATCTTCAGGGTCAATAGGTCAATTCCTCCCCTTTCCTTTCTGTACTGAGCCAGGCTCATCCATGTTTGCCTCCTCTCAATTCCCACATCATTCTCCACCCAAAATAATACTCATTAGAGACTCTGCTAGCAGAGTGAAAATGCAGGGGGGATTCCGGAAATGACATTTTGATGATGTCATCAGTTTTTGGGTAAACAATCTAGGTATTTGTGTGGACCACACAACAGACCAAAACAAGTCAGAAAATGAGTATTCATGACAGTCTAAATCTGTTTTTGAATAAAATTTTGCATACCATTCTGTTATCAGATGACACATGATCATACATGGTTTGTAAACAAACAAAGTTCACTGAAAATTTTATTTGACAATATATAACTGATTTGTGTTGTGGTTTGCTTTAAATGTCTGGACTTAGCACACCTTAAACATACTTTCTCTTAAACTAAAAGGTCGACATGGGTATTTCAAAACACCTTGCAACCTTAAAGTTTAAGGTCAATTTCAATCTTTATGAATTGGCAATAATAGCTCATTTCTGCATCTGAATTCACCCTACCACGGATAGCCAATTTCTTAAATTTTACCTGCAAGTAGCTTTTTAACTATGGGCACAGAGTAACCAACAAATGTTGTCGTACATCTGTTACCTTACGCATGCACTTAGCAGGATAACGTTCATAATCAAATTAGTGCTTACACTAAATATAATGTAACACTCTGAAAATTATATGTACTTTTATGTTAATACTAGTCAAATGAAGTGGAAAATAAAAAAAGATCAACCTGTTCCAGTAATAAGAGCCTCACCTATCCCTCACCTTAATTTCTAAGGCACCTCCCGACCTACCCTAAAGGAATCACTTTAAACTAAGTGTTCTTTGAGGTAATGTGCTTCAAAATACGTCTAACCTTAAATCTTTTTTGACTTTAAGGTTGGCTCTTAAACTCTCTTGAAACTGTCTTAAATGTGTCAAAAGTTTAAGGGTAAGGAGTTTCGAAATATCTATCCTAAATATTTAGCTATCAATCAGAGATGCCATTTTTCCTACTTTTTGGTAATTTTGGATTGCACCACTGATATTTCCTTCATCACTTTAATATCTGTTTGAGAGTATTTTTGTGTTTTTCCTTTTTCCTTTTTCTTTTTTATTCACGAAAGATTATACAGATTATTAAGACTTCAGCAAGAATATTGATGCTGATTTTCTAGGCTGATGCTGTCCATAGTGGCAATACAGTTTTATGACTACGTAAAAGTTACAAGTATATAGCATATTCTCAACAACAGGTTCACATTAGGTAAATTCTAAGTACACTATTCAAGACCTAAGATTAACCACTAAGTATGTTTACAGGTTCATTTGTACAGCCTACTATTTGATTTTCAATTACATCATCTCGGCTAATTGATTTCCAGCCTAGAGATTTGTCAATTAGATAACGTTCAATATTACATCACACAATTTTTGAAGAGTCCAGCAGCAATATGTTTTTTAACCCTCCTCTTAAGTGTACTAAGGGTTCCACTGTCCCGAGTTTCCCTTGATAGTTTTGCCCAAAGGGTACCTCCTAAATGGTAAGTAGATTTAAAAGCCTGGGATAGTCTTGGATTTTTAAGTTCAAAATTGATATCTTTTTTAGCTGCTCGTGTATTAACTATTGGTACAACCATGTCATTTTTCGCTTGTGCCCTTTTAATACATTAAGCTAAGGAGATGCAATATTCTCCCGTCATTTAATTTGTCTACCTTCCCCTTCTGATAAACTATTCAAGTACAAAATTCAGTGTCAAATCTGTATTCCTAGAAGTAGAAAATATGTTTCCTACTTTTCCTACTTTTTGATCAGTCGAGTGGCATCTCTGATTAATCCAGTTTTTAGTGCACTGAACGAATGACTGACCAATTAATGTATCTGTTACAAATTTTCCAAGGATTGTTGTGAGCTGTGCATTTTGATCATGTCATTTTTCTAATTACTATAGATTAAACAAATAAATCTAATCCTGAGGCATTTACCTGGTTAGCTACATTAATAAATTATACTCTATACCCTTGCACCCAGATAAAAAGTATACTTTGATATTAAAGGATGCACTGATTTCGGAGGTAGGTCTCATTGTGGACGTTGAGTTATAACTTATTTGTATTCCTGTTTTTCAGGCCTACATTGAGTACAGACAAGTTTCGGATGGTCAAAGTGCTAAGGACCTCAAAGCCATAGGAATGGGTAGAAAGCTGATGGCTTCCATGCGAGTAGAGGCCTGCAGCATAGTGGAGAGTGAAGGATTTTGTTTTCTGTCGGGTATTGTCAGGGCAGCAATGAAGAAGAAGGTAATTTATCATTACATTTCAACCTTTGGTAATAGGTGAAGTCAGCCCAAAGTCGCGCCAGAGTAAACTTGACCCCCTGGTTAACTCAGCCCCTAGTGGTTTTTTTACAAATCTTTATGGTAGATTTTGACTGTATGTCTGTAGCTTGTGACTGTATGTCTGTACGTCTGGTTAGCAGAAGTTTTTAATGATTTTGTTGTCAATTTGCTCCTTCTTAAATTTGTATTACCTAGGTATAGGAAGAATTATGTTTCTGAGAACATTCTTTTGTGAACCATAGTTTCCAGCAAGAATGCCTGATGTGTGAAACTTTGTGCACATCTATCAATATTCCATATCTGAGACGGGCCGACTTAACCATGGCATGACTTCACCATTGGCCCAATTTCACCTGTATTCAAACCAGAAACCTGTGTTATGCAAACCCTTGATAATTAATGTACACGAACCAGACAGATCCAACTGAATTCCTTTTAAGAGTAGACATGTGACTGGCTATGGTAAAAGCTAAATAGTTAATCTAAAACAATCAATGTAAATGTAATTGATTTTCTATGACTAGGAAAAACTGGTAATCATACATGACGTAGAGTTGAAGTAGGACTTAAAACGTAAGTACAGAAAAGTTACTGTTTTGGTTGGTTTTTTTTCAGCTCACCTACCCTGTAAAGGTAAAGCTGCAGCGGCATGGGGAGGTACTAAACAGCAGATGTGAATGCCCTGCAGGCAAGGGTCCTCATGGAACGTGTAAGCATGTGGCCGCTCTCCTCCTCATGATATCAAACTTCGTGCGCACAGGAGAAATGATCATGAAAAAGGGATGTACAGACGTACTACAAAGGTTCAATATACCACAAAGAAAATATGACGGTGAGTGTAACGATAACAAATAACACTTTTTAGGAAGGAACTGTGCCTCATCAATAACATTAACAGGCAAGCCAGTCAGTAAAAGCAACTTCCAAAGAAAATAGCTTAAAATTCTAGAAATATTGATATTTTACAATAAGTACGAGACAAGAACTATTCCATCTTGATATAGAGCAACAAAATTCTGCATTAAATCCTAACTTTGTTTAGTGTGGTCATGGAAACTGATAAAACTCTACCCCTAATCCCTGTATAGAAAAAAAAAAGTTTCTAGGTTTTAAACAAATCTAAAACAAAAAATCAAAATATCCCAATATAGTATGAGAATTATGTGGAGCCACATAATTCTGAAATTCCCAATTACAAGTAAGATTCTTATTTTCACAATAGTGGAAACTGACAAGAGAAATCTCTCTAGGCCTATAACTACTCTACCTCGAGATTATCTTTTGCAAATTCAGTAGAATCTCGCTCAGGCCGAGAGTGATTGTGACATCGTAAAATGTTGACAGTTAAGAAGTCATTGGAAATATCTATGAGTATGTAATTAGTTTATCTGTGGATAGCACAAAAATAGCCCCTCATTCATTTTTTTCAGCATAATGACTTGCTACAGAAAACACAGGGCTGGCAGGAAAATCGTTGGGCTGGAAGTAGACAGGGAGGATAAGCATAGGGCCAGAAGGGGAGGAACAAGACCAAGAGGGATGGCACAGGGACAACCCTGTGGACCCCTGATCCTCTCTAGTCAGCCCTTATCCCCTTTCAATACCCTGGAAACTCTTGATCTGCGCTAGTTGACCCTTACCCCTATGTAGATCCCTGATCCTCTGTTTTAGAAAGGAGGTGTCGACTAGAGACATCAGGGGGCCCTCAAGTTATGGGAGGGGGTAAAGGTCGACTTATGAGACTAGGAGTAACAATACCACACTAAAATTATTATTTGAATTTTCGATGATTTTTAAATGTCATTCAGATCTGCCTGGTAAAATGTGTTTTATTACTTTACACAGGATTAAGATTGGACATTACAATCCAATGATATTAGCAAAAATATGATAATATATGTTGATGCTTTTGCATTGATTTTACAATAGAAGAACAGCAGAGCAACAGGCTCCCAAAATATTTTTTTCTCCTTTTCTAGCTAATTTCAAGCTAAAATCCATGGATCTTTCATTATTTTTTACATTAATTAATTAGTTTTGCTCTGTTGGTAGAATTAGGAAAGATATAATAAAACTCCTATCACCGACCTGGTAAAATCAGGAATTTTAAGGTCTGTCACACGTTTTATCAGAGGTTGTGGTATTGCTACTAGGAGGCCCTCAGATTAAGGGAAGAGGAAGAGTATTAACTAGAGAGGCCAGGGGGCCCAGAGGATCAGGAGACAGGTTTAACTAGAGAGGACGCCCTCAGGTTAAGGGATGTATGGGTCAGCCTCCTCCCCTCAGACACACCTATTCAGTGCCCCCCCCCCCCCCCACCCACCCACCTCAGATGCCGGATCCCCTCTGCTCTGACACACTTATTAGGGCTATAGAGGGGGGGGGGTTTGTGTCGCATTTCGAATTTAAGAAATGGCAATGTCGCACTGTCACTAAAGGCAATGTCACCTGTCGATCTCTCCCTCTCCCCTGACGTCTTCCCTCTCCCCTGACCTTTACCCCTCTCCCCTGATGTGTGAAATAGAGCAGGAGAGGGCCGGGAGATAGAGCAAGAGAGGGCCGGGAAATAGAGCAGGAGAGGGTCGGGAAATAGAGCAGGAGAGGGTCGGGAAATAGAGCAGGAGAGGGCCAGGAAATAGAGCAGGAGAGGGCCAGGAAATACATGTAGAGCTAGAGAAGGAAGGGCCTCATGTGTACAGCATTTTTGGGACCATGTCACAAGAGGTCCCTGTCACTGAAAAGTTTGTACACAAGGAGGAGGACTGACCTCGTGCATATGTTTGATTTAGCTTCACTTAGGAGACCAGTCTCTATATGAAGGCCTTGCTGAGAGACCACCCAAAATCCAGTCCAAAATATCAGTTCAGTCCTAAATGTCCTAGTATTTCTCCTAAGTTGCCCCCCTGCCCTTTCCTACTGTTCTCTTAGTGCGGCCTAGGTGCTCGACAGGTGTCAAATTTAAAGATGTCACCTAAGTAGCCCATACCCTCTCATACCCCCCCCCCCCCCCCCCCAGAAGCTCAGCAGCGTCATAAGATTTCACCTAAGTTGCCCTTTTCCCTCTCCCATCCCTTCAGAAGCTCAGTGCAGCCTAGATGCTCAGCAGGTGTCATACAATGTCACTTAAGTCATTCCCTACGTCATAGGGTGCCCCCCTGACAGAATTGCCTGCTAGCCAGGGTTCTACTGTATTTCAGTTACATTACCAGGTTGTTGCTATTCCAAAACTGGTCTTATTCTTACTCTTTGCAAAATGATCCGGTAAAGCAATCCATCCTCTAATCAACCTTTATCTGATCTCATTTAGGGTCTCCACGAAAAGCAGAGGACATAGGCGATATTCATCCCTCTCGCATGGCTGATCCAAGGCCAATGAAGTACAGAAACATGGAAGGGTACAATGACCACGTCCGAAATGCTATCATCAACTACTGTGCTGATACAAATGCTGACATCACAATGAGATATTTGTACTCCAAAGCTGATCTTCAGGCCGCTGCCGAAGACCACGACTATTGCCAACTTCCCTTCACTGAGTACTTTGTGGACAGAGCAAATTCAGTAAGTGGGGCCCTTGATGGGGGGGTCCTAATGTCGCATGTCGAAGTTAAGAAAGGACAATGTCGCCATGTCGAATTTAAGAATAAGCCCTGTCAAATGTCACTAATGGCCATGTTGCATGTCGATCCTAAGAATAAGCCATGTCGTCATGTCATATTTAAGAAAAGCACATGTCGCATGTCACTAAGCCCAAAAACGGCAGTGTCGCCGTGTCGAATTTAGTGGTCAAGACCCATGTAAGTCCTATTTCTAAAATATTCGTAGCACCCCCTTATCATGCAAAAAGATCTAATAAATCTTTCTGGAAATTCTTCAGGAAACAAAGCAATTCCTGATGGAATTCAGGAGGTATCAAGGGTACTTAGATAGTATTAACTAGACATTTTTTGATTTGGGGAGATTGGATATATTTCTTTGTTTTACTTATCATTTCCTGAAAACTAATTTAGTTGGATGACACAAATAAAGTTCTGGAAAAATCTATGATTTTATGTAGTCCTAGCACTCGAAATATACTTTTGTCCCTTCTTTTTTTTAGATCTCCAGACCGGAAATAAAGGAAACAGAAAAGCAAACTCGTCAACAAAGTGGCTGTCGTGCTTGGCATGCAGAAAGGGAATGGAGGCTAACGGCCTCCAAATTTGGTGATATCGGGAAAGCAACTCATTGAAGAAATATGGACAAGTTATGCTCCTCTATTTACACCAAGAAGAATCTAACTCACCCCGCAGTGGTTCATGGCAGACAATATGAGAGCATTGCCATTGAGGAGTTCCAGGTAAAACATGGAGTGAATGTGCAGAAGGCAGGTTTGTTTGTATGTCCAGAACATCCATATCTGTCAGCATCCCCAGATGGCCTCGTTGGTGAGTCTCACGTTGTAGAAGTCAAGTGTCCCTATTCAGGCAGGGATGAGGAGGTGAGACCACACTCAAAGTATTTCCCCTATCTAAAATCTGTTCAGGGGAAAACAGTCCTCAAAACAACCAGCAAGCACTACGACCAAATTCAAGGTCAGCTTGCCATCACTGGGAGGAAGGTTTGCTATTTTGTAGTGTACACCTTTGAGGATCTGTTTGTTCAGGAAATCCCAGTTGACATGGAGTACTGGCAGCATAGTTTGCTGCCAAAGTTATCTCTTTTTTACAGCAAATACTACAGGCCTTATGTCGCAAAGCAGCTGTAAGTTGTTGGTGGTATTTTCTATTTTTGACAATCGTCATTTGAAATGTAAAACCAGTGCCTTTAATCTAATGAAGATGTCAACGTTAGCTTGAAATGTATTTGTTTACAAACAGAACATGAACAGTACTTTCTGAATTGTATTTACGGCAATGAACAGGGAAGTTGACCCACAGAATTGTATCAGACATCTGGCCTTCCAACTGAGTGAAACAATTGGAAAATTGTGAAGTAAGATCATCTACTTAGCGTTGTTAAATGTTTGCATACTTTCCTTGACAAACCAACTACGTTTGTAAAACTTGTATGACTGTTTGAATTACCTCAGGTTCTTCAAATCTCCTCAGGATGATTCTCTTTGTGAAAAAATGAACTGAAATGTTGGGTTTGATATCAAATAAAGTTCAAGTAATCATTACATCCTTTTATTTGTATGTGTCTTATCTCACTATAATCTGCCTCTTCTCTCACCAACATCTAGTGTCCAGTGTTAAATCAGGGGATGGTAACCAGGGTTCGAAATTAACTTTTCACATCTGTAATACATTTTAGTATCTCCAGGCTGACGGCCAGAAAAGTTAATTTCGAACCCTGGGTAACCATGGGGCAATGTTGTAAAATAACTTCACATTTATGAAAGCTATGGATAGGGATTGCAGACAGCTGACATAAGCAATACTACAACCCCGGGAAAATATGTGGACAAAATAGAAAAATCACTTATTTAACAAGGTTGGCCTTAGTTATTTGACAATAACTTTAATTCTGAGAGGAGAGAAAAGCCAATACTACCATAGGAAAGAGGAGATTCCTGAGCATGGGAATACGAGATTTAATCATAGCTGGACTTAGTATGACATTTTTATTTGCACAAATATCACCAGAGATGGCATGTTATTTCAACTCACCAACATTCATCCATTGTGGGCCATTTTTTTCCAAAATGTTTTTATCAGGGCTCTACATGCCGAGGAAATATGGCAAAAAAACGGAGATCCGCAGAAGGAACTGCTCTCTTTAATGCTATAATGCAATTAAATGGGCAATAAAAAAGAGATCCGCGGATTTTAGCTTGAAATATATCAAATATAGTCAAATTTATGGAAAAATGAGCGTATTTGGGGGTCCATGGCTCTGCTTATGATTTAATATAAATTTGGTACAAAAATGTATTTTTTTGTTCATTACATTTTTCTCAATATCTTGGGAGTGCTATATACGATTTTGATTCTGTTTAAAGTTATAATAAGCACATGAAAATGCGGATCCCATAAACATTGACAGTTCACTGAAAATCGAAATACTATATTTAGTGTGGTATTGCTACTGACATCAACAAAGAGCTGTCAGAAATGGCAGACGACCAGCAGGGATAACTGCATGAGGGCTACCAGGAGTATCAGAGGTTCATAATGGGTAACTGAGGGACATGCAAAAAAAGGGAGCAAGAATAATTCTTTGTATCTAAAACACACATTTTAATTAATTAATGGATTTCTCATTCATTAAATATTTCTGTATCAAAAAACTAAGTTGCATTCCAGAAACCCGACCAAACCTAGTTCTCTGTCCCAACTCCAATGTTTTTAAGGATTTTTTGTTGACAAATATTAAAATTTTGTGAAATGTCACAGAAATACAGAATTTCCGTTCACTGTAAGCCATTAGAGATATTTTCCAAAATTAAAAAAAAATCCTAACCTACGTACCCTAATTTTTTGTACATAACTTTTTTTTAAATTTAATTCTGGAAAATAATTAAGGTTTCTAGCCATTCAGGGGCCCCCGATGAGCGCTTACCAGCATTGCATAACAGGTGTGGACCCCCCCCCCCCCGCCTCCCCCCCCCCTACCTACCACGCCTCCCCCCTGTCTGTGTGGTTGCCATAGTGAAACTGAAACAAACCACCCAACCAGGACAACCAGGCTGTGGAAAAGAATCTATTGGGCATACCCTCTGGGCCTCCTCTCATACCCATGTCTCCCTCTAATAATTCTGTTGGGCCTGTTTCTCCTGCCATCCTAGTTATCTATATGATCAGTAAAAGTTATAGTTCCACCAGGCTAACACTGATAAGCACTCATTGGATTAAAGTTTCGAAATTTTCCAGGGGATGGCCACCCATAACCCCTCACTCACCTCCCCAGATCCCCCATAATCATTATTATACTACCTACAATTCTAAAATCTTGCCCCCCCCCCCCCCCCCACTTACCCTATCCTGGATCCGCCCCTGGTTCATGAAAACTTTTGTGCAAAATTACTGATAAATTATCAAGTATATTTGACATTTGAAGTTCCCCTTTTTCCGATAGTATCCAGGATCACGCAGGGCAATATCAAGGACTGACTTGGGAAATCCAGGGTGGTTGGCTGCTCAGGCAATTGAATGTTTGTTTAGGTTAGCCTACGGTAATGAGCAGCAGATTGACTAAAATTGCCATATCTCGAAGATCATTGTTGTTATATATCATTTAAAAGCTCTGATTTTTCTCTATCTAGGGACATATTGGACCACATTTATAGATTTAAATTCGAGAAAATAATAATTAAAATTGCATTTTTTCACTTTTATTTTTTGAATCAAGATTTCTCACTTAATATTATTCTTAAAATTTTGAAACTTGGTAATATTGTCCCTAACATTTGTTTGGAGGGGATTTGTCTCAGATTTTTTATTCAGGCCCTAGTTTTCATTTTCTGACAAAATACAGGAAGCTTGTTGCATTTTTTTTCATTTTTACAACTTGATTTTCTAGATTTCATAAAATTAAAACTAGGCCCGAAATAAAAGATCTGAGACATGGATCCCTCCACAAGACTAGTATATACATGCCCATTCTCGTCTGTGAGATGGATGTAATTTGCTACGTTGTAACTCCTGAATGGCTGTGCCAATTTTGTGACGTGACCAATAACATTGCTGGATTACGTTCTAACACTGCAAAACATGTTGCCAGCCGCTGCATCGTTAGGCTAACATCAGCATATGTTAGCCAAACAATGCACAGGCAAGACAGCCACTTCAACAGGGTTCGAAATTAACTTTTCTGGCTGTCAGCCCGGACATAATACAATGTATTACAGGTGTGAAAAATCGGGGCTGATTTTAATATAATTTTCTCAAAATTTATTTGTCAGCCCTGATTCAAAACAATGAGCCTGGGGCTGATGGCTGACGTTAATTTCGAACCCTGCTTCAAGAATTTAAAATTCAAGGGAAGATCAATTTTATTATTCCCCTAGTAGGGAAATACAACACTTGAATAGTAAATATATGGTCACTACGCCATTAGGGGTGAAATGAAAATGTCAGGTCCAAATTCAGTGAAATTATTACATATGCAATTAATCTGAATTTCTTTTCCTTTCTTAAGTGAAGAATTTTGCTGTTTGGTACCCTTCAACAAGAACTGACTATAAGTGCTACATAGATGCACTAATAAAGATGATAGACAACTTCATTGATCCTTTACCACGTTTTTGTTTTATTCTTGCTATGGAATGTAGATCATCTATACAATTTACAACTTTTCATGTGTTTATGAAGTCTGAATTATGTTGAGATACAACAGGTCGATTGCTAAGCTTTATCTTTCTAATTGATGTCACAGTTCCATTCCATTACATTATGCAACTTGATTTATGAACATGCTTGCGAATCTACATTGGAATATAAAAACTACTACAACAGCTAAAAACTTAACAATATAGTCAATGACGGATAAATCACAGATGATATGAAGTTAAAAACGATTCACCCTTTTGTTAAAAGCTAGCAAAGTAGCATAATTTTATGCATTGTACAGTATCTCAAATGTTCCACTTGTGTCCTGCCATCCATGTAGCTGAAGTATTCACATTTTGTTAAATTACATCTAAGCCAACCTGTTTACAATACTTCGTCGGAAATTGGACAATGCAAAACAAACAAAGATTATTTTCTGACCGAGGGGCACTTTGTAGCACAGGAGCTCTTTCTTGAGGATTTTGTAGGTTTTCCCAAAACCAATTACTCTTTCGATGTGAATGCGCTTTGATGCGATTCTGCGGTCCCTGATGACAACCTCTGGCTCAAGTTGGGACTTCCCATTCAGCATAGCTGGTGTGTTCACCTTGACATTTTTAGCAGCGAATATATCCTGGACTAATAGACCCCTATCTGCCATGATAGAATCTCCGGGAAGAAACTTTGAGGGATCACTTGCTAATTCTGACCTTTCAATGATCTGTCGGTCACTGGTGCTACCTCCATAACTAGAACTTACATATGAGACAAGACCTCGGGGTGTACAACCTATGATGGTCTTCAAGGTGTTTCGGTTCTTATAGGATGAAAAGGTCAAGCTCTGGTCATCTACTCGACCTGGCTTCTGGATGGGGATTTCAGTAGCATCAAGGATGACACGGGTAGATTCAAACTGTTCCTTGAAACCTTTGGGCATGGTGTCCTGTACAATGTCTCTTGATGGCCAGAGGTCAATCTCCTTTAACTGGTAATATAGGAAATTGATCCAAGTTGTCACGATCTTTGACACCACTTTTTCTTTCAGTCCAAACATTAAACATAGTTCTTCATCATCCTTGCCTTGCCGGAGTTTCATTAAAGTTAAGAAAAGCTGATTCTCTGGGGTAATGCCCTCAGGCTTATAACTGAGTTCATGTACCGCAGGGCCAAGAATAGAAAAAAAGAGCATGAAATGATCATAGTTGTCGAAGCCTGTATAGTATTTGATGGCATCTGGTTTTGTCTCATATCTTTCTATGGAATATTTGTCATCTACAATGTTGCATTGCACAGAAGCATTTTGTGCCATGAAATCATCATTTTCACAAAATGGATCTCCAAAACAATCATCTTCATTACCAAGAGTCACTTCAGAACCGATATCTGGACAAACAGGGTCACTTGGTGTTTGAGCACATGCAGACCATCTTCTTTTTCTGTTGTACCGTCCAGTGGAGGTTTTCTTTGCTTTAAATTCAAAGACAGAGGGCACTGCACCTGGTTTAAGTAGTTTCCTCTCTCCTGCAACAAAGCAAAAGAGAAAATAAGAAACAGTGCAAGCTTAGATATAAAACATTTTTATACGCTCAGAAAATAGTATCTATAATTTGTACTCAAAAATAAATTCATTATAATTGGAACATTTTCTCATATTTTGAGCCGGTAGAAGTCCTACCAATCACTTGCCGACCTTTCCCCTATAGTGCCACCCTCAGCCCTTGCTTCGAAGTCCTACTAGCCACCCCTCAACCTGTCCATTCTCCTGCCAGGATATGAGGATATGAGGCATTTTGGTTTGACCATTACGTCTTTAATAGGGGGAGGCATTTTTAGCTATACACTCTGCTATGTAGTGATACTCATTATGAAGATGGGCAGGTTAATTCTAGGATCAGGCAGTTAAAACTTGACATGTTTCTCCTTAGGAAAAAGGCCATGTCCCGCGTCACTAATGCCTAAAATGGCAATATAGCAATGTCGAATTTAGGAGTCTATATTGCTCTTATTTGCTCACATGCTCTTATTTGTTCCAGCATGATTATCTATTCGTATGGTGAAATAAAATCTTTGTTTGCATAATGGGCCTAATGATGTTTTATATATCTACAAGACGCTCCACGTCTCGGCTCAAACATGGTAGTCTCGACCGGTAGTCTCGATTGTCCACTTTCGGAACCAATCTGCGGCGAATCGCAGATGATTATCCGTAAAGTGAGGTGGCACGCCACATAGCGTTTTGGGACAGAAGTTATCCTGACCTCACTGTTTGCACACTGTTGTAACTTGACTGTTACTTCTTAAAACTTATTAAAACATTACACATACCTGACTCTGACAGTACTGGACAGGGAGGGGGTGGGGCAAGAGTGGGGCTGACCGCATTGGTTAAAGGGACGTTCTCGTCCGTGATGTTTCTGAGATACATCCAGGGGCGGATCCAGAAATTTGTAGAGGGGGGGGCCCAAAACATGAATGTACGGGGGAGGGGGCCACCCATTAAACATGATTTAACAGGGCAAGGGGCAGGGACGGATCCAGGGGGTGGGGGGTGGGGCAGACAGGCCTTGCCCCCCCCCCCCCCTGTTAAATCAAGTTTGATGGGGGGGCCCACCCCCCCGTACATTCATATTTTTGGGCCCCCCTCTACAAATTCCTGGGTCCGCCCCTGAGGGGGGGGGAGGGGGCAAGGCCCATCCCCCCCCCCTGGATCCGCCCCTGTGTCATCCGCTGACGTGAGCTTAGCAACAACATAGTCGGGACGACTTTTTACACTTTCTGAACGTAATAACGCGACGTCATTGGTCACGTCGCGAAAATGTCAATTGATTAACCTATAATATAGCTTGACCAAAAAGACTTGAAATTGAAAATACATCTCATTTTCGCGTGAGTTCCTTCCGCTGGATTACAATTCGGCAGGTCTGTCTTTCATATTGAATGAAAGGAGTTTGAGAGGCTGAAACCAGCGAAAAAACATGGCCGCACATGGCCGAAATCTCGTTTCAACAGCGTTTTTAAGAAGGGGGAATAATGTGTAAGGCCCATTGTTTTTGACAATGGCCCCCTAAAATTTGCTACGATGGGCCATTTGATACCTGAAAAAAAAAAATCTACAGAGAACCCTGCATTTAGATGCTTAACTTAAAATCATTATATCTATATGTCCGAACTGGACATGCTAGGTATTTTCGGAAAAGCTATGATTCTCAGAATAATAATATAACATTATTGTCTCCAACTTCATTTTCCACTGAGAAAGTTGAGCTTTAAGCGTATTGATGGACATTCTGACATAGAGTACTGTAGAGTAGTTAGCTACGTTTCAAGGTATTGAAAGGCTAATTCTTCAATTTTTACATACTGTCACCTATTTTTGCTTTAGGAGCCTGTTTTTAATTTGAGTTTTTTTATTATTATTAATTTCGAAGATATTTTGAGAGAAAAAAAGAAATAAGCTAGAGGGATTGAAAATGAATCACCAATTTGGAAATGTACATAGCTTGGATAAGTGTTATATGTGTATCATCTTGGCCCACATCTTTTGATGACATGAATTATAATGAAATGTATGCAATATTTACGTTATTTAGACAAGGACATAGGATTTTCATCCATGTATTATTTTAAAGATATTCAAACTGGATAATGTTTTCTTTGGTGGAATCTCACATAGATGCCCAGATAATAACCTGAGATATTACAATTTTCTGAACTTCGGTAAGAATAATAAATTTAGAACAAATAATCTGACAAAAAATTGTATGAAAAACGCAACTGCATCACTTTGTTTACTTAATTTTCAGTATCGGGTCCATTTTGAAAAATGTTCATATTGATTTGAGTGTTTGATATGTGTAGAATAGGATTTGTTTCATTTGCTCTGTCTCTTTAACATATAAAACATAATTATCTTGTGATAACTAGCCAAGAAAATGTCACTGTTAAGCCAAGCGTCATTTTCTCATGCTGTATGAATTTTTAAAAAACGTAATTTTCTTTTGGTACACAATTTTTTCTGAACTGTAGAATTCTAGAATTCACCTCCCACAACGCCCCCTCTGAGCATGAGATACCCCAAAATCGGGACAAAACGTTTTAGTGAAATCCCTATATCAGGCCTAGGGATGAGCATCCTGTCACAATGTCACACAAAAATGCAACAGAAGCCTAATAATATTGTGTGACAGGAGATTTCTAAATATATGAATATTGGATAGATTTATAACCCAAATGCCTGCTGCAACGAAAACTCGAATTACAAATGTTTGTTGGTAAAGAAGAATTCTGTTGGGGGAAAATGCCTCTTTTTCTTTTTTAAATTAAGTTTGCGGTTTTTAAAGGTAACGGTGGGGGTTGATCTATATAAGTTGGTGGTAGTCTATGTCAGGGGTGGATGAAAACTCAAGGCTTTACCATATAAATTTTGATGAATTTTATCATCATTTGTAGATTAACATTAGGAATAACAAGCCATCATTATTTTTAAATCAATACCCATATCAAAAAATATTTCCTGAGTTGTTTGAAAATGCATTCATTGTAGGTGGATTTATAACAATTATCTGTTTATTTTCTATAGGTTTTCCAGGGATTTTGTCGAAAAAAATTGGTCCAAATTAGCCTGCAGGTCATTAAAATACTTGAAATCAGCTATCCGTGGTAGGGAGAATTAACAGAGGGTTACGTCCCTTTTCCTTCAGAATTTTACATCACACAAAAATCAAAAACCACTGCCGTGCCCCTTCCCCTCTAAATCAGCCACTCTATCATTCTCTGTGGTGCGACAGGGAACCCAGGATGTACAACAGGAAGAAAAATTGTGCCCACACCCCTAGATTCTATATATATCCGGGAAGTGTTTCCAGAAAAACATTATTCTATTAAATAGTATATGAAAAATGTGTATCGTAGTCAGTCTATAACAACAAAAATCATTAATGAATAAATGATTTTAAGTCACATGGCATACTGTAAGGGGGTCCCGGGGTCCACCCCCAGGAAATCTGCTTAGGGTTTGACCAACCAACAAAAATTGCAAAAATTGATGTTTGCAATGATAGTTTCTCAAAAATTTGTGTCATTTCAACACTTTTTGGGACACCAGGGACAAGGTCTAAAACTAAAGATTGTCCCGAGAATGTCATGGCACTTGGTAGCCTTGACCTCGAGATTCAGAACTTTGTTCCCCCTTCTTAAAAACGCTGTGGAAACGAGATTTCGTCCATGATCCGCCATGTTTTTTCGCTGGTTTCAGCCTCTCAGACCCTATCTTTTCAATATGGAAGATATACCTGCCGAAATTCAATCCAGCGGAAGGAACTCACATGAAAATGAGATATCAATTTGTAACAGTCTATTTTTCTTCTACTAGTATGAATTCATGACTCTTATTCAATACAAATAACATCGGAATCAAAGTAATACATTTCTTTTTTTAAAAAAAGACTGCGGCATCGTCACGGCGACGTGCGTCGTCAAAGATTGCGTCGTCACGGCGACGTGCGTCGTCACGGCGACGTGCGTGGCTATGTCCACATTAATTAAGCTCAGGGCTCAGCTTAGGGCTCGACATTCGCTGCACAACGAGAGTGGAGGTACGGAGCAGAAGTGGCTCTGTTCGGGGAGTGTTCGAGGCGGAGCCTCTTGTTGAAGTTGAAAATAAAACAGTATGTGCCGTAGGTCAAGTTGGGCGATAATAGGAGTAAGAGGAGTGTCAAACACAATTTCTTGTCTGAAATATGTCTTTGATACAGTTAATGGAACTCCCAGGAAAATCTGAGCTGTCCTTGAATTATACATGAATAAAGACACGTTTTTTTAGAGAAGTAACGATAAGATTTAACTTATCTTTTAGACTTGACTGAGGATAACCACCCCGATGATACAGCAGCCCTGGTGTCGTAATGATAACCACATCAAGACATCACTGATGATGGTGACCCCTGGTGTTATACATCAACTTGTAAGGCAATGTTTCCCGCCACAAATTTGAAGTCACATACCTTTGCTGATGATGTTAGTTTGACATGTTTTATCGTGTATTTGACTTGAATATCTTTGATGAACTTACCTAATAGTCCAGGCTCTCTGTAATCTGCTGCAACGAAGTGGCTGTGGCATACAACATCATGGATTCCTGGCATCCACAGCTTCTTTGTGGCTTGATCTTCTCGTTTTATAGCAATCTGCCATTGCGTTTTCAATCCTGCTTCTTTAGGGAACCTTGCCCCACCAGTTCTGTTTTTACATCCAGGAACACAACAGTATTGCGGCATGTTTCAAAAGCTTTTTACTTATGGTTACCCAACAACGTTTATTCCTAGAAACGCAGTAGGCCTACCGGAAGTTTCTAGGACTGATAGAGCAGTGGCGCCACCTAGCGGGAAGCATTGCCATTACTTTCTAATATTATAACATCGTTCAACAAATTTCTGGAGTCAGGTTTCGTGTGAAATATTTCAATAGGATAAAAATATGTGTTTGTAAGGAGATGATTTCTGTGTGCCGACTGACCTGATTGGCACCAATGATGAGTAGGACAGCACTGATGAGGAGCACAGTGTCCACCCCAATTAGGATACTGTTTTGGATCATGTCTAGAAAACAGGCGCTCGACATTTAGAGACATTGTAGTAGGAAAATGTACCACCTACTGAAACTTTGGCCATCGATGCCCAAAAGAAAAAGACAAACGTATTGTCATACCTTAAAATTGGTAGGACATATCTATACTCTAAAACATATTATTTCTAAATAATTATAATTCTGGAGAACTAGTATAAAGTTTTACACAATATTTTCAAAATCAAAGTTATATAGCTGCTGTATACAAGTACTAAACTATACCCTTAAGGTGGTGTCTAACTACCCTCACAAGGGCCAGGTGGAGCCACCTTAAACTTGGAGCCTGACCAACTAATCAGGGCTCTGGAGGCCCTAGCAGAGGGAACTTTGAATGCTCCACTCTGGGCAGTGGAGCTGGAGACACAGAGATATGTACATGTGAATTTCATGGGGCTTTGGCTCTATGTGCTACTGGTTTCTTCTGTTACCTGATGTGGGTTTTTTTCAACTTGTATTTTGTTTTCATCTCTTCACTTGTATTGTCTTTTTCCCTATGTCCTCATGTGACATTGTCCACCTGCTGCTAGCTATGAACAGGGTCTTGATGTTATAAGGGTACAGGTCTGGGAGAGTATACTGATTTGAATATTATTGATACTTCATAGGCTAACAGGTAGGCAGTATTATATACAAGTTTTAGAATTAACGTTTGTTCAAGGTTAAAGATAAATCTGGGTATCAAATGTGATTTTGAAGTAAAGTTCCAGTGGTTTTCATGTTATTTCATTAAAAAGATTTTTTCTAAGGTAAATATAGTGTGAAGAAGGAGCTCAAGCCTCCATACTTATTGTAAACTTATTGTCACTGTGAAAGTATGAATAACTAAATTGTGGCCTTAACTATAAAGTTCAAAGGGGATAAGTGTTTTTAATGTTGAAAGATTTGCCATTTCCTGTGTCTTTATATCTCACAAATATTTATTGTAGCCTTGGATAAATATTCCTTTTCAAAGAGAATTAAATGCTACCTGTCATATGTACACTTTAGGATCAAATTGAATACCAAAATCATAAATCTTCATATTTCATCTCTCTTGGAACTACTGTAAACAATAGCTCTGGTCCTATAGTTACTTTATTTCTCATAAAGTTTGATTTTATACCTGGAAAACGGGTAAATGACACCTTTATTTTAATTTCCAAAGTACCCACATGGACCCCAGTGTTTGCCTTTAAATAATTTTGTGACAGTGACATCATTTGCAAGATGTCAAGGTGAAGAACCTACCTGTCTGGTTCTGATATACAGCCATGTTGTAGCTCCTCCAGGCAATGTTCAGCATGGCCAGGACCTTTTAATTGGTAAGGTATGAGGGGAATTAGTACATCCTGTGGACAGGACCTGGTTAAAGCCCCATACCCACTAGGCGATTTTCCCGGCAACCGGCAACTGCCGATCTGGAAAGTCGGCAGTGAAGTTGCACCATACCCACAGGGGAGTTGACAGGCAATCGGATGGTTTTTGCACCGATTCGACGGGCTATCAGGGCAGCTGTTGCCCATCAAATCGGCCGTCGCCGCTCGAGTCGCTAAGTGGGTATGGCACTTAAGGGTAAAGGCTGTATTCCACATATAGCGAAAGTGTGGCCAGTCAAATATCGTAAAGAAATAATTGAACTATGGGGTTTACTTTTCACATAAAAGATTAGTCTACATTCCACTAAGTTTCCATGTGAGATATTCCAATAAAGCCGTTGCTGATCGTAGTCTTC